>OU026117.1:19008868-20208868 GCA_907269095.1 Blastobasis adustella | reverse complement strand
GTGGCTAAAGGACAACTAGCCTAGTTGAATGTGACGTTCAGCTACTTGGCTGAACGTTATTTAGCCGTTTTGTTAAAGGGGATATAGATGTTTGGTTAGAGTGACGTAACTTATTTAATAAAGAATTTATTAGGGGCAACAAATTCAGTAAGTAACCAATTAATTATATGCGAGTACCTATAACATTTATAGTATTTACCACAATAAAAACTTCTTACTTTTAATTAATTAACGGACTAGCCTTTTCATTAAATGGCTCATTTAACCAGATAGCTGCGACATATACGTTACATATATTTGACGACCTGACTGGTTCAGTTCATACGCCTACTCATCTTGACACCAGGATGATTATTTATTATTATTTATTTATTTATTATAACGTTTTTAATTCCAGTGCCATTCAAAATGGCGAAAACATCTGAGGACTCCGTGATAGTGTCCTGGAAACACTTTGCCTCCCAGAACCCCGGCGTGCTGCAGTGGATCTTGCAGTACAGGTGGTCAGAAAAGGCTGGAGAGACCAACGTGACCCTGGAGGGGACAGTCACCAACCATACTATAACAGGTGGGTACTGCAGATTGTGGTACAGGTGATTTCCTTATGACATAATATTTACGAACATCCTAAATGTACGTGCATGTAAAGGTTAATCATTGTGGAAGAACCGAGAAAGGTTTCTCGGGACTGTAGCAAGTAGAACAATGTGCATAAAGTATTAAATAAATAAATAAATATGGTCCCTACCTACCTCTACGAGAAAAATACGTTATTATGTATGAATTTTAACTTTCTCAGATTGTTTTTATAAGTAAAAGGGCGTCAGATACGTAAAAACTGTAGATGATGTCATCGTCATCATATCAGCCGAAAGACGCCCACTGCTGGACATAGGCCTTCCCCAGAGATCTCCACAGCGGCCGGACCTGTGCCTTCCGCATCCAGCTGGTACCGGCGATCTTTACCAGGTAGTCGGTCCACCTTGTGGAAGGCCTCCCTTCACTCATCTGTAAAAAAGGTTCTAACTAACCATTGTTTCCAGGAACCCACCAGCCCCTGCAAGTGAGGCTATTAGGCAGCCGGGTGGTGCCGTGGCTGCATCAGAACCTGAAGATGCTGCCGTGGTCTAATACCAGCTCCGCGGGCCCTGGGCTTGATGATAGGTCTGTATTTAAATAAATATAAATATAATTATTTTTTTAATTTCAGACATAGTCAGATTAAATTTAGAGGCTGCATTTTAAGGGACTAAACATCACATCAACATTTCATATCTGCTGTTGAGACACATTGACGACCTGAGGTGTACCACGCAGAGGTCCCGGATTCGATTCCCGGCCGGGCAGAAATTAATGAATTTTAATTTGTGGGAGTTATACATATGTATAATAAGTATGTATTTTAAAAATATAGGTATAAGTAGTTTATCAGTTGTCTGACACCCATAAGACAAGCTTTGCTTAATTTGGGTCTATATAGCTCTGGTGAACTGTCCAAGCATATATATTTTATTTACTTAAACTTTCCAACGTTCAGTGAAATCACATTCGTGCCGTACGACGTGGAGATCGGCGAAGTGACCTCTCGAAGTTTCGTCGTGAGCTGGCGCTGCAAGCTGCCCGACATCGATGCTGAGCTGTACACCTTCTATGCCTGCGCGAAGAACATTGCCAAGGATACCGAGGAGTGTAAGCCGAGGTGAGAGGATGGAGTGTGTCTATAATATCTATCTATCATCCTTTATCATCATCATATCAGCCGGAAGATGCCCCAAAGATCGCCATAAAGGCTGATCCTGTGCCATCCGCATCAACCGGGACCTGTAGCCTTTTCCAGGTACATATTTTATACTATCTAAACCTACTAATATGATTAAAGTTTTGTAAGTTTGTATCTTTATGGCAGTCTGGCAACTGAGAGCTGCGTATGCAAACACAGTATTCATAAACTACTTTGACTTATTATAACGTATCACTATAACGTAATAAGAGCGTCGGTGGCCGAGCGGTTACAGTATCCGACTCGTAAGCCAGAGGTCCCGGGTTCGAATCCCGCTCCGGCCATGTACCAATGACTGTTTTCTGAGTTATGTACATTAGTTGAATACTAACCGATGCTTTTACGGTGAGGGAAAACATCGTGATGAAACCTGCGAATTCAGGCGACTGGATGTGTAACCATGATCCAATCTGGTCAGGTACCCCTGGTAGCAGGGTTATGGAGGTCAGATGGCAGTCGCTCTACTGTAATTACCTGATCTGCCAAATCCTGGATCATGGTCAAGGCGGACATTAACGCAAAGATGATTATTTTTATTTTTTACTATAACGTAACCGACAGAAAAGTCGGATAACCCCCGAACAAGTATACATATACTCAAATATTCACAACTGAACCGATTTAAATTAAACCAAGCCAAGAACATCTCGCTTAAACTGCCTTTTAAATATAGAAAACCGCATCGAAATTAATCCACCTCTTCGAGAGCTACGATGTCACAGACAAACACACAGATACACAAATCCACAGACACACACATCATCCTTACAACACGCCTCACAAAAAGATAACCAACCATCTTTGCCCACGTACACCCCAACCCCTCCACCCCCAGTGACAAGGACTCGGCGCTGTTCGAGAAGCTGGTCCCCCAGAACGAGTATTCCGTGCGGGTGCGGGTCGCGCTCCGGGACAGCCACTCGGTGGGGCCTTACAGCGAGGCCGTCAGGATCACCACGCAGCCGAAAGGTAACTTTAAGATGTATGGCGTAAGGTACAGAGTTCAACAAAATCATTTGTAATCATGAGGGCTTTTAAGATGTAAGATGATTTAACGAGTACTCGGTGCGGGTGGTCCACTCGGTGGGGCCTTACAGCGAGGCCGTCAGGGTCACCACCCAGCCGAAAGGCGAGGACTTTAATACGTATGGCATAGGGCACAAAGTTCGACAAGAAATGTCTAACTATGAGGGCTTTTAAGATGTATGGCGTAAGGCTTAGAGTTCGACAAAAATTTTCTAGTCATGAAGGTAGCCACAGTCTCGATCTCTGTGCATGAATGTAGCTAACTTTTGGATCTCTGTAGCGTAAGGTTGTTTTCTCCACTCAGCTGAGAGGTAATTCCAATTTGGACTTTAAAGTGTTTCACGTAAGGTTTCTTTTAGCGTGACCGTGGCAGATGCAACAATTTATTATTTATTCATTGGAATAACAACAGCCAACTTATTCATAAATACATATCTCAAGTACAATTAAGAACTGGGCCAATAACAGTTATCCACAGATTACATGTTAACATGTGCAGTAATGTTAAAAAAATAATGTGAAATTAGGCATTCTAAAGCCTGCTAATAAAGCTTATTAATTAGAAGGTCTGAAGCATATAATAAAGTATTACTACTACAACACCATAATAAACAATCCACCCCCTGGTTTTATTCTTCATAGCGGCAATTTATTTACACGTTTGATCTTGAATCTCATCTCCTTGTATAGGTACCTATATGTTTCATATCCCCCCCCAGCCCCCCAACGCTTCAAAGCCCTCTCAGCGCGCTTCATCAACGCGACCACCCTCAGCGTGTCCTGGAGCGGGGAGCCGGCGTCCTCCACGTGCGAAGTGCGGTACTACCCGAAGCTGGAACTGCCTGTCGATAATTGGCATAAGGTGGTGACTGACAGCAATAGCGCTTTGGTGAGTGGAGTTCTTCTTTTAAAATACAATCTTCTATGGATATTTAACAAAGTCGCTTCCCACCGTCTGTCCCTATGTATGGATGTACGCTTAGATCTTATAAACTACGCAACGGATTTTAATGCGGTTTTCAATAATAGATAGTGTTTCAAGAGGAGGGTTTATACGCAAGAATAAAAGGGTAGGTGGGATAGGATGCCATGCGAACGAAGTCGCGCCGTGTCCACTAGTAATAAATAAAATAATAAAAAGAGAATATAAAAAAAAACATCACGGGGCCCTAAAATGTTCAACCAGTCTCCAGGTCCCAAGCGAAAGACCATGGTCAAGCTCGCAATTTTTTTTAATTAGAATAACCAGCCTGGCTTCGCCAATGATATTAGGAGTAGTTTAGTTGGTTGAAGATATTATAATTTTTATCGTACTATTTCCATAACAATAGTTTTTATGACAGTTTAGCTTTTGCCCGATTTTCCATTTTAAATGACCTCCGTTTTGTATGAGTACTGGTACTAAGCGGAGGTTAAGCTATGTCGCTGGTTCTACTTACCCGAGTTAGATAAAATAGGCTTAGATTGTACCTTGGACTAAACTATCAAACTATCAAAATCTGTTCAGTAGTTCTTGCGTGATGGACGAACTAACAAACAGACAGTCACAAAAATCCCAAAAGAACGTCCGAGAATAATATCACGCCTATTTTTTCTGAAATATCTTTAATGTACGAACGGCTTTTTTACAGTTTTATAATAGTATAGAAATACGAATTGTTTGTATGGCCGATTCTTACTATTTAACGTAAACGTTGTATGGGCATAAAACCAGAATAACACAGGGGGGAAAATATGAGGCTATATTTATCCCGTTTCGTCAGTGTTTCCTTTGGACTTTGACATGGGATTGTTCAAGAGGTATATTAGAGGTCTCCTTAAAGGCGGGCAACGCATTGGTAGCTCCCCTGGTGTTGCTGATATCTATAGGCGGCGGTGACCACTTCCCATCAGGTGGCCCTCATGCCTGTTTGTCTGCCGTATTACATAAAAAAATTAACCTCTGTTTTAATTTCCCAGATATCAGGCGTGGACCCGACAGAGAAGACCTACATAATGGTGACCGAGGTGGAGACCAAGATAAACAGCCAGATTGAGGAAATAGCTCCTCTATACAGAGATCCAAGTACGACAACCTATTTTTAATTATTTAGTAGAGACTTACTAACAAGTGAAGGATATTTTATATAATATTATATTTTTAGCTTGGCTAGATGGGGGGATATTAATTTATTTTATATAAATTATTTATGTAATTGTTGTCTGAAATAAAATGTTAATTTATTTATTTATTTAAGTAACACTGTGAATAAAGTCGTGATGGTAAAGACAGAATGGCGTGGAGGGAAAAGAGTTGGATAGCGGACCTGACAGATTTTGAGTTTACCAAACGGAAAACTTGTGGTCAGGGGCCAGGGCCCCCTAAAATATCATTAGAACCCTTGGGTAATGAGCACATTATTTCTCTTTCTGCGACCCTGACAAACCTCACACTTATTCCACATTCGTCAGCCTTTTTATTTAAAATACTAGTGGACCCAGCGCGACTATGTGTCTATTCCCACAAAACATTGTAGGGCTAAACTACCATCATCTGGACCCAAGTCAACTACACAAAAAAATCTTAATAAAGAAAATAAATATTTTTAAAGCAAAACTTTCTACTATAGTTCGTTCCAAATAGATTGGCAATAGCGGACATTAATCTCTCGGTCAAAACTAATTTGTAAGCGGTCAAAGGTGTAACGCTTTAAATAATCATATTCGTTACAATTAAACGAAATAGTAATTTTGTGACAGTTTTCGTATATTTTTCGTGAAATTAAGCTAGTAGTTTAACGAGAGATCAAGGCGCGCAATTGTCAATATATTCGGCACGAACTATACTAGAGTAGCGGACCCTAGTAGAAGCTAGAATTGACTTCTAGAATGATGATGATGCTGTTTTTCCCCACAGAAATACAGGAGATGAAACACACGTACACCAGTTCCGGCATCCTGGTGGAATGGAGGCGGGAAGGCGAGCAGTGGGAGGTTTGCCACGCACAGAACATCACCTGGCCGTATGAGGCTTGGACCTGTCGGCAGGTTACGCAGCCCAAGGTCGAGGTGAGATGAGCATTTTAAACTCTAGGGTTATGGAGCAAGCTACCTGATTGATGGTGGTTACTGTCGCCCATATTTTATGTCAATCGATAGACAAACAGGCCACCTGATGGAATGTGGTCACAGCGGCATATAGACATTAGCAACACCAGGGTTATCTCCAATGCGTTTCGGAGCTTTAAAATACCGGGACACATTGCTCTGGCAGCATCTACGCATATTCTTGGCCTCTTCACCGCCAAATCCAGGATTCCCCATGGGGCACGGGAGATCTTACATACCGGCAGGAACTACTTAAAATAGTATTTAGTATTATACTATAGAATACTATATTATATAGTATTTATAGTTCGTACCATTGCCAAATGAATTGGGTATATCTCTCACTCAACTACTGGCACTATTTTATAAAAAAAAAACATGTAATTTTAAGCAAGACGACTGTTAAAATGTTACTGCAATCGCTGTGACCTCTTGCAATTTTTTTCCGGTCGTGAGGTCAACGTCCTTTACTCTCAATCCATTTGGCACGAACCATAGTCACCGAGGAAAAAGTGATCAATTGCACCTTAGCTTGTTTTGGCAACCTAAGTCATCAGAGAGCAGATCAAACTAGAATGTATGCCCCCAAAATAAGGTATATTTTTGTATAACATATATAAGTATTTTACGCGCCCGTTTCGCTTTCCAAAAGGATCATGATACTAAAATGGACCTAATTCTGTGTGCATTACATTACATTTTGATGTGTTCTCTGATGACTTAGGTTGTCGAATTAAGCAAAGGCGCAATCGATCCCTTTTTCCTCGGCGACTACGGTTCGTGCCAAATGGATTGAGAGTAGAGGACGTTGACCTCACGATCGGAAAAAAATTGCAAGAGGTCACGTTAGGTTAGGTTGCTGGATTAAGCAGAGCTGAAATCGGTCCGAAAGTTTAGAATGTCCGCCTCATCCCCAGCTAACAACGCTGGACCCGTCGCTGCCGACGTACGTGTCGGTGACGGTGGGCGCGCGCGCGCACCGCGCCAAGCCGCTCACCGTCGAGCCGCGCCCGCCGGGGACCTACACCGTCTACTTGGGTGAGCCTATGTACAATATGATTTCCATGCTCAGTAAGTGTGTTTCGCAGGGTACCTACAAAGTCAATAGTATGGATGCTATCATGCATATGGTGGACTGGCTTACTTTTGCTGTAGTTTTAGGTGGTTTTTCTTAAGTATAGTATAGGGTCCTATATATTATGTCGGGCGAGGACCGGCTCTGCTTGGCACTGTCGGGCGCTGACCGGATCCGTTTGGTATTGTCGGACATGGTCCGGCCGATGTCGGCGGGGGGTGGGTGTACTGCGGCCATGGGGCGGCCAACATGTCACTGTGTATTTCCTTCCTACTTTCCTACCCCCTATTCGTTGACGATTGCAAGAGATATGTAATATCCTACTCAATGAAATATTTTTTTTTATTTTTGCATACTGGGGCCTAATTCTCGCGCTGTGACATCTTGTATTCGACATTTTTTCTATCCACATATTCTTATATCCATTAATAATGACATTTCAATGTCTATTGCCGCCTAAATATATTTTCTCAACTATCTTCGACAATCGTATATTGGCGAAGATCAATTCAGTGACGTTTAATACAGTTTTTTGGCTAGATACAATGTCGAATTTGAGATGTCACAACGCGAGAATCGCCCTCCTGGGATCAACTTGTCCATCCATGTATCATACGCATTGCTGTTACACATAACGTTAGATGTGACGATCCAGATCGGCGTGGGATGGTAGAAGCATACTTACATGACTTGACTATGTTATAGATATCATAGACCAGTGTATAGACCATTATGCGTCTGATACGATTAGAACGTCAGAACCAACCAATCAGAAAACATAGTGCATTTGACATAGCTATGCTATTTATGGTCTGTCAATACTATGCGTTGCGTACATGAAAAAAATACCAGGTTGCGTATGTACGTGGCATACTTGAGCTCAATTTGACCCTACCTAAGACAATGTCGATGATTGAAATATCGATTATATTGGATCGTTTTAATCGTAAACTTTTTTCATTGAAATCGATTTGCAGTTACTTATAATAAAAATTATAAAAGATTTTCAATTTTCAATTTTTCAATAATTGATCAACAATTACGAAATGTACCTAATGTCCAAATAAATAGGGCGGTGATAAGTACATAACATTATTATTACTTATTCACAAACCTTATATATTGTTTTTTTTTTACTTATGTATGTAAAACATAAAGCTAACGCCTGTGTCCCACAGGTAAGGTTGGCAGAAACTATGGACCGCCACTGTGCTCTGCCCTGACACAGCTCCTTAGCCTTGCATGATATATCCACAACTCTTTACAATTTTTTTTAGAAAATAATTATTAATTAAATAGAAATAAATGTTTCTTATTTTATAGTCGTGGGCATCGTAGTCGGGATAATAATCCTGGCTTTGCTCGCCGCGATAGCCGCCTGCCTGTGGCGGAAACGGAAGCGATCCCGACCACCAATAAGGTGAGTTCTAAATATGCCTGTGTTCTTTTATCCAATCATAGAGAGCCACAAACTGATCTGACCCGGTGGCCGAAGCTGAAACTAAATGTCGCCATTTTGAAATGTCACGTATATTCCATCAACAGCTCGCTAACTTTCCAATCTTTTTGGTTGCGTTATATCAGATTGTAATGTAAATAAAAATAAAGTGAAAGGTCTAGCACGCCATGTTAGACGAAGCCATTATTTCAATTGTGCTAAAATCATGTTCTGAAATAACAATTTCAATTACGTAGGTAATTCGTATTACTTGTAGCTGATTTAAATAATGTACGTTATGTTTCAGAGCTCGCAGAAGAAACGTGTCGGAGAACGAGGGTAATGACGAGGAGCGCTCAGAAATGAAGGTTTGTATCATAATTTTTAATTTTTAGTTGATATTTCGTAGAATGTGTTGAATGAGCCCCTTCCTACTTACAAGTTTTTATTTACATACTTAAATAAGTTCAACAATTTGCTTGTTTTTGTAAAAAAAATACGTGTCTATATTTGTTGCCAATATTGGTTTACTCCACCTAAAACTTGCAAGCTGGCAAGCTTATAATTTTGTAAGATTTTATGACATGCGCAGAATGTTGGCGGGCGACTCGCGAATGGCGGCGGGTCCAAGGACGCCGATGAGCCGTTGCTGAATGGGCACGTCCACATCACGGAGAACCCTACGGTTAGTATTGTTTTTATGTACATTTTCATTAACAATTATCAGTATCCTGGTCACGGCACCAAATTGTAATGTACCTACTCAGAAGATAAAGTCTGAAATACATGTTTGATGTCAATTCAATTTCGTTAGGCAAAAATCTATATAACTAAATCTTTGCTTTTTTCCAACAGTCCAAAACACCGAATGGAAAACTAAAAAAGGGCCGCCGTTACGACAACGCTTTCGACATGGCCCGCTACGACCCGAACGCGACCATGGAGACCGTATTGGATCCGGACACATCTGCTTCCACCACCTACAACCTCCTCGATACGTCCAGAAGACCAGAGTACGACGTATCAAGGTCATCGCGAGACGCAAGTGCCAACAATTCTTTCAACAAACTACCTGACGATAACATGAACTCTGAACTAACTAGGAGTACTTTTGAACTTGACAACAGCAAAATTCAGCCCACGCTCCAACCAAACGGTTGAGACAGCCCCCTTGCACCGTTAATTAGAACTACATTGGGGGTAGGTGGCCCCTTAGACTGGCTCGCCGGTTTCGTCAATTGTGGTGGTGTTTCATTCAACAGATTGAGATTTTGTACAGTTTTTTTTTTGTGGAAAAAAATAGTTGTTGTGGACGGAGTTTGAAATGATATACGATTAATGTAAGAGTAAGAGGGTACTAATTAGTTAGAGAGTTTATAAATAGTTAAATGATGAGGCTCGGAATAGGCTGGCTGGTTTGCGCGAGGATAGCTTGGCGTGTTTTGTTCCTAATAGACTTTATTTTAAATAAGGCTGATTTTTGGTAAACAGGTAGTACGGGTATCGTAATTATAGTTTCGTTATAGTAATAACTGTAAAAAATCAAGTCGGAAATAAACCTTGCTTCGAAACTCACGTTAAGGTATTCTCGCTTAAACTTAGGATTTTAAACCGCGTTATTCTCGAGGTTTCTATTCTACGTAATTTAAAACACTTGATTGTTATGTACAGATTTTATTGCACATTGAAGTTTAATGTAAATATACAATTTTATTGCCTATTTTAGGCGTAAAAAGCGCTTTTGTACATAGCGTATTCGTAATGGCCTGAGATTAAAATTAAGCGTCCAAGACAATAAGGTAGTAATGGCGCAACAATTATAACCTCAAACGCTAATTTGTAACATAACCTCAAACGCTAATTCGTTAGGGAATCTAAGGAATTCCTTCGCGCACTTCGTATTAAATAAACAACAGTGCCTCCGTTTAGTCTCACGTTAGAATCATCCTTAAAAAGTTAAACAAATAGCAATACACCATTAGTGCAAACATAATCGTACAAAATATAGACCAAAAGTTAATCCAAACACCAGTAGAGTTTTTATTAAATCTAAATTCACGTGTATATAATCATGGATGTATTTATGCATGTTATAAAGAATATTTATTAATTCTTTTTTGTTCATAGACAGTACTAAGATGTAAGCATTAGAAGCTATCAGTTACCTTCATAACTTACATTCCACTGTATAAATTTGTCTATTATTATTACATTATTTCCTACATTTACAGTAATTAATGTACCTTTTCCGACGCACAGTTTTTTATTAATTCTTGTTATTTATGATTTTACCAATCTTTTTACACTATTTTAAAATGCTATATTGAACCATTTCTACCTACATCTTTCTCAATACTTACTTAAAACTTAAGTGAATAAGAAGTAGATAGAATTAAATTATACTAATTAAAAATGGTAAAAATTAATGAAAATAAATATTGAAAAATAATAATTTATTACAACGAACTGCTGGTATTGCATAAAATTAGGATTCAAAATGACACTGTGGGCCTTATGAGAAAGCTTACTTTGGGGTAAAGGGTAATGGAAAGAGCTATGCTCGGAGTCTCTTTGCGCGATCGAATCAGAAATGAGGAGATCCGTAAGCGAACCAAGGTCACCGACATGGCTCTAAGGATTGCTAAACTAAAGTGGCAGTGGGCAGAGCACATAATGAAGAACATATGGCACATATGGCCGATGGGGCAGTAAAGTTATCAAGTGGCGACAACGTACCGGAAGACGCAGCGTGGGTAGGCCTCCCGCAAGGTGGACCGACGACCTGGTATAAATCGCAGGTACCAGCTGGATGCGGAAAACACAGGACCGGCCTTTGTCGAGATCTCTGGGGGAGGCCTATGTCCAGCAGTGGGCGTCTTCTGGCTGATATGATGATGATGATGATGAAGATTCAAAATGATTTATTTCAAAGACATACGTGCGACAAGTGTTAAAGAGATGGACTACATTTTTTGGATCTAACAATGGAGGCCAGGGTAGTCTTGTTGCAGCTTCAACATATACTCATAGACTTTTGGATGATGATAGCGTTTCCTTTCTTGCTGCCTATTTATACAAATTCCTCGAGACGTAACATAGACATTTTATTCAGCTATTTTATTTCTATAGTCTTACGCAATAGTTCGTTGATTATTAGGTATTCCATATCACAATTTATATCTACCTCATTTTCTTCGTTATAAGATTCTTTTAATATTAGATTTTAAATATTATTGGATTGATTAGTTTTGCTTGTAATTCTACCCATCGATCTGTGGTTTTTATTCGTAATGCCTTACCTAATGAGCATGGCACTTACTGGTTAGTTAGTTTCTTATTTATTTATTGTTAGAGTAATAAGTTTTAAGTCTTTCTTTTCTACTTACCATCTTTGTTATTTTGTTCCACTAAAATCGACTTACGTGCTCTCGACATTATTCTTTATCCTATTTTATTTCCAAAATCTTCGCCTTAAGAAAGCATTATTTTTTGTACATTTAAAAAAATATTAGACTACAATCCGCCTAATTGTACCTACATGTATTTTAGGTACCTATTTTATTTGTTACTTAGTATTTTTTTACAATGAGTACGTAAGTAGGATTGTGGAATTTATCAGTTATTTTTCTGCAACAACTTCTATGTCTAGTTCTTTCTTTTCGGCTAGGTATTTACATTTGTTTCTTGTAAAAAAAGTTTGATGTTAACTTACCTAACAGCGAAATTGACTGCTACTGATTAGAAATATAATTATTACTCAACTTTTCAAAGCACCTAGGTACAAGTAATTATAATAGTTGTATTAAAATAAACATTATTGTTTTGAAAAGCTTTTCTGGCTATTAAATATAGAAAAAATAACTAATTGCAGCCCTTATAAAGTAAATGAATTAGCACACTTAGTTTATAGGTTTGTTTTACAATTTCACTGAAATGTTAAAATTGTTATTTAATGTAAAGTTTCCTTTTAAAATGAAAAGCTTTTCAAAATCGGCTTTATTGTATATATATACGTATAACAGTATGTTATAATACAAACTCAGTTAAAAGTTTAATAAAAATCGCCGACTATGTACCTGAAGTTTCAATTACAGTAAGTTAAGAAGATATTCTTAGGAGTAGTTTTAGGTCTAATGAAGAAGTCTTGAAATATATCTTGACGTCAGGTTTCGTCACAGGGTCTAAAATTCGATTCTGAGTTTAGGGTTTGATGCAAAACAGATGGATTTTTTACATTGATTGAAATATTTGCGTGCTAGAATTTCGCTGTTGTCCCCGATGGTTTATTTATGATATTGTTTATGCAGTAGAAGGACCAAGTTCAACAACAAATTATTAAACTACAGTTTTGTGTACAAAATATAAGTGATTTGTTTCTATAACTTGTTCTCAGAGATAAATGATAAAATATAGAGTGAAAAAGTTGTTACAAATTGCAATGTAATTGCGCTCTTTGTTAGGTAAATAATTGTATTAAAATATTATAGCATGTGCATTACATACCTACATTACAAATAATAGTGGACGTTAAATACTAGTTATGAAGAAGTTTAGAAACCAGTATGTTGTACGTATTATGCAGTTATGTGCTAAACTATCGAGGATCCCATATTTTTCCATATACACTCATACATTTAACTTTATAAATACTAAATCAATTTAAATTAGGTTTTCGCGGTTCAATAGCCAATAAGACAATCATTACCTGTGTTTAATTAATTTCTTCAATACGATAACTTTTTTCAGTAGATGGATTTTTTAAAATGGGGCACTATGGCAGTTTTCATAGGGTTTTCATACTAAAGCCGCAGCAATGAGAATATTCTATAAACAAAATCGATCTACTGAAAAAAGCGATCATATTTAAATAATTATTTATTGGTTATCAATCCGCGAAAACATAATTACATTTTTTAAAGTATTTATGAAGGTAAACACTGATTTGTAATACCAGATATGTACTCGTATTGGCGTATATGGAAAAATATAAGGGGGCTTGATATAAAGCTTGTGAGTGTATTATCAGTAATTATCACCTAATAATTTATTTGCCAATTAAAATAGGTTCCTAAGTTTTTAAATATGTTCAAATACGTAGATGTTACACGTTTTCATTTTTTGTATTGTAGTTACGAATAACTTAATGTTTTTGTTATTTTTACAATAAAATAAAACCTATTCACAAGTTCACTCGAGGTTGTGTTAAGTACCTATATCTTTTTATTTATTTCTATTGTTTACATGTAATGACAACCTATGGTATTATCAAGCATAAATGACAATTGTCTACATATTCTTATTTATTTTTTTATGAAATAATTTTCTGAAGCCAAAATATTGTTATTTTTAAAAATTCATTGCAATAACAGATACCTGAGAAATGTACAATGTTTTTGTAACTTATTTCTAGCATGTATTTAAAAAGAGTAACAACATTAAAATACAGTTTACTATTTTATAAAAATAGCTGTAGATTCCGACGTAAAATTTTACCTTAAAAATGTACCTAAGCAAGAAATAAATTGGCGATAAATATTAAAGTACCTACTTACAACAAATAACTATACATTTTATTCGAATATCTAACTTACGTTATTTGGTGTTGCTGGTATGTCTTTACAGAAGTCGGAGATAGTCGTAAGTTAATTTTAAATAAACGGTAAAGGTAATTCTACTAATTATTTAAGTATCTATGGATAATTTTTTGCACTGGCTTGTCCGTCCCTGGAGTGAAAATTTAAAATTAAATTAAAAGCCTGATGACGTGCCTCTTTAACATTTGTTTCGGTATAATTTCGCGAAGTTTAAAAATTTACAAACACGACACACTTTAAAAATTAGGTAACGATATATTTTGGATAAGCTCGTACGCAAGTTTCATTTAAATACTGGAAAAACCATAAAACCATACTTGATATTATTAACTGTAACGGGTACAGCAATTTATTCCATAATTTGTTTTTTATTTATCCAATAGCAGATTTTTATCGCCCCTCCTATGTTGTATCGTTTGTTAATTGTTTTTTTTTTATAATATCTAGCATCAGACCATAAACCGTTTGTAAATATTATTTAAACTTAAAGTAACTTATATAAGACTTTGTTATTGAAACATTGAGGGTCCATTAACTGAGTACCCAGTATAGAACAGTTGAAACAAATTGTAAGATACCGTAGTACGCCACACATTCCATTCCTGACTGCAATAGTTGTTTTCCTCACCGAGCATGTTCATTTTATTGTACAGTTAACTTATTAATATTACTTTTAGATTTAATACTGCAATATTTGTTCGCAAATTAAAACTTTAACTACGAAGCAATATGTTTTGTTGAAATTATTGAAACTATTTCTTGTTACTAGACTTTTTGCCGTTAAATAATAATTATGTTAATCACTTACCCTTTTCTAAATTGTGATTACAGGTTGAATATCATAATAATATTGTATGAGTGGAATATCTTTATTGTATTTTTTTTTCATTGCATCATGTACTTATTCTGAATTATTCAGTATAATTTTGCAGTATTGTAGCTAGCCAAAAACATTTGACGCAATTGTCTTTAAGTATGGTTATTATTGTAATTGTATTATTAATTCTCGTTTCAACCTTTTACAGATAAATATATGTATCACAAACTATTTAAAACCACACTGAAAGAAGCTTGAACTTTATATTTTGATGTAGAGTCACAACTGCTAAGACAAACCTTCGTTAAAATAAAAAAATAAGGCGTTTTTGTTTAGCGATTTAGTCTCGGAAGCGAAGGCAAGTCAAATTTTTTTGGCTAATTATTATTAAGATGTTACTAAAATGTACCTATTTGTGTTGTTGTCAAATCTGTAGTTGCAATAATTTTAGTCGGAACACCTGTGTTTTCTAATTTGATTTCTGAACTTATCAGGTTAACAAAAATTTGAAAATGTCGTTTTGAAAAAGGTAAATATTAAGAAGTTGTTGTGGAAATTTACAAAGAAAGATTATGGATAAAGCTGGGGCAACAATTTTATGACTAAAATATTACTATCATATAAAGTTTACTGCGGAGCTATTGTTTACTACTCTTAGATTTTAATTTATTTTTCATGTTTATGTGGAACGAGAACATATAAAACTGTTTTAACAAAAGAAAATAATTTATTAAGAGGAATACACATGAATTTAAAAAATACGTAGCCTCCAGCGCTTTCTAAATTTTAATATAAAATTACCTACCAGTACGGCGGCTCAACTTGATTGTAAGTTATATGCCACAGTTCAGCTTAAGTGAGGTGTACCTAGTTTAGACTCGATTACTGGAACGCCTCGTATGACTCCTTGACCGTCACTAAAAATAACAAAAAAATCTGTCACGAAATGGACAATGTTCTGATGACAGAGGGATATGCCACCATAATGATGATGACCAATGATGATGATGACCATCACGGGGTGATCAGGTCCCGACACTGTTACGGTGAGGACTCCTTTATGAATAAAATAAATTTAAGTGCAGTGCTTAGTTCAGTATCTGTCTTATTAATGAGCTCCTAAATTAATTAACAATAAAATGAGAAATCGATCCCCACTTATCAACATCTATGGTCACCTTACTCGGACCACTTTATTTTCTTTGAGAAAGAACAATGTTGGCCAGATAGCAATTTACTAAGAGTTTGAATGAGGTTCTGTTGTCTTCTTGTTGAATTTCGTGACTGTAAGCTACGAAATGTAATGTAGGGTGACCAAGAATATAAAAAATTGCATAAATTAAATTGAAAGTGAAAAATAAATTAAAATTATTTATTTGAGTTAACTAGCGGTGCAAATAATTGTTATTCAAGTATGGACTTGCAAAAATATTTTGGATCAACCCTGTAGATTTGCAATATTAGTTTTAAATAGTAGCAATAAATTCCTTTGAGAGCTAAGTGCGAAGTTCCAGTGTCGAGTGTAATGTGTATTTTTAAAATAGTTGTAAGGGTATTCGAACTTTTTGCGGGGACATGAGAGTGTTGTCTTGTAACAGCGATCTTTGCTGCTTGTAACAATAATATTTGGAACACTTTCCTCACACAACTGGCGCTACCCAAAATATTTTCATGTTCCTCCAAAAACAATACGTAGTTATAAAATTATAAATTGAATCTACCTCAACCAAATTACCCATTAATGTTGTTTGTAAGTATTTTGAGTCTTATTATTACTAATAATTACTGAAATGTAGTGTTTTTATAATAAAAATATTATTAGTTCCGACTTCCCCTTTTGATATGGTGACTATTGTTACTAAAAATATTGAATGTGGTCGAAGAATGTTGCTGCGGTATTGTCAAGATTTGAAAATGAAATTAAATTTGAAATTGAACATTCGCTTCCGTTTTATTTTATCAAGTTACCTACATTACCTACATTTATTACATCCAATGAATACTCTATCCAATGAAAAAGCTGTGCCTAAAACGTTATATGTCAAATAGATTGGCAAAACTCACAAGCTCATATGTTAGCTCATAAGTTCCGATCTCGTGAAGAGCCAAGCCCATAACGCTACAAATCCGGACTATACAAACTCTAAATTTTGACCAGATAGTTTCATAGAACATGAGACTTATTAACATATGACACATTAGGCTAGAATCAGTGACCGACTGAGATTCAGCGCCGACGTCGCCGGTCCGGCTAAGCTCTATTATCATCATCCAAGCAGTTAGCCCCGGCTTCTACCACAGTCCAGACAAGTATTAGAGTGGAGTGGCCAGCACCTAGGCAAGCGCAGGGTACTCTGCGGCGACTATCGTCTGACGACTTAAGAAAGGTGGCTGGTACAGAAAACAGCATATCGACTTGACCAAAACCAGTACCGGGTTACTAAGATTTGCGGGTGCGCTTCTCCACCAAAGTTTATTTCCTAGGCGATGAAACGAAAACTACAGAACTGGAGATAATATGCGGTTATTTACTATTTTCGCAACTGCACTAGGAGGCTCTGTCGGCAGAGCCTCGCCACCGCGCCGTCATCCTTCCACCGCAGTCTTGAAATAAACCCACAGAACCGGAGATACAACGCATTTATTGACTGTTTTCGCAACTGCACCAGGATGCTCTGGCGGCAGAGCCTCGCCACCGCGCCGTCGTCCTACTACCGCAGCCTTAAAATAAAACCACAGAACCAGATAAACAACGCATTTATTCACTTTTCCCGCAACTACACCAGGAGGCTCTGTCGGCAGAGCCTCGCTACCTTCCGCCGTAGCCTTAAAATAAAACCACAGAACCGGAGATACAACGTATTTATTCACTGTTTTCGCAACTGCACCAGGAGGCTTTGTCGGCAGAGCCTAGTTACCGCACCGTCGTCCTTCCGCCGCAGACGTGCCGCAAGCCGCGCCAGGCTGAATCGCGAGCGGCGGCTCGAGCGCCGCGGGTTGGCTGGAAGACAAATCAAAGGGTAAATGGGTAAAAGGGTAAATAAGGTTTATGTTACGCAGTGACGAACAAGCAGACAGCCCACCTGATGGTAAGCGATAACTTGCATGAATGAAGAATATAAAGGTTATATATAAGGTTAGTAAAAACATGCTAACGAGAGTTCTCATAACATTTACCTTCAGCAACTCTTTGCCAGGCCTCCTGGTCGACGTTGACCATCCCAGTGGAGAGGCTGCGCCCCAACGCGCTCGCGTCTTGCCCGTTGGAACCCTGGGACTCGATCACGTCACTCTCGCAACTGATGCGACTTAACCTGAAATTCAATATGTCACAGATGTAATGGTTATTTGCTGTATTAGGTATTATGTAGTTCTACCCGCGACTTTGTCCTCGTAAAATTCGGTTATAACGTTCCAGACTATTGTCATTAGGTGTCTGTTACTGGAAATTATATTTTCAGATTCCAATTGTACAATTGTTCCGACATATTTTTCAATTACGACGACAAAATTTCTATATTACTAATTTCTATATTTCTATATTTCAATATTACTTAACTACACATGCCTTACCCTAATTTAGACAGCTTACCTGTCACCAGGCCGCAAATCACTCGCAGAGCTCGTTCCTTCTCTCCTCATCTGGACAGGAGATGCCAAAAACCTTTCCCGGGCCGCTCGTAACCTGACCGCTCTTTCTGAAAGTCTTGCTGCTGTCACCTCAGTTTCCATCGAAGACATAGACGAATCCACTGTCGATATAGACCTTTCGAAGAATCCAGGATTCTCAGCCATGAATCTTGATATACTGGGCACAATGGTGTCTGACAATTGCCTCATAACTGGCAACGAGCTATTTGGACTGGAATTTTGGAAGTCAGGTAGATTTCTTGTGAGATCCGGTACAATCGTGTCTGTACTAGCCGTGGTAGCGTGAATGGTTTCTTGGCTATCTACCATCTTTTTCTTCGGCAATGTCGGCGTGCCTAGTTTTTTTTCAGGGTGCAATGCGTTGGCGCTATGAGATTTCAGGACCCCGTCCAATCCTTGTGGTGATGCTGGTATTAAGCGTTTCTCTGCTGAGGTTTGGTCGCGCCTGGACAGTTGGCAGGCGCTTGATGATTTTTGAACTTCCCGTTCAAGAAATGGATTATTTCTGTGAAAGATTGGTTTGTTTTAGGTTTGTATTTATAGCTTTCGGTAAACCTAATGCAATGTGGAAGAAGCGAGAGAGGTTCGTCAGAACCGTAGTAAGGCAGAAACCACATTGTTCTAGTTTATGCGTATGGACTACGGGAAAGAGGTGTGACATTATGTAGGTTTCATTGTCTATGTCTTTGCAACACGTATAAAAACATTGTATTGCTACTGACCTTATGTTAACTCCAACGGGCATATCGGGAGGTCGTCGCCTTTCAGTGGACGGTGACCGCCACGCTGGTGATGAGGCTCCACTACTCGCTCCAGAAGGCGGACCTATGGAAATTAAAAATATTGTTCTAGAAATTCTTATTATTACACAGTCGAAAGTATTTCTAAAGATTATACAATACCTTCTTCATTAATCTTCATGTTGTATCGCTGTATCATAATGCGAATAGATGGTGCTGTTTCTTTTGGCTGTGGTTTTCTCTGTGACGATGGGGATAATGGCAACGGAGGTCTGCTTCGTGGTTTCTGCTCTTCACTTTCCTGAAGATCTCCAGAACTTTTAGACCGGCTTTGTCCCTCAACAGCACCTTTATTTACCTCTTCTGCCTTTTTCTTTGGTATTGTACTCCTCTTCATGGTTTGTTCCATAGGCCTTACTTCAGCTAAATCTTCGACATTAACAGGAATGACAGCTCGCGGTATAGATTCGCCACTTCGAACAACTGGTGAGAAGATTTTTCTAGTTGTCTTCACAATTACCTCTGGAGATCCATCTCGGCGATCTGGTGCTTTCAATTTTAGAACGAAGATCTGTAATAATAAACGTTAATTAGAATTTATAAAGTTAGGTTTAAAAACATACAGGTTATTTGACGAACTAACTTCTCCTTCAGAGTCCGAATGCAATGATGTGGGTGGTGTTCTAGGTCTTTCAGATGGTCGACGAGGTCGTTTTCTTCTTCTAGGAATTTCGACTGTCACAGTATCCACGTCTAGTTCCGTATCGCTCTCAGATGGCTTCGACTGTTCCCTTTCTAACCTAGCTCTTGACTTGGATTTTTTCTTCCCGTTATTCTTGTCTGCTTCCTTACGTTTATTATCATCTTTAGCATCATCATCTCCTTCTTTAAAAATATCACTTTGTCTTGAATTTCTTCTTGCATATGCTTGGTGGCAGGAACTTGTTGATGGCATTTCTCTATCGATAACGTCTCCGGTTTCGTATTTTTTACAATCGTCTGAATTCTCTTCCCTGAATCGGTTTGAACTCCCTCTTTCTATTTCTTCTATCGTTTTTCTTATGAACATTGCGTCTTCTTCTATACTTGGTTGGCGGCCTAGTTTTCTTCTGCTACTCTTGTCTGTTTGTTTATGCTGTAAATATTAGGATTTTGGATAAACAGTGAACGTTAAATTCATTAGTTACTTTAAAATATTGTATTACCTGATCACGGGGTGACTTGCCTTTAGCTGCTTGAACTCTTGATTTGACTCCACGACTGTCTGAATATAAATTGAAGGAATTAGCTACTTTTATATATACATATATTCTTTATTGTACACAAAAGACATTACGTAATGTTACAGTAGAAATAGTTGTACAAAGGTGGAGTTATCTCTAAAAGAGATCTCTTCCAGTCAACCCTGCTTATGTAACTAGTAAAACCACGTAGCATATTATTCATTACAAAAGACAAAAACTCTATGACTTTGTTTAAGACAATAACAAGCATGCGTTTACCGTACTGAAAATTTTAAACTAGCGATGTTACTAGCTTTTGGCGAAAAGAAACTAAAAGATAGGGCACGTATTACCTATTTGACAGCGCGCAATGGAATGACACTTTGCATACATAAAATGACCGGCGGATGTGCAAAAAAGAACTTGCATAAGAACTAGGATTCATTACCATTATAGTACATAATATGGCGAATCGGCACGCTCATGTCCTATCATCGCCATAAAAACTATAAATAAGGGGCCAGTCCATCATATGGAGTAAATTTTCTATGTCCTTGGATTACCTATACTTCGTTAATACAATCAAGAACTTTTTTACAGCTAAATAACATAACAATATCCCACCGTTAGCGCCATTAGGTTGCATAACAGCTGTTCCTGTCACCGCTGAGCTGGTTTCGCAAAGCAGCCTGGCTTCAGCTCGGCCGTACGTGTAGACTGGCTTCTGTGGCGTGTGTCGCGGTGAGACGGCCATTAGAGGAGCAGCCGTGCAGACCTCCTCAGCCTCCACTTCTACCAGAACTGCCCCCCTGGTGCTGCCTTCGTCGTCTTCCAGCTAGGGAGGTTGATCGATTTGTATTTTTATGATACGCAGTGACAACCGAGCAGTCAGCCCACCAAGTGTTAACTGTCGCCTATAACATATACGATTCATGCATTAGTTTACTAAGAACTGCAAAACCGCAAATGCATTGTCATTGTGAAGACTATGACTATGTGTGTGTGTGTGTGTGTGAAGACTGTTTTTTATTTATACTTATTTAACCATTTATTGTACACAAGATTTTTACAAAACTATATGACAGAATTGTTGAATTGTTGTTTGAATTATTGTGTTCCGTAAATATATTTTTGGGTTCTTCAAGTCAAGTATCAGCAAGCATGCTACAAGTGGAGAAAAATTAGTAGAAAAGCGGACCCTGGCAGAGGCCGGGATAAGCACTGGGACGATGATGATGATGAACAGTACAATTGATGAAATCCGATAAATCTCGAACTATATAAGGTGCTATAAAGACATACAGAAGATGTATTTAAGATGAGACATTAGATCAACAGCGGACTGAGCCCAAACTCAATGGGTTTTCATGAATAGTTTAGAAGTGCCTTGGACCACCTTCCGTGATCATTATCCAATATCACCTAGGGGTATAGTATAGGTACAATAAAGACTACTCCAAAGAACCCAAACACAATGGGGTTATCTTGTTGCGTTAATTAGTTCCTATGACTACCTTCCGACGCCATCATCAAACCAGTTCCATGATATACCAAATTATGTCAAAGTGGAAGTGGGTCAAATTAGGCTAGCAAGATTTGACCCGTTTCAAGTTCTTAAATAAAAGCTTGTAAAAAATAGGCCTCAACTGTCTGTTGTTCATTAACCTCATTGCCAAGGTTGAACAGTTTGGCATAACCTAACTAATGCGGTTTGCATAACCTAACTAAAAAGGTTTAGTTCCAGCAGTGGATTGTTACGGGCACTACAAAGCAAACACACTTACAGACTGGTCCCTCTCATAGTCCGAGTCGAAGGCGTCAGCATCGTTGACACTGAGGCTGGAGGCATGCATATGTCCAGAGCCAGCTGCCGAGGGAGCCACGCTGCCATCAGACTGGGTCCTGGTCAGGGTGGTAGGAGACGCTTTGCCCCTCGCTCTAGCGGCCCGCAGTAGAGCAGAGGTAGAAGCCTCGGGGGCTATGCCCCTGGACTTCTCCCACTCGTGGAGTTTACGGGTGAAGGAGCGGGATATACCTGGTGAGAAGAGGGATTACATGAAAAGGGAAGGTCACACTCCACCAACGCCAAAACACCAGTCTGACACTAAAAGTATCAGCTCATTCTGTTCTTTTGGTAAATATTTTCTTTTTTATGTAAATTAAAAATTGTAAAACAAATCGAAATGGGCTGGTATATGTAACACAGTCTTTGATAAACACGGTTGCCAACGTACGTAACCCTGTACAAGTTGTCCAAAATAAAGATTCTAGAGGCTTACCAGCTGGGACCTCCAGAAAATGGACAGCAGCTTTGTAGCTTTGTGTGAGATTACGGTTAACCCCTCCACCTCGGCGGAGGCTCAAGTCCAGCTGGGGCCTGCTACGGGCTGTTGATATGTGATGTGTGTGATGGTCAAACTCAAACTATGTAAACACAAGGATTCACTGCTGTGAGAGTACTGGACACATACTAAGATAAGTAGGTAGTAGAACGTTTACGACTATTAACAGACGCTTCGATTTGACTGGAGGCGACCAACCGTCAGCTGCAGTCGATACTAATCCTTACGATGTCCGAAATAAAGTCGCTTTTGGATTTATTCGGATGCGCAGGCGAGCCGACCTTTGTCGGACATCCGACCACGTCCCTCATAACCAAAAGCTACTTTATTTTATACTGCGTAAGGATTAGTATCACTACAACTAACGGTTGGTCGGCTCCAGCCAAAACGGAACCTCTGTTATGCTAGTACGAGTACTCCCAGATCCAAATACTCTGTTCCAGCATAAAAATTACTACATTCACATTGATTTTTGAGCGGGGAATCGACCCTTGAATGTTTGAATCAGCATGGTGATACTGGCGTTCTCTCCTTAGAATGTCGGACTATTTAATTAATAGTAGTAGAATTCAAAGTGGTCAACACCACATGGCCTCGGGGCTGAGTGTACCTAACACGCATTTAATTTTATTATTGTATGACTACTCGCGAACATGTTGTCGGTGATTCATTTAGAAAATTATTTACCTTTTGTAAACTAAAAACAGATGTGGATCATATTTATAGTAAATATATGTATATACTAACTAGCTGGCTCACCGCGACTTCGTTCGCGTGTTGTCCAACTCTATAAACTTTCCTCTTGAATCGCTCTATCTTTTGTTGAAACCCAAATTTAAATTCGTTGCGTTGTTTAAAAGTTCTAAGCGTATGCTACATACAGTATACATATTCGTATATGCATACAGAGGGACAGACGGTGGGAAGCAACTTTATACTATGTATTTATATATAGTTTGATGATCTGAGTGGTTCAGTTGGTTAACATGGTCTGCCACTCAGAGGTTCCGGGTTAGATTCCCGGTCGAGTAGAAATTGAAATTATGAATTTTTATTTCAGTTACGGGTCTGCGTGTATAAATCGTCTATCAGTTATCTGACACCCATAACACAAGCTTTCCTTACTTTGGGGCTAGATGGCGCTGTGAGAATTAGTCCAAGCATTTTTTTATAGAAGGTGAGACACTTTTAATTTAAATAATTTTTAAATTTAAGCGGTACCTTGGAATTTAAACAGGCCCGTAGATGTCTTCACAAGAACTTCATCAGGCTTAGCTTCTTCCTCCCAGGCGGGAACCGAGTTTGTTTCCTTCATACGTTTCCATTCATCTGAAAAATTTTATTTTTTATATTAATCAAAGGTTTTCGAATTCCCGTTATTTGACAACCCTAAGGCAATGCTCTATTGGGAAGGAAATTCCTAGTAGTACAACTGGTAAGACTATTAGTTGACGCCCTTGTGCATTTTCCCATTTCATCCTCTTGCATCATGACTTGTGCAGTGTACTGCAACAATTACAATGCAGTAAGATTTAATTGTGGTAACATTCTACAACTTTCGCAGCCATCACGTGGTTATTCATACGAAACTTTTACACATACAAAAAATATTCTAGCCATTTTTGAAACCCCAACTATTCGGCCTGGTAATAATAGTATTTTAAATATTTTATCAAATACTAGCTTTTTTTTCGGCGACTTCGATCCGTATCTGCAGGAAAAAATTCGAATTTCGAGAAAAACTATGGTCTATCATCATCATCTCGGCGCTATGTCCCGGTTGCGCTCTCGCGTGGCATGCGAGGGTCCGGGGTCCGCCTTCCTACTCTTCCTGCCCTACTTTGCTCAGTCTTCACCATTCTCAGTGGTGAGCTTGTTGGCACGCATGTCATTATCTGCGATGTCACTCACTAATAGTGTAGCTTTCAGCAGGTGAAAGAATTTCAAAAAAATTCTTAGATTTTATCCATTACAAACAAACAATCAAATATTTTCTCCATATAATTTTATAAGTTTAGCATAGGCTGCGGTGACTGCTTACCATCAGGCAGGGTGTAAGCTTGTATGTCACATCAGTGGTATAAAAAAAAGGGCTTGGACGATACAAACCCCATTTCTTCAGAAAGTCTTCGCTGAGATCCTGTCGAGCCGGCACCGGCGGAGGCTGCCGGCCTCCCTTCATGCGTTGCCATTCCGCCAACTTCTTCCTGAAGTCCGCTGACAGCTGCTCTTCGGTTGCCACTGGTCGAGACGCTGGAAGTTCTGTTTGACACGATCGTTTTTGTTAATTGCCTGGGGAGGCGGTCAGACGTTATTTGATCTGGTGCCCACAGCACAATTCCGCCATCGCACCACCCGCCGTGGGCTGGGTACTCAATCCCATTACGTGGACCCTCTAGTAGTGTCCCCGCGAAGATTCGAAAGAACGTTCCCCGCTCGTACGATTCAGATGTGAAATGAGTTCCCAGCCACAGTGTTTCCTTTGGACTATGACATGGAATCGTTCAAGAGATATATTAGAGGTTTCCTTAGAGGCGGACAACGCATTTGCAGCACCCCTGGTGATGGTGATGTCCATAGGCGGCGGTGATCACTTTCCATCAGGTGGCCCGCATGCCTGTTTGTCTGCCGGATAATAAAAAAAAAAAAAAAAAAAAAGACGACTTGATAAAGCTGTAGGCGTCGTCTAGGACATCTGTAAACTTAAGGTGCGTCCAAATCTCACAAACGCGAGAATGCGTCGTTGCAGCAATGGCTCGTACGCCGCTTGCGAGCTGCGCGCGCCACTGTTGCTTTTCATCGTACGAAATTATTGATGCACACGCGCCGCTTGCGCGCAGCCGTTGTTGCAATGGCGCATTCGCGGTGCTTTAGTGATATTTGGATAAAGGGAGCGTTTTCGGTGCCGGCCTTTGAGATACAACAAGTGCACCACTAGTCTTAATAATTTCCTTGGACTAAAGTCGTCGCTTCCATCAGGAGGTGGGCAGAGTGTGGCAAGGTACCTATAATCCTTCTCGAAAACTAGACGAATATGATTAGTAATTGAGGTTTAAGCCCGTCACTGTAGTAGCAAGACTCTGACATGCCCAAAGAGTCCGACGGTATGGGTCCACCCCGCCAGCAGAATAACATATAATGTAAGTATTCACAGTGACAACGCAATTGCGGTTCTGCAATTTTGTGACATGAAATCTAAGTACGTTATGGGCTACAGTTACCGCTTTCCATCAGGCAGGCTGCCTGCTCGTTTATCTATCCCCTAAAAAATGTTACCTTGAATCATACACGCATACTACAATTCAAAGTATCTTCAAGCCAACTTACTCGCACACATCTTCCCTTGTCTGTCCGAGAATTCGCGGCATAGGCGAGACTGCAGCGCTGCGTAATCTCTGGCTATCTCCTCACGCACTCCACTGGCTTCACACCCACTACTCAGACCCTCGGTCTCTGAAAGAAACGATTGATCCACATCAAAAAGCAGTTTGCACACAAAATATTTTATCTCACGTTGCACTAGTAAGAAGTGTTGCACGTAGCACGGGATAGTGTTATAACTTACAGACCAATTGTATTGCTAACCGAAGACTGTTGCTATACAATAATAAACTCTCATTGAAAGTATTATCAACAATAGACGCTCGCAGAACGGAATTTGCAAGTTTATAATTAGTGGTGCTAACTCGAAATGAATCTACAAAATACTAATAATAATTAAGGTTATTAAGTTAACATTGATTAAGGTACATACATAATATTTATAAGGATAATAAAAATGAACACAACTTATTAAAAACATTAAAAGTCGACCAAACCGCCGCCCCCTGGAATGGTTCCCCAAAAATGCAGCTGTGTTGCTTCGTTGAATAGCGCTAGCCCTTTAGTCATCAGTGGTGTCAGTTAACTTTTTTGACAGTTCTTTTTATAATTAAGTTTCCACCCCACGGTTGAAATACGCAATCTTGAGCCAAACTTTCGTACTGCCTTCGCATGAGGTTCTCAGCAGCAGAGGCCGTAGCCCCAGCGTCTGTGGTGCCTACACATGTGGCCACTCACGCTAGTGCCCTCCCACGCTGCCAAGCGATGAGCGCCATACCATCAGGGTTTTTGCCATTATGTTTATCAAACTAAAATCTAGTGAAGTTTTTCATTCATCATCATCATCATATCAACCCATCATCATAATATCAATCGTTGCCTCTACCAAGCCTTCCAAACCTAACGGCTTTGCACCATGCATATTGTGAATGAAGGAATGACTGTCAGATATTCAGTGCGATCTATCTATCAGTCATCGGTTCTACGGCAAATGTGGTCAGCCTATTGCTATTTCTAGCTGTGAAATTCGTTGAGCAATGTGGTGTGGACTACTTTCGATTTATCTACTCCCATCGATCGCCGTGTTATCTGAAACTTGAGTAAGTCTTGTTCATTTTCAACAGGTAGAACGTTGAAAACTGTAGTTTTTGCGACATCAAGTTCTCTAGAATTTACAACGCATGTAGTATTTCTCAAACTTTGCCTTCACGGGAATCTGCCAATGAGATTTCAAAAATAGCGCAAAAAGTTTAAAAATTATGTACATTGTGAACTTATGAAGAATGCAGTAAATAGTCCATTATCTTTTTTATTACGATAAAAAGTGACAAAAACTTTATGGTATTCTTCAGACAGCCAACATAACCTCAAAAGTCTAAGTCAGCTGTCAAACATCGTCATGTATTGACACAAAAATATTGGACAAAAATTTTTGCAAAATAACCCAATGCAATACGTTATGAGTTGAGAACATACATACCTACTGTGAGTTAGCGCCTGGTTGAAAATGTAAGTATTGTCGGGAAAATATTAAAAGTCTGTATCTCTTAATGAAAATCGTCTTATCAAAAGCTTTGATTAAAGTCCTTTTTGCTTTAATCAAAGATGAAAAGGATGTATCATTCAGTAAAGATAGCAACAATGTATTGAAACGCGGTGTATTATGAAAATGTATGAGTAGTAGTGGTTGGGACACATGTAGGGGATGGATGAAAGACGGCTTACGAAAGGTACATATCTATCGTGCGAATGTGAATGGAAGGGTCTGTAGAGGGCACCCGAGAAGGACATGGTCATCTTAGCGTTAATGTCCCGGTTGTGCTCTCGACGCCGAGCTGGGCCCGAGAAGGGCATATAAGCATCAAATAAATGAACTTCTTCAAAGAGGGCAGGTTAGGAGTACCATCAACTGACGTAAATGTATGAGAAGATGTATGAATATTGAAGAGGCGAGAGAGGTGTGGCAGGATCGTAGCTTGTGGCACTCGATAGTCTCTGCCTACTCCTATGGGATACGTGCGTGAGTGTGTATGTATGTAAGTAGTATTAAAAAATATATATTTTTATTAATACTCTACGGTAACAATCCTTTCAAAATGTCGAATGTTAGTTTTCCGGGCAAGTTTATTGTAACTTAGTGTACGTCAAATCGCATCTTCAAGTTGGGAAAGACTTACAAACTTTACATTTAAATTAGTTTTCTTGCCTCTTCTTTACTATAATATACATGTATTATAACCTAACAACCTTCAGGTAGAAATTCTGTATCTAATGGTGAAAACCGCATAAAAATTCGTTGCGTGGTTTAGGTTCAGTCGGCGGATTTACATGCAGACTGACGCAAAAAACAACTTAATTTTATAAGTACCATGTAGAGATGTAATCATTTTCTGTTTTCAGGAGGCATAAAAAGAATTCCACAAATGTTTTTCGGTCTTTTTGCCATCTTCGTATTTATGCTTCTACTATATGCCTATGTAAGTTCTATAATAACTAAGAGATTATTGCTTGATTGCACCAAACTTAAGCGACGCTTGCCTTAAGATATTCCTAAGCATTTAGGCATTACAATATCGGTGTGATTGTTACGAGTGATTTAGAGAGTTTAGGTTTCGCCTAAGGTTGGTGTAAGGTTGGTGTCGTTCATGGGATAGCAATGGACATCATTTTATATTTTACCGGCTATATTTCTTAGGACGTGTTAGTGTAATTTTATTGGTCTTTGGCAAAATCGCTACATAGCGGAAGCCACGACCTAAAAAAAAGAAGAAGGCTTTTTCTTGTTAGGGATATCATAAAACATTTAGACATCCGCGTAAGTGTAAAAGGACATAAGTGCGGCTGTTTGTAATAATTGTGATTTGACGGGTGTCGTACATAAAAACCTATAAAGATCTTTTGGCACGTGGCCTAAATCAGAACTAACGCCGCCATGTTATAAAGCGTAACTTTTTACATACAGCTGGAGTTGATAATTGACAACCACGCCCTCATCTAAGTGCCAAAAGATACTTGTAAGTCTTGTACAAGGCCCCTAGTGTTATAGGGGCAGAATAACTACCCCCTTGAACCAAAAAATGGGCAGCAGCGTTTTAAATAAATAAATAACACATTTATTATCGCTAGAAATGGTCCTACTGAGTATTTTATACGTTGCTGTCTGCAACCCTTCTGCCAAGCGTAGAGATTAACTTCCATAATTAGGTATGTCACTTTTCCGTCACCGCACCTTCCGACGATGGGATTTCATCCACATAATCTTGAAGCTTTGCATCCAACTAACATGGCATCGCGAGCCTTTATACCGCACACGTGCAAGATATGGAATTAGCGCACTCTCGAAGTCTTTCCTTTACACTTTCTTCAAAATCCATGTCTACAGGCACCTAAAATACCGGCACCGCATCCACACCCCTTAGGTTTCAGATGTCCATGTGGACGTTGGCCCCCTTCGATCAGGCAGACCGTGTGCCTCTCAAGGCAATAAACAAATTTAGTAAAAAATTTATCGCTTCATATGACTACAGTGAGTGGTAAAGTGCTTTAATTCTGCCCATCGGACTTGAAATGATCCGTCAATGTTTAACTTTTCAACGATCCTGAATCGCTCTATGCCAAACGATGGTTTTTGTTACAGTCAGTGCACCCCTATCGGTTCTCAGCAGCTGCTTCAGTTATTTATGAAATATGGTCGGGGAACTGCCAACTGTCATGTCGCCGCAGCGGCCGATGCCCTTACTCTCTGTAAGACCCATTTTAAACATATTTTATGCCGGAGACAGTTATGAGCCTAGACGTATTATGAAGCGGAAACGGAACATGTAGCGTGCCCTCTTGTGGCTATGGAGCGACCATGGATGGAAACACCATCAGACTACTACACTGCTGGAAACACGGATTTACGATCGGAACGCCGAAGGAAATACATCTTGAAACTGTCGCACGTTTTGTTTTTATAGACCAATGACTGTAGTTTTTTCGTAATTCTTGGCCATCGATTTAACGCGTGGCGTCCAATTTCAGTGTAGTTTATGGAAGATTACGCCAACTTGGCCTCTAAAATGTTGGGTATTCTTGGTAAAGCGAGGTCTCCAGCTTTATAAGGCGTAAGTCAGGTCGCATCGGCATGTTCCTTTTGACTGCGGTAAACATCGAGCGTTCTCGCTCGCCTCGCCCGATCTCGCACTGCGTAGAGATGTTGCGTATTTGTGCAATTTTTAAACATCACGGGCAGTATACCTGTTGTCGAGTTTCACCACCGTACCATCTAAAAATTAAAATTCTATCCGTACCGCTTGGATTCAGTTTAAGATGGTCGGTATTTATTAATCGCGATAGAAAAGGTGGATGTGTCGATGCAAGGTGTGTTTTTTTAATATTTCTTTATTTTTGTTGTTTTGTAAGCTGAAGATACGTACTTTGTTAGAACGTCCATCTCGGGAACTACTGACACCCCGCTGGTGAAAACCACAGGTGAGCCCGCCTAGGGTTACCTATCTACTACTGGATATATTTATATGGTAGTCGTCAATATTACTAAGCGGGAAAATGTGCTGGGAACGTTTATTTGATCTATTAAGATTTATTTTTCTGTAATTAAACAAATATCCACCAACAGGGTGTCATGGTCAGGGACAGATCATCGTTAACACTTTGATAGTGTGATGTTTACTTGTAGCTGTAGCGACTCACAGGTCCAAGTAATCCAAGTATTAAGTTAAATTATTTTTTAGGGAGGATACTGAACAACCCTGTACTTCGCGATCACTGGCAATTCGGGACAGTATCAGTATACTGCCAAGACGTGGCTCCTCTTTAAATAGGGAAGGCCAGATTCTACACGAAGAGGTTGGCACATCTGGCGACGCAAACGTTGACATGGAAGTATTCTGTAAATGTTAAACACTTCTTTCATATTATGCAGTTACATAATACCACAGATGCAATAGCAAGTGCGATACCAATTACAAGAATGACTTTATGTTTTCATCAAAAATGTATTGACAATTTTCGTAAGTAGGCTGATATAAAGGTTTTTCTTTGTTGTTTTTGTGTTTTATTGTTTTACTAATCATAAAATACGTTTTTGTGTACGGTCAAACAAATAAACTACACAACAGGCACTGTACCAGTGTGCGTCAATTTTCTTTGATCCTTTGCGTAGCCTTTTTACAAGCTTTTATTTAACTTGCACTGTTCGTATGTATGTTTGTAAGTTGTCCATCGAAATTTGCAAACCATTTTTCTACCATTTGTTGGTATCCGATTGAGCTGAAATGTGGTATACCTATGTAACATGGATAGTAATTCATTCATATAGGCATAGACATAGACGTATCTTTATTTGGTCCAATACCACATTCCAATATGGCACAATGGAGCTGGTCTGATGATAGAGTTGGAAGGTGGTCTTAGGAAATAACTAACGCAATAAGATAACCCCATTGTGTTTGGGCTCTTTGAATGGGGAATGGTCTTGTTGAGTAGGTACTATAACACGCGATAAAAGCTTCTTATGAAAAAATAATTTCAATTTATTTTTGTTCGAAAGTACTTACTCCAGCATCTGTATAATGTATCGGTAAGCTTGTGAACAATTCTCTGCTAATTTAAAGTCTGTTTTACTAATTTAACTCATTCATGCCTGAAGGACAAAACTCGCAACGAAGTAATCCGACGGAGAACTAAAGTTACTGCAATAGCGCACAGAAGTACGCCGTAGTGGCAGTGGGCTTGCCGTAGCTGCCCATAACCGCTGGGGCAAACTAGTTTTTGAGTGGAGACCGCGACTCGGTAAGCGTGGTGTGGGATGCCGAAGTGACGATTTGCGAAAGGCTGCGGGTGGATGCTGGATGCGGCGAGCCGAGGACAGGGTGCATGCATTGGCGCCCATTGGGGAGGCCTATGTCCAGCAGTGGACTAGTATGGGCTGATGATGATGACGTAAATAACGATGTAGTTAGACGATAGTTTACCATGAGTTATCCTACATTCTCTATGGCCTTGAAGGTGTCTGGGTTATAAGCACTGTTATGAGAATAGCTTGCAGGCAAATCATTCTGTCCCTTCTCGCTATTCCACATTAGATATGTTGGGGTAAATCAATTTATACGGATAGCTGCTTGATATATCCACGGTCAAAGGTTTCGGAGAGCTTCGGTAACCTAATAGTTAAGGTGTCTGACTCGTAAGCGAGCGTAAGCTTCTTTCCGGCATACAGGTCACAACATGCAAGCAGATATTTCCTTGAGGCAGACTGTGTTCCCCGAACAGTACAACGTAGTCTATTTCACGGCTAGTGAATAGGTTATTTCTAGACGTGGGGCGCACCATCTTTGGCCGCATCGTCGCTTCTCATCAGCAGTTAAATGACTGCCTAGTTAGTAGTAACAATCCGTCTGTCCATATTTAACGTTTCGAAGGCGGAAAGTTTTGCTTTGTATATCAACCGATGTTAATGCATTTTATGTCATACGGTGGGTAAGCAGGCAAGCGAGCCATCTGATGGAAAGTGAAGCATATAGACATAGCAACACCAAGATTATCGCCATTGCATAGGTCACCTCTATAACGCGTTACTCTGGTAGCAAAAAGGCAAATGCCCCTCCACTGCCAAAGTCACGGTTCCCCAAATCCCCACCGAAAACCCACTGGAAACCTAACTCACTAGCAAGAACACAATACTATTTAAAAGAGTATTGTTTGTCTGCAGTATTCTGTAAGGTGGAGGTACTTCTCCAGTCGGACATGTCCAATTCGAACGGGATTTCCACTATGCCCTAGATCTCTTAACTGTCACAGTGTCTCGAACCCCAACAGGACCAGCAGTGCACTGAGCAGCGCGAGGGTCAGCGATGTAAGCACGTACCCGGGACACGTGTTCGACGTGAGACGCCCGGGGGCCTCCGCCAGCGGCTGCCTTTGCAGCACCTGCCCATGCGAGATCATCGAGCAAGTTTTAAGGTACGTTCCCTTTGTTATTGTTAGTATTATTTATGTTTTAAAAGAAGCTAATTATAATCTTTGTATTATAATCTCATGAAAGCTAATTTCACATAGGGCTTTAAACGTTCGATTCTACTTCCTAAAGTGGGTCAAGCATACTTTTGACAATTACTGAAAATCAGATATTTTTATTACTTATACAGTGACTTTAAATTTATTTTTGATGAGTACCAAGATGTATGACACTTAATATCAAGAATTAATGTAATAAAGACACCCTATTATATAGATATAGGTACCTTATATTAAGAATGGGAAAGCTATCCGTCATGATAGAATACCCAGACAGATGAAAATAAAAATTTTAAAAGAAAATATTGTTTAAAAATTTTATAAGTGTTCCATTTCAAAAGTAGAATTGACTCCACCGTGTCATAAAATCTTCTGCAGGTCGTGTACGCCAGCAGCTAACATTTACACCGGCTTCATACTATGGCTTGCTAATCTCATACTACGGACTGTGAAATCGGTAAGTCCTTCATGAGTATACCAGTGTGTGTAATGGCTACATCCGAGCATCGTTATAACGACGACAATAAGAATTATATGCGTGCCAATAAGATGACGATGCGAAGCAGGATGCCGAAGACCGAGCGAAGTGGGCCAGAAAGAGAAGGAAGGCGTACGTCAAGTGTATGGGGGCGTTGTGATAGCGGCGCTTCCAACATACGAACTGTGGCATAATCGGCTGTGAAATTATCGGCACCGTCTTCAATTTCATAGATTGAATAATTAATCCGCGATATTGTGATTGTCACTCCCTTACTACACAGAGAGAAAGAGATAATGAACCGAAGTAGCATCTATATGAAAGACAAAACTATCACGAATATATAATAACCCGCGTTGAGAGGAGTTTGATCGTATCTATCGAGGCGATGTACAATCCATGTAAGGCCTCTGCTTCATATACCTTAGCACTCTAGTATTGCCTTGTCGCCGGACTGTTCACTTGATCGTACTCAGCTCCTCTTTTGGTGTTTTGTCTTTTTCTATTGATACGTACTTTTCACTTTTCTGCTGCCTGAGAATTGGGTGGTTGTTGATGTATTGTGTCTTGTATTCTTTCAGTTATTTGACACGTATTTTATGCTCATTGGATTTTTGAAGTGCAGCTTGTCATGTCGTCGCGGTGAAATGATAGAAGAAGTAATTAATTAATTTCCATAATGCTATTATAATTTAATAAGCGTTGGAGAGTCGGTGGCCTAATTGTAAAGGTATCCGATTCGCAAGCGAGAGGTACCGGGTTCGAATCCCACAGCCGCCACGTACCAATAACTCTTTTCTGAGTTATGTACATTAATTATATGCTAACTGATGCTCTTACGGTAAGGGGAAACATCGTGATAAAATTTGCACATAAGGCTACTGAATGTGTAACTATGATCTAATCTGGTCAGGTTCCCCTGGTAGCAAGGTCACGGAGGTCAGATGGCAGTCGCTCTACTGTAATTATCTAATCTGCTAAACCCATCATGGTCAAGGCGGACCCTGGGTTCTGGTACGCGAAAGCACAACCGGGACATTAACGCCAAGATGATGATTTATTATATAATTTAATAAGCCTTTTCCATCCTATTTATTCTTAAACCTTCAATTATCTATCCTGAATGATTTAGTAAAACTCATGCGATTATTTTATTCAGTTTCAAAATATCTATTGCTACTTATAACTAATAATATATTGGGTAAATGTCTGTTGTTTGATTGTAGTTGAATAAGCTTATGTGTAATCTTTCATTGTAGTCTTCTTGCACCGCATGCCTTTTTCGATTGCTATATCTCTTGGTAGACTGGTACTAGTAGATAATGCTAATATAGCTTTAATTCCGCCATTGTACTTTAAGTACATGAAATATAAATAAATTAACTCAGAATAAATGGTAGCGTTCAAATGATAAAGCTTAGGTTTATAGCAGTATTATGAAATTTGTGTAACATGAAATTAGAAATTACAAGCAGTCTGACAGACTATTCCGGTTATGTTGCATTTCTGTCTATTTAGGTCTCAAACAACATGGATATTTTTCTTTTCATACGAACCTGTATGTAAATACGAATATTTTACACCAAATTTTATATTTCAGGCGTTAATTGATGACACGCAAATGTTATTTGACACCGATCGAGACTTTGTGTTCAAGCAAGCAGAGGCTATATTGAGTCACAGTAAAAAAACGGAACCACCGAGGAAGGCCACAACTCAACCGATAATCGTTCCGATAGTGGAACCAAAACCAAAGAGAGAACTATCCATATCCTCAATTAATATTGAACCTGGAACGACAAACACCGAAATGCAACTTGTGTCAAACGATAACTCAGACGAAACCCTCAAACCGGTCTCAAAGAAAAAATGCAAATCATCAGATAAGACGAATGCGAAAGCTTGCGCTAAATGCAGCAAAATAGGGAAAACATGTGTTAGTGGATGCCCAAAGTTGCGAATAAAAAAGCGCTAAAGAATTATGAATATTTTTGTAATGCATAAATCAACACCATGGAATGCCAAAGCGGATAATTTCATAAGTAGCAGGTAGTAATATAATACAAAAAACACATAATGTAAAATAAAATTGTCCAAATGATACACGAAAGTCCAGAATTAATTTAAAAGGGGATTTTCTAAAATAAACTTTACAGTGTTTGATTTTTTAACAGTTATTCTGTACATTGCGTGTAACTTATTATTTTTTAAACCATTTTTGTGATGTATTTGTTAGTAAATTAAGTTCTAGAAAATATCGACTAAGATGAAAATTTTTCGATATGGGGTATCTTAAACCGAAATATACTTCCTTCATAGAGGGATTTATTTTTAATTATTTCGTAGATGTCTCGTCTAAACAAGGCGCCTGTCTTGAAAAGGTTACGGCGATTCAAGAGTCGACAGACGAATACTGTACTAACGTTATTCGAGGACCTACAAAATTATTGAGATTTAAAGCCAAACTTGAGTTATTGATTAAAATTATGCCATTACAAAATGTCTTTTTTGTTTTATTTATCAGATCCTAAGTAAGAAATATAGTTTCATCGTGTCCAACAAGATTAGTCATAGGGCCCATCATCATTTGCCTGCCCATAACCTATTCTTTTGGGGTCGGTACAGTATGGTTTCTTCTCCATTCATCCTTATTAACTGTCATGTTGACGCTCGGCGCTCACCTCTCGCTCACTGATATCCCACACACAATCCATCCATCTTTGTTTGGTCTTCTCCTTCCTGGGTATCCATCCGCATTCATATTCGATCACAGACGTAACAGACTAGACACATATCACAAATATTCCCTTTTCGCTCACTCTACAATGATTATAAATCTTGCTATCCCGTTTTTTCATCTATGGGAATACGTTGACGGAAAATGACGCGCGCAATTTTTTGAACGTTCGACATGTTGCTGAAGCTCCTTTAGACCTGACGTTTCTTTTGAAACATCGGTGTAAATTTTATAATTTAGGAAATTATTATAAGTAAAATTTAAATCAAATCATTTAAAAGACGGTGTAATTTAGTGCACATTTATATGAAAGCGCATAGTATGGAAATACACCTGGATTATCCTTTCACCGGTAAGTAAACATTCGTGGTCGCGGCGATTGGAAATCGATTTTAGAGATTGTAACAAAAATATGCATCGTACCTAATAGTGTGAATTTGCAATAATTGAAATGCTTTAAAACAACATGCCATATGAGATAGATTTAAAATTATTGGCAAATTGAGCAATATTTCGGTGTCTAAATAGGTACCTATTTTGATGCTAACAGGGTCGGACTTAGTATTTATTGTATAGAATTTTAATACTCAAATCTTGTAAATAGCGGTCCACAATTTTATATGTATTATAGTTTCATACCAAAAATGTACCTAGATGACATTTTAAATGTTCAGACATTTTATGAAACAACGGATTAATCGCGTATTTACGTTTATTTAGATAAATATTTCTTTTTCTAGGATTCCTAAAGACCAGACATGGTGATGTCTGGGTTGCAAATTGGAAGTGCTGCGTTGTAAACATTTTGAAGAACAAGATCATAATTAGATGCCTGTCCTGGTGCACCAGAATAATATGAATTTTTACTTAAAATAAAGAATATGCTGCCTGTTTAATGTATAAATGTACCTATCCTTTTCATTGTTATTATTTTTTTCATAACTGTCCTCTAGAGGGCATCATATTCAATTTATAAAGTCACACCACCCTCCAGGCGAACGTGTCGTCAAGCGGCCCAGCCGTGTTTCGTTGCGATGTCTGGAGTAGCCATCTAGGAGGATGGGTCTGGACAGTTGTGGTCGCTCTGTGTAACCGTCTTTTTCGCAGTCTCCGCGTCAGGCACCTTCCCGTGCGGTATTGGTAAGCATGTTTGCTGGTGGGCAGAGCACCACCTCGTCCAACTGCCATCCTCCTAAAACAACCTTTTCACTCTCAAAATGATAATGCACACCAAAAAGAGAAACGTTAAACAGCGGCTGCACGCCCTCCCACTCAAAGTGCACCTCACTAACATCCCAGGCCTGCACTCAAATCTCGATGCAGTCCACTACCACCTTGAGAGTGAAAAACCGCAGCTGCTGTTCCTCACTGAGACGCAGATCAGATATCCGGCTGACGCGGCGTACCTTAGCTACCCAGGGTATACCCTCGAGTAGAGGTTTGTACCTTGTGCCGGAGTCTGTGTGTATGCTCGCGAAGATATCTGCATACGGCGTCTAAGGAACTTTGAGGGGTCTAGTTTCTCTATTTTATGGTTCCTGGTGGATACAGGTCAAGTGAAAATCCTGTATGCCTGCATTTACCGCTCGCACAGCGGGGATCAGGAGACAACTCGCTTATGTGACCATCTCATAGAAGTGGCGGATGAAGCGAGGGAACGTTACCCCGCGGCGCAGTTAGTCATTCTGGGGGATTTCAATGCCCACCACCAAGAGTGGCTTTTCCCATACCAGGTGACGGATCATGCTGGGAGAGAGGCGCGTAAACTAGCTCTGTCGCTAGATCTCACCCAGCTGGTAAACTGTGCCACGAGGGTACCTGATGTTGACTCCCATACTGCCAATTGCTTAGACCTGCTGGCAACTGAGCTGGACTGGCACTCAGTATCGGTTTCAGCACCGCTGGGTACATCCGATCACTGTTTGGTGAAATCTGTATCCGTTTATTCTTTACCCGAGCAAACCCCATGCAACCCCCGACGGGTGTGGCGATACAAGTCAACAGATTGGGATGAGATGCGGCACTTCTTTTCGTCCTATCCTTGGCGGGAGGTATGCTTCTCTTCGGGCGATCCTTCGAATTGTGCTGAAGCCGTTGCCGCGGTTATGCGGCAGGGTATGGAGTACTTTATTCCGTATTCTGACGTAGCGATGAACGGCAGGTCTCGTCCATGGTTTGGTGCTGAATGCAGTCGCGCTGAAGTGCTGAAGCAGGCGGCATACTCTGCCTGGGCTGAGGCTCGAGCGCATATGTCTCCGGATACTCGCAAACTGAAGAGAGCCTATAACCTCGCCGCCATGTCTTGCAAAAGGACACTACGCAGGGCTCTATTCGACCACATAAACCGAATTGGCGCCAAACTGGCCTGTTACCCTCCTGGGAGTAAGGCGTTTTGGTCTTTGGCAAAAGCTGTCGAATCAAATTTCAGTCAGTCTTCGATGCCACCGTTGCTGAAGCCAGACGGAACATTGGCCCATGCTGTTGAAGAGAAAGCGAATTTGCTTGCTTGTCTTTTCGCGGCGAATTCGCGTTTGGATACCGCAGAAAAAACACCACCTATCTTACCCCGTGCTGACTGCGCTATGGCAGAGGTGCGAATACATCAGAAAGAGATATTAAAAATCTTGCGAAGTCTGGACGTAAAGAAGGCTAGTGGAACTGACGGTATACCGGCAATAGTCCTGCGTAGATGTGCCCCCGAGTTGTCTCCTGTTCTCACGCGCCTGTATCGCCTCACTTGAGACTGGTATTGTACCTAAGTCGTGGAATCTTGCCAATGTGTAGCCCGTTGCCAAAAAAGGCAGCCGCGCCGACCCTGCCAACTACTGCCCTATTTCGGTCACTTCCATACTCTGTAAGATTATTGAACGTGCACTTAACAACAAACTCCTTGCGCATCTTGAAGGTAACGATCTCCTCAGCGATCATCAGTACGGATTTCGCCTTGGTCGGTCTACTGGGGACCTTCTGGTGTATGCCACACAATTATGGAGTGAGGCCATTGAGAGACATGGTTAGGCCCTTGCTGTGTCTCTTGATATCTCTAGACCTTTGATAGGGTTTGGCATGCAGGCCTTCTAAGCAAGCTTCCTTCATTTGGTATTCCTGTTGGCTTTTGCACCTGGATATCGGATTTTAAGGGTGGACGTTCAATCCGTGTAGTTCTCGATGGCTACTCGTCTAATCTCCAGGCTATCGACGCGGGAGTTCCTCAGGGATCTGTACTGTCCACGACTTTATTCCTGCTGCATATTAACAATCTGCTTATACAGGTACCTTTGGGTACGCAGATGACAGCACAGTAACGGATAGATATTTGTCAGATGCAAAAGCCAACAGGGACGATATTCGGTCTTATCGAGAGGCCATGGTTGATCGTTTGGATAAAGCACTGATAGGGGCGAAGCCAATCTGGTGGTGGTGTTTGTTTTCCGCCAAAAGGAGTCCATTTCATCTAACTCTAACTTTTCGGGATGTTCCTGTGGAAATTACCGACAACCTACAGCTTCTTGGTGTTGAGCTATCTTCAAATCTCAACTTCGGTCAGTACATTGAATCCAAAGCAAAGACTGCACCAAAAAAACTTGGTATCCTCTCGAAGGTTAGGCGGTACTTAACTTCCAAGCAGTTGCTTCAGTTATATCAAGCACAAGTCCGATCCTGCATGGAGTACTGCTGCCACCTCTGGGATGGATCAGCCAAATATCAACTGGCGGCTTTGAATTCGGTGGAAAAACGTGCAAAGAAGATAATTTGTGACCCGCGGTTAGTTAAAGCTAGGCTGCAGAGCCTCGAACATCGGCATAGGGTTGTGCGTCTGTCGGTCTTCTACAGGTTACATTTTGTAGAGTGTACGAAGCAGCTGCACGACCTCATTCCGCCATCGGGAGACACGATCCGGGCGAGCGCTTCATCCTTATGTCGTGGATCTTCCAGCTATCCGCACGAACCGCTTTGGCTCGACCTTTGTAATGCGTACGGCTAAGGAGTGGAACGCGTTGCCTGCGAGTGTGTTCCCAGATCAATATAATCTGGATGCCTTCAAGGCTAAAGTGAATAGGCTGTTCCAAGCTTTATCTTCGGCCGCATCGTCACTTACCAACAGGTGAGATGGCGGTCAAATGCCTGTCTTGTAAAATAAAAAATAAAAAAATGTACCTACTTAGTTTAGAAGTTATGAGGCAACAAATAAACATTAATACCGGCCAAAATCATAACCCTCATATCATAAAATTATAATCATAACCCATAATATACATTTTTTCCCTATGAGCTGCTCACAACCCCAATTTTCGCACGTCTCGTAGAGAAAAAAATTTATGTTATTTAGATAAGTTCTTCATGATTCACACCTATTCCTCAGCCTTAATGTCTTTGATTAATGTCTAAATCTCTAATTTATAATCTCTATGCTTTCCTCAAGATGCACAAGATGTCACAGAAAAAAATACAAGCCCATTGATTTGTTGTAGTAGTTAAATTAAATTGGAAGTTTCTGCGGTAATTGTTTTGTGGTTAAAATTGCGTAATAAAATGTAGGTTTATATATAAATGGTGTTCCGAGATGGAGCAAAAAAGAAGAAGTGCAGAAATAGTAGCTCAAGATGGTAAATATGAATGTTTTTGATATGCAAATGTGACGGAAATCTACCTGGGGAATGTGGGAACCAACTTTATCTACCTCTATATCAAAGCACTATCAACCAACGAAATTGGAGACATATAAACTGTAGCAAAAACAAGTAAACTACGCAGGACATTACTTTTTTACTGCGTGGTTTAGTAACGACCTGAGTGGTTCAGTTGCTTAACATGCTCTGCCACGCAGAGGCCCCGGGTTTGATTCCCGACCGATTAGGAATTTAAATGATTAAAAAAATATATATTAGTATTGTTTCGCAGCCTTAGTGTTGATTATCTGGTTAATCATTATCATCCGAGCGGTTTGTCTCGGCTTCTGCCAGGGTCCGCTTTCCGACTCATTCTCCGAGATTTCGCCCGGTCTTGAGCATACTCGAGTCGTAAGCCATTTTGTCAAGTTTGATTTTGCGGTTAATACTATTGTTAAATTGTGTATTGTTTACAGAAAATAATTTCAACTCATCATCACTTATGTTATATGTCTTACTCAAAACACTGACGTTTCTAATGGTATCAGTATTCTTTTTGGTAAGTAAGTTTCTTGAAGACCATTTCGTAAAAGAGAACATATAGGTATATTTCACTTTTCTTATTTCAAGTAAATAGTATTATAATCATTATAAAATATCATCATAATCATCACAGCCCGCAACAGTCCACTGCAGGACTTAGGGCCTCTCGCACGAATGGGGAGGTTATTGCCATAGTCTCCACGCTTGGCAGGCGGGTTGGAGTTCGCAGTGTTACAAATATAACTATAGAAAACACTGCTGCCATTTTCCAGTCCACGGAGACTCCAGATCTTTTGCCTCGAAAACATTAGTCGCCTCGTACGACACCCACTAGTGTAAGGGGTTGGTGCTATACTACTCCCTGACACCACACGGCCAATAGTATGATAAAATATATTTACCATAAATTACCGTGACATTTAATTTTATCAACTGGTATCACATTCTTTACTTAGGCATACTCGTACATGGCGTATGAAGTATAATTAAGTATATGATATTAATGAAGAACTATGTTTCTAGTGTCTGCCGTTGGGAGATCCTCAGGAAGTTTGCAAAACAGAGTCTCTGGCACAGGGCGATTACTCTACGGTCATTCTTTGTGAAGTTCATCGGTATGGGCACCTAAAAGTATTAAGTTTATTAGGCTTGTCTTTGTAACCATTTGTATGTAAAAACAGGTAACGCTCAACGTGGTTGTAATTATAAAACACATATTTGGCTTTACGGTAGAATATTGATCTCCAAGTTACAGGCTTGTGCTTAGTTTGGATATCAGGGTTCAACAATTAATTTGTACAATTGTTAATTCTGCATACTACAAGTGTACCTAACTAAGTAATGTACAAATTTTGTGTGAATAGATAACTTCAATAATTGAAATCAGAGAATTGTTGGCAACAGAGTTATGTAATTAGCATACAGATATCAGTCTGTCCACTCCACTATAATTACCTGATCCGCCAAATCCTGGATGATGGTCAAGGCGCGCGAGAGCAATTGACAATCAGGATATTGATGCCAAGATGAAGATTTCTTAAGTATTCATAAATATGTTTCAGATCATGTAGTACATCGTTGACAGCTCTAGAAACCGGAATCAGGAGTGTGTTGAAGAGATTGAGGAACACAGCCTATTCGTCAAAATTAGCGGTATGATAATTATTTAGGTATTTCTTTCGTATTTGTTAATTACTCATGTCTCAGTGGTATTTGTTAAACGGGTGGTGAAATGGTACTGAAATAATGGATGTTGGTTAGGCTGCTAAAAAAAAAAAATTAACAAGTATTTTTAAATAACATTATATTAATGTCAGAGCTGATATAATTCGAAAAATTGTAATAAGTTTTAGAGGATCCACTAAAACAGATTTTGTAAACATTTCAATACACAGTCTATTACGTTTACAAAGACCCTAACCCCTAAACAAGACATAACCTAAACGACAGAAAAAGTCGAAGAACCCCTGACCAATTTTACTTAAACTCAAATATTTTCTAAACTTCATAACCAATTTTAATGAAACAAAGCTAAGAACCATTGCGATGAAACTGTTTTTCAAATAAAGAAAACCGGCACAATATATCTCTATCCTCCATTTAAGACTATGATAATTATCACATAGGCGATTGATTGATATTCCCAAGTCTGATACGAAAGCCATCGACTCATGACGCGAATACTGCTGGAAGTGGAGGTGGAAGAGTACGAAAATGAACCTTGGCAGGAGTTGGGATTGATCCCTCGAATGATGATCATGAGCATGCGCTTGATAAGTCGCGTCTATGTGCCGCTCCCACCGCTACTTGAATGCTACACTTTTATGTTCCTTTTTTTCAGCTATATTGCCTTTTGGGCCGGATGGATCATGAAGACTTGTGTCGTTCTCTGTATTGTTCAAAAATTAACGTAAGTACTTATTGCAGTCGGCTGTTGTAATTATTTATTTCATTACTTAAATTATTTGTGTATACCGGGTGTCTGGTAATGAATGGATAACCTTGAAATGTCTTATAGTATAACTTATCACCGTTCAGAAAAAAATATGGAACAAAATATATTATAAGTAGTACCTAAAGAGCTGAGGGCATTGCATATTGGTTGCAAAATGACGACTGTCCTGCGCATTATGCTGTATCTGTTCGTGCATTTTTACATAACACGTACCCGGATAGATGGATCGGGCGGCTAGAGCCAATTTTGTGGCCTCCACGTTCACCGGACCTAAATCCATTGGAATTTTTTAATTGGGGCTGAAAAATAAAAAAAATTGACTTTAAAAAAAAAATCATGACTTAGGTACTACTATATATATATATTATATATATATATATTTTGTTTCGTATTTTTTTCTAAAAGGCCATAAGTTATACTATAAGACTTTTCAAGGTTATCCATTCATTACCGGACACCTGTATATCTATGCACTTTTGCTAGTCCTAGAGATGCAATTCATGGAACAAATTTGTATCTCTATATTGTGTCTGTTGTTTCACAATTATATCAAATTTAAAATTTTCTCTTTTTAAGTCGCAATTACACCGCAATCTGAGGTCACTCTTGATAAATTGATTTGGATTAATAAATGAGAGCAAGATTACGATAGATCAAAATATCTAAGTCAAAGAAAGCCATTGTAAACAGAATTCCTTCTATTATAGCCTATACAAATTGTCTTTCCTCAGGACAAATGTACGAGTACTGGATCCCTTCTTCATTGTGTACGCAGACACAGACACAGAAATAAATTTACTTGTGTTCAGTATTAGAAAGATTTTTATGAGTAGGACAGTGTTATTTAAAAATCACGTTCATAAATACAGCAATATACATGTAAATAGGTAATCTATTTTATTTCACACTACATACCCACCTGTTCCACTTGGATCAGGAACAAATGATATACTTACCTAAACAGTTTGGTCACGTGTTGCTCAACCCTCAGCGATACTTGGGAAATAGGTGCCTGAACCGGTATCAGGAAAGAGGCCCCGTGGGCAACCAAAGAAGCGATGGATTGTAATCGCTGTGTCAGATGCGAGAGCCAACGGCTTACGACGCGAGGATGCCGAAGACCGAGCGAAGTGGAGAAGAATGGGTAGGAAAGCGGACCCTGACAGAGGCCGGGATAAGCTAACACTCGTGAACCTCCCTTGTGAACTCGTACATTCCTGAGTTAACCTATAAACTTTATCTCTATCATAATTCAGTAGAAGCGAGCATACGAAACCTCAGGTAATGGCTACCTTATTTTAAAGGGCTTAGCAGCTATTTTGTAACTAAGTTACCCGAGATTGTTTGCCTAAAGAGTATAAGATTTTGCTATTGTTACTGATTCTTAAAAACTGTCCCATTTTGATATCTTTAGTTTCCTATCACTAGCGTAATATTATAATACCAATGTCGGATAATAACAGACCATCGCAGTAAGGAACTTTATTAATTCTATGATACTCCAACGCGTTAAGGGCGTAGAGATCTATAAGACAGGTCTAAACCAGTAGGCAGACACCAGTCTCTCACACAGAGTATATTACTATATAGATGTATGTAAAGAGAAAATAAACATTATGCATTGACTTGAATTAAAATTGGAAGTAAAAGCTATAATTGTACACAACAAGTCTTTGTTGCAGTAGCTACACACACGTATATAAACAAAATTATTAGTTTCGAAACGCTATTATCGTGTGAAGAGAAAAACAAAACTCGCCACAAACTAGAGAAAACTTATCGTTCCGTAGTAACCATAAAATCAATTTTTATGACGTCCCACATCGTAAACACATCGCTGGGTTATTTTATTTTTGATCTAAATAATGTCGCAATAGCTTCGGTGTTTTATTTTGGCATCACTATTTTTATATAGTTTAAATCGGGAGTAAACAGTTTGTCTGCAGCATGAGGAATGTATTGGTCCCGTGTCTGGTGGGACTTTGCGTCATGCTTTCACTTGGCCTCGTAAGTATCCATTTTGATTGTCATTGTATGATGATCATACTATCAACTCAAACCAATAGTGGATCACAGTACCTACACTCCAGTTTGCTATTCGATCTGGTGGATCCAGGCAGTGGACCCTGGTGAATTGAGGGTAGAAAAATGAAAATCTTATATTTAAAAACTTGCTATCAACTGAAACATTTACAGTTTAGCTGAGTTTAACGCTGTTGAATAAGTGTTTGTATATAGGAGATAAATCATATTTTCTTTTCCTTTTTATATTGCCTACACTGTGATTCACAATGATTTATTGATTTATTTTACTAAAATAACTACTTTTCAAAGTAAAAAACAATCCTTTGATTTGTAGGTAAAGCAAACGTCTGCAGTAGAAGCAGCCCAAAAGGAAGAAGTTGACAAGGTGATAGAGGATGAAATAACGCAAAAGCTAAGCGTAGACCTACTACAGAGCATCGAAAGAAAATTCCAGGTGGATTTGGAACGGTAAGAGAGGCGAAATCACGTTTTCATATTTAGTTTTGTGTATGGTCATGTACAGTCTGATAGGTGGTACGAAATTAGGTATAATTTTAGCGAAAGTGGCTACTAAAGGTGAATTCTAAAATATGCGCATATTCAGATCGCTACCTATCGAAAATTGTAAATGTAAACGAGAACCACCCAAAAACAAAGTCGCTTCTCGCCGTCTGTCCCTATGCATGTATTTATGTACACTTAGATCTTTTAAACTACGCAACGGATTTCAACAATAGATAGAGTGATTCAAGCCGAAGCAAGAAAAAAAGAGTAGGTAGGGGTAAAGTAGGTATACGCGAACGTAGTCGCGCCGAGTCCACTAGTTGGAATATATAAAATGGCAAAATATGTTTGGGAAGATTTTAAAATGTCTTATGGTAACCCACAGGTCTGTGGATTCTGTGCTAGCGAAGATAAGGACGTTGTTGCAAAATGGCACCTCGCACATCCAGGATAAGTTGCTAAACTTGCAAAACGAGATAGTGATCATGAGAAAGGATTCTGATAAGGTACGACATCTTGTTCAGTCGATTTTTTGTATAACCAGCGCAGTAATTTTGTAAGTGTGAATTTTAGTATTCTTTGGTTGTTTTATGTGGGCTATCTGCTCGGTTTTTGCTAAAATTGCCTTAAACTTTCTTCATAAAGATCAATCAGAGCTAATTTTTGTACCACTGTAGTCAATAAGCTAAGCTAAACTATGCAGTCTGCGAAGCTCGCTCACGCCTGAAAATAAATTATATTGATTTTCTTTGCTAATATTACAAAGAGAAAATATGTGAATGTTTTGTTTGTTTGTAATGAATAAACACAAAAACTACTAAACCGATTTTAAAAATTCTTTTACCCATAGAAAGCTACATTATCAGCGAGTAACATAGGCTATATTGTATTATGAAACAATTAGAGATCCCTCTGAAAATTACAATAATATAACACAAGGTATCAAAATGTTTTGCATGTTCGCGCAAACCACACTAACGAAGTCGTGCCAAGCAGCTAGTTTATAATCTGGGTGAAACTCTCTGGGGTATTCGAAGTCGTTGTCCTTTAAAGTTATCACAGTATTACTGCCGACAATCCTCAGTTCCGTAAACTTTGATCTAAGGTGGACGAATGCTTGCTATCGAAGCAGACAGAAACATCCGCCTTGGCCGAGAAGGCTCTGCACCAGATGGTGGTGTGCGGGTACGCCCTGATCGGACATGATCCAGCGCAGGCCGTGAAAGAAGTCATGGTATTGAAGAACATGATAAAGGACGGCTTGAAGCCTGTAAGTGCAGTTGCTATAATAATTATATTTATTTGTATACCACTTAGGTGGCTAATAAGCTAACGGCCTGTCTGATGGTAAACTGTTACCCCAGCCTACACAAACGATATGGACGTTTTCAATATAGTTTGTGTGACCTAATAAAGAGTTTCAAATAAAGTAATTGGTTTTATATGATATTATTATTTTATTATTTTCTAAGCATTTAGCATAGTACGGAAATGTTCCTAGGAAATTTAGAAAAGAGAGAAGAGTTTTAGGGTATAAAGGAATGATATGCCATTTTTTTAATAACTTTCAATCTGAAATGAACCCAGTTTAATAATATTGACAACACGCCAGCATAAAATAATTTCACTTAACGGCAATCGGTCCATGTACCTCCTTAGGCAGTCATCGTCACAGCCTATAACAGTCCACTGCAAAACTTAGGCCTTTCCCTCGAAAGGACATGTTTTGAGTAAAAAGCTGCTGCCCATTTTCCAGCCTACAGAGACTACACCTTATGTCTTGAAAACATTAATCGCCTTGTACGACATGCACGAGTGTATTGGGTTGGTGCTATTCTGCTCTGCCAGACACCCCACGGCCTTAGGCAATAAAAAGCCAGTAATGTAATCATTAGAACTCATGACGTTTGTTTATTCCTTTAAGGTCCAACAACAGAAGGACGAGATTTACAACACCATTAAAATCTGCGGCCACGACCACGACTCGTTGAAGAAGGTCATCAAATGCGTCATCTCTAAGGTTAGCTGACCCACTTTCTGGTCAAATAAACTGACTTTGTTGGTCAGTTCTGAAGAAATTTAGCACGATGTCTGCTTACAGACGTAACTGTTCGTTATCGAGTTTGGTGGAGATGTTAAATGCAATTTTATTGGTCTACATTTATGTGGTAATGATTAGTAGGTCAGCTATTAATATTTGAACTGAATAGCTTTCCTATCGTGACTAAAATAAACAGTACAATTTAGTATCTTTATTATGACAAGCTGTTGTGTACAATTTGGGTACGAAAACCGGAAACAGGGTTTTAAACACGATTATTTTAATTCAGGTCAAAATGGATATGTTTGTAAATCTAATATTTGCTCATATCCGTTGTTCTGTACATAAATAGCATGTTCTTGAGGCGGATGTAGGAAACTGTGATAGAGTATTTTCTCGCTAAATTTATTTTAATACAGCGTCCGAGAAAATGAATTACGGACAAATAAATCTGTCGGCATATATCAACCCGTCAAAAGTTAAATCTTGCGTGAAACTACTTCGCGTGACTGCTATGGGATCTTGTCTATTATAGAATCTATTTTGCTGTAAACACTAGGCGTTGACTATTTATATTCACTATTGACTATAATGAAAGTGTTATGAGCGTTTACATATCTAGGCTAGTATGTAAGAAGTGTAGGTCTTGTGAAGCTAACAATGCACAGATCATTGAAAAATGTTGACAGTATATGTTAGGATCAAATTCAGAACGCGCTAAATATTTTGATTTAACACCTATTCGATAAAGTGTTTTCATTCCAGTCTCCTCTACTGAAGTCTGCCATGATGGACGTTACGGGCAAACTGATAGACGGCGTAGTCCATTTAACAAAGTTGATGGCTCACGGCGCAATGCATGAAGCGTGTCTGATCGAAGTGGTTAAAACAGTGCAAGACGAAGCACTTGTAGTCCTGAGGGACGTCAAAATATGCGCATTAGGTAACAAGAGCATAGATATAGACAGAGATGTAGAAAACTATATACGTGAGAACAATGCAACTGTCCTCGATGTGCCATATAAAGACATAAAAATGGACGCGAATGCTTTAAGCGATGAAAACAACAAAGTAAAGACCGAAAAAGATAAGCAAGATAGTGTTCATAAAATGAAGAAGCTTCTAAGGAGAATGCTGTCAGAGACCAAGAACGAGAATCTTGACAAGAGGTTTAAAGAGAAATTTTTGAAGCTACAGAAGGATTTGGGGTCGATCGACACTAATGCGATTGCAAACGATGCTATGAATAAGGACGAGTGAAATAATTGAAATAATTCTTCAACTTTATTTAATATAAAACACAAACTTCGTTTTATTTGTATCCTCAATGATTGATTGTCTCCTTAAGATTAGATGTGCCCTTCTTTACCTTGTGAGGTGAATTAATCAATGAACTCACACACTATATTATTAAGGAGTTTCTTTAAGTTTTGAGAACTACGCTACAGTTTGTTGTTCCAAAAACATACGCACGATATGTTGCTATTAAATAAACCAAAAAAGCTAATGTAAACAACACCCCGATACTGTGTGCTACCGTAAACACAGAGTAAGTACCATTTCGTAAATTCGACCTCTTTTTATTCGGTTCACGCAGACTATTATTATCTAAACACCATTGAATTTTTTTTTTTGAAGAATTTTTTATTAGACATGTTTCTTTATTATGTAACGAATTTTATAGATTATTACCTGAAATAAATCAATTTTATTTATTTTTACCTGTATCGATTCTTTCTTTTGTGGTGCATTGTTTCCTGTGCTAATCACGCCTAGCCTGCCTGGGGCGGACACATCGCGCCCTTGCAGGTTTTTCATTTGCTTACGTTAGTACCATTAGACAATCGTGTCGAAATGATGTGCCCAGGCTGAATGCGATGGCAGGCAGGCCCAATTCAACGATTGGCCCACGACATATGCACAGCATATCGGTATGCCTAAACTGTTAAATCTTCCAACCACTCGTTCATGGCTAGATGAGAAAATTAGCGAATTTTCAACTGTTACTATTGTAGGTAGGTAGAGTTTTTATATACGAGTTTGTAGGTATTTGACTCCTTCACAGTAAAATTCTGTTATAACTTCCGGACCCGTCCCAGTGAAAACCACACTGAACTTTAGGATAAATATACAAATTAATTGGACAATTCACATATCTAGCCCTAAACTTACATTGCCAATGTATTTGGCTGCATCACTGCATTTATTGCCAACTTTTATAAAAATCTACTCAGTAGATTTTGCGAGACAGAGTAACAGACAATACATATTTTTATTCTTACAAACATTCGTATTTATAACTCGGCGCCAACGAAGACAGAATAACGTTATTGACTACTTTTTTTTAATTTATTCTTTTGGACACTTAAATTTAATTGATAGGTTTCAATTTTTTTAAGAATATGCAATGCAAACCTGTACCTAAGTAATGTAATTACTTATTTAATTTCATTTCTTTTAAGACAAAATCTCTGTGAATTACTTATGTGAATTGTGTAGTATAGTGTAATTTTCAATTAATAATAAATGAATCCAATCTAATCTAAACTAATCTATAATCTACTCCCTTTGAAAAGTGACTATAACAATGTGGCATCTGTTGCTTATCCGTTCTGTGAATCTCTAGATTATTTCATACAAGTTACAGTCTGCGATTGGAAGAACAGGGATTAACCTAGTTCCCAAAATGTAACAAAACAAATCTATTTCAGAATCATAGAATTTTGTTTTGTAGCTGATTGATGATTTACATGGACAACCCAACGATCTTTATATATTGGTGTCAGTACTATGTTTTATTACTGTTACTTTGTTACCATCCTCTTTTATTCTATTCAATACACCATATCATCAAAAACTTACCCATGTTTCAGAAATGAAGTCAGAAAGAGTGTTTTTTGAAAATAATTAGTACCTAATGTGAAGCTGATATGAGTCGCTAGTGGATAAGATGAAGAAATCACCGAAGAAGAAGAAGACACCATAATAGAAGACACTGACAATATATAACCCCACTGAAACCGCAATATTACATAATTTACGTGCAACACAGTATCATGTAACCTTAAAGGTGAACGACCTACGTCTAACATGCATGTATAATTATTCATTTTTTCCTATTTGGCAACTCGCCAAGATTTAATGGAGGGGCAGACAGTAGCAAGTGTTACCGGGCTTTTATATCTGTACTTTTGTCGGTATTTGAGGATCGAAAGTGGGTTATAACGTATATTTACATCCAAGTCTTTTTGTAGGGCTAGCAACGACCCTGACTATGAAAGTATGGAAATAAATTTCATATATGTAGGACTCTGTGAAGCATGAGGAGTCCGCCTGGCGAGTACGACCGCGCTATATATTTCTTCTGCCAAGCAACACTTGTATTTGTTGTGTTTTGGTTTGAAAGATAAGGTATCTAATCAGCGAAATTACAGCCATGAGGTTTTGCATCTTAGTCTTCACAGTCACAACGCGCCTGCGGTACCTACTGAATGGCTTGTTACGCAACCTAAATGCTGGAATCGTACCTTATGATCGTGATGACTGAGTCGCTTACAAAACATGTGGTAAGTATTGGAACTATACGCTGACGAACTTTGGGAGAAAAAGCCATGCACTACAAATTGACAGATCACTATTTTTTTTATTTAAGCCCTTAATATTTGAAAGGTGTTTTTTATTCCTTTAGTTTTCAATATGAAATATAAGAAAGAAAAATATATTTGATATCAGTGAAACTAGCTTTATTAGAAAGCTAATGAAATATAATTTATGTTTGAATATGATTTTGGCCATGTGGCCGCTGCGTGTTTATTCATCGAAAAATGGGCTTCATTAGTTTCTCCTCCATAATTTAAATCAACAAATAATTTACGGTGGCCATCGAGATAGTGCGTCGTTAAAGGAGAGATGATAGAACACAACATTCGGTGAGTTATTAGCGAAATACGACCGTTTGCTAGGAAAAGTGTGTGAAAATGAGACGTCCAGATTGGGCCATCGACGCGTCAGTCAAATGGAAACATGGCTGAAACCATATTAAAAATAATTGGTATTTAATTATCTTTCCAATAAAGCTAACCGATATTAAAACTAATTAATATAAATTTGAAAAACCAAAGGTTTCAAAATAATTCTTCCTCTTTTAATCATTTTTAAAAATTAGATATGTTGTATTGGGAAATGGCACCGAGGGCGCTGTCAATGTTAGGTTGGCTGAACACGCGAAGCATATTCCAGTAAATCACAGAACAACAACCCGTCAACAGTCAAAGAGCATTGAACATTTACTATGGAGAAAATCACCACCCACTTTCCGCCATTTTGAAAAAATATCGATTTTGCGGCTTCTCATAAAACTTATGCCAATCGATAGGAAACTTTAATATCTATCGATCACTTTATGTTCGAAATGTCTGACCAGATTGGATCTTGTTTACACATTGAGTCGCGTAAATAGGTAGATAAGAGCATCGGTTACTGTTCAGCGAGTGTACCTACATAACTCAGAAAAGTGTCACTTGTGCATGGTGGCAGGTGGGTTCCTCGCTTGCGAGTCGCATGCCTTTGTCACTAGTCCACCGACGCTCTATACCTTACGGTACCTTACTAGTTCTATTTTCAAATAAGCGCAAGCTAATGATTCAGTAAACACAAATTTCCATACCTAATAACAATGCGTAAGAAGCGTATAAGCAACATCCTGGATCGAAATAACCGTGAACTGGTAGACATTGCTGCAATAATTCGGAAATGAGGCTAAGGAATATCGATCGGGGTTCATACACTTCCAAGAACCTGTAGTATTTGTAATACTGTATAAATTACAAGATTTATACAGGACTCGCCGTTCCCCGCGGGTTTAACCCACGTGCAGTTCGGAACTATGTAAACATACAACTATCCCGCAGAATCCTATTAATTTTCCGACATGAAAAGAGAGACAGTCAGGAATGAAATGACGGTCGGGAATATAAATCTACAAAAAACTTACAAACTATAGTTTTTTTTGAGCATAAGGATATTATAGTCATTGACGGACCTACAGTTACCTTTCCAGCATTAAAGCACTTTCCCTATTATAATGCCATAGAATTTTCGTAATCGGTTTTAGAGATTGGCCCTTTGGCCGTCTACGAATCAGACAAAAAATTAAACTAGATTTATATTATTATTAGTATTATTAGTATAGATAAAGTGTAGTTAATACGATACTTGTTTTTTTGTTGATAAGGAATAATTAACTTATTTCATTATTATAGGTTTTGATATAATTCTTCTCTTTGTTAATGAATTGTGCTTTACAGCTTACTAGAAATTCGTAAGAATACTTCCCTTCTATAATTCTATTTTTTTTACTTTCGTAGTTTTAAGCTAATTAGGCATTTATAATTATGTGAGCTGCGAAAGAAGAAGACCTTTGAAAGTGACTAGCAGACAATGGCCCTTGATCGCGAAGAATGGAAGAATCGGGGGTGGCCTTTGTGTAGCAGTGCGATGATTCAGGTTCATGTAAATAAATATAAATTATATATAGGTTGGTGTTGGTGCTGTAGCTTCTTTGGAAAATACCTTTGTATACGTATATCTTTATAATTTACGATTATAAAGTTTATCGTGTGGTATTCGGTAGGTTCGTACATAAAGAGAAAATCTGAAGGTAGAGTACTACCTACTAGTAACTACCTCTTCGACTTACGGGTACAATGCGACTAATGTCTGAGAGGCTAACCAGCTAGAACCTATGGTTTCTTCTTCTTAGTCGGCATCTTTATTGCTGGTCGTGGCTATTCTGAAATATTGGCCACTCGCTGTACTATATTCTTCCATGTGGTTATGTCCTCGTCGGTTTTAAAAGCTTTATCTATCGGCAGGTCAGTAGTATTTTTATTTGGTCCTAACCTATGTAGAAAAGTAAAAAATGAGCAGCAGGATTTATTGAGTTGAGTATTATCAACACAGCGATCTCCAATCCGCTTGCCGAGAGGAGATTATAGCAAAATTTTCTTTTTCATCAAAATATCATCTTCAGGAGAAAGCTCTAGTTCAGCATTGGACTGTTATAGTTTATTGATGTGACAAAGATGATTATGATCTATAAAGTTGAATTTATCTCTTTCATTCTTTAGATTACATTTTGTAAAAAAAATTCAGACTACGGCTTAAAGAGGAAATCAGTTATGATTCTCCGCCCAATACACATTAAACTGTGTGTAAATAACTTACATAAAAATCTTATCAACCTCAACATTAGAATCTTCAAGTTATTTTGATATCTGGTTCCTGATCTATAGATAGATGCCAATAGCAAATTCATTGGTACTAAACACTCTGTGATCCGAGTTAAATATTCCAAGGTTCGCGATGACGTTGCGCTCCCGATACTTTAGATCCCAATACTACGAGTGTATGAGTAACGCAACCAAAATAAATTGGAATGGGATAAAATGGAATGAATTACAGTGGGAACAAATACACTAATCGAAAGGCAAAAGTGGAAGCGTTCGAATATTTATTACGAATATTGGTCAGGAACGCAAAATGTCCTACAGTAAATTGCCTATTTGCGCGTCGTGACATCTCAAATTCGACATTTTCTAACAATATCTTGACAATATGCGATTGTCGAATCTATATATGTCAAAATCTTTGATTGTCGAAAATAGCTGAGAAAATATTTTTTAACTGCTGTAGAAGTTTCAGTGTTATTAATAATGGGGATTTGTGTCTAGAAAAAATGTGGAATTCGAGATGTCACAGCGCGAGAATAAGCCCATAGTTACGCATAAAGCCCGTCGTTTCCGGAACATTTCCATTCAAACCCGATGACTGCATTTTTAGCTGTTGCAGCAACGCGGTCTTTACTGTAAGTGGATAGTAGCTGAAGTGTTATGGATAGCGTTGCCAGATAGGAAGTTTGTGTTGGAGCTCAGATGTTTGAACACGTTCGTTTAGGCAACAATGTTAGGGCTTAGGTAAACTATAACCTCCAATAAATATACCTATATGTACTTAAAACATTAAAAGGAGATCCGGACAACCCAGCCTATATGACCAATAACGTTGAGCCATATATCATTAGAAAGGATTTTTCATTTTCTACAACAATTATTTTTAGTATGTCATTTATGGGAACTCAATAGACACCTCTTTTTATTAATTTTTTTTACTGGCTATATTTTTTATGACGTGTTGATGTCAGTTCAGTAGTATTTGGTAAAATCGCTACATAGCGGAAGCCACAACCTAAATCAAAGAAAGATAGAACTATGGCGACAACTTTTTCGACAAAATTCTTCCTTTGTCGTGAAAATTAACCATAACTTTTTTCTCACGGCGACTCGAGAGTTTTCACTTCTGTAAACTTATACAAAATAAGAAATCCTTTCCAATGATATATCGCTCAACGTTATTGGTCATATAGACTGGGGTCGATACATTTCTGTCGGTCGTCCTTTATACGTTGTTTCAGTGACTCAACTTTTTCTTTTTTATTGCCTAAGGAGGCACACGAACGGACAGTCCACATAATGAAAAGCAGCTACCGTCGTCCAGGGCATCTGCAACCTGAGGGGAGCGGATGCGGTACCTACCTTTGAGGTACCTATAGACATGCCTTTTGAAGATCTCCATGTTATAGTCCAAAGGAAAGACTTTGGGAGGGTATTTCCACATCTTGCACGTGCATGGTATGTAGAGTCGCGATGTCCGTACGCTAGTTGGATGCTAGGTATCTAGATGGTGTGGACGAAATCTATACCATAGTCTGAGGGTGCGGTGGCTGAAAAGTGACGGTGGCACAGACGGTAGAGAGCACATAGAGATTCAACGTCGCCCTGGAAGCTTAAGGAATTTAATCCATCTGTGAGAAAGGGATTATCGACAATACGAATAGGCATTGGATGGGTCTTTTCATGCCTTAGGTTTAGGTTAACATCGTGATGAAACCTGCACATTCACGCGACTGAATGTGTAACCGTGAACCAAACTGGTCAGGTCCCCTGTTAACAGGATCACGGAGGTCAGATGGCAGTCGCTTCGCTGTAATTAGGTATCTCATTTGTTTGATGTCTAATTAGGTGTCTCATGGGTTATAATGAACCTTAGAGTACTCTTACACCACACAAAGGGGTAGGGTCGTCCTTTGAGCTAATCAAACTGTAGCACCGCAACGAGCTCGCCAAGGTGTAATACCGGTGAAGAGAGTTTTTTTATACCTCGAAGGTGTCAAACAAGCTTACCTGCTGATGGTAAACGTTTCAGCAGTTTGTAGGTTGCAGTCGCACGTCACCGCTGTTGCTAAGGACCAAATGACGAAAGAAACTCTTTACTCCGTAACGAGGACAACCCCCATGGTTCAATTTCTATTTCAATAGGAAGACAGGCGGTTAGCGTGCCGATTCGCCATATTGTGCTATGATGTTAGAAAACTGTATTAGTTCTTATGATAGTTCCTTTTGGGCACATCCGTCGGCCATTTTACAAACATGTTTAGATTGTAGTTTGTATTAGCATTTAGTTCTAGTATATGCCCTGATCTCTTAAAAGGAGTTTCTATCGTCAATGCTAAGAACCAACTTATCTAGCTTAAAAACTCACCAGCATCAGTAAAGAACGCCGAATGCCTGTTTGGGCTGGAGGGCACGGAGGCTGATGCTGATGTCAGGAAGGCGCGTTTCACCTTAGTCCACTTGGAGGCCCGCGGGGAGCGGTGCTGCGGGGGGCGGGCGCCTAGCTCCAACGAGCGCTGCTTGCGGAGAACTGGGTGGGACGGCTCGGATTCTGGAGACAATTTTGGGTAGTTATATATATTGGTAGGGCTAGATAATTTTGCATATATAGTAGTAGGGCCAGTGTCGGTGGCCTAATGGGTACCGGTCCCGAGTCTTAAGCGAGAGGCACCGAGGTAGAACCCCTGTGCTGATTTTTTCTTTTTTTTTTGCCTTGTCAGGCATACGGACAGACGATTCACCTGATGGAAAGTAGCCATCGTCGTCAAGGATCTGCCACTAAGGGGAGTGAATGCGGTGCCGGCCTTAGCAATGACCAAGGTGGACACTAATTGATGCTCTTAGGATGAGGAAAAACGTCGTGATGAAACGTGCCCATTCACGCGACTAAATGTGTATGATTCCCCTGTTTACAGATTCAGGAGGTCGAATAGCAGTCGTTCTACTGCAATTACCTGATGTGCGAAATCCAGAATTATGGTCAATACCCTCGCGCGCGAGAGCACAAACCGTATTTTGGGGCCAAGAGGATTTTATTGGTAGGGTCAGATGCAGATAGTGGGGATTGAGATTTCTAAATCTTCTTACTTTCTTAAAAAAAAGAAAAAGTGCATAAGGGGAATGGTGACCCCTGGTGGTACTTTCATATATTGAGCTGCAGATTTATACAAAGTATAAACAGTCGCTTCCCGCGCCGTCTGTCACTCTGTATGTACCCTTTGATCTTTCAAACTACGCAACGGATTTTAACTTTCAACTTTCGGTTTTCATTATCATTATCATTCAGATAATTTATTTACAATAGAGTATGCATATTACAATAGAGTAACTCCGTGAAAACCCGTGCGAAGCCCGGGCGGGGTCGCTTGAAAAGGACATCATCACATAACTTGAAAAGGATGCAGAGGAACACAGAGAAATTTCATCCTGAAATTGAATTGCATGAATCGTAGATCTAGCGACAGTTACCGCTTACATCTGTCAGCTCGTTTGGCACTGAGTAGTATAAAGAAAAAAACATACAACAATCGACAGACACCTCGGCCTAACACAATCTCATTTAGCTACAAGTGTTTGTGTGTAAAAATAGTAATAATATGGAAATTGGCGTAGGCGAACAATCAGATTCTACGGCGCGTACCAATCGCATACCTCGTAACCAGTAATTTCATTCGCAATGGGTCTCATGGGTAGTGTTGTAAAAGACTTGAGTCTCAGTCTTAAATTCGAGACTTGAGTCATTTTCCGACTCGAGACTTAGTCTCGCGAGTCCTTTGAGTCTTTTCAGTCTTTTTTTTTAGCTTAGGGCCTGTCTGATGGTAAGCAGTGACCGTAGCCTATGGACGTTTACAATACCAGAGGCATCACCCATCATCGTTTGAGTGCTTTCTGTCTTTTGAGTTCTTTGAGCCTTTTGAGTCCTTTAAGTTCTTTGAGCTGAACTCAGTCATGAGCTTTATAGTCAGTGTGTTATGTTAACAAATGAAATGAACAAGATGCGCGCGGCGCATTCGCGAGGACTCGGAGGACTCAGTCCCGAGTTCTCTGAAAAGACTCAGTTATGATTTTTTTAAGTTATAGTAGTTATAAGTCGTTAAGTTAATGTAAAATTGTAAAGACCTACCTACCCGTAAAATGAAGATAGGAAAATCCTATAAAATACTGAAGTTCATAAGTGTCCATATTGTAACCTAAACCGAATAAATCTATATTGTATTGTATTGTACTGAATAATTTTTTAGTCATGACTCAGGTCTTCGTTTAAAAGACTCAACTGAACTCAGACTCGAGTCTTTAAAAACTGAGTCTTCAAAGAGAACTCAAGTCCCATTATTATAAGACTAAGGACTGGAGTCTCACAACACTACTCATGGGTACCGAACCAATGCGTGAACGCCCAACCTATTTTAGTTTCGTCTTTAATTTGGCTTGGCATGCGTGAACAAATACATAAACCTACAATAATAATGTGGTTTGGTGATTGGCCAGTTGCTCTTTGAACTTTTTGACGGTGGATAAATTAGTTGGCTGCGATGCGTGTACAACAAATAGCTAATGCTTGTTCGTAGTATGTCAAATATTAATGCAAAACGATTTATTCCACACATAATGTGGCGACACTAAGATTTTGGTAGGTATAGTATTTTTTTTCTCTATGCTAATAGTCTAATACCTACATTCTTAATAGAGTGTACGAATTAGGGGTTGTAAAGTTAATTCTATTTTTAACTAATGGACCCGACGCGACTTCGTTTACATACATCTGCTTTACTCCTAACTACTTCTTTTCTTGCTTATTAACCCTCAACACGAATCACTCTTATCTATTGTTGAAAACCGCATTAAAATCCGTTGCGCTGTTTAAAAGATTTAAGCGTACATAGATACATAGGGGCTGACGGCGGGAAGCGACTTTGTTTTATACTATGTAGGTACCTACAGAAGCAGTTAATTTAATATTTCAAGCTATATATTATATGGGATTATTAATAACATTGTAAGATGGACATAACCTTGAACAGCTTATGGTTACAGGCAATATCGACGGCAGAGGGCCGACAGGTTGCCTAACTAGGGTCTACGATCAAATTCGTTTAATGCTACAGCGTCGCTGTTGTTGGAACTAACATGACATTTCAAAATCGTGACGCTTAGTTCCAGAATTCGCCACCGCGTTAGTTAAGGTCGGGGCACTGTACATTAATAAATGGCCCATAAATATTACTTCATGTCACTTACCGAGCTCTTCAGACGAGGGTATGGTCAGCGTCAGCGCGGGAGGCGCATCGCTATCTCCACCGTCGCTGAGCGATCTTCTCCTCACAGGCACCACGTCCGGAGAACTCTTGGATCCCCTGGACTTCTTCTTCACTGACTCCCGGTGGGTCTGGATGATGTCACGCATCTTCAGCCATGGGCTTTTATGCATCTTGTTCGGGGAAGGTGATGTGGAACTGTCGTCCTGGAGCATGATGTTGTTGTTTAGGTATTGCTAAGGCAGTTTGCTTAGTTCTAAATGGGCTTGGTGGTTTACCTATCCATTGACAGGAACTACGCAGCGGTTTATTTATTTTATACATTAAATGGTAGACAGGGGCCTCATGGCCCACCGTTGCTTAGAAACTGTAGCAACACCCGTGGTATCGACAATTTGTTCAGCTCTAGAACCCCGGGACACATGGTTCTGGCAGTAAAAAGTTAAATGCCCCTTTACTGCCAAATCCACGGTTTCCAAAATGCCCACCCCAAGGAACATTAGAGGCCTAACTCATCGGTAGGTACACAATACATAGTATTGTTTGGCTGCGGTATTAATCATAGACGGATCTTTATTTCGTCCAATAACACATCAAAAACAAACAAAAACTTCGTTAAAAAAACTTAAAACTAACGAAATAAGGAAGTAGGGCTATCCGTCGTCGGACCAAATTGGATCAGCCTCAGCATAATGCTATGAATTCCAACAGCCAATCTCAACACTGGCTTTCAGACTGACCCATAACACAGTAAGAGTATTCTGCAAGGTAAGTGCGGGAGAGATACTTCCCCAGTCGGGTGGCTCCAATCCGAACAGGATACCCCACTTAGCCCTACCTCTCTAACGATACTCAAAGAAACGTCAACAGGACCTTTCCACTTGTTACAATAATAATATGAACTGACCTGCGCAGGCGCATGTAAAAACGTGTTGTCATTTTCATCGCACCGCATAATTCCACTTTTGCGGCTACCTGGGAGAAAATAAATATTGCTTGGTATTAACTTCATCATCATCATAAGATAAAAATATTTATGAACACAGGAATATGATTGTAATGGTGGTATGCATTTAAGCTCTTGTAAATTGGCGTCAATATCTCGGTTGTGTTCTCGCACGCGAGGGCCCGTGGTCCGCTTTGAACATGACCCAGGATTTGGCAGATCAGGTAATTACTGTGAAGCGACTGCTATCTGTCCTCCGTGACTTCGTTAACAGGGGTGCCTGACCAGATTAGTTCATAGTACATCATTCAGTCGCGTGAATGTGCTGGTGAAACCGGTACGATGGTTTCCCTCACCGTAAAAGCATCGGTTAGTGTTCAGCTAATGTTATGTATTCAGAATAAAGTCACATTGGAACATGACGGCACTGGGGATCGAACTTGGTAGCTCTCGCTTACGAAATGGACCCACTAGCTATTAGAACAATGTGTGCACTTGTATTGTAGAGATGTACTTACAATAGTTATCTATACTTATACAGAGTATAAAACAATGTCGCTTCCCGCCGTCTGTCTCTACGTTTATAGGTAGATATCTATATACGCTTCATCATCATCACCATCATCAGCCTATACCAGTCCACTGCTGGACATAGGCCTCCCCCAATGAGCGCCAATGCACGCTGTCCTCAGCTTGCCGCATCCAGCATCCATCCGCAGCCTTTCGCAAATCGTCACTCCATCTGGCCGGAGGGCGTCCTACACTACGCTTGCCGAGTCGCGGTCTCCACTCAAGAACTCGTTTACCCCAGCGGTTGTCGGTTCGTCGGCAGATATGGCCAACCCACTGCCATATCAGCGTGCTAATTCTGTGCGCTATGTCAGTCACTTTGGTTCTCTGTCGGATTACTTCGTTACGAATTTTGTCCTTCAGGGAAACTCCGAGCATAGCACGTTCCATAGCCCATTGAGCGACCCTGAACTGGTGAATAAGCCGTACCGTAAGTGTCCACGTCTCGGCACCGTAGGTCATGACGCTATATACGCTTAAATCATTTAACCTACGCAACGGATTTCAATGCGGTTTTTAACAATAGATAGAGTAATTTAAGAGAAAAATTTATAAGTAAGAAAAAATAAGAGTAGGTAGGGATTTAGTAGACGTACGCGAACGAAGTCGCGCCGGTCCACTAGTTTCCAATAAATATGAGTAAGCCAAACCACTAACCCGGATAAACAACCAAGACCACTCAAATATAAAAATCATACCCACATCAAGAGTAAATAAATAAAGCCCAAGCTATTGAGTAACACGGAAACCGTACCGTTCATCAGTAACAAACATGAGTGTTGGATCAAAGTCACTTGGCGTAAACTGCGAGGTGATGCGCGGAGTCGAAAGCAACCGGCTGAAAGAAACAGGCCGAGGGTTCTGTTGCCCTCTTCCTCAAATAGATAAGGTGATGATTGATGATTAAATGACCTTGATGATTAAATTTAAAAATTTTCATACCATAAACTTTTTACGTAACATTTTTACTTTGATCTGAAAGTAAGAAGGCCTTTTATCAGGTTTTTGTAGGACTCTGTCAAGCCTGAGGAGTCCGCCTGGGTGGAGTACTATCGCCTTACCCGCCGCCTAGCAATAATGCTTGCTTGTATTGTTGTGTTCCGGTTTGAGTGCTAAGGTAGCCAGCGCAATTACAGGCTTCAGGTATTTCATCTTAGTTCTCACAGTGATAAGGCACCTGTGGTTCTGATTTTTGTTGGCTGCAACCTAAATGCATGAATCGTAGATGTTATGGGCAGTAGTTACCACTTACTGTTAGCATCACTAGGTAGGTACCTATTATAGTACGCAGCACAGCTAGTATAGAAATGTCAAACCACTAATTACTACTATTATGTTTAGGAAGTGCATTTAATTGAAATAATTTTAAATTATATTATTTCAAATCACTCATTTACTTTGTTACATTATTTCCGAATTAAAGGAATTACATGTTTCGAACTAACCGCCACAAGTGGCGCCATCGGTGTTCAAAACATGTAACTGCAAGATGGGGAAGGCAGAGCGACGAATCTAGTGAAGTTAAGTTGATGTGTGACGTTTTGTATTAAGTTAATTAATTTGAAATAACCTATAAAGAATTCCAAATCAAGTTTACTGTTTCGTTTTAACAAAAACCTACTTCTGACTTTATTACCATCAGGTGGGCTGTCTGTGCAATTGTCATTGCGTAGCGTAAAAAAAAAACAACGTTTAAGTGCGATACGATAATAATGATCGTGAAAGAAGCATTCGTCTTTTCTTCAGTACATATAAGTAATTATAGCTCTACCATCATCCTCTGGGCAACGGCCAAATGCTCAGGTTTCACTTTACCCCCATCTCATATATCCCAAAGCTATTATGTTTTTATTTTTAAGATGATAGTCGCCGCACATAATAAAAACCAAAACACTACATTTTTTTATAGGTTTTAAAAGTGCTACACATTTTTTTAAAACGTGCACTCCACCTGCGTGGACTGTTGAACCTATATCTTGCAAGCTTTCGAGTAGAAAGGTACAAAAATTGCCAATGTCTACCCTCAGGTTCTAAACTGTCTCAATACCGAATTTTTCCATTGCAGCTACAGCAGTATACTGAGTCTTTAGCCGAAATAAGTTTGCTAATAGAAGGGCTTAGCTGTCCCTTAGGCTCAAAGATCTCGTCTATGACCCCTGGGGTATTTTTTATTTGATAGATACAATTCTATTTCATGAATGCTATAAAACCTTTTATGAACTGCACAGGAATATGATTCTTAAGGTGGTCATGCACATATGCCATAGAACAATTTTTATTATTATGAATAGGCTTGCATTTGACCTCAACTCACCTGGTGGAAAGCGACGTGAACTGGAACTGTACGTAGGAACTATGAATGTAAGCCCATTACCTTACAAAAAACGTGCAAAGAAGCAAACCATACCTGAATCTATTCTCAACTCCTCACACGACGAGGTGGGGGTAAGTGACAGCGCGCTACCCGGCGTCAGGCTGGCGGAGTCCCGTGGCTCTGTGGCCAAGGTCCCTGATGCTGGAGAGGAACCCGCGAGCGCCACAGCCCCCACCATGGCGCCGGCTGCCACGGCACCCGCTGCCCCGGCCATGGCTGAGGGGGGCCACAGGGCCTTCTCCCATCTGTGGAGGATTTAGAATAGAATAGCTTTATTTGATGCTTCATGCACATACAAAACAACTTAAGCTAGTATAGAACAAATTACAAAAAATACCTATAGGTAAATCGGATTTTGAAGGTAGGTGATATTTTATAGGTGGGAGCTATAATGTTAAATATTAGTCACCTTTATCACACATATTATAGGGTTTGTCACCACGGTTAGTATTGTTTTTATCCCGATATTTCGACGCAGTCTACTCGTGACCATTATGCATGCAACTTCGACGAATTATCGAGATAAAAACAATACTAACCAGATGATATGTGTGATAAAAATGTAGTGAATAACCAGAGAAGTCATACAACAAATATTAGTCAATTTGGATTCGGTGGAGAAGCGTTCTAAGAGGTTTTTAGTGATCCAGAGCCGATAGATATGCATTACGAGGAATGTGCGAATTCATTATTCTATCTAATCCATCGGCCATTTTCCGCCTTCGGGCATAAGAGGCCGGCAAGCGTTACACCCTTATATGGTAATTGTATTTGTTCCAGCCATCCGAAGGAAATGTTTTGGCTTGATCTTTCTAATGCGTTCCGGTAAGCAGTGGACCGTATTGCCTTCTAGGTTCTCCGAATGGTACAACCTGGACTACTTGAAGACTAGAGTGAATAGAGTGTTTTAGACAGGCATATTCCATTAGGTTGCACCGTCGCTTCCCATCAGGTTAAGTAGGTACTAGGTAGGTTATCGTAAAAAAACATTGGGCTAGCTGGAAAAGATCTCTCGAGATAAGTGTGCCTTTTTAGATATTTCCATTTTATTTTGCCCCAAGCTAGTAGCAGCGTGCTTGCGAGACCAACAACAAAAGTTCAGCAACACACGCCGATGCCGGTAATTATAGATGGGTGACCGTTTCCTACTTTGAGACTAATCGAAATCCAGCACCATGACGAGTTCTTCGCCATTCGTTAGGTAGCTTCCTAATACCGAAGATTTACCGTGGTCGTCGACTTTGAATCCTGAGAATGGACGAACAGTCCTTGGATCAAGGAGCCGAGTGATACCCCGACATTTACCATGACTACTTTCAAGTCAAGACTAAAAGAGCATCTTTTATCTCCTCTTGATTAGCTTTATAGAATATTTATAATATATATTTATATAGTATATTATATATTATTAAAGGTATTTATGTATAATAGGTAAGTACATATATAACGTAGTTTATTTAGAAATGTAGTGCACATTTTCTGCTGCTTCCCCGTTTATTGCTATTCTCCACACCCGGTAGGGTTGGCTGGAAGAGATCTCTTACAGAGATAAGCCCACCTTTGTAAACAACCTCTTGTAATATATGTTTTAACTTGTTTCATGTGCAATAAAGTATATAATAGTAATAATTAAAGAGTTTATTTATAACTGGCTCTGTCCTTCCGCGGCGTCGTCCGTGTTTACTACACTTATAAAACCTTCTTACTACAATTATAAAGTCTTCTTACTACACTTATAAAGTCTTCTTACTACACTTATAAAACCTTCTTACTACACTTATAAAGTATATCGCGGTCGCCGCCATATTTAATTTATGATGACGTCACATGGCCTATATCCATCACAGGGTTTTCAAAAATGTCCCTCTCAAGTTAAGTTTGGTCCAAATCGGTTCAGTAGGTTAGCTGTGAAAAGGTTACAGACAGACAGTAGAGAGCTACGATGTAACAGATAGTCACTATACACAGATTCTCATTAGATACACATGCCAAACTTATAATACCCCTCTTTTTCGTCGGAGGTTATTAAAAATAACATAGTAACCTAATCATCATCATCCTAGTAGTCAATGGCGGTTGATCCCAGGGTCTGCTTTTCTAAATAGGGAAGCGCTTTTAGGTAACGAAAAGAAGCGTCGCTGGCCGAGTGGTTCAGGTATCCGATTCGTAAGCGAGAGGTATCGGGTTCGTATTCCACTGCGGCCATGGGTCATGACCCATGACTCTTTTCTGAGTTATGTATATTAGATAGATAGATAAATTATTTATTGCTAACACAAGAATAATTACATTAAACAGTTCCTACAAAAACCATAACTAGTTGTGGGCCAAGGCGGCCTTATCGCTGCAGCAATCTCTACCAGGCGAACCCATTAGTTGAATGCTTACCGAGCATTTCCTGTTACGGTGAGGGAAAACATCGCGATGAAATCTGCACATTTAAACGACTGAATGATCCAATCTGGTCAGGTTCAAGGAAAATCAAAGGAAATCATGGTCAAGGCGGACCCCGGGCCCTCGTTCGTGAGACCACAACCGGGTCAGTAGTGGTAACGCCAAGATGATCATCATCTAACGGGTTGTGCGGGTCAGATGGTACCTAATCTTACATTGATGTTAGATAAACAAGTAAGAAGGCGAAAATATTTGAGTAGAGAAACAGGTAGTGGCCGACCGAAGCTTCGGCTACGGCTTCAGCCACCTTCAACCAAAAAATTTTTTTTTTCTTAATCTACAATATCTTTCTATATTATAAAGTCAAAATAGGCCCCTAATATTAAAGTTTTTAAATCGTTTATATTTACTAATTGTAGCTTGAAGCCAATCTTGAACAAAATTTCTCAGGGCTTTTGAGCCTTCAGCTTCGACCGAAGGTTGTGGCGATAGCCGATCGGCTTCGGCTTCAACTTCGGCTTCAGCTTCGGCTAGAAATTGACTTTCAGTCGGACACTAGAAACATGGCAAAAAGTTTACGTGAAGAAGTTAATATAAACTAAACTAGCGGTTTGCTGATGGTTTTGCAGCTGTTTAACAGATGAACAAAAAGAAGATCTATCTAAAGATAAAACTAGTTCCTCAGATGATATATGTGTTTGGGCAATAAATTATCATTTTATTTTTGTGTTTCGCATATTACTCAGTAACGCATGAGTACTACGATTTTTGTAAAGGAAGGATATTTTTCTAAATAAATATTGATGTTATTAAATCTCTTTCTCGATAGTCTCTGCCTACCCTTATGAGATACGTGCGTGTGAATCCTTACACTGTATATAACATCGTCACTTTTCCGCGTCTGTCTGTCTGTATATCTTTGATAAGGTTTTGCCATAAGTTAGTTAATATTTCACGGCAGGTTTATACGAATAATACATGCATATTATAGTATTTTTTATTGCCTTTTTGTGGCCACCGTCGTGCAGTACATCTGCAATGAATGCTATTTATTGATAATGATAATTCCTTTCGGCCGCATTGCTCACTGAATTTCGGAACTGGTTTCCGTAGAAAATATTATAAGGGTTGATTATTCTATCACTGACAAACGAGCAGACAGTTCACCTGATGGTAAGTGGTAACTGTCGCCCATAACATCTAAAATTCATACAATTAGGTTGCAGGTAACAAAAACGTAGAACCGCAGGTGCGTTGTCACTGTGAGGACTAAGATGAAATACCTCATGCCTGTAATTGCGCTGGCTACTTATCCTTCGGAACACAACAATGCAAGCATTGTTGCTTGGCGGCAGAAATAGATAAGGCGGTGGTATTCACCCAGGCGGACTCCTCAGGCTTGACAGAGACACTAACTCACCTGAAGGCAGCTTTAACTCTTGTCCACTTGGAAATTTTAGACTTCTCTACTTCTTTCATGAAGACTCCTTCCGACCTCCTTCTCAAGGGTGTTCCAGGACCAGCATCACTGTCGTCACCTTCAGCTGACCTGGATCTGTGTTTCCTCAAGAGAGAGCCTCCAAATCTCCCATGACTCTTCCATTTGGACCCCGACCTTTTCATCGACCTACTAGGACCCGCCATCATGGTGTCGAAAATCGCATGACCGTACTCGCTTTCTATCTCAGCATCCAGAGCCTCATTTATCATTTCTATCTCTTTCATTTCAGACCTTAATCTTTCATTCTCACCGTCAATTTTCTTGTGTGCGTTGTGGAGCCTTTTCAGATAATTCACATCTCTCAATCGCCTTAAGAGCCTCCCATTTTGCTCCTTCAGTGTCAGGAACTGATTTAGGAGCTCCAGTAGCTTCTCCAGTTGATCCAACATTTGAATAGTTTCTTTGGTTGTCTGAGCTACATCTCTTCCTCTTTTCGAGGCCAAGTCTTCTCTGTCTCTTAATCTTTTTATCATGCTCTCGCATAGTGCTTCTGGGTCGGTAGTGTCTCCATCGTTCCAGAACTCTTCCGCTGTAGGCCCAGCAGTGCACGGCGAAGATCGTTCAGCATCAGATGCTGTTTGGGGCTTAACAGATAATGAAGCCGGTGGTTCGCCTCTTCTGCGTTTGTGCAATGACGTGCCTCTGGGAGGGAGATCCGATACATCTTTCTCTCTATCTCTAGGATCTCTAGGATTGGACTTGTCGTCTTGCCTGTCGATGACGTCACCGCTTTCTCTCGGTGACGTCATTATGCGACTGTCTGCGCTATTTATAAAGGAAAATAAACGCACGTGCAGCTCCCGCCGGCTGCGGTTCGACGCGACGAGTTTTTGAGGAATGCATTCTGTTTCATGAATCACATGCTTCTGTGAAATTCACTGATGTGCTCCGAATTGCTCCTGTCAACGTATTTAATGTTTATTTTTAAACTGTATTTTAGGTTATCGTGTAATTTTGTTTCTAAGCGGTTTAAATGCAATGAATATTCGTATTTATATGTACTAATAATTAATTATATCGAATTGGTATGTATTTAATTAAATAGCTAAGTTTGTTTTCAGGTATCGACGTTTAAATCCACATTTAGAAACACTTAATGTAAATAACACTGCACTGAACGTTTGACCGGTCACTCTACAAACTATTTTAAAGCTTTTTAATTACGTTTACACATGGTTGAAATCAGTACATAAGCTTACAATTACGTAGAAAGTTATTAAGCCGACGTATAAATAAAGATATGATGAGTTACTATACAGTATTTAGAGTAAAGAAATAAATAATATTAATACTAATGCGGTTCACTATTCCGCCTAAGACCGGCGCACACGCACCGAGGGCGGGCGGCAACGAACTGGCGGCTGGCGCCGACTCGGGCCGAAGATAGCCGACCATTTCCGAATGCGTATTTTTATCTACACTCAAAATTTCTCCACTCCCTCCTCAATCGAGAATACGCTCTAACGCAAAGCAACAAGATTCAAAACTATAGTGAACTTAAAACTGTTGTAATTGCTTCCTAATGGGAATACATGGATTCCGGGGCTTCATGTTAACCCATTTTCATAGTAAAAGGAAATAAGATAGCCCACTGAATTGCATGTGGTACCATGAATGATATCTATTTTGGAATACGTAGTAGATAGAAGCTGGAAGTTTAACAAAACATAATGAAAAGAAGAAATTTCTAATAAAATCAAACTATATTGCTTAGATTAAAAATTAAAAACCTTGGCGTTAAAGTCCCGGTTGTGCTCTCGCGGACGAGGACCCGGCGTCCGCCTTGATTATGATCCAGGATTTGGCAGATCAGATAATTACAGTGGAGCGACTGCCATCTGACCTCCTCGACGCTCCTACCAAGGGAACCTGACCAGATTGGATCATGGTTACACATTCGGTCACCTGAATGTGCAGGTTTCATCACGATGTTTTCCCTCACCGTAAGAGCATCGGTTAGCATTTAACTAACATACACAACTCAAACAAGAGTCATTGGTACATGGCCGCAGTGGGAACCCGGACCTTTCGCTTACGAGTCGGATACCTTAACAATACAATACAAAACTCTTTATTGTACACCAGAGGACACAAGTACAGATAATACACACAAATACAAAAAATATGGTGGGTAGTACAAAGGGCGGTCTTATCACTAATGTGATCTCTTCCAGACAACCTTGGTATGGAGAGAAGCACAGGATTATGACAGCAGACTGGTAGTGCATACAAACAACACCTAAAACGAAAAAAAAAAAAAATACCCACAATTCCACAATAAAATACAATTCCTCAATAAATATAATATAAAAATCAGAGAAAATCCCAGAACCACAGCACTCACAATGACCCTTACTACAGACATTAATCTCAATACTGTGTACTCTTCTAATTAAATTGCTTTGCAATAAAAATGTAGAAAAACGGAATACTTTGAAAAAGTGCTCTAAAAAGACGATGTAGTCAAACCATAGAGGTAACCAACCAACAAAATAAAACGTTACCTAGAGGAACTGGCTGAAACGCTGTTCAAAAATATTCGCTTGACATAGAACAGAAGAATAATATCACATCACTTCGGGAAACAAAGAAATCAGTAGTGATGACCGACGTACGCGTTTCGTGTATTTTATAATTTTTTACTTTCTTAAAATTTTTACTTTACATCAAAATTAAAACAACGTGTTAAAATGATTCATAGCAGAAGATAAATTAAATGTGGTGAGTAATTTTTCTGGCATTTATAGGCCTTTAGCATTATTTCGTAGGCAATACGGTAACTGCAAGATGAATCCCATTCTCCCATCCCATCTCCAATCCTAGTATCATACAAAAACGTCGTAAGTAGTACAGAAATGATAGTAAAGTATCATTTCGCCACTTGAGGATCTTTCCACATCAGCAACCATCAGCTTTGTACATTGACTTGAATTGAAATTTTGTGGAGAGTATACGAAGATGACAGTTTCGAGGGGCTCTTTTCCTTTATATTTTCGGATTCTTTTATTATTAACTCTAAGATCTTAGTCCTTAATATATTATCAACGCAGGAAAGTAGTAGGATCGAATTCACTGCTAATATCATCTGCAAATTTGAACCCTATGTCGATCATAGAGAAATAATTTACTAACGCAATAGAGCAGCCATCACAGTATGTACCGACCTGTCACGTGCGGGAGGTACGGGGAGAGGCTGCTAAGTCATAGAATGCGACATTACAGATACGACCATCTAATTTTATTCTACCTACTCAATCAATAAATTGAGAATAAACTCAAAAACTAAAAGATCGATTTAAAAAAATCTTTAACTATTATAATGCTACATTATCACTGAGTGACGGAATATAATTAGTTGGCGCGGAAAAGTTGATTGTTTACAGAGAAACAAACTGCGCGCCGTTGAAAGCCACCGAGAACGTCTAGTATTAACTATTTTGGCGAATTTTTTGGAAAATTCTTTCATTCTGACGTGTAGCCCCGACAAATTTGAAATAGAGCCAACGAACGATCGTGCCGACATAAAATGGACGCATTGGAGGTACACTTTCAATAGTTTTATAACCGAAGAAGCCCCATCAGCTGCTGATGCGGTTAAATTAAAGCTGCTTGATTATCATCTTGGCTCTACTATATATGCTTATATACAATATTGCTATACTTACGACGAATGTCTTAAAACGTTGGATCAAATTTACATCAAGCCCAAAAACGAAATTCTCGCTCGCAAACAACGCTCGGACGAGTCAATAGCGGAGTACGCTAGAGCATTGAAACTCCTTGCACAAAGTTGTAGGTTCAAAAACATTACCGCTCGAGAGTACGAAGATGAATCAATCCGAGGAGCGTTCATTGCAGGAGTTTCTTCTCAAAGAATTCGAGAACGGCTTCTTGAAAACAAAGAACTAACACTTGACAAAGCGCTAGACCAAGCATTATCATTAGAAACTGCAGAACAAACCTCTAAAATTATTGCAGCTGTTTCAAATATAACGATAAACGCTGTATCTGAATGCAGTAATGAACCTTCCACGCCGCAAGAAAATCCTAATCTCGCTTTTACTACACCGTTTCGTGGGCGTCGCTGCTTCTTCTGTGGAGGAAACGTCCACAAAAGAGTTATATGCCCAGCAAAGGACGCCACTTGTCAAATATGCTCTAAAGTGGGACATTTTGCAAATGTTTGCCGAAGCGGTAAAGAAATGAAGACTATCAAGGCTATCCCTATTAAAGGAGTCGACTCAGCTAGCATCCTCGCTGCAGCACCTTCGAGTCTTCGAAAGGCTACTGTAGCGGTCTCTGTCAATGGGTTGCGAGCCGATGCCTTGATCGACACGGGGAGCTCCGTCACCTTCATCGATAAAAACCTTGTCTGCATGATGAACGTCAAACGAAAACCTCATAGACAACCTATCACACTGGCTTCCACGAACCACGTATCGTATGTCGAGAGCATATGTCACGCGACCATAAAACTTGGCCGCCATGTATACAACCACGCTAAACTGCTCGTCGTGAATAACCTCTGCTCGGATATTATAATTGGCCATGACATTCTAAAGAATCACTCTGCCTTCGTTTTGAGTTTTGGTGGTAAAGAAGACCCTCTCGAGATCTGCAACGTGATGCAAGCTGCAGTACCACCCGCTTCAATATTTACGAATCAACAAAAACACATTTCTTGATGCTTATCCGTTGCCGAAAATAGAAAGTATCGTTGCCGAAGTTGCAAAATACAATCATTTTAGTCAAATTGATTTGAAAAGCGCCTATCACCAGGTTCCAATTCTACCAAAAGAAAAGATCTTCACCGCCTTCGAGGCATGTGGAAAACTCTAACAATTTGCCAGGATCCCCTTTGGCGTCACCAATAGCGTCGCTGCCTTTCAGCGTACTCTGGAGTTCGTAGTCAATGAAGAAAAATTGGAGGGAACGTTCGCCTATTTAGATGATGTCACCGTCTGCGGAAAAGATTAAGAGGATCACGATAGAAACTTAGAGAAATTCATGCTTGCTGTAGAAAAATACGGACTCACGATTAACAAACAAAAGTGCATATTTTCAAATAAATCTATCAACTTACTCGGTTACAACATAGAAAATAACATAATCAAACCTGACTGTGATAGGCTGAGACCTTTCATAGAATTGCCTATTCCAACAAACTCAGCTGAATTGAAACGTACTATGGGGCTATTTGCACATTACGCCAAATGGGTTAACAACTTTTCTTCTAAAATACAACCTCTACTGAAAGAGTCTACATTCCCTCTCAGTGATCAAGCTCAAGCGTGTTTCAAAACACTGAAGGAGGAAATAAAGAAATCTGCTCTAATTGCCGTAAACGACGAAGAAACGCTAACTGTAGAGACATGCATCCGAATTCGCTCTTGGTGCGTCACTATCCCAGAAAGGACAGCTGATCAAAGCCACATCGCCATTTGAGAGGCTAAATATCGATTTCAAAGGCCCGTTACCAGGCCCGAACAAATACCTACTGACGATTATCGACGAATATAGTCGTTTCCCGTTTGGTTACGCATGCAAGGATATGACAACGACTACAGTGATAAGATGTTTAAATTATTTATTTAGTATCTTTGGGACACCGTCCTATATCCACAGTGACCGAGGTACCTCATTTCTATCTGAAGAGTTGGATAAATTCTTATACCCGTTGGGTATCGCTCGAAGTCGGACAACTCCCTATAATCCTAGCGGGAATGGCCAAGTAGAGCGGCTGAATGGAACTCTTTGGAGGACTATCAAGTTGGCACTTCGCTCCAAAGATATGGATCTCGACAACTGGGAAGCCATGCTACCTTTAGCGTTGCAATCTATAAGATCACTTCTATGTACTTCAACTAATGCAACGCCTCACGAGAGACTTCTATCCTATCCGAGACGGTCAGCGAATGGGGAGTCTCTACCTTCGTGGCTAACACCAGGTCCGATCTTGGCAAAGAAACATGTACGAAATAAGAACGACCCGTATATTGAGGAAGCGGAATTGCTTCAGAGTAATCCTCATTATTCTTTCATACGCTACTCCAATGGCCGAGAGTGTACGGTTTCTAACAGGCACCTAGCACCCCTGCCATTGAATAACAACCATGACTTAGAGTCTTCTGCTGACGTCTTTGACCAAGAGAATCAAGATGCAGGCCCATCAGTCTCAACGCCTTTAGAAAATGACTCTGATCAGGATATGAGGCCAACAACTGCAACACCTGTTAACGAAGATGGTGAAAATTCTAACGAAATTCCTGAAGTACCTGATACTCCCAGAAGACCAGTCAGACAAAGGCGACTGCCTCGATACCTCAATGATTATTACTTATGATTGTGATAGTTAGGTTGAGAAAACTTAGGAGGGAAGAATGACGTGTATTCTAGGATCTGTGCCTATGTTGCTAGGATACATACATTCATTGTCATGTAAAATTCAAGCTAAATAAAGCCAAGTTTTCCGTTGGTTTAATCGTTTATCTTATGTATCACATTCCTTAATTTTTTTTTCGTTTCATTAACGAATAAATCTAAAACAATGTTAAGTTTCATAGGTAAACTATTTTCATCATAAAATTGACATCGTAAACTTATTACAATAATACATTTTGATAGTAGGTACATATCGGACCAGAAGAGTATCTGGTATTCAGTAACTTAAACAAATGTTTCTAGTAGGTAAATCCAGAGCGGTGCCCCTTCTGTAGGTATATTTTTCTTAATCTATTTATTACCTTCATAAAAATGTCGGTTTAAACAGGGTTTAGAAAGGGTTTCGGCTAATTTTAGTAATAGGTTTTTATACTAACCGACGCAATGTTACGCTATTTTCTTTCTTATTGGCCCTCGAATGATTTGTACAGTTTTTTAATACGCAATAGAGCATTTTTTTGGATATCCAAGCTAATGTCAGATTGGTCCGCATCGCGCAATGTCTAAGAACTGACTGCGGCCACTGCGGTCCATGGACCGCAAAGCGTGGGGCAATGAAAATACTTGCGGCGTCTCCTCTATTACGTTAGTAAATTATTTCTCCATGATGTCGATAGACGAAGACCGCACTGAAGTCGCCTGAAGTTATGCCTGCCAATTGCCATAATGCTGCTTGATCCTGTCCACTTTAGGCTTGATCTAGCCCACTTTTCCAAATACTGTCCCGACACCTTCGTTTGACAAGCCTATTTTGTCATGCTACTTGACAAACGGCATGTCAAGCGGCATGAAGGAGAGTAACAAGTTTATTTGACACTGACTGCATTTCTTGCTAGGATAATAACAATTTGTGATTCCCTGGTCCTGGAAATCTTTACTCACCATGCGCACATTTTCTACGCAGTGAACAACATTGAGGCTCGGGTTGGCGTTTGTCTGGTATATTGATTCAGTCAACTTCAGCTTTTAATTGCAGTTTTTATTTGACTTTAAGCTAGCATCCAGTGCCTCTGAATCGTCTCGAACGACACGGTCTGATTTCTTGCCGACTGGAAAAGTCGTCCTTATTTTATTAAGTATCTTACCTTACAGAATACCGCAGGTCCATCCACATTAGATAATTTATTTGCTAATCTAAACAGTACCCCATATACATGACACAATCTGATTGTCAATTAGATTGCCAATTTCCAATGTCCAAAGTTCCAATTTATAACACATCTCCAACCCGCCTGCCGAGCGTGGAGATTATGGCAGTAACCTCCCCTTTCGTGGAAGAGACCCTAAGTTCTGCAGTGGATTGATATGGGCTATGATGATGAATCTAGTCAATTGTACGTAAAATTGTCGCGTGGGTAACCCTTGGTCTCCAGTTCTCCATGGGGAATCAAGGTTTTGGCAGTGGAGGGTTCTCCACTATGGTAGAGCTACTTCCACAGTTGGGCGGCTCCAATTCGTGCTGGATATCCCGCTATACCCTACCTCTCATAAAATCATAGCAACCGTCCGCTCCGTACGAGCCGATTTCCCCCTATTTTCCCCTTTCGTGTGCGTTCTGAACATCGCACGCGGCCAGCTCCGCTCGAGTCCGTACACATCGCACCTGTCCAACCTCCGCACAGCCTTGATTTACTCTGCTAAGCACCCTCCTCTCTGCTTGCTTCTTACGGAAAATAGGAACCCAAATCCTGAACCTAGTTCTATCGGATGGCAGGTGACTGGTCGTGCTGCAGCGGCGCGATGGAGTCGAACGCCGACAGCAAGGAGAAGAAGAAGGTCAACGAGGACCTGGTGGTGTTTATGCGAAAGCGTAGCGACACCGAGGCGCCGCGTTACACCGCTCGACTCAAGACCTACGTTGACCTACAGCAAAAGTGAAGTATCCTAACTAAAAAAGTCTTCTAAATAGGTTTATCTCGACAGCCACTTGTCTTGTCCAATGGATGAAATTTGTACTCAATAACAAAATTTTATTGCTTTTTAAGTCGCATAGAAATAAAATTTTGATGGCAATAAAACTGCGTTGCAACATTGCTCTGTATCTTCCTGCAGGCGCCGCCGGGCAGCATCCGCTCGCCGCCACTCCGAGCACTACCACACTTGTTCGACTAAGAAGGCTGAATCCGACCAGAAGGAGAAGAACCCTGATCACAGGTTCGTGTGCTTCGTTATTGTTAGATTGGTTATTGCTGGTTTTATGCTGTATTGTTTTGAGGGTTAACCAATTTGCCTTACTTACCCGTATAACTCTCTTATACCATAATAATGGACAGCAATCGCGAGGCCTTTGTTGAACAGAACACGCACCCTGTTCTTATACGACAAAAGTCGAACCTAAGTGTTTTTGTTTTTGTTGATATTTATAAAAAGTAGCTTTACTGAAAATAATACCAACCTAGTCAATTAAATTTTTCTGCACATTATCTATATCTTTGACGATTTTTACGGATACAAAGACGATGTAGGTGTAACAAAATTAATATGTAGCAGTATGTAGCTGGATTTAGCTGAGCAAGATTAAATTAGTTCCATTGTAAGTTGTCTCCACAATTGTTACTTGTAACTCGTCACATCGAAAAATTGGTAACTCCTCATTTAAAATATGAAGAGGAAGCATTGAAAATACAACAGAAAACGCAGTAACCTATTTTTTGGTCTACAAAGGACCCCTAACTGGTACTTAGTCGTGGTTAACAAAGTTGAAAACTCTTGCTAGATATCATACGGCCTTGTAAAGGTACACTTAATAGCATCGCGAACGTGACATGTGGCTCCGACGTTAGAGACGCGAAGCCTGGCGTCACGATAGCAATGCTCGGAACGTGATCCTTAAGGGGCTGAACATGTCATTGTGCAGCCGGAACCCTGGCAAAATTCAGTGGCCCCCTTAACTAATCTTAAATTCCAAATGTTTTAATGAGGGTCGTTTATTCCGCCAGGCGGTGCGACAAGGCCCTAAGGTGCGTATCCTCCTTCCACACCAGTCTAATATCAGATCGTTCTTAGGCCCGGCGCAAGTTTGGTGCAAGATAATTTTTGTGCAAAATTGTGTGGACACTTGACACTAACGCTGTTATAGTCAGCTTATTTTTCGCTAAATTTGCGTTAGGTTCACGTCCGAGCGGTCCGTGTATTGCGATCGTGACACACAGCTCGTTACTTGCGACTACTGGAGTCCCACGATATGTAGCGCATGGCTCCGGTGCCCTTGCGCATACCTGAAATTTATGACGTCGAGCTCATGACAGTTAACGGCCGCGCGGCTGATAATCGCCGGAGCCGCGCGTTCGCATCGCGACGCTCATACGTGAACCTTTAGGCACTGTCCTAATTGGCGACGATCGTGTGACGGACGGTTTCGAGGTTTCTCATTGGACGTGTGACGTCTGTCGCACAACCATGGTCGCACGACAGTTGCCAATTAGGACAGCGCCTTAGCCTTAGGGCCCGTTTATACGTCGCCGCTTACAAATCGCGTACGCGCAGCGTCCGTCTTGTCACCGCCTAGCGTCTGAACAGAAATCTCTCCTAAATCGCGCAGCCTACCATTTTGGCGCGGACGATGACGCAGTGACTAGGCGGGCGTGGCGAGACGATTGAGCGGGCGCGATGCGAGCGCTGCGCGTTTATTTACAAATAATAATACTTCTGTCATTAGTATAGACATCAAAATTCAAATCGCGCAGAAATCGCGTACGTCTGTATGGGCTCCTTAGGCTTCATTGACAGTGCGACCGTAGCCTTAGAAAACCTTTTCACACAGAGGAGACTAGACACGGCCAGGACACGGCGAACAAGACGTCTTCAACTTTACTTCCATGCTTTCGATTACGATGGAAAGACTGCATTCCGCCTCCTCTGTTTGAATTGCGTTCTCACTTTAATGATTGCCAATGACGCTATAAAGTATAATAGAGATGTAGGCCTCCAAATGCCTTTGAGACTCTGCAAGCCATGTATAAATTATTGATTGAAAATACTCAGACTTGGAAGTTTTGAACAGTCTTAGAAGAAACAATTAACCTTAACGAATGAACCTTCCTATACTTGCGGCAATTCTCGACCTTTACTCACACGCGATCTTACAGACAGAATATTTCAAACCCTGTTTAGGTTTAGGTCTTTTTCAAGAAGGCTATAATTAAAAATTTAAAGGAATATAAAATGAAAACAATTTATGAGGTATATTTTACGTAATTAGCGAGTAACAGACGGTTATCCTCTCTAGACAGAAATATGCGTTTCTGTAAAATTGTAAACTTGTTAAAGAAAATTGAAAGGTTAAGAGATAATAGATAAGCTAGTGACCCGTCCCGGCTTCATACCTTGAGAAATTGAACACCTTAACCTTCCTCATGAAACACTCGAGTCTATTGGTGAAAAACGCATGAAAATCAGTTAAGTAGTTTTTGAGTTTATCGCGAACAGACAGACAGACGCGGCGTGGACCTGTGTTTTATAATACGTAGTGATGACTACCTAAACGTCCCGACCGAAAGTTGCCAAAAAGGGCAACATGTGTTACGCGGACGAACGGCCACGTCGCCCACTGAGGTGCCAAGAAAACGTGAATCTCCCGAAAAGTACGAACTACTAATGTAGCAAACAAAAAAAAAACACCATAAAGGTTTCTTGGTCTCACAGACCTACGCGCGAGTATAGGAAGGTTAATGAGCGTGTGTTAGAAGCCTGGCGGCCCGGCCCTACTTCGCTGAAAGTTTGTAAAATTTGCTTTATTATTTGTTCAAAGGCCCAACGTGCCAAACGCCGAATCGAGTAAGCGCAGATCCCTCTGCGGTGTTGACAGAGAGGAGGGAGGGTCAGTATGAACGTTCTGATATTGTACCGCCAGGTTGAGGGTCGCCAGTGCTTGCAGAGGCTACTGGGCTTTAGTTTTGCGAAATTTGCCCCCATAGGTACTTAGTTCCATCCAAAATTAGTCACCAATTTTAGCTCCCGAGACACCGAGCTCTTTCCTGATCCCATTTGGACTTACTGAGCGCAACGGTGACGGGTCTGTCGGTGTAATGCTTTGACGTTTTGTGGCCAAAAAAATATGTTCTGACTGGTACACCTCTGTTGCAGGGAGCATCCTGGGTCCGACGATGGTAGAGTGAGCCGCAGGTATCTTTTTTTATGTACTTAACACGAGAGGCACTCTTTGCCTGCAAGCCATCCGATGGAAAGTGGTTACCGCTGCCCATTTACAATATCAACACGGGGGTATTGCCAATGCGCTGGCCACCTCTGTAACACGTTGCTCTGGCAGTGAATGCAGCTGCCAAGTCCCCACCCCATGGAGCACTGGCGACCTTACTCATCGGCTCGAACACAATACTGTTTAAAATAGTATTATTTTACTGTTTAGTATTAATGGTATAAGTTAGACGTGTGCATCTGTGTCATTGTAGCTCCCGAACGGGTGGAGTTTAATCGAGATTTGTTTCAATCAAATCGGTTCTGCAGTTTAAAAAACATTTTAATATATGCAAACTTGATCAGAGGTTTTCCGACTTTTTCTGTTTCTTTTAGGTTATAATTTTAGGATTGTAATTTTTTTTTGTGATCTGCACCAAGGGAGAACATACAACGTGGTAAATTCCAGAAATGGTCTCCTTTAGAACTGTTCCTAATAAAAACTGGTCATATCTAGAAGCGTTTGAGAAATTGTCACTGTCCGCCTGAAGGTTCATATCTGGCTTCACTTCGAACCACGTACAGCTTTGGAACCAGCTTCAATATTGTTTTCGATTGATACCTGAACGTGGGCGCTTGTTCCACAGCAGCCGCCGCGGCTCTTCGGAAGATGACAAGATGCGCGGACGCTCCTACTCGCACTCCGAGCCGTCGGAGGGCTGCTGCCCCAAAAGGAAGAAGGTGACCCTCGAACTTTTTTTATAGTAGACTAGCCAGGCATTTGACCTCCATCTCTTGAAGGCGTCCAGATTATATTGATCAGCAGGGAACACACTTCTTTTGAGACGTGGGCTGCGTATAGCTGAAACTGTACGCGGTCAATTGCGGCTTTAAGGATATATCACACTCGAGCATCTCTCATTCGAGCTTTCTGCGTTCGCAGACTGCGTTCGTTGTTGTATTACGTTTTTGGCTGTAAAGGGATAAGGTACCAGTGTTGGCAAGTGAAGACTGAGAAGGTGGAAAAAGGTAACTACCCAACGGCCGGGTGTTGTGATCAGAGGACCAGGGGTCCGACAGTTAATCGTCGGAAGTAGTGTAGGCACACTTTTGTAGCGCGATGTAAGACGGTCAGCGCTTTTACGTGCGGTTGCTTGCCAACCTTGTGTTCATATATATACTCGTAATGCAAGTATTGTTGAGTTTCTCTATTGGAGCGATAGATGTTACTACTCGTTAGAGACATCCACACAGCAGACATTCTGAGCGTGTCGTTCAATGAACGCAAGCGTTCGCGCTCTGCTGTTTTGGTGAATTGTAATTTATTGGAAGGTATACAGCGTAGGAATAACTGTATGTTCGAACGCAGAACGCGGAACACTCGAACGCGTGACCGCTTTCGATCTGATAGATTCCTTAGTATACGAGTCGCGTGACTGGTGGCCTTGGAAGTCGGCAATGGATTGAAAAGAGAGCCGTCAGTCGACTGACCGTGCGGGATTCCGGTTTACGTAATGCACGATCAAATCCCACTAGATAGGGCCGGTGTAAATTCCAGCTAACGTATTGAGCAACGCACGTAACTGCACTGTGGCGACTTTAGCGGGCAAGAATACTCATCATCATCATCATCTTGGCGTTATGTCCCGGCTGCGCTCCCGCGCGGTACGCAAGGGCCCGGGGTCCGTCTAAAGAAGCAAGTCCGCCGGGCAAGAATACTCTTCCTTCCAATTAACTGGAGTCTTTTTCCACATGAAACGCGTGTCACATTATTCACATAGTCTATCAGTTATTAGTAGTGTAGTTTTTCCATCCATGTGATCTGCATTATCTGCTGATCTGTGAAAACGGCCCGTACGTACGTCAGCGGCGGTAGGACATGAATTGAATGGAAGTAAATCGTTTGTACATTCAGGTCTTTTCTTAGATCGTTTATTGGTATGAGTACAGTACATCCAGGCTTATTCATCGCCTTCTTCGAAACGTAACTGCCATCCGTCACATGCAAAATCTAAGTTTCCCAGTCAGTGAGTTTTCAGCCAACAACTGAGCGTAACCCTATCGCCGTTTCATTGACTACCTTTAAAATTACCTATCCCATGTCGACGTGATCATAGTTGGACGGCAATAACATTCTTGTATCTTTAACCTAGTGGTCCATCCTATACATGTGCCAGCGCGATAGAATGCAGGCTCATTCTGGCTGACATGGCGTGGTGTCTAATATCAAGTTGAACAGAAATGGCAACTTCTCTTCTTCTGTCGACTTGACAATGTTGTTTGTGGCTACATTTGTTTCTTTATAACGTAGATTTGGCCAGCGGTCGCGATAATTTCTCGTATAGCGGGTCATTCAGGATCATTCCTGTAGGATTTTATTTTCTAGCATATAATTAGTTTAATCAAAATCTTGAGTAGTTTTCGCGCTCATTCAAACTTTTAACTTTAACTAAGATATTCAGATATTTCCGTGAATTGGCTGTGTGGTGTCCGGCAGAGTAGAATAGCACCAACCCCTTAGACCAGGTAATAGTTACACATTGCCTGAATATACAGGTGTTATCACGATGTTAACCGTAAGAGCATCGGTTAGTGTTCAAGTAATGTATATAACTCAGAAAAGAGTCATTAGTACATGGCAGCTTTGGGATTCGAACCCGGGGCCTTTCGCTTACGAGTCGGACCTTAACCACTAGACCACCGACGCGCAGCAGTGTTTTCCGTTGTTATATTCATAACACTGCGATCTCCAACCCGCCTGCCAAGCGTGGAGATTATGGCAATAACCTCCCCTTTCGTGGGAGAGGCCCAAAATCCTGCAGTGGACTGGCGATGATGATGATGATGATATTTTAGTGGAGTCCCAATCCAGCACCGTAACGAAAAACTGGCAAAGTGGGGATGAACCAAATGAGTAAGGAATTTCTTTCGTCATTGAAGTAAACGTGTCCACACTTCTTGTCATTGTCAGTGGCGACCCCGTGGTCTCGTGGCTATGAAAGATCTTTGCTTGAATATTTAATTGTTATGAACCGTAAGGCAAAGCAATTGGACATCAAAATGGCTTTGGCAGTAGAGGAGCCAAGCATTTGCCTATTTGCGGGCGTTGCTAATGTCTACTCCATAAACAGTGGTGACCATTTTCCATCAGTTGACCCGCTTCTAACGATTAGCTTGAAAATGATTTTCACACATATATATCTTTTGTAGGCCTACTGGAAGAGATTTCTTTTAGAGATAAGTAGTGCCTGTTGTGTCGTAACTAATCTGTACTTTCTGTTTTTGTTATCTTGTGTACAATAAACTGTTAAATAAATAAATAATGAATAAATAAATATATCACGCACATTATCGGGTTTCTTACCGCGGTTAATATTGTTTTTAACCCCCGACGAAAAAAGCGGGGTGTGTGTATCTGTACATCTGTCTGTGGCATCGTAGCTCCCGAATGGATGGACCGATTTTGATGCGGTTTTCTCTATTTGAAAGCCATAAGTCGAGAAGCGACTTCGCTTTGTTTCATTAAAATCGCTTCTGCAGTTTAAAAAGGAAATTTGGTCAGGGGTCATCCGACTTTTGGTCTGTAAAATATTTTGACGCAGTTGCATGTATCATGGCAACCTAATTGTGTGGTAACGAACCCGACAATGTGTGTTGAAAGTGTAGTGTACCAGTTCCACTAAAATCTTGACCTGTATTAAAAACGATTGTAATATTCTGTCGCGCAGAAGAAGCGCTGCGGCCGCAAGAAGAAGCGTAAGCGCAGCTGCAAGCGGAAGAAGAAGCGCCGCCGCTCGTGTGGGAAAAAGAAGCGTAGGAAGCGCCGCCGCTCCTGCGGCAAGAAAAAGAAGAAGCGCCGCTGCTGACGGCACCACCAGCTCACTGTCCTCTTTGTTGTGTCTACTTGTCGCGTGACGCGGCCGTGTGTCTGTATCGAGTGAGAGTAGTTTGGATGTCCTTTTTTGAATAAAGTCACAGGCAAATTTGGTTGTTTTGAGTATTTTATTCTTCTCGTTCAGGGGACATCTCAAATTCGACATTTTCTCTAGTTAAAAAACTGTATTAAAACATCACTGAAATTGGTCCTCCACAATATCAGTTGAAGACAGTTGAGAAAATATTTTATGGTTACAATATACATTTCAATGTCGTTATTAGTGGAAATATGTGTCTAGAAAAAATGTCAAATTCGAGATGTTACAGTACGAGAATTAGACCCCTGGTGCTTAGCGTGACGGGTTTTGTCACGAGAGCGATGTGATTGATACATTTTCAGACTTGCATTGAAGTAAGCTTCAATCTCGCGCGACAAAGCGTCATGCTACGCAGGCTGATCGTGCAGATCGATTCGACCCTTCAGGTTTTAACATATAAAACAAATTGAGCAATTTACAGCTGTTTTAGTCTAATCTAGGGTAAAGCCTTACTAAAATATGAGGACTGAGAGGCAGCTACTGTTGCTGTTACTTGCAAGTGTAAGAATTCAAAATGAAGAATGCCTCAATATGGCGGTAGCACCTCATGCATTCGTCAGACTTTGCACCATTCAGCACCAGGACTTGATATCACAGTTTCGTCTATCAGAAATTGACCAATATTTCGTTGACGGGTTTCCTCTCGAGGTCAGGAATCGTTGCTTCGGGGTGGGGTCTGCCAACTGGCAGCAGGAGCTCTAGCCGCTCGGTGGTAGGTCTCGAGAGGAGGTCGCGGAGACGAGCGTTGCAGTTCAGCGGAGTGGATGTGAGAGCCACCAGGCCGCAGTACTGGGGAGGAAGACCGGTTGTTAGTCGTGGGCGAGCACAGTCCAAGTTCTGCGCTGTTCAAGTTGGGAAAGAAAAACAGTTTATCTAGCGCGGTCTCCTTCTGAGCAGGGGGCATCGTAATCCCATGGAAATTCAGGCCACGGGTTATTCAGACGTTGGTCAGACGGTTTTCGACAGTTTAGTTTCCACGAGCGTGTATTCAGGCAAACATTTTTTTTCTCAATTTTTTTATTTTAGATAGCTAAAAGTTACATTTGCCTGCCAAATTTTATCAAAATCCGTTCAGTAGTTGGCACGCATGTATCATCTTGGTCATCCTTAACCTCTTGACCGCCCCAGTCGTCTATGAAGTAGTCCAATATCTTCGGTGGGTCATCGCCACGGTCGTCTATACATTACCAACATTCAATGCGGAATAAATCTTTATGCAATTGTATTGGAATCTAATTTGTCAAAAAGTTTTATTTGGTAGCGGACACATTTTGACGCTATCTGCATATTGTGGTGGTCAAAAGGGTAACAAAGACAATCCATTTCTTTTTAGGCCTCGTGAGTGGTAGGAGTGGCATGAACACATCATCATCATCATCATCGCAGCCTGTAACAGTCCACTGCAGGACTCAATGCCTCTTCCACGAAAGGGGAGGTTATTGCCATAATCTCCACGCTTGACAGGCGGGTTGGAGGTCGCAGTGTTTAAATATAATAATGGAAAATGCTACTGCCGATTTTCCAAACTACGGAGAGTCTTGATCTTTTGCCTCGAAAACATTAGTCGCCTTGTACGACACCCACGAGTGTAAGGGGTTGATGCTATTCTACTCTGCCGGACACCACTGGCCACATCATCAAAGCTCAAATATAAAATGTTGATACTAAAAACAAATATCGCTCGCATGCAGGACGCAGGAACGCATACTTTTTACTTCCAAGATCCATTCACTCCGCAGCTGACTGTACTATAGATACCTGTATGGCTGCCAAAAGTATTCCCGCTGCTATGGCAACGCTGATCTCGCTATAGTAATGCATCTTCTTCTTCCCGTCTTCCCGCCAGGTGTGGGTCTGTCTGAACACCAGCACCAACGCTGGTGCCTCAGACAAATATGGCTTTATGTGATTTGTGGCAAATGGCTTCAGATCCGTCACCCATTGTTTGGACATCCTCTTAGAATAATTGAGTTCTTCCTCCTCTTCGACTATGGAACGTATGGCGGCCTTAGTCTCAGGGTCTTGGACCACCACGTACGTCCAAGGCTCCGTGTGAGCCCCTGATGGTGATGTTCCTGGAAAAGTTATATTTGTGCTCAATTATGTGATGCTAGTCAAATACCAAAGTCAGCTGCTCTGCGTGAGTAATGTCATAAATAAATAAATAAAAATAAATATATTCGTGGACAAATTCACACAGCGCCATCTAACCCCAAACTAAGCAAAGCTTGTACTATGGGTGCTAGATAACTGATATACTACTTAAATAATTTTAAATATATACTTATTATACATAGAACACCCAGACCCGTAGCAGAAATTAAAATTCATCATTTCAATTTCTGCACGGCCGGGAATCGAACCCGGGACCTTTTGCGTGGCAGACCGGCATGTTGACCATTGAACCACTCAGGTCGTCACTCATGGTTGTATAGTATATAGAAATCGACCTACCAAAACGAATATAAGATGAGCTAGCGTCTCTATAGACGCGCATAGCAACGGTAGCTCCTTTTATACTGGACCATTATCTTGAGAGCTTCCGAGTGGAGGGGAATAAAAGTAGCCTAATATCTTCTGTATATAACATTTTTTCTCTATGCCTAATACTAATCTACCTGGGGCCTTAAACCATCCAAGTTCCGCGCAGTTCATTTGGGAATTCGACACGCGTAGCGTTGTCTCGTTCTAAGCAGGGCAGTTCTGTTTAGGCCCTGCTGTAAGAGCTGGTAAGCCGCCTGTATCCATCCGTAGGTGCTAAACTATCTGCAACCCGAATTTCATCAAAATCGGTGCAGTCGTTTAGCATTGAAAGAGTAGCAGAGTACTTTAGCATTCATAATTTAAGTAGGGAAGAAGTCGGGACAGTAAGTGGCGATATAAGTACAGCGATTACTGGGCAGTTGTCCTAATGAACCGAAAAGGCTTTGATAAGTATAAAATATAAGAACCTACTATTATTATAAAGAGAAAATATTGGGGGTAATCTCCAAAACTACAAACCGATTTTGAATATTATTTCAATAATTTCGAATATTATTGATTACGGAAAAATATTGTAGAATACGTAGGCTGGTCCAAAAGTAATTAGCCAACGGCTTGTTATACATCCTATTGTTTTAATTTTTGTATCGTTTAAATGAAAATTTTATTACAAACTCCTTGGACAAAAATTAATAGCCGGCGACCACTAGTTATTTTTTTATCGAATATTAAAAACAACATGTCTGTCCATACAAATCCATACTATTTTGGTAATATGGGAAGCATTTCGTGGGAGATGTATTATAGAATATTATTTGGGTAAACGCATAAAAATCCCTTGAAAATTCAATCCGCGCATTTAGTGAATTGCCCTTATCACATGCTATTGTCAATTATTGATTTTATTAGTTTAAACGTGGTCAGGGCGGCTTAAACATGACCCTAGACTAAGGCAACCGCCAACTGCCATCACTTCAGAAAACGTCATCAGGGTGAAGTCGTTATTAGAGAAATGTCACAACATTAACAAGCATGAGATTCAGGATGAAATGACGTTTAGATCCCAGGTAGTTTCCACCACTTTATGTGAACGCCTTAAGGTTAGGAAGGTTGTATCTTGAAGAATAGCCCACTTTTTCAGAGAAGAGCAGAAATTTACTTTTGCCAATTCATGATACATAATTTCTATGGTCCGTAAAAATGATAGAAACTACATGGGTTTCAAACTATATTTCATACTGAATCTCACAGCTAGTAATATTGTGACATTCTTTTATCAGCGACTATACCCTGATAACGTTTTCTGAAGTGACTGACTTTGGCGGCTGCCCTGGTCTTGGTTCATGTTTCAGGTCGCTTTGACCTCGTTTAAAATCATAAAATCAACAAACAACAATAGCATAAGCAAGGGACAATTCATCAAACGGGCTGATGAAATTTTCATGTAATTCTATAAACGTTAACCCATATTTATAATCATACAAACATTATGCAAAACATACAACAAAATGCGTCCCGCGTTACCTACATCGTAGAGGTTGGTTTTTGAACAGACATGTTATTTTTAATAATCGATAAAAAAATAACTAAAAGTTGCCGGCTTTTTTATTTTTGGTCAAGGAGTTTGTAATAAAATTCCTTTAAACGATACAAAAAATTAAAACAATAGGGTGTATAACAAACCGCTGGCTAAAAACTTTTGGACCAGCCTAATATGATATTTGAGTGTTTACAGAGGCCGGAACTGAACTGGACCTAATAAGTCAAAAGAGAAGGAAATCCATTTTGAACCTAACTGTCCCAAAATGACGTTACAGAAAAAATAGACGCCTTCCGAAAGATTAGACAGAATGTGAAATAGGCTGTTTGCTAATTGGCCGATAGTTCTATCGAAGTCGTTACCTCGAGAGGTACCTTCTCAAAATGAGAAATGGGCAATTGATTTGCTAAAAAGACTTCTGGCGCCGAAAGGATGCGCGTGAAAACCGCAGAGACAGCTAGTAGTGATACACAGAAATCTAAATAAGTTATCCTAGTTTCATTTGACGACCTGAGTGGTTCAATTGGTTAACATCCAGAGGCCGGTCTACCATGCAGAGGCAGACTAGGATGCGGATTCGATCCCCAGCCGGGCAGAAAATGAAATGATAAATTTTAGTGTCTGTTACGGATCTGGGTGTTCTATGTATAATAAGTAGGTGTGTATTTAAAAAATGTATATAAGTAGTAGATATTTCAGTTGCCTAGCTTAGTTTAGGGCTCGATGGCGCCGTGTTAATTTTTCGACGATTATTTATTTATTATTTCTGTCTGTCGATAGTTTTGCGACCTCAGTTTTCTGCAAAATAAACTTTTCGACTTCATTGATAGGACTAATATTCAAACAGTATTTGAGCTTTGTGGTTTCTGATAGAGAACAATACATGTGACCTCAAATCCGTAATACAAAGGGGTACCGAATGCATGTGATAACAAACAACTTCTACTATGGCACCAACTTAAAATCGTGAAAAAAAGTCAACTTAGTATATAGAAGTCTTTGGCCAAAGAGCATCGGTGGTGGATTGGTAACGGTATCCAACTCGGAAGCGAGAGGTGCCGGGTTCGAATCCCACTGCCGCGATGTACCAATGGCTCTTTCTGAGTTGTGTACGTTAGTTGAATACTAACCGATGCTCTTACGGTGAGGGAAAACATCGTGATGAAACCTGCACATTCAGGTGACCGAATGTGTAACCATGATCCAATCTGGTCAGGTTCCCCTGATAGCAGGACACGGAGGTCAGATGGTAGTCGCTCCACTGTAATTACCTGATCTTTCAAATCCTGGATCATGATGAAGGCGAACCCCGAGCCAAGACGATTTTTTTTATATTTTTTGGCTGTTCCACACAAAATTTAAAACGTATTCGGCCAAAGTGTACTAGTGTAACCACATAAATACCTAGGTATACCTAAAAATATTTTGTACCTATATAGCTAAAGTATCGATTTTGTAAATAAACAAATATTGGCTTATAACCTGCCTTGCAAGTGACAAGTACACGCCCTGCGCGCCCACTCAACCTCCCTCCGGCATTTTGTAGACCATCACTGGCGTAGTACGAGTATAAACAATTTAAACTACAGTGTAGTCTCCGGCGATATGAAGAGAATTTTGCGCAAAATTTAAGGTACATAATTCCTGATATTGCTCGTCCATACAGGTAAACAGTCAGTGCCTGGACGCTCGTCCTTGAATAACGTTACTCGGGCATTGGCGATAGTGCGATTGGTTCACTTGTTCAACTCAGAGGTCTATAGAGCTAGCTATGTTAAGAGTCTTTCTAAAGAATAATATTCGCAACGAAGTAATCTGACAGAGAACCTAAGTTATCGACACAGAGCACAGGATTAGCAGGCTGAAGTGGCAGTAAAGAACCGACATCCGCTGAGTAACCAATGAATTCTTTAGTGGAGACCGCGGCTCTGTAAGCGTGCTTCTTGCAAGGTGAAGTGATGACTTGCAAAAGGCTGCATTGGCGCTCATTTAGGGAGGTTTAGCAGCGGTAGTCTACTGCTGCTTGTATGGTTGTATGAAAGGACAGGATTGCTCTAAGACTTTTTATTTGCCTCAAAACAAAGATCCAATTTTAGAATCAAAGATATTGGACATGCTAGAATCTATGGAATAGAGTTGCCATAGAGTATATTTTTTATTTCAATTCTACTATATTTTGAATTTATGTCATGAACCGCTGACGGCGTCAAGTGGACTTGCCTTCTTCCAAGTTTTTGCCAATTTGCGTGGTCGAAGTGAAATTTATATCATTTTAGTATTGTATTATTTTGTAAAATTTATCCCTTAGTTTTTTTTAAATTTTAGTCTATATGGCCGCAGCAAGTGATGATTGTCGAGTTCGTAAAAGTTACATGCTTGTGTTTCTAGCTGTATTATCAATTTTGCTATGTCTTTTTACGTGGAGAGTGGTTTATTTGAAACGTGAGAGGCATCGATTGATATTTGAAGATCTAGAAGACAATGAGACCGAGAGTCTCGGGTCCGTAAACTCCTTCCATCAAAGTAACGGAATGGATTATGGTAAAATATTGAATACTCGGAGGAAAGTCGAGTTAATGAACGCTAACCCAAAAGTACAAAATGAATTTCATTTTGGGCTTGTAGATTCAAAAACACCAATTATAGTCATAAACGTGGAAAATAAAGTAGCACAACTTAAGGTGATGCTTGAATCACTGAAACTGGTAACTGGGATTGATAAAATCCTTTTGATTTTCGCTCATGATGATTTCAGTGAAGATATTAACTATGTCATTGGGGGTATATATTTTACAAGATATGTTCAAGTCTTTTACCCTTATAGCTCTCAGTTGTACCCTAGCATTTTCCCTGGAAAGGATTCTAAGATTTGCACGGGTGATTCATTACATTGCGTGGAAACTAAGAGATCAACAATAGGAAGAAATCATACATTAACTCAAATAAAACATAGCTGGTGGTGGAAAATGAATGAAATATTTGAAAATCTTAAAGTAACGAAATCTTATGACGGTTTCATAATTTTTCTAGATGGGAATCATTATGTGTCACAGGATTTCCTGTACGTCACAAATCTATTAACTATATTGATGCCCGGATTCTGTCCTTATTGTAACCTGATAAATATAGGAGCCTACGCTCATGGAATAACAAATAAACTGCATAATCAGTTGATAACACAGGAATTTGGTTTTGCGAAATATAATATGGGCTTAATTTACAACAGAACTTTCTGGAATAACGTCAAGAAGTTCAGTGACCATTTTTGCGATTACAATGACTACGATTGGGTTCACTCCTTGTGGTATCTATCTACACAAACTCCTCAGAAACGCTTTTTGGTGTTTACTCCTTTAGGCTCAAGAGTGTTAAGAGTAGGAGAATGTCGGGATGAAGGCGTTGAAGGTTGTGTGATAGAGAAAGTTAGTGAAATTCAGAACTCCTTGGTACCAGTTAAAAGCCTATTGTTTCCACATAACTTTCTTGTGAATTTTGGCATCCTCACGAAGAATTCTTCTCTTCAAGGGCAAGGAGGTTGGGAGGATGCCAGAGATATAGAATTGTGCAAGTTCATGGCCAGCAAAAAGATGTGGACGTTTCATGTGTGATTGGAATCGAAATTGTAGCGACACGATTGAAGACATTGAAATTAGTTTCAGCGTTGGTAATTATTTTTATGAATGTATTAACAAGTAACACTATTTTTTGCTATTGATTTGCTTAATGTTTCTCGTTTACACACGAGAATGTTCAAGAATTTCGGACGCCTATGGAAGCTGCTAAAATCAAGATGTTTGTACAAAACTCCCTGTGAATTCAGCCATACTCAAAAAGAATAATTATTCTTCTCTCAAAGGACCTCCTTATCCTTAATTAGGAAGATGCCAGAGATACAGAATTTTGCAAGTTTAAGGCGAGAAAAAGATATGCGCGAAGCGCGTTTAATGATCTAGCTACTGGAAGTCGAAATTTTAGCTAAACCATTGAAATTCATTTCATCCTAGATAAATAATGGGAAATATAATTCACATCATTTTTAGTCTTAATTTTTTTTGTTTAATATTCGAAATATATAACATTATTAGTACTTGTTTATTTATTTTGTAACGAATAATATGGAATTAAATGAGAACGGATGTGGTTATCGTGATAGAAGTAGATAAAGATAATGAAGCAAGGACGTCTACTTATTCTTGACCTTTATCTTCATACGAGTATGTATGAATAATTTGATTACAAATCATTCCGTTACTTACAATCTCTCTAATCTTTATCATTATAGTTTTACTGAATTCACGTAATGTACAACCTAGATGCTAGATGCTTATCTAATATTTTATCTGTCTGAATTATTATTTATGGTCATATTCATGTCTACATCGAAATTAATCGAAATTAATTTCGATTACTTATTTTTACTGCCATTGTTTTAAGTATTTTGAAGTTCTAGTACAGGTGAAGTATTAATTGTATAGTACCTAACCCTAAATTTGGTAGAATGTCGTAGTTTATAGATACTATTAGAATCTACGTTGGTTACTGGTATGTAAATACTGATGCGTGAATCAGACTATCATAGTGGGAATGTACAGCTAAAACTTACTCTGAACTTTAGCAGTCTCTACAGAGTTCCAATTTATATTTGCATTGAAACAATCTAACCTGCCTGTCTACGTCCACCTCCACCAAATTGAAGGATGTCAAGTCTAACACTGGAAAATAGTCCACAAATGGAAAATCCTTACCAGCGGTCTTTATAAGATTCTCCAGCACCTCCTGGGGTATTGGTTCTGGGCTAAATGACCTGACAGTCCTCCTTTGTGCCATGATGTCGTAGTATTCTCTGGAGCGTTCGAGGATTTCGTCGTCGGATCTCCGCGGGGGTTGGTACGGGACGTGGAGGGTATCAGCCGGTATAGCAGGCACCAGCTGCTCAGGGTCATCGTCTTCCTCATCGGGGAAGTCTCGTTCTGAAATTAATATTTGTTAATTTTACTGTTTAAGAATAGATAACTGGTAATCAAAGTTATCTTAGGTAAGGTAAGGATAAACATTATTCCATCCAAATAGTTATGCATTGAAAATGACGGTTATCATAAACTGGAACAAAGGTATAGATGTGTCTGAAGTATATTCGACACCAAACCCTGTCTGTCTATCATTTTTTAGTATATTTTATGTGGGTGTTGTAGTTTTTCCCGTGGGCCTTTTTGTTGCTCGCGTTAACCGTGATTGTACTGGTCTGTCTTTCTTAAAAAGTAAATCAGATTTCGATAAAATTTAGCAAGGAGATAGATGGTCAAATGGGGAGAATGAAGGCCGAATTATCCTATGTGCACTTACCGCCAATATGTTTGGACACCAGAGGATTTCAAAAGGATAATCATCATTATCATCATGAACAACCTCATTATTTTTGCATTACTGACTGGCATGTATGTACTCGTATATAATATCGCTATATACATAATATCGTGATATAGGATGCGTAAGTTTCGCAGCAGTTGAGCTATGAACAAGAGCTACGGTATGTGTTTTTTCCTATCATCAAGGTGTATACCCTGTATGTATAAAACGGGATGGTTTCTATAAACTATGCAAAAACAGAATTAGGCTTCAGAATTATATACAGCAGAGGTTTTGCATTTGTCGTTTTTACTTCATCCGCGTTGAATTTGGTTATTAGATGCTTTAGGAATCATTAAGAAATTTTATCAAACTGGATACCTCTAGCTTGGATGGCGCGACGAAAAAATCACCAAAAATAATTACACAACAATTTTGAAAGTAGTCTGATATATTTGCATTTATCCAATGACAACGATACACATTCATGGCTACGGCTGACTCTATTAACATTTGCTATGTCGATGTGCCCATAACGATCGGCACAGAAACATGTCAGACATACGCTTCGCCGGATATGTTTTATCTCGAATTGATTGCAAGAACGCGGACTTTGCACACATCCTTTTAGCTATTATAGTCATGGCAAGTTTTTTGTTGTCATTCTATACAATACAACTCTTTGTGAAAAATACATTACAGGTAAGAGTATTTTGTGAATCGTTAAATAATTTTATTTGTTTTGAAGAACCATTAGCTGTGTGTCAGAGTTGGAATGTCCGATTTTTAAAACGTATTCTTTATTTGGTAAGGCCCTTGTCTTCTTAGCATTAAGCTGAGGCTGGTCCAATTTGGTCCGATGGCGCATCGCCCTGCTTCCTTGTTATGTACTTATTCTGTTTGTCGTTTTTTGAATGTGTTATTGGACCCAATCTATGTCTTGTATTACATTACATCTTGTAGGTACATTAGTGACTGACGACGTCGTATATAGGACTTATTGTTTACGATTTCCAACCATATTATGACTAAATCTCTTGGCTTAAAGCAAAACCCTCCAATAAGGATCATTCAAGCTAGCGACGAATTGAAGCGTCAATCTAAAAGTTAACAAAGCAAATTCACCCTTATAGCTGCACCTGCATTCACACGTCTTTTTATATCTCGACAGAAATATAAGTATTACATCATTAAGCATTATCTAATGCCAAATGACTTGACAGAAACCAGCAGTTTAATCATCATAATTTTGTATACTCCTCCACTGCTGGACATAGGGCTTTCTCCAATGACCGCCAATGGACTCGTCCTCGGCTTGCCCCATCTAGCATCCACCAGCAGTCTTTCGTAGATCGTCACCCCACCTGGCCCGATCCTCAGGCGCAGCAGTGTCTCCAGTTTATACATTGAAGTAAAAAGTCGTACCCTTGGGTGGTAACAATGAGGATTAAGTTATGTCTCATGCCTGTCAATGGATTGGCCTGCTACCTGGTGTTGTAAATGTCCATGGGTAGCGATGATCACTTACAATCAGGTGACCCACTTACTCTTTATGTACAAAAGATTACCTACTCTTCAAACTGTAACCAAAAAAGAAAGAAGCACCGTAATGAACTCCAACTTTTTAAGAGTGGCTCCTAATAACGTTGGCTACGTGAGGTTGACCGCACGCAGGCACACGGAGACTGGTTGAACAGTCTCGGGAGCCGATGGACATCCCTTACTACTAGAGTAGACTACGAGCTAGTCAACGCTGGTTCAGCCACCAAAAGTGGCTCAAGGTCTTCGATAGCAAAGATTTCCACTCAGCTCTGCTCTGAGCCAATACGATCCGCGTACTTGACGAAGGTAAGGTATTTTTAAGGCAGTTATAATAAAAAATAAAAATGTTTATTGTACTTTACACCGAGTATTGTGATTTAGGACAAATCATTACTAGGTTATCAGATACGGTTATCATATAAGAGGCCGAGAGATATCGTGTTTATTTTCGATTTCGTTTAAGTTTGAATTCTACTTTAGACACAGAATATTAAAATACTATACGGTTTAGCGTTTTATTTTCAATTAATTAATTAATTTAAAATCAATGTGTATCTTACCTATTTATTAGATACTATTGATTTATTTGTTTTTTCACCTTACTATTATACCCTATGATTTTATTTTATTTTATTAAATGTAAGAACTGTAGTATTGCACTGTCAATACATTAATGTTTTATTATATTTTTCTTTCTTTCCTTGCAATTGTGAACTCGTGTTTAGTTTTTGAAGTCAATGGTTACTTAAAACGGTTATCAATGATGTTATCTATTTACTTAAATATGCTGACGAACAGAATCACTGTACTTAACTTATTAGTAGAAAAATTCAGTAAGTCAATATCGATTTCCGGTAACTATCCAATGCCCGACAGGTACCATTTCAGTTGCTATCGCACTTTGAGTTAATATTATTACACTAGTGAACCTGGCGCGACTTCGTTCGGGTACACCTACTCTACCCCTAATTACCCCTTTTTTCTTGGTTACAAGCCTTCCTCTTGAATCTCTCTGTTGTAAAAACCGCATTAAAATCCGTTACGTAGTATGTAAAATCTAAGCGTACATAGATACATAGGGACAGACGGCGGGAAGCGAGTTTGTTCTAAACTATGTATAAATAGATAATTCGCGTGAGTCAGTTTCGATTTCCGGTAATTATCGATTGCCCGATAGGTATTTTTAATCAGTTGCTATCGTACTTTGAGTGAATATTAATACATGACCAATGTATCAATAATACACTACTGAAAAACAACGACCGATTCCAAAATTGTTAACTTTTGGATATCGACAAAAATCTATTTCTAAAAGGTAAACTTTTTTTTTAAAACTTCTTTGAGATGGAAGTTAAACTAGACACAAAATCTCAAAGATATTTGTGTACTTATACATTATGATAAAAAGAGTTATTAATTTTTTAAATGTAAAATAACAGTAACTAATTACAAGCTTTAGAGTTACAGAGTTAAGTTCATATTTTGTGTTACGGTTATTGTCATATCTGAAAAAGTGTCGATTTGTCGCAGTGTCAGTAAACTGTTACTGATCCATTTTTAAATTAAGTCATTGTTATATAGTGAAATAAAAAACGTAGGGGACCTATTTCAATTACCTGTTGTTCGAATTCCACGGAGTACGTAGTCGTTTCAACACGTTTTCACTTGTGTGGTATTTTAGACTCTGGACGATAACACCACGACACAAAAATAAGATTATAAGACTTCTGAGGGGTATAGAGGATGTATTGTACAAGAGCATAAGTGCATTACCACTTTAAGTATATTTTCCTTTACCGCTACAGCTACATTCACGGCATTTGGTGCATCTTTAGCCAAGTTCAATTTGCTAAAAGGAGCATTACCTGTCCCTTATGCCCAAAGGACTCGTCTTTTACCCCCAGGGCATTCTTTATGTAATAAGTAAACATTAATTCATGTATGCTATAAAAACCGTTTAACAACTGCCCTGAAGTGCAAAGTAATTTTTAAGGTGGCCATGAACTTATGCTCTTGTTTTGTACCTATCAGAATACAGAGTATCACAGTGGACATTCTGATACAGTGGTTTGATATTGAAAAAAGAGTTAGGGATAACTGAATTTTTTAAATTGTATAGAACATAAATTGGAAAACGCAGAAAATAAACTGGTCATGCGGAGGAAGTAATCAGATCTTTTATAAACAAGTTATAGTTTTATCGAAACCACTGCACCGCGCCTTAGTAGTTCTCAAGGTAATATTTTGAGATAGCCAAAGATAACCTGTCAATTAGCCAGAATTCTTCTTTGTAGCAATTATCCATTAAAAATCTTATTCGAACAAACTGAAACAATCCATTTCATTTAAGTGTTTTCAAAGTTAGTCGATCCTGTGGTAAAAAGTTGTGCCATTTATTGACTATAGAACAACATTCTCGACCAACGCAAGTTAATTGACCTCATTATAAATTCACAGCTGTCTAGTATACGTTTCCTCATACAAGTAGCTAGGTGGGGTATCGCGTGAGCTGAGTTAAAGATGAAGATTAAGTATGTTATTTATGTCACGACCTTATTCCTTCACGATCCGAGTGTAAATGGCTTAACTACAATGTAATATAAAAGTAATAAACTACAAAGTCATACTGGTCAACGACCTATGTCCAATTTTCATCAAGTACGATGTATGTAGCGATAAGCCGTAAAAAGTATTTATTCGGTTGGACATACATATACCTAAGTAACTACTTCCTAGTAAAACGTGAAAGGTTGTATTGTACGTGGTAAAATAAATAGCCTTTAAAAATAATAATCATCTTGGCGTTAATGTCCCGGTTGTGCTCTCGCGCACGAGGGTCCGGGATCCGCTTTTTAATGATCCAGAATTTGGCAAATCAGATAATTACAGTGGAGCGACTGCCATCTGTTTACGTGACTCTGCTACCAAGGGAACCTGACCAGATTGGATCATGGTTACACGTTCAGTCGCCTGAATGTGCAGGTTAGGTTAATCATGATGTTTTCCCTCGCCGTAAGAGCATCGGTCAGCATTCAACTAATGTGCATCCCTCAGAAAATAGTCATTTATATATTTATTCATATGGCAAAAATACAATATACGACAAACACATTCATCTACAAATTTAAATCAAAAGAGTCAATAATACATGGCCGCAGTGAGATTTGAACCCGGTACCTCCCGCTTACGAATCCGATACCTTAACCACTCGGCCACAGACGTTCCAAAGGTAAGCTATTTTATACCTATCTACATATAACGTAGAGGGATACAAACAAACACGACAAGCATATTGAATTCAAACGTCGGTGGTGACGAGTAGTGAATAATGAATGGCTATCGACCGATTTCGTCCACCACTTGTATGGAAATCACTCTTGGTACTTTTACAAACAAGTCTTCGGTAAAAGGACATAATAACAATTATGACACCGCAATTACACATCTTGTTGACAATTCGCAAATTGACATCAACATTAAAAATTCTATTTATCATCACAGCCCACAACAGTCCACTGCAGGACCTAGGCCCTGATGGGGTGGTCATTGCCATAATCTCCACGCTTGGCAGGCGGGTTGGAGATCGCAGATTTACCAATATAACAGTGGCAAACGCTGCTACCCATTTCCCACAATACGGAGACTCTAGATCTTTTGCCTCGAAAACATTGGTCGCCTTGTACGACACCCACGAGTGTAAGGGGTTGGTGCTATTCTACTCTGCCGGACACCACACAGATAAAAATTCAATTGAGTAATGATCCAATTAAGCTTGTGTTATGGGTACCAGAAAACTGATAAACTAACTATTTATTTTTAAATACATACTTATTTTACATAAGCACCTAGACCCGTAACAGAAATTTAAATTCATAGTATCAGTTTTCTCCCCCCGAGAATTGAACCTGAGAACCTCTGCGTGACAGACTGGCATGTTAATTAATCAAATAAACCACTCAGGTCGTTGATAATACAATGAGTTTTATTTTTTTATCTAAATTTCTATTTGAAACGGTTTTAGCGGCGCATATGATCGACTTAGATAACATAAACAACAAACATTTATTTTGGAATCCGGAAACAGATTAATTTCAGCAAAGTTTGTACGTCCGTTTTCGATAAAAATGATATTTTCGTCGACCATTATTTACCATTTAAAACCACCATTTAAAAGATCATAATCTAAACATAAATGATGAGCTGTTTGCAAGCCACGTGTTCGGTTTTACTGAACAAAGGGCTTAGTGTGTTTGAATTTACTTTACTATCGCGTTTGCGTTTACATGAAAATTAGTATGAAAAAATGTATAGCGCTGTCTAGTGGTACGTAAAGTATTTTTCTTCATACTAATTTCAACGAAAACGCAAACGCGATAGTAAAGGCAAATCGAAGCACAACTTACACTCAGCCCTCTGTACGGCTTTTAAGCTACGTGTACGGTATGACAAAGATCGAAAATTGTGTCATAAAAATTATGAGTGGTTCAAACAAAGTCAGTCAATTAATTTTGTAACATAGGTGTATACATAACTTTTCGGTTCGGTATGATTAAGCAAATCACCAACATGGGTACATACTCAGACCAAATAAGAAGGTACATAATTTGTGATACTAATACTGCCCTAATTTACTTTTTTTTTTATACCGTTAAGGTCGCAAACAAGCTTACGGCCTGCCTGATGGAAAGCAGTCACCGCAGCCTATGGACGTTTGTAATACCAGGGGCATCACCCACGCGTTGCCGACCCCTCGACAACCTTTTCACCCCTTTCTTGAATAACTCCATGTTGCACTGTCCAGGTAAAACCTCTCCATGTAGCTCATTCCACAACCTTAGTGTGCGTGGGAGAAGGTTCCTTTGGAACTGCACAGTTCGCGACCAATTTGGCTCCAAGGTGTGAGGTTGAACTCCCTGTCGGTGGCGAGGAGTGCGATGATAGAATGTCGCTATAGGCATCATGTCAAACATTAAAACAATTGGGGCAAATGACTTAACTTTATCTCTAATAAAATTAAAGATTAAGTATGCATAATAATAAAATTAAAGATTAAGTAATACATTCATTAATGGAGCTTCCAGCCCAGCAGCGGACCGTTAAAGTACCTATTAATTACTAACAAAAAAACAACGAGATAAATTAAGTTCAATAAACAGACTTAATTTATCTCGTTTATTTTAGTTATTATGATAACCTTACTAGCATAACTTCTGATGTGTACGTGACCCCATTCCAGTGTTTCATCATTACTTAATAGTGTAAAATATAACTGTAATAGATACGTTATCGGCTCAGCAAGTTTATGACAAACAACAAGTAATATTAAATGTCAATTTAATAAATATAGGTATCAACAAGAGATATTTACATAATACAAAAATATAGTAACATTAATCATCATCATCATCTCGGCGTTATGTCCCGGTTGCGTTCCCGCGCGGCACGTGAGGGCCCGGGGTCCGCCGTTCTACTCTTCCTGGCCCACTTCGCTCGGTCTTCGGCATCCCTGGTTTTTGAGCTTGTTGGCACGCATGTCATATAAAAAATATGCAAAACTAAACTTGTTTAAAGATAAATAATTTCCCCATATTAAATATCCCCAGTAAACGGGTAAGTGCCCAGAAGGCTGGCCGCATTACCCCGCTGGATTGCGAGGCTAATTCTCTGGCCGAGGTAGAGGTCAGGCTTCTGGTCATTAGATGCATCGACCAGACGTTTGGCTATTACCCTATATAGGGCAATTGCGCCTGGTCCCCACGGCTTAAAAAAATTCCACACCAAACGGCGCAAATATATAAACCCTTCTCAGACAAATATATTTGCGGCGCTTGGCGTTTTCGGCCGATGCGGCACCGGCCCCAGGTTGACTGTATCAACATAATATATATACGTAGTCAAAATTAAAACTTTAGACTAGATATCCGTATAACTTCGTCATCAAACCAATGTCGTAATATATTCGTTTCAGCTTTTAAAAACGGGCCAAGTGAGAGTCGAGCTCGCATATAAAAGTACCACTGATACCTAAGTACGGTATCGGCCATAAATAATGTACATTAGCTAGTTTCGTGTTTGTATTTTTTTGTGCTTAAGTTTTAACTGTCACCCATAACATCTACAATTCACACATCTAGATTACAGGTAACAAAAATGCAGAACCGCAGGTGCGTTGTCACTGTGAGGACTAAGATGATATACCTCATGGCTGTAATTTCGCTGGCTAAATTATCCTTCAAACCTGAGCACAACAATGCAAGTATTGTTGCTTGACGGCAGAAATAGATAAGGCGGTGGTACTCACCCAGGCGGACTCCTCAGGCTTTACAGAGTCCTACCACTTGATTTACTTAGACAGAGACGAAGCTCCACGAAGCCGAACTAGCCGATGGGCATTATTTACGGCCGATACCTGTACCTACTTATTTTCCGCCGACGTACAAAATATGGTGCCTGTATGTTGTGCCGTTATTACGATATATAACGATATATACGAGAAATAACAAAAAAACTCTGAAAACGGCTGAAAAAAGAATAATTATTGTATGAAGCCTACTTAATAATTAACATTTATTTTAATCTATAACATTATTTTAATATTATATTAAACTAGTAACATTTATTTTAATTTATCAGTCCATAACTTCATAAATCATGGTCAAGGCGGACCCCGGGCCCTCTTGCGCGAGAGCACAACCGGGACATTAACGCTAAGATGATGATGATGATGAACTTCATAAATTCCTAATCGATTTTAATTCAGCTTTATCGGTTTGCTAGCCATTAAGATAATGTTTACCTCTGCATTTAATTAATTTCTTCAACACGAATGCTTTATGCCAAACAATATATTTTCGTCGAGGATTAGCAGCTGTTTTGAAAAAATATTGTCGCAAAATTTTGTTAAAATCCGTTTAGGAGTTGCGTGAAACAGTAATAAACATCCAAACATCCTTAGAAACTGTAGTATTTATAATATTTAAATGTATGTAATTTATTTAGGACATCAAAACGAGAACATGTTTTTCGACAGAACCAGGTAAATAAAGTGCTGAATTATTTCCCTTCGAATCTCTGATAACACAAACATTAAATAGTTTAATTATGTGTAGTAACGCAAAACAATACCTTGATCCATTAATTTTATTTTTAATTATGTGTCATGAAATATAATTGTGTTAAGTCTGATAAAAGTTACCTACTAATGGTTAGGGTTTGGGGTCGAGACATTGGGGCCGTGGGGCTCTAGGGCTCATTTCAGAAATTTCTAAAAGACTAATACACTCCACAGGTGATCGGAGAGCGGCTCGTTCCTCGGTTAGACAATAAGTATTGCTATCTAACTAGGTAACGCAGCCAGATTTCTGGGCACAATTCCGGGGAGCAGCGTTGTGGGCGACTTTTTTAATTTTTAATGCGTATGTATTAATAGTGCTTTTTTATTATTGTTATCCTCTTCTATTTTCATTGTAAATCACCATGTTCATAAACTAACAGTATTTGTGGATTATATCTGTTATGTATACCTAAATAAATAAATAAATACCATTTCATTTTGTCTGTTATGAATAAATAAATTTTACCTAATTGTATTAATGGAATGAATAATTATAGTAAAATATTAACAAAAAATTATAAACTTAAGCCTGAATATTATATAGGTATCCTTAGTTTAGGGCGCCCCAATTTACATCGCCCCACGCTGTGCCACACGTCTTTGAGGAAAGATATTGCCTTGCACCACACCCGAACATTTCCGACGCGACCGGGACAATAAATACCCAATTCCGGGTTTCTTTATAACAAATAACTGATGTATACACATCTATGTTACAAATAAATGACTTTGAACTTTGAACTTCTTACGTAATTCCCTGTTTGATCGATTTCCGTTTAAACGAAAACTATCAATCTACCACTCAATTGAACGATGCCTAATTTCTACGAAGATTAATTAACACAAGTAACGAATCATCTAAAAACCTACCGAAACTCATTTTATCGACCTTTCGACCACCACCGATTTCGTTCGCAATAAAAAAAATAAACTTGGACAAATTCACACATTGCCATTTATCACCAAAATAAGCAAAGCCTGTGTTATGGGTGTTTGATAACTGATAAACTACTTACATAAAATTTATTTTAAATACATAGTTACTATACATAGTACACCCAGACCCGTAACAGAAATTGAAATTCATATATTAAATTCCTGCTCGGCCGGGAATTGAACCCGGGACCTCTACGTGGCAGACCGGCATGTAAACCAATTGAACCACTCACTGTCAGGTCGTCAGAGTACTTGTATCTTTTCCTAGTTGCTGCAAACTCTGCTGCAGCGCCAGCTGCTAACGGTACGACCAAGATGCGATGGCGCGAAGGTACTGATACACGTGGCATTCCTCAAAAGACATTCAGCCCTACGCCACGGCACCAAAGTCAAGCCGTCAGACCTTTTGCCGTTGGAACGACTTAATCCAGGAGGCTCTAGCGCGCACAGGTTATTAGCAGTTTTTAGTTCTAGTTAGCTAGTTGAACCCGCCTGCGAGTGTGGAGTCTCGCCGCAAACCATGACGCATTTGCTAGTCTGCCCGGCCTGCCCAGACTCCTGATCGCTCGAAGATCTATTTGTAGCCTCAGACAGTGCCGTCTGCGTCTCTCAGTTTTGTACTGGAAAAATATAAATAATAAACTACACATTTCAAGGGTATGTTCCGGGTTTCCTACCGCGTACCTTATAACCGCGATAGTTTAAAACATTATAATAAATAAACTAACCTATTTTATCATTGACACGATAAGAAGCAGAATTTCTAGTTTATGTTGAAATGTGTTGTTAACATCATCATTTATTTCAAATTTACAGACGCATCGTTTTTAATATTAAGGACATAAATCTTTAGGACTACAATGTCACTTTAGAATCAATTCATGTCATAATAACTAAATGGACACATCTATGTCAGTTAAACTAATAAAACTGCACATATATTTTTCTTCATTCTTTTGCATTACATGTAAAACGATGAAGATCAATTATATCCATACCTAAACAAAGTATAAAACAAAGTCGCTACCCGCCGTCTGTCCTTATGTACGCTTAGATCTTTTAAGCTATGCAACGGATTTTAATGTGGTTTTCAACAATAAATACAGTGCTTCAGAAGGAAGGTTTATAAGCAAGAAAAGAAAGGATATGTAGGGGTAAAGTAGGTATATGCGAACGAAGTCGCGCCATGTCCACTAGTTCATCATAAGTAGCAGGTTAAGAGTTAATATGAATTTTTGCAAAGTTTTGGTCATAATTTGTTTAGGTGTTATAAAAATTTTAATCCCGCCTAAATTGGCTCTTGGGGTCTTCGGATCACCGGCCTTGTTAGTCACGTTCACGTGCTGTTGGGGTCGATAACCAGAATGCGTGCAAAAAGCAGCAAAAATGCTCTCGAGAAGTAAAACAAAAAATATTCGACAAAAAGTTCTGAGAATATGGACGATTTAACGACTGTTTGTAGTTTTTTCTTCATTTTATGCTTGAGGTATCGGCATAAAGATTTGAGTTCCTTAATGGGCATAATAAAGTACAGTGAATATGTAATAGCATGTAGGTTTCAGTTAGGTTTATTATTTATTTGGGAGGCGTCAGTGGCCGAGCGCTTAGGGTATCCGACTCGTAAGCATGACTCTTTTCTGAGTTATGTAGATTAGTTGAATGCTAACCGATACTCTTACATTGAAAGGCAAAGGTGAGGCAAAACATCGTGATGAAACGTGCACATTCAGGCAACTGAAAGGGTAACTATGATACAATCTGGTCAGGTTGCCTTGCTTACAGGGTCACGAAGATCAGATGGCATTCACTCCACTGTAATTATATAATCTGCCAAATCCTGGATCATGGTCAAGGCGGACCCTGGGCCCTCAGGTCGCAAGAGCACAACCGGGTCATAACGCTGAGATGAATATTATTTTTAAAGGATGTTTCTTTGCCTACGTACAATAAAACCTTTCACATTTACTATATCCAACCGAATAAATAATTTTCATGGCTTATCGCTACATACACCGTTCTTGATGAAAATTGGACATAGGTCGTTGACCAGTATGACTTTGTAGTTTATTACTTTTATATTACATTGTAGTTAAGCCACTTGCAATCGGATCGTGAAGGAATTAGGTCGTGACATATAAGAGTAAATTATAAACTTAATCTTCATCTTTAACTCAGCTCACGCGATACCCCACCTAGCCACTTGTATGAGTAAACGTATACTAGACAGCTGTGAATTTATAATGAGGTCAATTAACTTGCGTTGGGAAAGAATGTTGTTCTATAGTCAATAAATGGTACAACTTTTTACCACAGGATCGACTGACTGAAAAAACAAGGATTGTCTCGGTTTGTTCGAATGAGATTTTTTATGGATAATTGCTACAAAAAAGAATACTGGCTAATTAACCTTGGTTTTATAGTGTGAATAGAGTTTCTGACATTCTAATTTGTACTTAATTTCATTATAGATAAGTTAATAATTTGATTGTTAATTGATGTTATGTTGATTGACATTTTATAGTCATTTTATTTAATTGATTATTTATGTTATGTCCATTGACTTTTGTAGTAATTTATGTACCTTTGTATGCCGCTAATGGCCAATTTTGGCGAGGCAAAAATAGTACTTACAATAACACTGTAACCCACAAACAAATAAACATTTGAATTGAATTGAACTGATGTTTCAACATAAGCTTAATTTGCAGTTCTACAATTGTAGCCCTTATCGACCGTTATTAACACCTGACCATCCAAAATGTACTACTAAAAACCGTCCACACGCAAGAAATGTTGGCAAAACACTGAAACTCGATAACACTAAATGGGCTTACCTCATTGGGTTCGCATGTACCTATGGCTTCTAATGTTATAAGCAGCTTTACTATATACTATAGTACAGAATGACCTAAAAAGATGGACGAACCGCGTGAATGGCGACACAGTACAAGTACCTAAGTACCGAAATGACGAATGTTAGGAATGAAATGCCAGATGTTAGACATAATGCAGGCATAATGTGATATGAAGACAGTGTTGATGATGATTTTGACATTCTATAAAATGATTCAGTTGCATTCTTGTAGAATATAGATAAGTAGGTAGTAATTAAGTTAAATTGAATGAAGTTAAATTGCTTCCCTAATTGTGCAGTAATTGAACAAATTTTTTGCGATCCATCGCCGAAGCATAACCACCTAAGTATTTAAAAAAATAATGTAGTTAGAGAAATTCATATATAGGGCAGTTAGCTTGCCAACCCCATGCCACCCGTGCTTGCTTTTTTGTGCATAAAAAAAAGTAAACTGTCACTGACCTCTGCCGGCGCTGGTCCGCGCCAATTTCACCCTCCTCGCAGGTATCCTCCTGTTAAACTCCTCCATTTTACTTTTGTGGTAAAACGAGAAGCCGATAAAACACATAATTAATGCCGTATAAACTATGAAACAATTGTTCTCTAGAGTCCAAACCGTTAGAGAAATCACGTTCATTTTGCTTTTATTTGTGGTTTATTTTCGCTGTTTCCTTTTTAAAAAAATTTACCGATATTATTTTCAACAGATTTTTTGTGGTAATATTTTTTATTATTTGTCGTAACCTTACTTTTTACGTTATGTTTATCACTAAGCAAAGTAATCGTAGTGTGTTTTAATTGCTAAACACACGCGGCGTCCGTCGATGCATGCCGCGTACTAACGTTTGTTTTCATTTATAATCGTATCACACAAACGTTTTGCGGGCGGGTTCACGCTCACATAACCATTATGAACTCTATTGCTACGTAGATAAGAATTGTGACGTTGTAATTCATATGTTTGCCAATACCTAGGTCGGTTGGCACGCGGACTATCCTTTTCATAAACTGGTTTCTTGCGGCCTTGACTTCGTTTAGTTTTGCATTGTATTTCTTTTTTATTACATAGAATTTGGTGCAGGATTTCTTCCTACTTATGGGGCCAATTTAAATGTTTTAAATGAATATTCACTTTGTTTTTGGCTCTCAGTCCCAAAATTTTCCCAATAGAAAATTTCCAAATCCAATGGGATTAGTGAACGAGGATACTCAGTGTTTTTGCAATAGAAGGAAATAACTTAGATAATTTAATGAATCGTTCAATTCAAAATTAAAGAAAGTTCCTACTTGAACCTATAAATTTTACTATACTCTTTTTGTGATAAAGTGTTTAATTATACGAGTAGAGTATACTGCTACACCGGGAAGTGGTTTGTGCTTAGTCGTAGTTGCAGATAATTCCCTGATAGTCGTGCAACTACCAGTAATATGAGACATGTAATAAAGGGCAGATTTGTATGTATGTATGTAATCTCTTTATTGCATCAATTTGTGATTTTGGAAGAAACGAAGGGTTCGATCAATAAACCGCTAAGTACGTAAGTTGTAATGAAAATTTATTCAGAACATATCAGAAATGTTCTTCTTATCTTTCTCGTTCGTTATCTTCTTCATTTGCATCGAAATCATTGTAATAAAAATGTGCCTGATTCCTGCGATATTACATTAACATTATTACATCAGACCTTATTCAGAACCCGTCAGAAAAAAGTCATCAGAAGAAGAAATATCGTACATTTTAAGGGTATGTTCACGGGACGACCATGATGCATGCAACTGCGTCGAAATATTGGGCTACACGTTAATAAAGGTCGAAAACCCGGAAAATACCCTTAAAATGTGTGATAATAACCGCGATAGTTTAAAACATTATGTTACCAGATGATACAAGTATCGGAGATGCGGCACAAAAACATTCTCACACAGATAAGCGATTGGAGCACCTACAAGAATACTCTGAATAGTCAGTTGTCACCCAGTATTCTCCGTTCTAGTTATTCAGTAAGAATTCTCCAACGAGCAGAGATGTAAAATGCAGGGTCGTTTCCGCAGTCCGACGAACTCTATTCGCACCTAATTTGCGTGGATGTGATGTACTAGATACCCAATTGTTTTTGCCATCCTAACTCTTACAGAAAATTTAGCAATCCTTTCAATTTTACAAACGTCCCCGGAAGGGTTTGTGGTTGTCCGTGATGCTCAAGCCTGTATAGCCCCCTCGCATGTCTGCAGGATGTGTGCAGCTATCTCTTCTTCTTTCAGGCAGGCTCTGCACAGGGGGCTGTCGATGTGACCTATTGTGAAGAGGTGTTTATTAAAAGGACAATGGCCCGGTAATGGTACCATACAGAGTTGCTTTTTAGTTCGTTTAAGAGCGTTTCAGACAGGGAGGATTTCATTCTTGGTAGAACATCCTTGGCTTGTCTGCATTCTTCCAGTGATGACCAGACTTGGTTATACTTTACCGTGGTTTTATCCATCAGGAGTTGGTGAGTGCGGCTGCGGTGGCCGAAGATTCAAGTTAATGACTGTCAATGTCAGTTTATACGGATTTAAATTTCATAAATTATCCAAAAAAAAAGTTTAGGTATGGTATTAACAAAAATTTAATTCAGCTAGGTAAATGAAATAATTTGGGAACTGCCTTGGATACATTACCAAAAAAAAAAGTGCCTGTTCACACTCATGCAGGTCGACTCGAAAATCAGAGGTACTACAAGTAGATTTAAGTATTCCTTTGCTCGCGCCTGAAAGTCGAACTTTGACGCTCAACAAGAACCACTCCCAATCAAAGCAATGACAGACAGGGATGCAGAAGGGACATCCTAGTCTTGACATATTATTTATTTATTTATACTCCAAACAATACAATGGTGGACTTAAAGGTAAAAACAGGAGAGAGTACATTATCTTTCTAGGGATAGCCTTATGAAAAAGAAGGATGGAAAAGATGCACAATGAATAAAGTAGGAGCTAAGGAGCATTCAGAAAATGATTATGTACTGCTCTCTAAAACAGAATTTGCTGGATATTAATTTTATGTCATGGGGAAGATCATTCCAGAGTCTCGTCGCTGTTAAAGCAAACGAATTAGAAATAAACCCAGTTCGATGAAGGGAAAAATTCAGTAAGTGATTGTTTAAAGGACGGAGATTACGATCATGATCGTATAGAGAGAGAAACTGGAATTGACATTTTACAAATTTTACTACATTATCTGTGAAGATTTATCTAGAGCGCACTTAAAATTTATGGAAGCCGTGGAAGGGGCCTGAGTGTCTCGAATGCTCGGATCGATTGAGAGGAAAAATATAACAGTCAATTCCAAAGCTCTGTATTGTAGATTTGATTATTTCTACTCTCCAAGAACAGAACAAGTTATCTCCTGTAGATAATAATACTCTACCTAGTACCTTGACTCGGATCAAAGGCCAAGCAGAGCAGTTCATTTACTGTACAGTAAATCAAGATGGAGGAAGTTTGAGTTTTCGAGCTGAATATCTCGTATCATAGTTATCTCTCAGGTTACTCTGTCAAGTCTGTAGGACTCTGTCAAGTCTGAGGAGCCCGCCTGGGTGAGTACCACCGCCTTATCTATTTCTACTGCCAAGCAACAATGCTTGCATTGCTGTATTCCGGTTCGAAGGATAAGGTAGCCATCGCAATTACAGGCATTAAGCATTTCATCTTAGTCCTCACAGTGACAATGCAACTGCGGTTCCGCATTGTTGTTGCCTGCAACCTAAAATAAATATCATAAACAATTATCAATATAAAAATAAAATCTTAAATTAGGTTTCAATTCATCATATCAGCCGATCAACGCCTACTGCTCGACATATGCCTCTCGCATGATGATGATGATGATGATGGTGGCGATGAGTAATCATGCTACTACTCATGTATACATGGGCACGGCAGACCATAAATCATAATCGTAATCATTTGGGAAAGTTACCTCCCTCCCCCTCCCTCGGAGAGGATAAACGATGGGTCTGAGCGAGCTACGATAGCTGTGGTGGTGGGAATCACTTGAATAAAACTAATAAGTCTGTGAACTATCGATATTATGTATGTATATTCTCCCAGACCTACTTTGGAATCGCCAAAGAAGCTACAGATTACCAATACTTAACGTTAAAACCTTAAGAAGTCGCCAAGAAACAGTTTTTTATTACCAGCGATTTGATAGTCATCTTACCTAATGGGAAGCGAGCATCTGTAGCCGAGTGGTTAAGGTATCCGACTCATAAGCGAGGTACCGGGTTGAATGCTAACCGATGCTCTTACGGTGAGGGAAAACATCGTGATGAAACTTGCACATTCAGGCGACGAAAACGTAACCATTATGTTATCTGGGTAGGATCTCCCGGCAGCAGGGTCACGGAAGTCTGATAGCAGTCGCTCCACTACAAATCCTTGATCATGGTCAAGGTGAACGCCGGGGCCTCGCGTGAGACCACAACGGGGTGATTAACGCCAAGATTATTTATTTCTACCTAACGGGAGACCATGACGCGGAAAAAAATGGAGCATGAATGACTGGAAACAGCCTATTCACTCTTACCTCTAAAATAATTTTACTTTCTAAAAGAAAGAATCACCTTAGTTGCAAAAGCACAAGCCACAAGAGGATTTAATTATCAAAAGACACATAGTTTAGTATAGTTTATTTATCTATCATTAAAAATTTAATGTACATGTATTACATTAATTGTAAGTCAATTAACAACGATATTGTCAACATCAACATAAATGAACACGATAAATGTATTAATATCAATGTCATCATAAATATATGAAAGTTAAATTAAGATACCTACATAAGGTAAGATATATAAATAAAAAATTTACATATCAATTCATTAAATAACTAAACAATATCAATACAAAATGTCAAAAGACGTAACTAATAATTATGATGTCTGAATAGAAATAACAGAATACAAAATAAATGCTTAGGGCAATGTAAAATATTAATGTACTTTTTTATAGATTATACAGATTTATCCAACAAAAGCTCTTTTAGTCGGTACCTAATAAATATGAGTCTATTTGTATTTGCTTTCGAGGCGGTGTTAATGCATGTATATATTACTACACCAAGTCCTGTTACTGTGCCAACTGTATCCGATATACGATTGCAACAATGTTGCAAGAGTTATTCTATTGTATGTTCTTGCTAAAGGAATTAGTCTGTAGTATAAGTTAATATTAGTCTAGTATTACGATTTTTTCCTCGGTAATGATGATGAGGATTCAGTAATGAGGTAATTATTACCTTAGGATGATTAATGAGTATCTGGTATAGACATTTGTAATTAACTAGTAGACTGTGGCAGTTTTACCCGCATGCAGTTTGAAGCTCTGCTAACATTTAACCTACACAGAAAACCGATACCTCGAATCTTAACAAGTAGTTCAATAGCTAGGACGAATATTGGATCCCACTCTCCTGTCTCCCGCATATGTAAATGCTTTTTGTAGTTTAAGTTGCTTTGCTTAAATTGTATAATTTTTAGTTTATACCTTATTCCTTTTTCTTTGTTTTACTTACATTGTTTTCAATGACACACCTAATGCGAATGTTGTGTAATCAATATGGGACTTATATTATAACAAACTATTTTACATAAACTCTTAATATTGTAACCTAAATAAACAAACATTAAACGAAATTAAAGATGAAAACAGCAAATCCGATCTTATCAACCAACTGGTAAATCAATCAATTCAATGATAAACACTTGATTTTCCTTGTGCCTACCAAAATAAAGAACGAAGGTATAATCGGCAAAATCACACAAATTCCTTTGGTACCTACGCTTTTGCGATTTAGATTTCACTCCTACATATTTTTCAAAAATGATTTTATTTCGTATTGTGTAGCTGTAGTCAAAGATATGTTAGCTACACTATAGACAATACGATGATAGTTCAGGCTTAGCGCCATAGATGGCGCTGGCAAGGGGGAACCTTTCAGCCATTGCAAGGTCTGTGTTTTTAGAAGGGATGGTATTCAACTCGCGAAGCGACGGATGTGATTATGGATTGCCGAATATTAATTACGTAATAGTTCTCTTGTTAGCATATGATTATATGCCATAATTGTTATTATATCTATTGTAAAGACTTAGACTGAGTTTTATATCATGTAACTAATACCAAAAGGTTTGTATGTGTTTTCACTCTAACAGATAAATAATACCAGGGTTTATTATTTACATCTATTTTTTTCTGTAAAAAATTATGAATCGAATAAATTCTTCGAATCACAGCGTTCCAGGTAAAATCGTTAGCCAGTATTGTAAAAATGAGAACGGAGTAAAATGTTGTAGGTAACCAAATATTTTTGAAAAATCCTAAATTGTTGATAAATCCTATAAGTAATAGAAGTACATATACATCCACACTCACGCCCGTATCCCATAGCGGTAGGCAGAGACTATAATATTAATGTATAGTGCTATCGAGTGCCACAAGCTATGATCAGCCTCTTTTGCCTTTTCCACATTGATACAATACATTATTAATTTCATTCTGATACTATACTTTTGGCGTCCATTTTTTTACGTCATACCGTAAGCAAACAGACAAGCGGACCACCTGATGGAAAGTGGAAATTGTATGGGCTGTTTTTGGAGGTCGTATGTTTGATCACTAAATTTTTTCTTCTCGGGTGCTCTCTGCCGACCCTGCCATTCATATTAGCACAATAGATACCTTTCGAAAGCAGTCTTTCATTTATCCTCTCCACATTTTATAAATAAACAAAACAAACAAAAAAAGTAAACGCCTGCAAAGCAAAAAACTGAAAAGCAAAACATTCTTTCACGTGTTGTATACATACTTACTTTTATATAAGCTACGCGGAGAGTTCCTGAAGACCTGCAATACAGGATAAACCTAGATCAGGCTCCAGGTTCACCAGGTTTTGTACTCTATCCTGACTGAATGTAAAATTTTGAGAAATAAAATAGTTTTTACTTTATATATTCTCGTAATAGCCTTTTGCGACCTTTATTTTGATACTCAACTAAATTGGTTTTAGAGAAAAATTCACAACATGGCAGCTACAATCCGCCATTTACCCAGTAGCACTTGCTCGACCAAGCCAAATCTAACAAGACCTCATAAAAAACCAATGAGCCGTTAGGGCTGTAGCCCATGCCAAAGAAATAGACATACATACATACTCACACACGCTTGAACAACTCTCCTTCTGATGCAATTGTGCAGATAATAATAAAATCAATATAAAGAGTTGTTAACGACAATCGAGGTAACGATCGAGGTAATTTGTAATGTACCCTATGGCTTTTATTGGCCTAAGCTCGGTGGAATCTCATTACATGTCTATTTGCAACACCAGCTTAAGGAAACGGTAAGTTCCAAACGTTTAGAAAGGAGTCAGGAGCTGCCACTTTGGATTCCATTTTTAGATGGATTCCAGTATATTTTTAGCCATCGGCGTAAATAATGGTGTTTTGGGTGACAGTTACAGGTTTTCATAAGATGAGCTGTCTGCTAGATTTTCACTGAGTAGCACAAAAAAGAGTTTCATCTGAATGTTGGGTATTATAATCGGCACTAACCGAACCTTGTTCAACAAGCTACAGATTATAATGCTCATTACTGAAGATGACTACTCATGGACATTAATCCTATGGAGCGTTTCCGGGTTCGAACCCCCGCCTTATACCAATGGCTGTTTTCCGAGTTATGTACATTAGTTGAACACTAACATGAGGAAAAACATCGTGTTGATAGCTTCACATTCAGGCGACTGAATCTGTAACCATGATTCTATCTGGTCAGGTTCTCCTGTTGACAAGGCCTCGGAGGTCAGATGGCAGTGGCTCCATTGTAATTACCTGATCTGCCAAATCCTGGAGGCGTCAAGGCACCGGGACATTAACGCCAAGCTGACCACCACCGTTTGGCCGTGTGTGTGTGTTGTGACTATTGTTTTCGGAACAAAAGTTCAAGAGTCTCCGTAGGCAGGAAAATGGGCCGCAGCTTTTTCCATTGTTATATTAATAACACGACAACCTGCCTGCCAAACGTGGAGATTATGGGAATGACGATGATGACCACCAGCAGCTTTTCCGGCAAACCAAGGTCAGCTCGCCCGCGCATGCGAATTAGTCCATAAGCGACGTTTTTTATACAGCGTAATTATTAGTAGACGGTTGAATGGCTCCAGAGGAATCGGAGTGTCTGTTTCTAGTTTTAGTGTAGTCGGTAAGTTACCTGGAAATAAGTATCCTGGTGTTTCATGAACACCTTGTGAAGTAGGTAGACATATAATTTTAGTCTATATTACAATAAGGTGGTTGCCGATCAAAGACGCTTAATGGGCTAGCAGCGGGTAAAAATATCCGTACTTAGCCATACTCAACCAATTTTTATCCAATTTATTATTTATTTTAAAAACATTTTTTTTTTGTAAGATGGTAATAAACGATTATTTATTTTTATTTATTTATTACCTGCTTACACAAAATATTAACTTAAATAGGTACTAAACGTAATTTCAGCATGACTGTGATAGTATCGATAAGAAATATGACTATGAGAAGTCGTGCAAAGTTTTCACATTCATACATCTTCTCATAGGTACATTCGGTTGAGGATACTCTTGACCCCTCCTGTAGATCATTTACTTCTTTAGTTTATGGTCGCCTCAGACGTCCTCTGTCGATTCTACCATTAACATTCACACGGTAAATTTCGTTCGTAAGCCGCTTTTCATCCATGATCTCTACATGCTCACACCATCTCATCCTAGGTACCTCTTTCAATCCTAGGCACCACAATATCATCCTTCATGTTACAACTCTTGTACACATACTCCGTAGGGTCAGCATTTCTGCCGCATTTATTCGACTTTCATGTTTCTTCTGCCATACCCAACATTCACTTCCATACATACGTGTTGGCACGAGTACGTCATTGTGAACCGCCATCTGTGCTTTTTGTGACACCGAAGGCACAGAAAGCACCGGCTACTCACTGCCGTGTGCATAGCACCTACGTTGACTCTATTCCCTGCTGACACTCCTTTCAATATCCCTGTCGTATTTCCCATCCCTCGTTGTCAAACTACCCAGATACACAAAGTCTTTCGCTTGCTCCACTCTCTTATCATCTATCATAATTGTACTGCACTGAGTAAAATCTTCCTCTCATTCTATTACCATAACTTTTGTTTTGCTTTGTAAGACTTAACTTACTTTGTAGCAAAAGCCGATGTCCGGTTATTTATTCATTTCCATACAGTTTTACAGTAATGAAATTTAGTTATAACTTGTACAATTCAAAGTTGCAATGCCAATAACAAAACTACGGTTTAAAATTTTGAGTATCATACCATCTAGCAGTATGATAACCTAATAAGAAAAAAAGCTTACATATACATAGATAGATACATGCAGCACTGTTTGAGTTTAGTGAGTTCGTCTTTATTAGAAGTCAGTTTGGCTTTACACTTCCAATAAAATAATATTCTTAAATTAAAATGTAAAATGGTGAGATAGCAAAACGACTACGCCGCCGCCCTGCCGACCGCTACCACTAAAATTCTCTATAATTAGCGCCTTGAGAAACTCCTTTTATTTTCGTCGGTTAAAAACCGACAACCAAGGTTACCGCTTACCACCAGGTGGGATGTTTGCTCGTTTGTCACTGCGTAGCAAAGAAAAGGGACATTATGATAACGTAAAACCAAGAAAAACTTTTTGGAGTCATATATTTAGTAATTTACATATTAGCGAAATTATAAACATGAAATATAATATAGTTATTTCATGACCAATGGGCAGGACTAAAATAAGTAAATAAGGCATCCAAATAGCTTCTTCGCCATATTCTTTTTCAGAGAAATGACGGTCAATTTCCTCTTAATGCTTAAAGTCCCTATTATGATTATATTCACCAAATAAATTCTCCTTAGTTATCATGATGGTAATCATAATGGACAAATTTCGTCTGACAGAAGTGACCATTCCAATCTGTGCCAAAGGGACACACTGAAGCACTTATAGCTTCAAGACGCCGTCGTCGGGGAACGTCAATGTGTTCCGAGTTTATCGAGGATTCCTGCACTGCATTTGCGTTCAGTGTTGATGTTGACCTGGCCTTTCTACGTATTTCTCTTCCAAATCTAGGTCTACTCTTAGGCTTAGTAGTGACCCCTACTCTCATCGGTTTTATAGATATTATAAGTAGGGGGTGGGTTTTTTGAGGAATAAATCCAGCTTGAATATCGTCAACCAACACACACAATGTAACGATAATTAACAGTAGGATGTAAATTACTTTCATTTTTATTTTAAAATAATAACTTTCAATTGAGTTGGTCAGTAATCTCACAATGATGTTTCTCTATTATTTATGTGTTTTTAAATGCAGATGCAGGCATAAATGCGTAGTAAAATAACAAATGATATCATCCAAGTCTGGAACATTTATTATCAAAAACTGTAATTGATAGGGATACTGTGTCTGTGCGAACCTCTTTGTTTCCTATTCCGAGATAAATTTGTTTACCAAGCGTTGCAACAGAACTTCGTCACCAACGAAAACAGACTAATTTATAGGTACTAGTGTAAGTTCGTCACTGTCGTCATTTAGTTCCACGAATCTTTATCTCCGTACGACGTCGCCGGTCCAATAGCACTTCAGATTCGCGATTCACATAGTTGTCGACCTCAGTAACGAGGTGGTCAAATTGATAAATGGTTGAAAGCCTTGAGTTTTAGTACAAAGTTGCTGGTTTGTCGGTATTTTGTATTTACTTTTTGTGAAAGAATTGTTCTAGGATCAAATTGAACCGGATTTTGGATCGAAATTATTACACTTTAGGGCTCAAGAAGCGAGCTGAGGTTCCTTCCTTTCGTCGTAGCGGTTAAGAAATGGAAAGCTTAGCCTACCAATTTGTCCCACATATTTATTTATTTATTTAAAACTTTATTGCACAAATTACAGCAATTGGCGGACTTAAAGCCATTGAGGCTTTGCCTAACAGTCAACCAGCAGACCATGCAGATAGTGATTAAGTAGGTGCTACTTAACAGAAAAAAATTGATAAAAGTGAAAGAAATACATTTGTGATTAAATTAAATTAAATTAAATTAAATTAATTAAATGAAATGAAATGAATACTATAAATACTAATACTATTTCAAAAAAAAAAAGATACAATAAACATATACCAATTATATATACTTTCACTAGATATAAAATAAGTATTAACCTGAACATCTTCAATGCCAAAGTGAATAAGCTGTTCTATTCTATGTATTATCATACTCATGCAACATAGACCTTGTCTAACAAACTATGTACTTATCTTCTATTTATAAGGGTTAAGCAATTTGTAAAATTAACACTAGAAATTATTAAAAGGTTTATTTATAAATATAATAATGCTTGCTTATAATTATTTATATTAATGCTCAGTGCCTAGTTAAGCCAAAACTATACCAAACCATTATCACTGGATCTGCCTTAAGCAAGTCCATGCGCAATTTCGCCTAAAAACGATATTGCGTATGATACTCGACCTCGTACACGGTTTTCCCTTGGTTGAAATAACAATGTTTGATACAATCTCACTTTGTATAATGTCAGTTGGTATAAAGTCGTTTGACATAATTATTAATTTGACCTAAAATTAATTTGTCATAATAATGTTTAACATAAAGATACAATACACATAAATTTATTTGATATAATAATCGTATATCCCAATATTTATTTGACGTGATCTCCGTTTGTCCTAACGTATAAATTGTCTAACACTATTGGCCAAATCGTTCAAAGGCCAAAGATATTAATTATAAACTGGTTTAATGGAAAAAGTTCGAAAATAATTTTAATCAATTTATTAGGGAATAACGCCTGTTAATTGGTTCTGGCACTTGCCGGCCGCTGCCGTGGCACGCTCGCTTGGTGCGCGGTGGTTCATAACAACTAACATGCTCGTCGCTTCGCTCTTCGCAACCTAACCCCTCTGTGGCCTAACTACGTTTTTGATAGATTTGATTATACATATAGTATTTTATAAGAAATGTGTTTAAGTAGAATGAGTTTTAGAAGAAATGTGTTTATACCAAGTGAATATTATGTCAAACAAATTTTATACCAAACGATTATTGTGTTTAACGTTGTCAGAAAAAGTGAGATTATACAACCAAGGGAGAACCCACGTACACATCAATTTGTTCACAAATTCTTATGGATAACCGTAATCATAGTCTTTAGGCATACAATAGTGCCCATTCCATATTGCATTGTTAGAGCATTTTCCAGTGGCTCTAATAGTGTTCTTTGGCATTCTCCTGAAGCCAGTCATCTTCTTTGGTCTCCTGTGTTTTCTTTTCCACGATTTTTTACCATGTGCAGCCGATATCACAAACATGTCACTTGCTTTTTTATGAACTTTCTTCGTGTTAGTTGTAACTTTAGTATATTTGGTCTTAGATTTATAGCAACTGGCTATCAATATGGTTAGGAGCAAAATTGTTATCACGTACACTAGTTTCATCACGGCAATAACAATTATTTAATTATTGTTTTAAATGAATTCTTTAATACTATGAAAATACTCGCAACTGTAATGCAAACCAGTCTGGAGAGTATCTTCTAGTGACAATTTCGCGTTTGCGCTAAATAGGGTAAATTCACCAGTAATGTACATATGAAAAGGCAAATGTAACTAATTCATTAAATGTTTAAAAATAAAAATAAATAATTATAAAATTTAATATGAGATAGGGTTCTACCACCATTCTATAGGCCCAAGCCAATCTCACCTGCTCGTGGTATGCTGATAGATGGACAAGGCTCTGGTGAATCGGCTTTTGCTTGACGGTTGTGCTGTGTGGATCAGATGATAGTCGCCACATGTACAAAGCTAAAAACAAAAAGGTCCTGTGGGAATCCATTCATGTAGATATTACTATGGCGTCGCTGCATTGTGGAAAGAGTTTGCGCATAGTTGTCAAATAGTCTGATAACAATTAAGGTGAACCGGCAGTGTTTAGTACCGCAGAGCAAGAAGCCGTCAGGAAAGAGTAGTTGGACGGTAGGTTCTTCAAAGCGCTACACGAGCGTCCCGTGGATCCGAAGGACTCCGTGCTTTGGCTGCGCTTCGGAGACCTCTATGGGAAAATAGAAGGAGTTGTGAGGACTAGGTCCTCATAGCCTATAACTGTAGGAGTTTATCCTGAACGATGGGACAGAAGACGTGTGTCCTGAAGCCGTGAAGCCTGTCTTCAGATTCTTCGTATTGCTCAGGCATGTAATGTGGCTCTCCAAGTCACTCAGACATCTTACCGTACCGGCTAATACCGATAAATCATACCAGCCGTAGTCTCAACCAAGAGCGTGGTTCCAGTTTTTTTTCACGGTCATCTGAAGAGGTTGGAACTGCATAACGTATTAGTGATAGGAAGACTCCAACGAGCGGTCTTGCAGAATAACGCCAGCATGCGAAGCTTAGAGCTAGCCTATTTAATGTAGACCACATGTAGTTAGTTTACCTCACACAATTATCTTCGCGTAAAAGATAAACTTTGACCTATATTATCGACCTATACACAGTTGTAAGAAAAGTATGAGTATTATTGGGTTTTCCGTTACTGACGCCGCGGCCGATGCCCTAGTGGAAGAATTGCCGGGTCTGCCACGCAGATGCCGCGGGTTCGATTCCCGACCGGTCAGAAAGTTGAAATGATGAATAATTCTTGTAAGGGTCTGGACTAGGTGATATATATCACAAAATAGAACGCTAATAGTACCATTTCCGTCGAAAATTATGAAGTAAACTTAGCGACTCACTAGGATTACTACTGTATTGACTCTGTAGGCTCTATTTGGGACATTATGTAATTTTATTGATACAGGTTTAAACTCTTTGCAAGTGGTTTACAACAAAACTTTCCTGTTTGTCATAAAATGGCAATTACACTTTGATCCCAACGTAGAGAAAAAATTTTCTATACAGAAGCAGAGAGTACATTTAGAGTTTAAATATGAGACAAAATGTCACACATCTCTATAACACACACACTAATGCAAATGCAGGGACGGAACAAGGCAGCCCATCATGAGTTATATTTTGCTACGACTTTCTACTCGTAACGAACATAAACAAATCTGACTTGTTGTTCGCTCCAGATGACTATGCAATATTTTTAAGCTTGTCCTTATATATTTTAATATTGACATTATAATAAAAGGAAGGTGTCTAGTGAATCAAAGCCATGCCCTGATACCTACCACCGTCTTTTCGATCTCTCGATCCTACATACCGTGAATCGGCAGTGCTTGCTTTAGCAAAAAGGAGGGTTATGATTTTGACCGGTATTAATGTTGATTTGTTGCCTCATAACTTCTAAACTAAGTAGGTACCTACCTACTTACTTATAGTTAAAAGCGTCTTCATTGTTCACAAGTTGGCCTATGTGACTTCACAAATTTAATATGATGCCCTCTAGAGGACATAGTCATGAAAAAAATTCTAATAATGAAAAGGATAGATACATTAATATATTAAACAAGCAGCATATTCTTTATTTTCAGTAAAAATTCATATTATGCTGGTGCAGCAGGGCAGAAGGGACTTGCATCTAATTATTATCTTGTTCTTCAAAATGTTTACAACGCAGCACTTCCAATTTGCAACCCAGACATAACCATGTCTGGTCTTTAGGAAACCTAGAAAAACAAATATTTATGTGAATAAACGTAAATACGCGATTAATCCGTTGTTTCATATAATGTCTGAACATTTAAAATGTCATCTAGGTACATTTTTGGTATGGAATCCTGATACATATAAAGTTGTGGACCGCTATTCACAAGATTTGAGTAATAAAATACTATACAATAAATACTAAGTCCGACCCTGTTAGCATCAAAATATTTTCGTACCTATTTAGACACCGAAATATTGCTCAATTTGCCAATAATTTAAAATCTATCTCTAATGGCATGTTGTTTTAAGGTAAAGCATTTCAATTAATGCAAATTCACACTATTTCGATGCATATTTTTGTCACAATTTCTAAAATTTATTTCGGATCGCCTCGACCACGAATGTTTACTTACCGGTGAAAGGATAATCCAGGTGTATTTCCATACTTTGCGCTTTCACATAAATGTGCACTAAATTACACACAAAATTACAATCTTTTAAATGGTTTAATTTAAATTTTATTAGGAAATTATAAAATTTACACCGATGTTTCAAAAAAAACGTCAGGTCGATAGGCCCTCGAGCAATATGTCGAACGTTCAAAACATTGCGCACGTCATTTTCCGTGAACTTATTCCAAGGGATGAATAAACGGGATAGCAAGATTCATAATCATTGTAGAGCAAGCGAACAGGGAATATTTGTGATTTGTGTTTAGTCTGGTATGTCTGTGGATCCCAACCAAAAAATTTAATTGGAAAAAGTCGTTAAGTTCGACGAAAAAGAGTTTTTATAGAAAGTGCATTTATTATAGTAAAAAGATACCTTGATGTGTTGTGCATTTTTAAATTAGATAGGTATGTAAAAAGAATAATCAATATTGTTATTTTAAAATAGTGACACAGGTATTACAAATGATTAACTGAAAAATATTTTCGTCGATTGCGACCATAGAGAAAATGATAATGATAGAGGAGAAGCCGCAAGTATTTTCTTTGCCCCACGCTTTGCGGTCCATGGACCGCAGTTGCCGCAGTCAGCTCTTAATATCACGCCAATTCGGAGTAGGTGGTTCTCAGAGCAAAATATCCTCATTTCAAAAACGTCCATAGCGTAAAATGGCATGGGAGCAAAACGTGCTCAATTGAAAAGGTACTGCATTAAAAAAGCAAAATATCCTCGTTACAAAACGACTGCAATTGAAAAAGTCGTGGAAGCAAAACGTCCGTCATTTAAAAAGTACTCTACACATTAGTGATGATGATCATCATCATCTTGGCGTTAATGTCCCGGTTGTGCTCTCGCGCACCAGAGCCCGGCGTCCGCCCTGACCATGATCCAGGATCTAGCAGGTCAGGTAAATACAGTGGAGCGACTGCCATCTGACCTCCGTGACTCTGCTACCAGGAAAACCCGACCAGATTGGATCATAGTTATAGTTATTGTGCACGTCTTATCTGCGTCCAATTATCACATCTCTCTTTTGTAGGACTACTGGAAGAGATTTCTTTTAGATATAAGTTGTGTCTGTTGTGACGTAACTAATCTGCAATTTCTGTTAAGTTTTCTTGTGTACAATAAATTGTTCAATAAATAAATAAATCATTTCATATTCAGTCGTGTGAATGAGCACGTTTCATCACGATGTTTTCTCGCGCTTGTTCAGCTCTCGCATGCGAGTCGGATTTACCATTTTTTACTACTAGGGTCTTACCACTAGGCCACCGACGGTTTTTAACACATTAGTGTCGGACATAAATAGGCGGCAAAAAGGGCGGTGTGAAGTTGGCTCCCAAAATGTTGAAAATCTGGATTTTCACAATTGGAATCGTTTGGTTGATGTTTGCTGGTGAATTGTGGCCCATTTTCAAAGTTTGACAGTCAAAAATTAAAATTTGGCAGTCTAAATCCATCATTCTTTCCCCCCGTCTTTGTTTTGACTGCGATATTTTTATTTTTGACCACCAGACCTCGAATATGTAACCTAATGGAAAGTGGTCACCACCACTACCATCTGCAGAATGATTTCTAGACCCAGATACATATATATTTTTATTAAAACAAGGTATAACGTGTTAAGGACGTTTTGCTTTTATGACACGGTCCGATAATGACGACTTGCTTTAAGGGCTTTTTTATTTGCGGACGATTTGCTCTTTGGTCTTTCTTCCGTGTGGACATTTTTATTTAACGGACTTTTTGGTTTGAAGACTAAATGCTGATAAGAAAAAGAGTAGCGTAACATTTCATCGGTCAGTAATATTACTAAAATTAGTTGAAACCCTATTTAATAAGTCATTTTTTTTTACTGGATTTGTTCTTAACACCATTATTATGCAGGTAATAGTTTAAGAAAAATGAACTTACGGCCTTCTGTAAGTTCATTTTTTTAATCTACCACCACTCTGGATTTACCTACTGGAATTAAACATTTGTTTAAATTATCTTTACAGTATCCGTCATCTTATGACTAGTATTCGCCCGCGATTTCACTCGTTTTTTAGAACCATTTTAGAGCCCCCTTTACTTAACTACCCTTTTTTATGTAATTCGGCAGACAAACAAGCCACCTAATGGAAAGTGGTCACCGCCGCCTATGGACATCAACAACACCAGGGGCGCTACCAATGCGTTGCCCGCCACTAAGGAAACCTTTAACATACCTCTAGAACGATCCCATGTCATAGTCCAAAGGAAACACTACCCTACCAGTGATTTGCCAAAAGTTAAACGGCCATATCAACTTATCTTTCTCGCTATCACGTCCTGACATCATCATCCGAGCCTTACATACTGCTACGACATGTGTATTATTGTAATTGACATTGACAGGTTGGTACATTCTTTTTGTTTGGGATTGCTGCTCTATTACGTTAGTAAATTTTTTCTCTATGATTGCGACATTGTTTAAATTAGGTTTAAATGCACGATTATTGTATCTCAGTGTGTAGAAAAGTCACATTCTCAGATAAAGCTTTAATTAATATATGATGGGGAAACATGAGCAAGGCATTGAAAAACACTTAAACTTTGAACTTCTTTCAAAAGAATATTCAGTCCTTTTGTACATTACCCAATTTATCTTATATTGCTTTAACAAATTGCACAAAATTGTCTTGCGGTATAATCAACAAAGTGCTTCCTTTATTTTTACAATAATCTTTGTAACGAATACCTAAATGTCGTATCTTGTGAAAAGTTGCCGCTGCTTGCCGATCTTAAATATAATGTCAAAAGATAACAATCTTAAATAATAAAAAAATTATCAATTTGGCGTTAATGTCCCGGTTGTGTTCTCGAGGCCCGGGGTCCGCCTTGACCATGATCCAGGATTTGGCGATCAGGTAATAACAGTGGAGCGACTACCATCTGACCTCCGTGACTCTGCTACCAAGGGAACCTGACCAGATCGCATTATGGTTACAAATTCAGTTGCCTGATTTTGCAGATTACATCACGATGTTTTCCGTCACCGTAAGAGCATCGGTTAGTATTGAACTAATGTACATAACTCAGAAAAGAGTCATTGGTATATGGCCGCAGTGAGATTGAACCCGGTATCGCTCGCTTACGAGTTGGATACTCGACCGCCCGGCTACCGACGCTCTCTGCTACCAAAAGATAGCAATGTTTGTGCTGATCAAAACATTATTAGAATAAATAGCCATGTGTACACTAATGCAAATCACATGAATTGTAATCCGCTGATAATATGTGGTTTGTTGTTGGTGTTTCCTTTGTTTTGATCGATACTTCAGGAATATTTGCCACTTGGTCACTGGGAGTTGATTGTTGTTCGTCGCTAGCTATACTTGCGTACAATTTGTTACCTTGAAGCTAAATATCTAACAGTTCGTCGGTGCAGTTGCCCTGTAAAGGGCGTTTGATTATTGTAATTACGAAAAATTTTCGAAATGCCGATACAAGTTGCCAACTTGTTGATTCTGTTGAGTTTCCGTTACGGGTGCGAACACTACCAAAACAATTCTCCAAACAGTAATGGTTTAGACGTCTTGTCTTAATGTACCTAAGTGTATCCTTCACATTTATTTATTTATTGGTAGAAACAAAATATTTACAAAACCATAACAAAAACTATAAATGAAACTAAAATGTTAATGAATAAAAAGTCATCCACATCACTGCCCCCTGGAATGGTGCCCAGAAAGCTGGCTACGTTGCCTCGTTGGATAGCAAAACTTATCCTATGTCCGAGGAACGAGTCAGCTCTCCGGTCACCGCTGGCGTCTACTAGCTTATTTAAAATATCTTTATAAAATTTGAAAGCCTCAGGGCACCACGATCCCAACGTCTCAACCCCATACTACTTACCATCAGGCAGGCCGCAAGCTTGTTTTCCACCTATGTGGTATAAAAAAGTATTTTTATTATTATATGAAGTATGTGATTTCATATATATATATATATATATATATGAAATCATATACACCTCTTTAAGCACTTTGTTGATTCCACTTTTATCGTGGAATTATTGGACTCCTGACGTTTTCATTAACAGGTCAACTGGTGCTTGAAAGCTGGATGGAAGGTGGATTTGTATAAAAATCCCTTAAGTACTATTATTACTCACGATAACATTTGTGACTCCAGTCAGAACAATATTATGTATTGTAAACTGGTAATGGATCAACAAAAAGCGCCCGGATCAACAGATCAACTTTAGTTACAGAGGATGTCGGTCCAATGGGGCTTCAGTTTCGTAATTCACATAGGTGTCGGTCTCAATAACGTAGTGGTTAAATCCAGAAATAACAAAACTCTTGTACATTAAATTTGGTGAAGATTTGCGGGTTTGTCGGTATTTTGCTTTTGCTTATCGTGAAAGTATCATTCTACGATTTAAATGCCCCGGCTCCCAATTCACCTTTGGGGCTCAAGAAGCGAGCTGTGGTTCCTTCCGTTCGTCCTAGATATCCGGTTCCAGGTGAACCGGTTTGGCACGAGCTTTCTAATGGGTAGTAGCTAAGGATTGGGATGCTTAGCCCACCAAATGTCCCGCATATAGTATAACCTGAACATCTTCAATGCCAAAGTGCATAAGCTGCTCTCTCTTTGGACGCACCGTCATTTATCATACATATGATAAATGCATGGCCAGTTTATGCATTTTTGTACATTTGCTTGATATCTAAACATAAATTGTTTGTCAGCAAGTAATAGTTGTAGCTTCTCGCCAGGAGGACTGTCCTTTTTACCTTTGTTAGCACGTCTGCGGTTGTGCTGTAACGCAGAATACTATGTACCTACTACTATACACTACGCCTCATGCAACATAGACCTTCTCTGACAAACTATGTACCTATATTTTATATATAGGGGTTAGCATATTATAAAATTATAATAATAATTTATTTCGAAAATTTACATGCGATAAAAATACAATGTATGTAATAGGTATACAGATAGCACAGATAATACACATAGTACTGAGGTCAAATACATTGAAACTTCTGAAACCAAAGTAGGTCAGAGACCTGTGTCTTGGATATCAGGGGTTTCGTCGGGTCGTAGTAGCACAATTTTATAGGTAAAATTAGCTCTAGGAATTATTAAAAGGTTTATTTATTAATATAATAATGCTTGCTTATAATTATTTATATAAATGCTCAGTGCCTAGTTAAACTATAACTGATACCAAACCTTTATCACTAGATCTGCCTTAGGCAAGTCCATGCGCAATTTCGCCTATTGCGTATATTGCGTATGATACTCGACCTTAATTTGTTTACAAAATCTTATTAAAAAACATAATCATAGTCTTTAGGTATACAATAGTACCCATTCCAGGTTGTCTTGTAAGGGCATTTTTTAGGGACTTCAATAGTGGGCTTTGCCTTTCTGCTGAAATTCTTGTTTGTTCTCCTGTGTTTTATTTTCCACGATTTTTTACCATGTGCAGCCGATATCACAAACATTTCACTTGCTTTTTTATCAACTTTGTTCGTATTAGTTGTAACTTTTGTATGTTTTGTCTTAGATTCATAGCAACTAGCCATCAACATGGTTATGAGCAAAATTGTTATCACATACACTAATTTCATCACGCAATAACAATTATACAATTACAATTTTAAATTAGATAGGTATTGTTTAGAACTCTTTAATACTATGAAAATACTTGCAACTGTAATGCAAACCAGACTTGAGAGCATCTTTTACTGACAATTTCGTGATTGGTGATAAATAGGGTAAATTCACCAGTAAGGTACATATGATAAGGCAAATGTAACTATTTCATTAAATGTTTAAAAATAAATAATTATGTAATTTTAAATATAGGAAATAGGGTTCTACCACCATTCCATAAGCCCGAGCCCATTCACCTGCTCGCGGTATGTTGATAGATGGGCAAGGCTCTGGCGAATCGGCTTTTTTTTAACGGTTGTGCGGTGTGGATCAGATGATAGTCGCCGCATGTATAAAGCCAAAAAACTAAAAAGTTATGTGGGAATCCACCCATATAGATATTATTATACTATGGCGTCACTGCATTATGGAGAGAGTTTGCACATAGTTGTCAAATAGTCTGATAACAGATTAAGATGATCCGCAGAGCAAGAAGCCGTCTGGAAGGAGAAGGACGGTTGGTTCTTCAAAGCGCTACCCGAGCGCCCCGTGGATCCAAAGGCCTCCGTGCATTGGCTGCGCTTCGGAGACCTATATGGCAAAATCGAATTGGTTGTGAGGACCAAGTCGTCATGGCCTATAACTGTAGGAGTTTATCCTGAACTATGTGACAGAAGACGTGTGTCCTGAAGCCGTGAAGCCTGTCTTCATCTTCTTCGTATAGCTCAGACATGGAACGTAGCTTTCCAAGTCACTCAGACATCTTACCGTACCGGCTAATACCGATAAATCATACCAGTCGTAGTCGCAACCAAGAGCGTGGTTCTAACTTCTCTTCACGGTCATCTGAAGTGGTTGGGACTGCATGACGGGTTAGTGATAGGGAGATTCCAACGAGCGGTCTTGCAGGATAACGCCAGCCTTAGCCTATTTAAAAAAATACATACTTAACCACAAACACTATGTAGACCACATTTAGTTAGTTTACCTCATACGATTATCTTCGCATAACATTTGACCCACACTATACAGTAGTAAAAATATATGTGTTATTATTTCGATGCTGTAAATAGAATATGGCAAGACAGAAACATCACGAGAGATAAGAACTTTTCCGTTGTCCGCTCCCTTGTCTTCTCGATATTTTTATACGGGCTTGAAACATGGATTGTAAAGGCCGCAGACAGTAAACGAATTGATACGTTTGAGATGTGGTGTTGGCGGCGGATGCTGAGGGTGCCCTGGACTGCTTTCCGAATGAATGTCTCCATACTGAAAGAGCTGGGTCTTGAGAGCAAACAACGGTTATCATCTGCTTGTCTCTACAGGATAATCCAGTATTTTGGACACATTGCTCACTGAGATACCAACAACTTGGAGAGACTAATTGTGACCGGTACCGTGGAAGGCAGAAGACCAAGAAGTCGAAGCCCCAAGCCATGGCTCAACCAAGTTTCGGAATGTCTGGAAATGCCGATGAGCGCGGCCCTGCAAGAGGCCACCGACCGCAGCTCATGGAGAACAAGAATGTCCTTGCTACGTCGACAGAGTCACGATCCTCAGCATTGAGGGACCGATTGAGGAGGATCCCTACACCGTATGAAATACGCGATAGTACATTTATCGGTATTTTGATGAAACATGTGAAAGAGCACTATCTCTCTCTTTGTTCCTGAAAAAGAAAGGGTGTACCCTGTAGGTATTGTAATGCCTACATAATATGTAGGTATCTATGTATTTTATTTATTGCTATATGTAGTATATGCAGTTTATTATATTGGCATCATATATGTAGAGCTGAGATAGCCAATACCCGCAACTCGATGTACAGGATAGCCGTTTAGAACACGGGTACTTTAGATTAAAACAATAATTTTGAGTTGTAGTTCTTAAAAATATTTCCATGGAGCAGTGATAACAACATCAATTATTTTTTAAAGATTTGAATTTATTTTTTATATTTATCGTGTTTGATATTAAATGAAAGGTCTTCACAAGCCGGTTCTAAACATATACTACACCATTACACTTGGGCCACCAGTTTTCAAAACTTGCCATGTTTGGGATCCTCCTGGTAGGAGACGGCTTAGTAAACATACGCCAAATGTCTCATATCTAATTTCAAAAATACAATTAAAAAATATATTTATTTATTTAACAGTTTATTGTGCACAGTAACAGGGATACAATATTGACAAAGAAAAAGAACACAACCGGTACAGCTTATTTCATAAGCAATATCTTACTGCAGTGCTAAAAAGAGACGGGGCAAAATTAGAAAGGCAGGAATTCGAATTGCTTTTGATTTCATTAACCATTTGTTACACTACTTACAACTAACGCTCAGTTTATTTCCTTATCTTGCATTTCTGTCGACAGTTATCTACTCAAACAGGTTGCCTGGAACAAATCGCTTTAAGCGATAAGGCCGCCTGTTGCTTCTCCTGCTGTTAATTTTAAGTACCCATTGTATTATTTTAAATGTGCAATAAAGCGTTATTCATTCATTCATTCAACTAAGTTACAAACAACAGTATCATCATATTCATATTCATATTCATATTCATTTATTCTAGTAATGTACATACATCGTCATCATATAGGTAATTCTTTGAGAATATAAATAAAAATTAATAAAAGTTAAATTTCAAATAATATAATCAAACATTCTAGTAAATAATTAAAATAATATAATGCATCATGTCAACAATATTAATATAAATAACAATATAAATAAAATAAATAAAAATAAAAATTCATTAATTTGCGTCAATAAACATAAATTCATAATGTGAGCATCATCATCACAGCCCGTAACAATCCACTACAGGACTCACGGCTTCTCCCATGAAAGGGGAGGTTATTGCCATAATCTCCACGCTTGGCAGGCGGGTTGGAGATCGCAGTGTTATACATTTAACAATGGAAAACGCTGCTGCCCATTTTCCAGTCTATGGTCGCTCCAGATCTTTTGCTTTGAAACATTAGTCGCCTTGTACGACACCCACGATTGTAAGGGGTTGGTGCTATTCTACTTTGCCGGACACCACACGGCCGACAACAGTATACCTAGGTATTATAAGGTATATAGGTATAGGTATAAAATCTTGATTGCATGATTCGGCAATGAGCAGTTTTCCTGTAGGTATTGTCATTTGGTTTCAAAAAGCATCAATAGATGGCGCTAATACAATTTTGGTACTTTCTTTTTAAATCTGTATGATTGTGGCAGTGATGTCAAGCAGCCAACTACACTAATCTTAAAAATTAAAAATTAATAATATAAACATAACTTTAAAAGGTTGAAAGTAATGTTAAATAGTTTTTTTATTTTATTTTTAAATTACGTCCATTCTTGATCCAAGTTTCCATGAAACGAACTGACTCAGTCAAATTAATGTTTGTTTTGATTGCAATAATTTATTAAAACCTCTAAAATTGTTGAAAACTATTAATACATACAATATTATCCAGTAAAACATACCCAGTTTTAGGGGTATGTCCCGGGTTTCCTACTGCGTACCTTTGCTGACGAGTAGCCCGATATTTCGACACAGTTGCATGTATCATGGTCACGGGACGATTGTACTGTACATACCCAGTGTTTATATCATTTTTGCTAAGTACCTATTTCAAGCGATCTTCAATTACCAAAATTGTCTGGGGAGTGGTTAGGAATGCTTTAGAAACCTATTGAAAAACGCTATGAGACTGCCAGCGATCCCGCAAGGCCGTATTTGTGTTCAGTGTCGCTGTTAACATGGCGTTTCTATGTCTTTTTATTCCAAATATGGGTCTTCGCTCAGGCTTTTAGTAGTGACACAAAATCTTGTTGATTTTCCATATGAGTGGTGGATATAAGTATTCACGAACCCATTTCAAGAAATAAGTCCAGCTTTAATACTGTCAACCAACAAACACACTGTAACGCGAATTGACAGTAAAATGTAAATTATTTTCATTTTTATTTTTATAATAAATTTCAACTACGTTGGTCAATGATCTCACAATGATGTTTCTCTACGTTACTGGGTCTGATCACGTGACTATTGAAATGTTGCTAATGACTCTGCTCCACTCAGCTAGCGTACTACTAGAAATTCAATTCAGATGCATATGTTGATCCAATATATTTTAACACTTTATATTCGCAAAGCTTATAGACCGGCATCGCATTATCTCCCCTTAGGTTGCAGATGTCCTAAAAAGAGCGTCGGTGGCCCAGCGGCTCCAGTATCCGACTCGTAAGCCAGAGGTCCCGGGTTCGAATCCCGCTCCGGCCATGTACTAATGACTGTTTTCTGAGTTATGTACATTAGTTGAATACTAACCGATGCTCTTACGGTGAGGGAAAACATCGTGATGAAACCTGCACATTCGGGCGACTGAATGTGTAACCATGATCCAATCTGGTCAGGTTCCCCTGGTAGCAGGGTCATGGAGGTCAGATGGCAGTCGCTCCACTGTAATTACTTGACCTGCCAAATCCTGGATCATGGTCTAGGCGGACCCCGGGCCCTCGTTCTCGAGAGCACAACCGGGACATTAACGCCAAGATGATTATGATGATTATTATTATTATATTTATAAATAAACGTTTAAAAATTCATATGTTAATTTTACAATATGCTTAAATTATTATAAATAGAAGATAAGTACATCGTTTGTAAATATAATAATGCTTGCTTATAATTATTTATATAAATGCTCAGTGCCTAGTTAAGCCAGAACTATACCAAACCATTATCACTAGATCTGCCTTAAGCAAGTCCATGCGCAATTTCGCCTAAAAACGATATTGCGTATGATACTCGACCTTAATTTGTTCACAAAATCTTATTGAAAACATAATCATAGTCTTTAGGCATACAATAGTACTCTTTCCAGGTTGTCTTGTAAGGGCATTTTCTAGGGACTTCAATAGTGGGCTTTGCCTTTCTGCTGAAATACTTCTTTGTTCTCCTGTGTTTTCTTTTCCACGATTTTTTACCATGTGCAGCCGATATCACAAACATTTCACTTGCTTCTTAAAGCCCTTAAGGCTTTGTCTTCCAGTCAACCAGTAGACCATGCAGAAAGTGAGTAGTAGGTGCTTTATAAAGCGTAATGATAGATTGTAATTAACCTAAATACAATACTAACTACATCAAGATAGAATGTTTATTCTATCTGTATAATATTATATTATAACATATAATAAATACTATACATACATACTTGATCTATAAATAAAGATACTTTATACTATTTGTATTTACTTTTTGGCCTTTTATCTATAAAACAATTCTTTATTTGGTTTTCCGTTACCTACTTAACCTTAATTAAATTATGACGTAACTTGGCGACTCACTAGGGTTACTACTATATTGACTCTGTAGGCTTTATATCTAATTTTACAAAACTTTCCTGTTTGTCATAAAATGTCAATTAGATGATTTTGATCCTAACCAATAAATTAATGTGAAGAAGTCGTTAAGCTCGACGAAAAAGATTTGAGATATTATAGAAAGTGAAGAAGTGAGTATTTATTTTAGTAAAATAAAATACCTTTAATGGCTTAAATATGATTATTTAAAAATAGTGACACAGGTTTTACAAATTACGTTTTTTTTTAATATTTTTGTTGATTGCGGCCGTTTAAATGCACGATTATTGTATCTCAGTGTGTAGAAAAGTCGAATTTTTAGATACAGTTTCTTTTTAATATATGAAGGGGAAACATGAGCAAGGCATTGAAAAACAACTAAATTTTGAGCTTTTTTCATAAGAATATTCAGTCCTTTTGTATTTAACCGAATTTATCTTATATTGCTTCAACAAGTAGCACAAAATTGTCTTGCGGTATAATCAACAAACGAGATAAAATTTACTAACAAATTTTATCTCTATGCTCGCAACGCAGCGAAGACGCAGCGTGGGTAGGCCCACAAGGTGGACCGACGATCTCGTAAAGATCGTAGGTACCAGCTGGATGCGGAAGGCACAAGACCGGCCTTTGTGGTGATCTCTGGGGGAGGCCTATGTCCATCTTTCGGCTGATATGTTGATGATGATAATAATCAACAAAGTGCTTCTTCTATATTTACAAAAAAAATTGTAACGAAAAAATGCTTTATATTGTGAAAAGATGAATGCGCTGTTTGCCGATAGCAATCTTTGTGATAATCAAAAAATTTCCAAAAATGGGCCCCACGGTCCCAACGTCTCAACCCCAAATGGCTGTAATATGAAGTCCTGGGCTTGGCTTCATTATTTCCTCCGTTTGAGGTCCTCAGCAGCAGAGGCCGCAGCTCCATCGGATGGCGCCAGAGTGTCAGGTTAATATCAGTTTTTGGTGCAGGTATTGTTTTTAGCCTTTTCTGCACTCCAGAACGTCGTTTTTAAGCTATCTTTTTCGAGAACTATAAGCAGAAAGGTGAGCTGCAGTTTGTAAATTGGAGTCACATTTAACTTTTTCATATTGGAGTCGTACGGAATTGTTTTTACAAAATGAAAGGTATGTACAAAATCCGAAATTGACTCTTAGTCGATCTGCGGGTGTGGTTGTGTGGCGGGGGCCTTGTCTTGTCTAGGGTCAATCATGGTGACACTGTGTATGGGCCTCGGTTGCTTGATAGAACATAACGCATTATACAGCGTATACGAAATGCTTGTGCACGCTATTATTTTAATATACCACGACCAAATCATGTGACACCATTCTTGATCCGGGTAGGTTTGTTCAAAACGACTCTAAGACGACAACTGCACCTTGCGAGTTTACTCTTTGATGTCTTAAAATTTATACGACCCAAATATCTTCATAACAAGCTGATGTGGCGTGACGCGTGTTCCCGCTCATCTCGAGCGGCCCACCTACGTATTTTACCGTGTAAGCACCGAACAACAGCATTTAGGGGCAGTTTCCGTTATAGTGCCACAAATATCTGAAATAATATTTCACTACCTCTTCGGAATTTGACATTCAAACGATCATTTACTGTCAAACTCGGAACCTATGCTCCTGGACTATCAGAAATCGGTCATGCCTTGAACGCGCGTTTTACCTACTTATGTGTATTTTGTTGGAGTATGCATAGTTAGTTTCTTCTTCAATATCAATGTAGTATATTTATTTCGAATGAAGTGTTATTTCATATATATATATATATTTGGTACTTTGTTGACTCATTTATCGGTAAATTACTTGACTCCTGTCACACGTTTCTCAATTGGAGTGGTAACGTAATACTTGTTGATATTCATTAAGAATTTTATTCTCTATTCTGCATTCGATTCATCTTCGGCCTAAGGAAATATGACCACATCTCTGAATACAGAGAACGGCTGGGTTGGTTAACCATCCGTGAGACAAGGAAGTCACGTATTCTGTAACGTAACACTGTCCCACGGACAGTGCCAGGTTCAGTTAATAAGGAAACAACAAATATTCAGGGTAATGGGTTTATATACGATCAATCCAGAAACTACAAACTACAAACTACAACAACAAGAAATTTATAAAAATAATTTAAAAGGTTAAGTACGAAAGTTCCTACGAAAATCCACTCCACACAACCTATGTCCAGGCTAGATCACTGAGTTCACTGCTGGCCAAAAAAGTACAGATTGCAGATTGACCCGACAGACTGATTAGTTAGAGAATTTCGAAGATAATGATTTATGCAGCCACGTGCATACTTTGACCGGTATTTCGTTTAGTTTCTGAAGATAGCTTCTTCTAGCTATGATACTCATCCACCTTCTAGTTCGAAGGCTGGGAGAACTCTGCCCACTCATCAGCTGCACTTTTTAATGCAGGCTCGGGTATTTTCTTAAACACGTTCGAGAAGGATTTGGCACAAAAGAAGATATAGTCTTGATGGCCAGTACTCATAGTCAACCAGCCAGTTCCCGAAGTGGTCGATATTAATTTTCGGACGACCTTGTGTTTGGCAGCCAAGGATATAATCCATGGAGACATGATGAAGAATTGGATCCAGCAATTATCTAGAATAAGGGGAGCACAAAAAATATTAAAATCTCCGCCGACTATGAACTGCGTCCGCATGACAACATATGACGTACAAAGAATAAAATAATGAAAGGTTAACATTTATTTGAAAAATGTGATATTTTATGTACAAAATCAAATATTTGCCACGAAATAAACACTCTAATGTAATGGAAAAATGACCCCCGTGGCATGGGGGTCCATTCCACCTGGATTCAAATTCGATTCGAACAAAAGAAAAACAAGAAGTCAGCGGTAAGAATCCAGACACACACCCCAATACACTTGTATTTGTCCAAAACCATAATTACTTTCACCAATTGGATATTAAAGAAACGAGAGATCATTTCCCCAAAAGAAAAAACTCTGATCGAAGTTCGATTCGAATCAAAATATTTGTAGAACGTAGTTACAACGTAGTCAGAATTTACAGTATTAACTAATTTTCCAGGCAAGGATGAAGAGCAATCAGAGCCTGAAGGGCCAAACCCAAGAATATACCAATTATATGTATAAAATATTACAATAAAAGTGTCAACGTGCTGAACAGTTGTTTTAACAGGTCCTAATAACAGTACATTCGACACCGAATGACACCACCATTAGTCAGGGCAAGACCCTACAATTCTCTCCACACTTTTTTAAATTTTTGGTAATCCTTCCCCGCCTGGTTATCTTAGAGACAATGTAGTCTTTTTGCATTCAACACATGAGCGTGAACTCCGATCTACAAATAATTTGAGACCAGATATTCCCCCCCAACATACGAACTTCTACAGCCATTCTTTCACAGTTCAGGCAGCACGTCTTTGGAATGAGATTCCTGAAGATGTGCGTAAAGCACCGAATCGCTTTATTTTTAAAAAACAAATTATGATTTTTTTTATAGTATTTATTATATTATGTAATATATGTTTATTCTATCTTGATGTAGTTAGTATTGTATTTGGGTTAATTACAATCCAACATCACGCTTTATAAAGCACCTACTACTCATTTTCTGCATGGTCTACTGGTTGACTGGAAGATAAAGCCTTAATGGCTTTAAGTCCGCCAATGTGTTATTGTGCAATAAAGTTTTAAATAAATAAATAAATAAACAACACGTCTCTCCGTCGTCTTTTGAGTCTGCCGCGACGTCACTGTATATATTGTATCACTTTATTTTCGCAAAGCTTATAAAATGCAAGATCCACCTTTAATGAAACATAGATAATACCATAAAACACAATATTTTTCTTTTTCCTTTAGTTAAATTTAAAATATATTATTTTACAATTTAGAAAGAGTCATACCAGATTATTACAGTGTCAAAATATAAAACTAAACATAACTATAAACTAAACACGGTAACAAATAGCTCTTGTCTAAACTTCAATTGTCCCACTCCTGGACACTCCTGATGCAAAGATGCCCCTAACACTAGCAGCGTTACCACGCTGGATAGCGATGGACAGCCTCTGCAGCAAGAATGACCCAGAGCGAGGGTCGCCGCCTCTTTCTCTCATTCGACGGCCCACGGCTTTAAAGACAATAATAGTACAGTTCGAGAAGTTTAAAAAATTCTAAATCTCAAACTAAAAAATAATAAAAAAAAATTAGTACCTAATTGTTATTTTTTTTAAATTGTGTTTTTGACGTTAGATCCGAGTACATTAAGCGACATATGGCATATGTTATACAAAAATTTATACTTAGTCACCTACCTAGAGGAGCCGAACTTGGCTTGTTTTGAAAATATTTCTTGGTGTTTTAGAAACCAGGTTATTGAAAGTTATTGTTCTAGTATATTTTTAGAACCGGCTCGTAAGCCCTTCCTTTTGATACCAAACATAGGTTTCTGAAAAAAATAAATCTTATCCCATACAAAAAATAGCTGACGTCATTTCTGCGCCCCCCATAGGAATATTTTAAAGAACTACCGTTCAAAGTGATTGCTTGAACTTAAAGTACCCATGTACCAAACGGCTATCCGATGGCCAGAGTATTAAATGGTAGAGACTGACAAAACATGGTGCGCTCTGATTGGCTCATTTCATGTTAACTGGTGCTTGAAAGCAAAAAGGTGCATTTGTATAAAAATCCCTTAATTATAATTATCACTCACGTTGACATTTGTGGCTCCAATCAGAACAACATATGTATGATAAACTGGCAATGGATCAACAAAAACCCCCGGATCAACGGATCAAGTCTAGTTACAGAGGATGTCTGTCCAATGGATCTTCAGTTTCGCGATTCACATAGGTGTCGGTCTCAATAACGAAATGGTCCAATCCAGAAATAGCCAAAACCCTTTTATATTAGTGAAAATTTGCGGGTTTGTCGGCATTTTCTTTTGCTTTTCGTGAAAGAATTATTCTACGATCTAATTGCACCGGCTATTCACCTTTGGGACTTCCTTTCGTCCTAGATATACCTGCAACCGCTTTGACTCGAGTTTTCTAATAGGTAGTGGCTTAGGAATGGGATGCTTAGCCTACCAAATGTCCCGCATATGTATAACCTGAACATCTTCAATGCCAAAGTGAATAAGCTGTTCTATCTTTGGACGCACCGTCAATAATCATATGATAAATGCAATGGTCAGTTTATGCAGTTTTGTATACTTACTTGAAATCTATACATAAATTGCTGGTCAGCAAGTATCAGTTGTAGCTTTGCGCCAGGAGGACTGTCCTTTTACCTATGCTAGGACGTCTGCGGTGTGCTGCACCGCAGACCAATATGTAGATACACTACGTCTCATGCAACATAGACCTTGTCTAACAAACTATGTACCTATCTTCTATTTATAAGGGTTCAGCATATTGTAAAATTAACACTAGAAATTTTTAAAAGGTTTATTTATAAATATAATAATGCTTGCTTATAACTATTTATGTAAATGCTCAGTGCTTAGTTAAACCAGAACTATACCAAACCATTATCACTAGATCTGGCTTAAGCAAGTCCATGCGCAATTTCGTCTAAAAACGATATTGCATATGATACTCAACCTCGTACACATCAATTTGTTAACAATATCTTATGGATAATCATAATCATAGTCTATAGGCATACAATAGTGCCCATTCCAGGTTGTCTTCAAAGGGCATTTTGCAGTGGCTCCAATCGCGGTATTTGGCATTCTCCTGAAGTGATGTTTCTTTGGTCTTCTGTTTTTTCTTTTCCACGATTTTTTACCATGTGCAGACGATATCACAAATATTTCACTGACTTTTTTATCAACTTTCTTCGTGTTAGTTGTAACTTTAGTATGTTTTGTCTTTGATTCATAGCAACTGACCACCAATATGGTTATGAGCAAAATTGTTATCACGTACACTAGTTTCATCTCGCCAATAACAATTATTCAATTACTATTTTAAATAGAAAGGTATTCTTTAGAACTCTTTAACACGATGAAAATACTTGCAGCTGTAACGCAAACCAGACTCGTTCATCGACAATTTCGCGACGTTTGTGCGAAAAGTTTGTGCGACGTATAGTAAATTCACCAGTAACGCACATATTATAAGGCAAATGTAAGAACTTTAACTATAAATACGTACAATTATTATTGGGTTTTCCGTTACCTATACCCTTTATCTAATGGGAACCCCAACGCCGATGACAGAATACAGTGACAAATTCCCGGCCAGTCATAAAATTTAAATAGTGAATAATTATCGTAAAGGGATAAATACCTAATATTTCACTGACTGTTCTGCGCTCCTGGCCACTTATAAATGTTCGTATTTTAGTATGTTAAACTTTTTAAACACAAGAAGCACAATCATTTATTTTAAAAAATGACGGGAAATCGTGTGTTATTGTTTTTATCACAAGTTAAAGTTTGACGTCCGTAGCAAAAGCGAAATTAAAGCGAAGAGATTTTAGGGAGATGATTTTTATCATTTCAAGAGTGCACTGTCTCCGCAAGACTGCACTGCTTATCTTCAAAATGCTTTAAGGAGGGAAGCACCTCATTTGAGCACCGTAAGGCGTTGTTGGTACGCAAAATTTGATCGTGGGCATGTTTCTCTCCATGATGAAATTCGGGAAGGTGGGTCCTCAACTGCGATGACTGAGAAAAATGTAGCTACTGTCAGGCAATTTATGGATGCCCAATGAATTTTGGGCACTTTGGTATTCTTCGGCAACTATGGAAGTGCCTGATTAATATTGGAGAGCAAATTTAACAAAAGGCAACAATAAGTATAGTTTACTTATAATTTGGATTTAAATAGTTTTATGAAACAGATGTTTTCATACCACAAAGGTGGCGAACAAGCTTACGGCCGGCCTTATGGTAAGCAGTCACCGCAGCCTATGGACGTTTGTAATACTAGGGTAATCACCCATGCGTTGCCGACCCCGAAAAACCTTCTATCCCTTTCTTGAAGAACTTCATGTTGACTCTCCTGGTAGTCCATTCCACAACCTTAGTGTGCGTGGGAGAAAGTTCCTTTGGAACACCACAGTTCGCGTCCGATTTAGCTCCAAGGTATGAGGATGAAATCCCTGTCGGTGGCGAGCGGTGCGATGATAGAATGTAGCTGTAGCATTATGTCAAACAGTTCTTCAGAACAAACACCGTTGTGCAAGCGGTAGAACACACAAAGGGCGGCGTTAGCCCTCCACTGACTCAGCGGCTCAATACCACTTGTAAGCAACAAGTGGTTGTGGTGGTGGTGGTGATTGTTATCATCGAAAATTCTCACAGCGCGCTTTTGGATCTAGTCACAAGGACCAAGCTGATATGCCGGTGCTCCCGCCTATAGATGGGTGCAATACTCCAAATGGGGTCTGACGTAAACCTTATATAGAAAGAAAGAAAGAAAAGAAAAAAAAAATGTATTACACTTAGCACATCCCGAGACACAGTGCCAGTTACAATTACAGACAACGGAAACATTAATGTATTAAGTGTAATGTATTAAGTATTAATACTTAAAACATTAAAAACAATACGTAGCCTCCCAAGAAGTTGAAGAGAAGTCGTTGCACACTGGCGCGGGCGTGAAGGATCTCTTCAAGAATATATTAGATTTCGAGAATAGTTGAATTCAAATTGCTATTGATTTTAAAAATAATTTGTTACACTACTTACAACTAAGTAACAAACAACAGTATAGGTATTATAAGGTATGGGTATAAAAACTTTTAATAAAAAATTTAACATTAAGTAAGACTCAGTTCACATTGGAGAGCTTGATTCGGTATGAGACTGCCAGCGACTCTGCAAAGCCGTATTTGTGTTCAGTGTCGATGTTGACATGGCCTTTATATGTCTTTTTATTCCATATGTAGGTCTTGGCTTAAGCTTAGTAGTAACACAAAATCTTATTGGTTTTATAGATTTTCCATGTTGCAATAATTAAAAAAAAAGAACAAAAAAATTATTTTTATTTCAGGCTTATAACCAGATCATTACAATAACAAATTCAAATAATTGATATTGTTCCCTATTAAACAACAATTAAAAGTATTATCCCTAACTAACTTAACTATTATCCTCTCCGAAATACATCCGTCGCAATATACAAGGTATAATATACAAGTATTTCCCTTAGACAGTAATTTTATGTTAGCTAAGATGTAGATTAAGAAAATGTAAATGGGTTGCCTAGCGATATATTGATCCGAAGCCGTTCAACATATTTTTTAATTTTTGGAGACAATGTTCCCTCTTATGTTATTCAGAAAATCGAGCATTTTACGAAAGAACACGATTTAATTAAGAAAAAGAAGGTTTCCTACTCTCACCTTTGTCGTTTTATGTGGTTGTGGTTAAAGAGTTGTATATCAAATGAAAGGTATTTTTTTCCCTACCCTAAAGCATTGGTTGCCTGGATAGAAAGTTGAAAATTATTTTATGAATGTTCATCGAAATTTAGGGCTAATCTGAACCGATTTCGATGGTTCTGTTTTATTTCATAGAATATACCTCAGGGGTAGTCCCATTTAAAATTTGAAGAAAATGTGACCTACCTAAAGGCAAAACAGCAGGGGATATCGTATAAGTGCGTCATCGCCGCAAATGAAAAAAAAATGTAGCGGGTCTAGTTTAGCGATCAAAACAACATTGGTATCATTTTCGTATGACAAATATATAAGGAATCTAACCTTTTTCTCAATTGAATCGTGTTCTTTCGTGTAATGCTCGATTTTTCTGAATAACAGATAAGGGAACATTGTGTCCAAAAATTAATTTTTCAAAAATATATTTAACGGCTTCGGATCAATATTTCGCTACGCAACCCATGTACATGACATCTACATCCTAGCTAACATAAAATCACTGTCAAAGTCAAATAACAGGTGAGGGTCTTCCCTGACACATAGATAAAGATCTTACTATGGATCTTAGACTAACAGAATAGACCGAAAGAACTCTATCTAAATTGTAAAATGAGTTCATTTTACACTACCCGAACCACCTCATCAGTTTTATGAAAATAAGCAACAAAGAATTAATTTATTTAAACGTAAATTAAGTTTAATTAATTTGGATTAAGTTCAATTAAGTTGTAGCTTTTCGCCAGGAGGACTGTCCTTATTACCTTTGTTAGCACGTCTGCGGTTGTGCTGTACCGCAGACCAATATGTAGATACACTACGCCTCATGCAAAATAGACCTTGTCTGACAAACTATGTACTTATCTTCTATTTATAAGAGTTTAGTATATTGTAAAATTAACATAGGGATTTTAAAAAGATTATTTATAAATGCTTGCAAATAATTATTCATATAAATGCTCAGTGCTTGGTTAAACCAGAACTATACCAAACCATTATCACTAGATCTGCCTTAAGCATGGACTCGCAATTTCGCACTAATAACTCTACTGCGTAGGATAGTTACTCGACCTCGTATACATCAATTTGTTCAAAAAATCTTATGGAAAAACATAATCATAGTCTTTAGGCATACAATAGTACCCATTCCAGGTTGTCATGAAAGAGCATTTGCCAGTAGCTCCAATTGTGTACTTTTCCAATCTTCTGAAGTGAGTCTTCTTTGGTCTCCTGTGGTTTCTTTTACCATGTTCCGCCAGCAAGTCAAATAATTTCTTAAATATTTTATAAACTGTTTTAATGTAAGTTTTAACTTTAGTATATTTTATTTCAGATTCATAGCAACTGGCCACCAATGTGGTTATGAGCAAAATTGTTATCACGTGCACTAATTTCATCACGGCATATAATTATTCAATTACTATTTTAAATGGATAGAGGTATTTTTTAGAACTCTTCAGCACTATGAAAATACTTGCAACTATAACGCAAACAGTCTCTTTCACAGACAATTTCGCGTTTCGCGCGAAATAGGGTAAATTCACCAGTAAGGTACTTATAAAAAAGCAAATGTAACTAATTTATTAAATGTTTAAAAATAAATGAATATTCTTTTTTAAATATAGGAGATCAGATTCTACCACCATCCCATAGGCCCAATCCAACCTCACCTACTCGTGGCAAGGTAAATAGGCTTTTCCTTGTTTTTTATTGTCAATAGGCTTGCGTTTGACCTTAACTCACCTGATGGAAAGCGACGATGAGATCGAAGACGTAGCCTAGAAGATACCTATTCTCTCTTAACTTAAGGTTTTTGGAGAACAGTGACTCAGGCAGAGAGTTCCAGTCCTTTGCAGTTCACATAAGAAAAGTAGATGCAAAACGCTGAGTACGAGATGGTGGGACGTCTCTCATAATATATGGATGACGATCTTTTGTCCCCCTCGTTGCTTGATTAAAAAAATGCACGATGGATCAAGGTTCTGGAGCTCCTGGGAACACTCACCAAAGTGAATTCGATAGGAGACCGACAAGCCGGCTACTCTACGATAGTGTCCCAGACCCACAAGGCGAGACTCGTCAAGCAAATCATTACTAATAAGTCTTCTGGCACGTCTATTGATAGAGTCAAGAGCTTCCAGCTGATACTTGGCGAACCCATCCCAGAGGTGACCAAAGTACACAGTACATGACCAGACTTGTGCTTGGTATAAATTGAGAAGCTGTCCAGGTGTGAAGTACTTCCTCACCCTGGCGAGGACTTCAAGTTTTTTAGCAGCCAAATGGGCTTTTACTCAACATATGGTCCGAAGTTTATGTCTGATAATAGGGTAATACCAAGCAGCTCCAACTTGTCGGCCAAATGTAACTACTCACCTTAAAGGACGGTGTTAGCTGGAGAAGGCTACGTTTTGCTCAGAAGGGACATGTCTGGGTTATGGAAGGATTAAACTTGACCAGGTTGGCTTCGCCCTAGTCAGCCACAGCCTTCAAGGTATCATTGATGCGCTCTACTGGCCTGGACCTGAACCCTAGTAGTTCGCGCGTACTTTTTTACAACAGTGCTATCATCAGCGTACTCAACGATACCGGGCCTGAGCAGATCGTTAATGTGGAGTAAGAAAAGTGATGCAGAGAGGACGGCCACAACACGAAGTGATCGATCTCTCAAAATCTATCCAGGTACAATAGCGGGGAGATAGTCTATATGCAGGAAGCTTGCTTATCAGACTGTCATGCCACACAAGGTCGAAAGCTTTGAAAATATCCAAGGACACAGCAAGTGCTCAACCGTGGTTCTCCACGGCTTTACTCTATACGTTAATGGCATACGCAATAACGTTATGCTTTTTATCCAGATTATTTAAAAAAATACGTTCTTAACCATAAACACTATGTAGACCATATTAAGTTAGTTTACCTCATACAATTATCTTCGAATAAAAGATAAACTTTGACCCACCCTACACACTACTAAGTAAAGTATAAGACAGTGTTATTATGTTTTTTCGTTAGCTATAAGTACCTATTATTTCTTTATTTATTTATTTAAAATAAATGCAAACTTACAAACAAAATCCAAAGCGTTTACATTTAACATTTAAGTAACATAATTAATAATATTTTATAAATAAAATTGTATAAATGAATTCATAATATAAATTATCAAATGAAATTCATACTTAATTGTATACAATAAAATTTGTAGATACATTGCCAATTTAATAATAATAACATGTTTTTTTTAAGTCTAGGCGTTATTAATCAAAATATTTATGACACGAGAAAATTTACGTCCATCAGCAAAGATATCGACGTCGTACTTTAAAATCAAATCGCCGAGGAGGACGCGAGTACGCATTGTAAAGGATATCAACTTATGCTTGCACAGCGCGATTGTACAAACGAAGTTTGCGAATAAGAACATTTTACGCCAACTTAAAATTTGACGTCTACACGATCCGTTTACGCAAACTTCGTTTGTACAAACGCGCTGTGCAAGCATATGTTGGTGTCGTGTGGACTCGGCTTAAGAGTCTGCATTACGCGGCGTGTGCGCGTACGGCAGCGCTATCAGGCGCCCTACGTTCCCCACCACCAGACCAATCCGTTCTAGCACGTGTGGATTGTCCACCGTGCCATTGAGCAGCAAGTAACAGTGTACTAGGAGCGATACTCTCCGTCTCGATTGCTGAGTTTCCAAACCCACCATGCCCGATTCAAATGCAGAGGGATATAAGGACGGGTTGTATCCAAACCGCTTCTTGTATAACCATCGTGCAAACTTACGTTGTATACGTTCTATCATCATAGTATACTTGGCTTCACATGGATCTTATCATGCTACGTACGTATGCGTTATAGAGTACTTGGGCCACTCTGATGTCAGGAAACTGCGATGCCGTACGCAAAATAAACCCTAGAGTTTTATTGGCTCTTTTGCACATATACTTATCCCTTTCAATGTGTGTTCCTTTCATGCCACCTCTCCCCTATATCATGGACATCCACGTAATATCATCACGTTAGAAATTATAAAAGCGCCCATTGAATTTATTCCTGTCTTTTATACATCGTTTTTTGTGTTTTTTGCAGGTAGATACTTACTGTAAATTTTTTCGATGTTTCGAAGTCCCGTCACGGCCATTTGCAACTCCCTACGAAAAAAGAGGGTGTTAAAAGTTTGACGTGTGTATCTGTGGATCAGTGTATTTTTGTGTCTGTCTGGGGCATCGTAGGTGCCGAACGGATGAACCGATTTCGATGAGGTTTTATTTGAAAGCCAGTTCAATCGAAATTATACTTAGCTCTCATTTAAGTCGGTTCAGTAGTTTTGAAAATATTAAAGAATATGTATAATTCGTCAGGGGTTATAATTATGTCGGTGAGGTTATAAAATGTAGATTCTGATATTAACAGCTGCCAGGCGCCTGATTATGGTAGACACGCAATATCATATTGCTGCCAATTTGCTCTTTTGGATCGACCAGAATTGTGTGCTTGTACAACAAATAGTTTTCTACATTCCACGCTATGAAAATGCTCTGTTAATTATTGTTCTTCCAAAAAAACGGCCGTATAAGTAATTATAAATGTCATGCAATATTAAATATCATTCTGTTCTTAAATGCTTTCATGTTCCTGGAAGGAATGTAAATGAAGTAAATATTTTGCATTATGTTGTGACTGCAGAACCGATATATGGTAAAGTGGAAAGGTTCTGGAGTAAGATGGCGACTACATACCGGCAATCCTAGCTTGGGAAGGCCACAGATGGTCGTGGGGAGTCCATGGATACAGGAGGCGCGGAGTCGATCAGTGTGGAAAGCCTGGGGGAGGCTTATATTCAGCAGTAGACGTCTTATGAGTGAGATAATGAGGGTGCTGATTTTGTGATGTACAGAGGTTCATATCATAATCACAACTCTGTAGATAATTTTTTATCATCAAATGGATTGCCTAAAGTTCATTTAATTTTCTCGAATTTTTTTTCATCATCATCATTATTAATTACCTACCTGCAACGGCGTAACTGGTTTTAAGATATCCCGTTCGGATTGAAGCCGCCCGACCGGGGAAGTACCTGCATCATACCAAATTTCATAGCTAAATAATATTATTTAAACCGTGTTACTAATAGAAAAGTACTGAGGGCCGAGTGTAAGTTTTGCTTTAACGTTACTATCGCGTTTGCGTTTACGTGAAAATTAGTATGAAAAAATGTATAGCGATGGCGCTTCATTAACTTCATAAGTGGCATGTTAATGAAGTTGTTTCTCAGTTTCGTAGCCCTCTGATCAACAAACGTTGAACGCCTGTTTAGTTACAGTTGGTAGTAAGGTACACGGAGTGTATACAAACATAACTGGCCCAGTGACGGAGTCACTGGTGTTGAATTTAGTATTGTCTCCAAATGATATTTCAATTGGTGACACTTAGTTCCAGTTTCAGCCACCTGGTCAGATAAGCTTGTCTATGCTGACGTTGGATGGAAATGGATGACAATTTTGGCAGCTCACGTCTATGAAGTGTCGTATTTTTTACGGCAAAATGTACTGCAGATAATGTCGTAATTCATTTAGTGAAGAACCACAAACATAATGTTTTAAACTATCGCGGTTATTATCACATATTTTAAGGTTATGTCCCGGGTTTCCTACCGCGTACCATGATTGACGAGTATAGTGATATTTCGACACAGTTGCATGCATCATGGTCACGGGACGACATAGTATTCTGCCCCATTAGTAAATTTCCAGGACACTATATTTCATACTCCAACCTATTACTTCTTAATTCAATTTGTTGCGGGTTCCAAGACAGTATTAGCTTGTCCTCGGGCGCGCCTGAGTGTCAAAACTCAGGAGCTGTGTGTGGTCGCCGCTGTAGATCCTGGCTACACAGGATTTGCAGCGGTGGGATAGAGTGGTGGGGCAAAGCCCGTTGCCCCAATAGTATCCTGTCAGCTCTATCCCGGGCTCTATGTCGAGAGAGCTGTTCAGCCTCATTTGAGCCCATAGCTAGAACCTAATGCTGTTGTCCCAACCTTGCAATCCGGATTTCGTGCAAAACATAGTTCCACCACTACATAATTCAACATAACGGATGATATGCATGTATCATCAGATAAGGGTTGTAGTACAATTCTTGTATTGCTAGACTGCACTAGAGCATTTGATTGCGTTGGCATTTCTCTGTTACTGGCTAAGTTAAAATTCTACGGCATTTCAGCTTTGGCTTGTTCGTGGTTTGAGTCGTAATGTCATAATCGGATTCAAATATCAAATGAAACAGCTTCATGATTTGGTTCTAATAATAAACATCGTTGCACACTGGCGCGGGCGTGAAGGATCTCTTCAAGATTATATTAGATTTCGAGAATAGTTGAATCCAAATTGCTATTGATTTTAAAAACCATTTGTTACACTATTTACAACTAAGTAACAAACAACAGTATAGGTATTATAAGGTATGGGTATAAAAACTTTAAAAAAAAAATTTTACATTAAGTAAGGCTCAATTCACATTGGAGATTCGGTATGAAACTGCCAGCGACTCTGCAAAGCCGTATTTGTGTTCAGTGTCGATGTTGACATGGCCTTTATATGTCTTTTTATTCCAAATGTGGGTCTTCGCTTAGGCTTAGTAGTAACACAAAATCTTATTGGTTTTATAGATTTTCCATGTTGCAATAATTAAAAATAAAGTTGCCTAGCGGCATATTGATCCGAAGCCGTTAAACATATTTTTGAATTTTTTTATTTTCGGTGACAATGTTCCCTCATATGTTATTCAGAAAATCGAGCATTATACGAAAGAACACGATTTAATTAAGAAAAAAAAGGTTTCCTACTCTCACCTTTGTCGTTTTATGTGGTTGCCAGGTTTAAAGAGTTGTATATCAAATGAAAGGTATTTTTTTCCCTACCCAACAATATATTGTTGCCTGGGCAATACCTGTTCTAAAGCATTGGTTGCCTGGATAGAAAGTTTAAAATTATTTTATGAATGTTCATCGAAATTTAGGGCTAATGTGAACCGATTTCGATTGTTCTTTTTTATTTGATAGAATATACCTCAGGGGTAGTCCCATTAAAGTTTGAAGAAATTTGACCTACCTAAAGGCAGAACAACAGGGGATATCGTAAAAGTGCGTCATCGCCGCAAATGAAAAAAAATGGTAGCGGGTCTAGTTTAGCGATCAAAACAACATTGGTATTATTTTCGTATGACAAATATATAAGGAATCTAACCTTTTTCTTAATTGAATCGTGTTCTTTTGTGTAATGCTCGATTTTTCTGAATAACAGATGTCCAAAAATTATTTTTTCTAAAATATATTAAACGGCTTCGGGTCAATATTTCACTAGGCAACCCATGTACATTTTCTTAATCTACATCCTAGCTAACGTAAAATCACAGACAAAGTCAAATAACAGATGAAGGTCTTCCCTGACACATATATAAAGATCTTACTATGGCCGGATCTTAGACTAACAGAATAGACCGAAAGAACTCTATCTAAATTGTAATATGAGTTCATTTTACACTACCCGAACCACCTCATCAGTTTTATGAAAATAAGCGCCAAAGAATTAATTTATTTAAACGTAAATTAAGTTTAATTAATTTGGATTAAGTTCAATCAAGTTGTAGCTTTTCGCCAGGAGGACTGTCCTTTTTAACTTTGTTAGCACGTCTGCGGTTGTGCTGTACCGCAGACCAATATGTAGATACATATGTAAGTTTTAACTTTAGTATATTTTATTTCAGATTCATAGCAACTGGCCACCAATGTGGTTATGAGCAAAATTGTTATCACGTGCACTAATTTCATCACGGCATATAATTATTCAATTACTATTTTAAATGGATAGAGGTATTCTTTAGAACTCTTCAGCACTATGAAAATACTTGCAACTATAACGCAAACAGTCTCTTTCACAGACAATTTCGCGTTTCGCGCGAAATAGGGTAAATTCACCAGTAAGGTACTTATAAAAAAGCAAATGTAACTAATTTATTAAATGTTTAAAAATAAATGAATATTCTTTTTTAAATATAGGAGATCAGATTCTACCACCATCCCATAGGCCCAATCCAACCTCACCTACTCGTGGCAAGGTAAATAGGCTTTTCCTTGTTTTTTATTGTCAATAGGCTTGCGTTTGACCTTAACTCACCTGATGGAAAGCGACGATGAGATCGAAGACGTAGCCTAGAAGATACCTATTCTCTCTTAACTTAAGGTTTTTGGAGAACAGTGACTCAGGCAGAGAGTTCCAGTCCTTTGCAGTTCACATAAGAAAAGTAGATGCAAAACGCTGAGTACGAGATGGTGGGACGTCTCTCATAATATATGGATGACGATCTTTTGTCCCCCTCGTTGCTTGATTAAAAAAATGCACGATGGATCAAGGTTCTGGAGCTCCTGGGAACACTCACCAAAGTGAATTCGATAGGAGACCGACAAGCCGGCTACTCTACGATAGTGTCCCAGACCCACAAGGCGAGACTCGTCAAGCAAATCATTACTAATAAGTCTTCTGGCACGTCTATTGATAGAGTCAAGAGCTTCCAGCTGATACTTGGCGAACCCATCCCAGAGGTGACCAAAGTACACAGTACATGACCAGACTTGTGCTTGGTATAAATTGAGAAGCTGTCCAGGTGTGAAGTACTTCCTCACCCTGGCGAGGACTTCAAGTTTTTTAGCAGCCAAATGGGCTTTTACTCAACATATGGTCCGAAGTTTATGTCTGATAATAGGGTAATACCAAGCAGCTCCAACTTGTCGGCCAAATGTAACTACTCACCTTAAAGGACGGTGTTAGCTGGAGAAGGCTACGTTTTGCTCAGAAGGGACATGTCTGGGTTATGGAAGGATTAAACTTAACCAGGTTGGCTTCGCCCTAGTCAGCCACAGCCTTCAAGGTATCATTGATGCGCTCTACTGGCCTGGACCTGAACCCTAGTAGTTCGCGCATACTTCTCTACATTCGCCATCGGGTCGCATTCGCGGGTCGGTCGTAAAATTCTACCTGTCCGTACTATCTAATTGGAATTTACGTAAAAATGTCCTTGATGGACTGTGAACTCGTGAAAAAAGTGATAGCAAGTGTCCTGCAACCACTGGAAACGAAAATTAACACAATCATTAACGAATTAAGTGAAATAAAATGTGAATTAAAAATGTTAAAAACGGGTCGATTGAACCAAAACTCAGAGAGGTCAACTGACGCTGGCACTGATGTGCTAACTGCATCAAGCGGATTCAGCGCTGCACCGATTCCGCCGTCTAGCAGCGCACCTACACCGTCAAGCTGTCCCGCTCCCACAAGTGACGCACCGTCAATACTGATAAGGTCGAAACGAGTGACTGCAGCGCGTACGAGAGAGAAACTCGCTGCGCAAGCGACATCTGCGACATCGAGAGCGCAGTCAAACAAGATAGCGACGCAGCTGGCGAAATCTGACCCGGCCCCGGCGGATACCCCCGTAACAATTTCAAATGTGGAACAAAGAAATGCGACTTACAGCGATATCGCAGCAAAAAATGACGATAATGTAATTGAACAGTCGACGCAAGTTCCCCAGAATCCTAGTACTGGTCAAACAACGCAGTCTAAGTGGGTGACTGTAGGAAAACGTCGTCGCCAAAACCGGGGTCAACCCATACAAGGAACAGCATCGAATACTTCCATTGGGGGAGTCGAAATGCATAGATATTTACACGGGTGTTACTTCAATAAAGAGACAAGCTGCGAGGATGTAACATCTTACCTAAATAGTGTACGTAGTGGTATAACCTACACAGTCGAAAAAGTGCCCTCTAAGCACGATACCTACTGTTCGTTCAAAATCGGTATTCCATCATCCGTTTTTATGGAATTCCTAACCACTGACGTGTGGCCATTGAACACCAGGATCTCTGAATGGAAGCCCTTTCTCCGTCCAAAGCCAAGTAATAAACCACCAGAGTGAACAACAATTGGTCAACTCTTCAGCTGTAAACATTTTGTATCAAAATATAAACAGACTAGAAAATAAAACGCGGAAACTAGAATGTGAAATTCAACTACGTGGTGCTATAAACATCATATGTCTGACCGAGCATTGGCTACAACTGCCTCAACTCAATAACACAAGCATCATGAACTACAGCCTACGCGCTCAGTGGTGCCGCCAGTCTCGACGAGGAGGAGGCGTCTGCATCTACGTGAAGCCGTCAGTACTGACGATAGAACGCAAGGAGGTCAGTGAGCTATCCGTCGAGATGCATTTTGAAGCCTGTGCCGTGGAGTGCGTTGGCCTGGACCTACTCATAGTATGTATATACAGACCCCCCAGTGGTGACTTGTCGGTATACTTCTCGTGTCTTGAAAAATTATTTAGAATTAAAATAACTCAAACTTGTAAAGTATTAATAGTAGGCGACATGAACATCGACTTGTTGATTAAGTGTTCTAATGTTAAATATTTAAAAAATATACTTAAACAATATCATTTTAATAATTTGGTAAATTTTCCCACAAGAATAACAAATACCTGTACAACGTGCATTGACCATTGCTACAGTAATGTAATAAAAACTGACATTAAATCAATTATCAATTTTGACATGCACATATCTGACCACTTAGCTATATATTTTGAGCTAAGTATAAATTGTATTCGTAAATGTAAACAATCACTCATATGTAAGAGAATATTCTCACAATATAACATTGACAACTTTGTCTACAACTTGTGTCTATTCGACTGGGAAAATCTAGTAAATCAATCTTCCAGTCCAAGTATATGCCTAGATAATGTTCTGAACGTTATTAAACATTATTTTGAATACTGTATTCCTTTAAAAAAACTGACAATCAATAACCGTGTTGATGTTTGGGTTAATGATATCGTCCGCCTGCAGAGATCGCGTATTCGTAGCCTTAAACTAAAAATATCGCAAAACCCGACCGAACACCACCTAATAGATGACTTACTCCAACTTGAATCGTCGTACTTAACTTTATTGAGAACCACCCGCAGGGAATATGTTAATAATGTAATTTCTAAGAGCAAAGATAATATATCTAAAAGTATTTGGCGGGCAATTGCTACCGAGACGTGTAGGCAGAAAACAGGAGGCGGTGCCCTGGATGTGTTGGTGCAGAATGGGCCCGGCGGCGGCGACGCGGAGCGCGCCGCTGCCGCCGCCGCAGGGCTCAACCACTACTACATTCAGGCAAACAACAATGACGCATCGAAGCCACATCTCGGTCAGGCTTCTGTGTATGTTGATCGATACCTTTCTACAGCTCCACCCACCTTTGTGTTTCACCCATTCACTTTGGATGAGGTTATTAAAACTATAAAGAAAATAAAACGAAAACAATCAAAAGATATTAATAATATGTCAACATACGTCCTTGACTATTTGCCTCCAGTTATAATCTCACTGTTTCAAATGTTATTTAACGAATGTGTCAACTCTGGGACGTATCCTGATTCGTTAAAAATTATTAAAATTCAGCCGATATATAAGGGGAAAGGTGAAATGCATGCTCTTAAATCGTACCGACCGGTGTCTATGATCCCATTAGCATCGAAAATATTCGAAGGGCTGCTGAGTGATAGGATTATGGGTTTCTTAACCGAAAATAGTCTGTTAAACACACAACAGTTCGCATATCAGCGAGGGCGGTCCACGGGTGAGGCCGTGCGCGACGTGGTGACGCGCGTGACTGGCCACCTCGAGGGCGGGCGACAGGTCGCAGCGATATTCTGTGATCTGTCGCGCGCCTTCGAGATGGTGGACCACCAACTGCTGTTGAGTAAACTCTATCGGTATGGTTTCCGCGGATCATTCTATGACACATTGTCATCATTCTTGACGAACCGGAAACAGGCAACCTATGTAAACGGATCGGGATCCGACCTTGAGTGCATCGGTGAGTGTGCTGTGCCCCAGGGTTCGGTCATGGGAAATATCATGTTCTTGTTTTTAGTTAATGATATCTCGATGGCTTGCGAGGATGTTGAGTATGACATTTTTGCTGATGACACATGCGTCATAGTGTCGGCCGCCACATTCGATGAACTCAAGCTTAAATTAGACAGAGCTATGCAACAAATTGTACAGTGGTTTACTGCCAACGGCCTGTCCCTCAATATTGAAAAAACCAACATAATCCACTTTAAACTACGAAAGTCGAATACAGAACACTTAAATATAACCTTAAATAATTCTCTAGTGCCGCAAGTCGATACGGTGAAGTACTTGGGTCTAGTCCTTGATGCGGGCCTGACGTGGTCAGCGAATATCGAGTCGCTGTGCGATAAACTGGCATCTGCCTGCTATGCGCTATCCAGACTGCGCCAAACCCTGTCAGCGGAAAATTTGAAAAAGGCGTACTACGGATATTTCCATTCCCTCCTAACCTATGGGATAGACCTGTGGGGCGTAGCTGCGGACCGCGAACGCGCGTTCAAACTGCAAAAGCGTGCTGTACGGATTATTGCTGATAAGCCCCATGACTTTCCAGCTCAGGAGTTGTTCCGAGAGTTAGGCATTTTGACTCTGCCAAGTGCATATGTACTGGACATGTGTAACCAAGTCAAACGCAACATTGACGAGTTCCCTACGCTGGGTGACAGTCACAGTCGCAGCACTCGCAACCGTGAGCTGCTGAGCGCGCCGCGGTGCCGTCGCACCAAAGCGCGGCGGCTGCTCGCGGTCGCGGGCCCGAACCTGTATAACGCCCTGCCGCAGGACGTGAAGGATGCACCGAGCCTAAGTGCCTTCAATAAAAGATTAAAAAAAATGTTAATCAGGTTGGCATGTTACAAGATTGACGACTTTTATAAGGGCGTGAAGGTATCTTTAACCCAAAATCCATAAGCTGTAAGATATGTCAGAACATTATAATTATAATAAAATACTTGATTCATTTAATGAATTGACATCCGTTATTGACATCATATTGACATTGGTATTTTTCTTCGGTGATATGACCTATATATGTATAATGTAATTGTAAATTGTATAATTTTGACATTAATTTATTAATTTGACATGCGCATTGACATTGAAAATATTTTTGAATAATTTGACATTAATAATGTAATTAATTTATATTGAATGGCTGGTCTATTTGAAATCTATTTATATAATTGTATGAAATAGTTAAGGTACTTGAAAGATTGTATTGAATGAAAAATAATGTATTAATGTTGACATGTAAATTTCTAATTTATGAAATAAATAAATCTAAATCTAAATCTAAAGTGCTATCATCAGCGTACTCAACGATACCGGGCCTGAGTAGATCGGTAATGTGGAGCAAGAAAAGTGTTGCACTGAGGATAGCCACAACACGAAGTGATCGATTTCTCAAAATCTATCCAGGTACAATAGCGGGGAGATAGTCTATATGCAGGAAGCTTGCTTATCAGACTGTCATGCCACACAAGGTCGAAAGCTTTGAAAATATCCAAGGACACAGCAAGTGCTCAACCGTGGTTCTCCACGGCTTTACTCTATACGTTAATGGCATACGCAATAACGTTATGCTTTTTATCCAGATTATTTAAAAAAATACGTTCTTAACCATAAACACTATGTAGACCATATTAAGTTAGTTTACCTCATACAATTATCTTCGAATAAAAGATAAACTTTGACCCACCCTACACACTACTAAGTAAAGTATAAGACAGTGTTATTTTGATTTTTCGTTAGCTATAAGTACCTATTATTTCTTTATTTATTTATTTAAAATAAATGCAAACTTACAAACAAAATCCAAAGCGTTTACATTAAACATTTAAGTAACATAATTAATAATATTTTATAAATAAAATTGTATAAATGAATTCATAATATAAATTATCAAATGAAATTCATACTTAATTGTATACAATAAAATTTGTAGATACATTGCCAATTTAATAATAATAACATGTTTTTTTTAAGTCTAGGCGTTATTAATCAAAATATTTATGACACGAGAAAATTTACGTCCATCAGCAAAGATATCGACGTCGTACTTTAAAATCAAATCGCCGAGGAGGACGCGAGTACGCATTGTAAAGGATATCAACTTAGGCTTGCACAGCGCGATTGTACAAACGAAGTTTGCGAATAAGAACATTTTACGCCAACTTAAAATTTGACGTCTACACGATCCGTTTACGCAAACTTCGTTTGTACAAACGCGCTGTGCAAGCATATGTTGGTGTCGTGTGGACTCGGCTTAAGAGTCTGCATTACGCGGCGTGTGCGCGTACGGCAGCGCTATCAGGCGCCCTACGTTCCCCACCACCAGACCAATCCGTTCTAGCACGCGTGGTTTGTCCACCCTGCCATTGAGCAGCAAGTAATAGTGTACAAGGAGCGATACTCTCCGTCTCGATTGCTGAGTTTCCAAATCCACCATGCCCGATACAAATGCAGAGGGATATAAGGACGGGTTGTATCCAAACCGCTTCTTGTATAACCATCGTGCAAACTTACGTTGTATACGTTCTATCATCATAGTATACTTGGCTTCACATGGATCCCATATGATAGCTCCATACTCTTCTTATGCTACGTACGTATGCGTCATAGAGTACTTGGGCCACTCTGATGTCAGGAAACTGCGATGCCGTACGCAAAATAAACACTAGAGTTTTATTGGCTCTTTTGCACGAATACTTATCCCTTTCAATGTGTGTTCCTTTCATGCCACCTTTCCCCTATATCGTGGACATCCACGTAATATCATCACGTTAGAAATTATAAAAGCGCCCATTGAATTTATTCCTGTCTTTTATACATCGTTTTTTGTGTTTTTTGCAGGTAGATACTTACTGTACATTTTTTCGATGTTTCGAAGTCCCGTCACGGCCATTTGCAACTCCCTACGAAAAAAGAGGGTGTTAAAAGTTGGACGTGTGTATCTGTGGATCAGTGTATTTGTGTGTCTGTCTGGGGCATCGTAGGTTTCGAACGGATGAACCTATTTCGATGAGGTTTTATTTGAAAGCCAGTTCAATCGAAATTATACTTAGCTCTCATTTAAATCGGTTCAGTAGTTTTGAAAATATTATAGAATATGTATAATTCGTCAGGGGTTATAATTATGTCGGTGAGGTTATAAAATGTAGATTCTGATATTAACAGCTGCCAGGCGCCTGATTATGGTAGACACGCAATATCATATTGCTGCCAATTTGCTCTTTTGGATCGACCAGAATTGTGTGCTTGTACAACAAATAGTTTTCTACATTCCACGCTATGAAAATGCTCTGTTAATTATTGTTCTTCCAAAAAAACGGCCGTATAAGTAATAATAAATGTCATGCAATATTAAATATCATTCTGTTCTTAAATGCTTTCATGTTCCTGGAAGGAATGTAAATGAAGTAAATATTTTGCATTATGTTGTGACTGCAGAACCGATATATGGTAAAGTGGAAAGGTTCTGGAGTAAGATGGCGACTACATACCGGCAATCCTAGCTTGGGAAGGCCACAGATGGTCGTGGGGAGTCCATGGATACAGGAGGCGCGGAGTCGATCAGTGTGGAAAGCCTGGGGGAGGCTTATATTCAGCAGTAGACGTCTTATGAGTGAGATAATGAGGGTGCTGATTTTGTGATGTACAGAGGTTCATATCATAATCACAACTCTGTAGATAACTTTTTATCATCAAATGGATTGCCTAAAGTTCATTTACTTTTCTCGAATTTTTTTTCATCATCATCATTATTAATTACCTACCTGCAACGGCGTAACTGGTTTTAAGATATCCCGTTCGGATTAAAGCCGCCCGACCGGGGAAGTACCTGCATCATACCAAATTTCATAGCATAATAGCTACTGAGGGCCGAGTGTAAGTTTTGCTTTAACGTTACTATCGCGTTTGCGTTTACGTGAAAATTAGTATGAAAAAATGTATAGCGATGGCGCTTCATTAACTTCATAAGTGGCATGTTAATGAAGTTGTTTCTCAGTTTCGTAGCCCTCTGATCAACAAACGTTGAACGCCTGTTTAGTTACAGTTGGTAGTTAGGTACACGAAGTGTATACAAACATAACTGGCCCAATGACGGAGTCACTGGTGTTGAATTTAGTATTGTCTCCAAATGATATTTCAATTAGTGACACTTAGTTCCAGTTTCAGCCACCTGGTCAGATAAGCTTGTCTATGCTGACATTGGATGGAAATGGGTGACAATTTTGGCAGCTCATGTCTATGAAGTGTCGTATTTTTTACGGCAAAATGTACTGCAGATAATGTCGTTATTCATTTAGTGAAGAACAACAAACATAATGTTTTAAACTATCGCGGTTAGTATCACATATTTTAAGGTTATGTCCTGGGTTTCCTACCGCGGACCTTGATTGACGAGTAGAGTGATATTTCGACACAGTTGCATGCATCATGGTCACGGGACGACTTAGTATCCTGCCCCATTAGTATATTTCCGGGACACTATATTTCATACTCCAACCTATTACTTCTTATTTCAATTTGTTGTGCGTCCCAAGACAGTATTAGCTTGTCCTCGGGCGCACCTGAGTGTCAAAACTCAGGAGCTGTGTGTGGTCGCCGCTGTAGATCCTGGCTACACAGGATTTGCAGCGGTGGGATAGAGTGGTGGGGCAAAGCCCGTTGCCCCAGTAGTATGCTGTCAGCTCTATCCCGGTTGTCGAGAGCTGTTTAGCCGCAATTGAGCCCATAGCTAGAACCTAATGCTGTTGTCCCAACCTTGCAATCCGGATTTCGTGCTAAACATAGTTCCACCACTACATAATTCAACATAACGGATGATATGCATGTATCATCAGATAAGGGTTGTAGTACAATTCTTGTATTGCTGGACTGCACTAGAGCATTTGATTGCGTTGACATTTCTCTCTTACTGGCTAAGTTAAAATTATACAGCATTTCAGCTTTGGCTTGTTCGTGGTTTGAGTTGTAATGTCATAATCGGATTCAAATATCAAATGAAACGGATTCATGAGCCGGTTCTTATAATATACACCATTAACTTTCGGCCATCTATTACCTAAAAGTCCAAAAATTTTTTTTTTTAAGTTTGAGTTTAAAATTTTTTTTTAACTTATCGAACTGAACTATTATTGTGTTTTATGGTATTATAGATATTTCAACTATAGATATTTCAAATACCTTGTATTAAGGTTTACCCACAAATAGGGCAGCGCGCACAACTGAGTTGAAATATCTTTATCTATGTTTAATTGATGCTTACACGCTTCCTATTTCTATCAATATTTGCTTTGTACACCATCCACTTTAACCATAGAGCAAAGAAAAAAATTTGCCAGCCTAGAAGATAACTAGAAAATTTCTCTCTTTCCCACGAATACTTGTGAAAAAAAAAACACGCTTGTACAATATACCGAGTACAAATGAACTTTGTTAATGATGATAATGTCTTTGCCATGTTTTATCCCTCTCTTCCTTTCAAAGAATATTGCATAGTGCAAACTAGATGCAAAAATGTCTTGCCTGACGCACGCATAGGTACAAACAGGCCTTTTCAAGTGACTGATTGCTAATGATTGACGAAATGATTCCGGCATCAGATGATTACCTGACCTGACTGATTATCAGTCATACGAGTCAAGATCAGTAAACAGTGAAGTCAGTTAGAACAATAGTGAGAACTTCTGGTATGTTGTTTCACAGTTTTGTCGGCGTGATTAATCATAAATAATAATCATATTGGCGTTAATGACCCGGTTGTGCTTTAGACACAAGGTGTGCCTTCACCATGATCCAGGATTTGGCAGATCAGATAATTACAGTGGAGCGACTGCCACCTGACCTCCACTGAATTTGACCAGATTGGAGCATGGTTCAGTTTTATCACGATGAGAGGAATCTCACCGTAAGAGCATCGGTTAGCATATAACTATGTACAAATTTTGTCGGCGTGATTAATATGTAACCTACATGTCATATCTCTAGTATGAATAGTTTAAGTTAAACCGCGGACAGACAGCCAAACAAACAAACAGACGGTTCTTCCAAAACTATACGGGTTCCATGTTTCAATACGAAACCTAAAAACGTCATTATCAAAATGTCAAAGAGTTTGCCATCTCACCGTGGCTTTAGTAGCATAAGGGGATTTCTCATAATAAATAAATCTTAACAAATTAGTTACTTTTGATAAATTCGTCCAAAACAAAATCAATAATAATAATAATAATGGGGAGAGTAGGGAGATAAGGTGACCTTCGCGCAATTTTTAATGTATTGACTGTAACTTTTGTGAAATAATACTGTGATTTGAATCTGTGACAGTGTATTTTAAGTGGGTTAGGTGACCACTATACCAGAAAAGCCCTAGAATATTATATTTTTGTGAGAAAAGTCAAACGTAACAATTGTTTTACTTACACATCTATTACGTCAATTAAGTGTAATTTTGTAATCACATTATTATTTTACCATGTGTATATTTAGTTTCCTAATAAACTCCACAGGTGGAGCACATTATAAATTTTTCATGTAAACGTTCAAAACGGCCCCAACCCCTACAGTGCTTATGTACTTTTAGATACATATTTACAATGTACATATTATGTATCTAATCATTCATCATCTTCATCTCGGCGTTATGTTCCGGTTACGCTCCCGCGCGGCACGTGCGGGCCCGGGGTCCGCCTATGTATGTAATCTGTGTACCTAATCATTGATATTCATATAAACAATGGACATCAGGTTTTCTCTTTCAGATCCTTGTAACTAAAAATAATATAAGAAAACATACAGTATATCTAACTTTATTCTTAACACATGTCAGCAAAGTATAGTTGACATTTAAAAAAACAGTAACTGTTAATATTGTGTGTGAAATTAATGAAGTTACCATAAAGGATGTTACTAAAGACCAGAAGGCTGACCTCTACTGCGGCCTGCGAATTAGCCACGCCATCCAGCGAAGCAATACGGCCAGCCTTCTAGGCAACTTTTCCAATACCATGGACCTGGGGCAAATTTTATATCTGTAGGTTTGTTTCTTAGTATTATTTTGTTAGTTGTACATTTGTAATTAGTATGATGTTAGGTCTGTAGTTATTTATATTATTGTTATTATTCTGTTGTAAAATTTATTAATATTGTTTTGTTAATAAACGTTGTTATTAAAAACCATAAAGGTAATTCAATATTGCCCTGTTGCCTCCCTTTGCGTCCTACCCACCGGAGTTATTTTCGTAATGGGTACTGCCTTACGCATGACGACTAAGGTCACTTACCATCAATTACCATCAGAAGAGTCTGATGGTAAGTGATGAGATCGAAGAACAAGCATGCATGGATGAATAAAGTAAATAATATGTAACTGAAGTAATGAAGTGTGGTACCTGACTAAGTATATATTATGGCATTATGTAAGAAAAGCCAGGGAGCGTCGGTGGCCTAGTGGTTAAGGTATCCAACTCGTAAGCGAAAGGTACCGGGTTCGAACCCGACTGCGGCCATGTAATAATGGCTCTCTTGTGAATTATGCACATTAGTTGAATGTTAACCGATGCTCTAACGGTGAGGGAAAACATCGTGATGAAACCTGCACATTCAGGCGTCTGAATGTGTAACCATGATCCAATCAGGTTCCCCTGTCAGCAGGGTCATGGAGGTCAGATGACCGTCGCTCCACTGTAATTACCTGATCTGCCAAATCCTGGATCATGGAACCCGGGCGAGAGCGCACGAGAGTGTGCGAGTGCACAACCGGGACATTATCGCCAAGATGATTATTTTTATGAAAGAAAACCCAGGGGGCCGATTCTAGCGCTTGCGACATTAGAATTCGAAATGTTTTACTAGCTACAAATATCTATTAAAAAGTCATTGAATCTTTATTACAAGCAAAAAACGTAAATTCAACGATTTTCGCTAATCTTATATTGTCGAAGATAATTTTATATTACATTTTTAATAGAGATATTTAGCTAAAAAAAATGTCGTATTCGACATGACACACTAGAATTGTCCTTAGATGCCCCCCGGGCGCTTAATTGCTAAGGACTAAGCTGACATGTGATTACATTTTGCTGCCATAGACGATTAATATGCTACTAGTAAATATTAGTAGTAAGAGTAGGTACTAGTACTTCAAACGAAAACACATCACTACAACCATTGTTTGGTGAAGCTTGGTTAGCAAGAAATGTAAAGCAACAGCTTATTATTTTTATTTTTAACACAAGCTTTGCTTACTTTGGGACTAGAAGGCGCTGTGTGAATTGTCCAAGCATATTTCATCATCATCATCATCACAGCCCATAACAGTCCACTGCAGGACTTAGGGCCTCTCCCACGAAAGGGGAGGTTATTGCCATAATCTCCATGCTTGGCAGGCGGGTTGGAGGTCGCAGTGTTATAAGTATAACAATGGTGCAGCAGTACAGTGACAGCCTATTCACTGTAGCCTTGAAGGTGCCCAGACTATAATGACTAGGGAATACATTCACACGCAACGTGTTGTCGCCGTATGTATTATAAGGGTAAGGTTGAACCAAAGCGGCTCGTGCGAATAGCTGGAAGATTCACGACGTAAGGATGAAGCGTTCGCCCGGATCGCGTTACCTGATGGCGGAAAGGGGCCGGCGCAATATTACCCTACAATGGCATCTTTAGAGGTATAGATATATGGAGGGAACACTTTGAATAAAAGCTTGAGTCAAATATCTTGAAAATATTATATCTCATTCTCTGAGCATAGAAAGCGAGACAGGGATCTATTGTTTCAAGTAGGCTTAGGAGAATTTCACCTGCCCTACAACTTTTGGTGGCTTCTCAGGCCTACATGACCTGCCTGCCTCCGGTTTCTAGAGGTATCTATATTCATGGACACATATTTTCCTTAAAATATAAATTACTATACTTGTATCTAGAATTCGCTACAATCTTTACAGTCATCGACAAGAAAAGCAAGGACAACATCAGCACTCTCTACTTTTATTACGACACTATTCTCTCCACCTCACTTTATATAGCTTAGATACACTTTTATCTCGATTTCACCTTACTATATACCTAGTTTTAGATTACACCACACTGACCTATCTTAATGAAGCGCCCTGTATTATAATTGTGCCTGTCATCGCCATCTTAGAGGTCAGAGATCGCAATCTTGTATATTTTCCTTATGATCTAGTAATTACCAGCTTCTGGTGCACGTGTTTCAAGTTGCGCTTTAATTCCATTTCATCCACGTTCGTAATTGTTTTTGTAGCCCCCGACGGAAAAGGGGAGTGTTATGTTATGTTAACAAAAGCTAAGCGACGCATGCCGATGCTGGTTATTGGATGAGTGTCCGTTTCGTACATTGAGGCTAACCAAACTTCATTACAGAGTTTACGTTTAAGTTTATTTATTGATAACCATTGTTACATGTCAAAAAATTACATTGATACACAATATCGCAAAATTCATAATTATTGTCATAAATTACATAACCTTATGTCGATACAATTTTACTTATGTCAACAAAAATACTTGTTTAAAAGTACTATAATAATAATAATAAAATAATATAATAATGATAATTACCCAAAAAATATCAACTACGGGACTAAATTCTTCAAATATTAAAAAATTATTTTAACCACTGTTTACAGTACAGCAACATACTGTTGATCAAGATCTACTGGGGGGCTTATTAGTACCTGACGAATCATTATTTTTATCATACTGCAGGCAGAGCAAATAGATCTATCCATATTCCTGTTCTATAAAATTATCCAGCTCATCCTACCATCTCTCTACAAAATACATCATAGAAATAAATCAACTTTTATTCTGGCTCTAAGTGTCGGGTCTGAAACCTGCACGATGCAAAACACTGAGTGCCCATGTTTGACACCAGATGGCGTTATTGACGAAAGTTCAATGTATCGTGAATGAATCTTCTAAAATTCCCATAGATTTTTGTTGTCAAATTCCGCAGTAAAATTCTGTACGCGCAAAATACCGAAGTAGAAAAACAAATTACATATTTTATCAAGGTAGTAAGAGGCATCAGTACCTCAACTAGCCTATGAGTCATTGTCAAGCAATCAATAGATTCTATGACCTATATTGGAAACGTGATATCACATACAAACTGTACGCTTAAGATCGAGTGGAACGACTTTGCGGACGGCGAACTTTTGCTCCTACAGAGTTATGTACAGTCGTTAATTTCTATGCATTCTTTGCGCCTTTTGGCATTGTGACCAGAATTTTTTTTAAACTACTAAGTTGACAAATTACTGTTTGTGTGGTATTTTTTATTTGTATTCGCAGTGGCGATTAATGGCCAGCGGGTCCTAAGCGAGAGGTACCGAATTTGATCCCCATTTATGAGTTTTATACATCATATTCTTATACTAACCGGGACTCACGCGCGACGTAACTTTTCGATTAGTTTTACTGACGTTTCGGTAGGGCTACACACACCGTGGTCACGAGAAGACTCTTCTAGAAGGATTGAGAAGAAGGAAGGTACGTTGGCTGTGAGTCCTGTTTAGCATAATAATATGTGCTAAGAACGCGAGTTTAGTTTAAAACAAGTGTTATACATCAGTTGAAAACTCTACGGTGAGGGAAAACGTCGTGAGGAACTGCACATTGAGGCAACTGAATGTGTTACCATGATCCGATCTGATCAGGTTCCCCTGTTAACAGGGCCTCGAAGGTGAGATGGCAGTCGCTCTGCTGTAATTACTTGATCTGTCAAATCCTGCGCCGTGGTTAAGGTCGGGCCCTCGCGCGCGACAGTATAATTTTATTGGGATATGTACGCCACAGATGTTCCAAACTGTTTCGTGAAGCCAGCTCGAACCCCTTGCTTGAACAGGCTTACTTTACCTTACACGATAGGCTTTGCTGTCAGTTTTGCCACATTGTCGGATAACCTGCCGTGAAAAGTGATGACTAAGTTTGACTATCGTAATGTTTTGCTATTTTGTTTCTTTGTATTGTTAACAATGATGCATGTTATGGGAGAGAGGGGTAATTGTAGTGGCCGACCGAAGCTGTGGCTTTGGCTTCGATTTCGGCCACCTTCGACCAAAAGACCCCCTCCGTCGAAACCTTCTTCGGCCGAAGCCAAAGGTTTCGCCGAAGGTTCCTAGCAAACGTCATCATTTTAGTAATCATGTTCTAATTCTTAGTATTTTGACATGTTAACATTTTTGACAAATAAATTGCAAGGTAATTTTTTTATCATCTTCTTCTAGTACAGTCAATATAAGCCTTTATTATTAATGTTTTAAAATTATTTATATTATTCATTATGGCTTGTAGCCAATCCTGAACAAAAATTATAAGAACGTTTTAACCTTCGGCTTCAGTTCTTCTTCGGCCGAAGAATGTGGTGATAGCCGATTAATCGGCTTCGGTATCGGCCAGAAATGGACCTTCGGTCGAACACTAGGTAATTGTGAACGGTAATCTTTATGTTATTGCTTATGAAGGCACACGGTCCATCTGATAGAAAGCGATTAAGTCACAGTCACGGTCACCTAGGACATCTCCAAGTTTTCACTTTGAAGTTTCATTGAGGAAACTTATGAATAGTAAAGTAAAATAGTATAAAAGAGGGTGGCAGGACCACTGCTTTTGTATATCTGCCCTACTGTGATACGGGCGTAGAGGTATACGTAGGTATATGTATTTACAGGTAAAATATTTCTAAGTAAATACGTAATCCAGGGAAATGTGGGAAACAGGCATCTAAACCTGTTGGTTTCAGGAGAGAGATCCTGCGGGAGTTCCATGAAGCGGTGTTTTGACATCGCCAAGTCGGATGCGAGAGCCAATGGCTTACGACTTCTTCTGCGTTAAATGTGTAAATTGAATTGTAAACAAATAATGGGTATGGAATTTCATTCTGACAAAAATAAATTATAAACATACTTAAAACCTTCTGAATTAATTTTGATGTAATATTTTTTCCCATAGGACATTTTATTATGCCATTTGCGTAATGTTTTTATCCGTGACTAAGACAGTGCTGATAGGAAATTCCGAAAAAACATATAGCTATTTCATAGATCATAAACATTAATAATATTACAATACATATAATCATTGTTCTCGTCAGCTACGAAAACACATTATTTTCGTTTTTTTGTCAGTTTTTTTTCTATTTTGTTTTGATAACCACGCACAATGAAACACACAGTATTAATGTTTCCTTGTAGCTAATTTGCATTAGCGTTTTACAAGAAATAAGTTGAATAAATAACTAATATGACAGTCACTAATGTATGGTACCATAACCTTATCTGACCTGGTAACGGCGTCGCTGTAGTTGTCAATAAAATTTAATATCAGAATAGCGACACTTAGTTCCAGTTTTGGCCACCTGGTCAAATAAGTTTGTGACACTGTACCTTTATGGTCGTGTCATAAACATACATACTCACAGGAGCTATGTCATTTATCAATTCTATAATTCAATGAATGGAAACACAACCTGTCACGTATTACTTTATTGTTGCGTTAGGTCTTCTATAATAGTTGTTAGAACCTTTATATTGATACTAACATATGAGCACTAAAGTGTAATTTGTGGTAATTGCGGATAACAGATAGGTTTTGTTATGAAGCGTAAAACTTAGAAAAATTTCAAGATAAGGTGTAGAAACATAATCTCTCGTGATTTTAGGAATAATACTATTTCCCAATGCGGAGGATAAGAAGACGTTGGAGGCATTTGAAATGTGGTGCTGGAAAAGAATGGAAAGGATTAGCTGGACAGAAAAAAAAACGAAGAATTGTTGAATTTAGTGAAGGAAAAGCGTAGATAATTTACTGAAAGTAATTGAGAACAGATGGGGGAAAATGCTAGGACATGTAATAAGACATGACAACTTTTTAAGAGTGATAATTATCATTTCTATTGAAGGCAAAGTTGAGGAAGAGAGGAAAAGGAAGGCCAAGATTTGAGTATTGGAAAGACGTGAAGAAAACATTTTGCGCGGGGGATTATTAGGAGATGAAGAGGTTGGCAGACAGGATAGAGGAGTGGCGATTGCGCCCCCGACAAGAGTATTCAAGACATACTCTTAAATACATGATGTTGACTAATTTCAACTATATAGTATAGTACTAATTTTGGGTTTTTGATGGGTATGACAGATATGCATATACGTCGGCGTTCATCCTAGCAGTCAACCCTGGCTATGCAAGCGGTTATTTTCCTACCTTCCCTACTAAACTTACCTAGATCTGTTAGTCTCACGCATCCGACTCATCCATAGCTTGGATCCCCCGCAGTACCTCTTTTCTTAAACCTTCCCTTACACTATAACTATTTAATAACCGTTTTCTTCAAGAATACTTCTCCGTTACACGTTCTCAGAGTGCTTTAACTGCGTTAAAATACGTCTCTATACAATCTTGACTATGAGGACTATGCTCACAGTCTCGTTGCGCGATAGAATCAGAACTTAGGAAATTCGCAACCGAGCCAAGGTCACCGACATAGCCCTAAGGATTGCCAGGCTAAAGTTTCAGTGGGCAGGGCACATAGAAAGAAAGAAAACATTGATTACAAAGGACGCCACGACGTGATAATTTTCAATACAATTACATTTAACACAAAAAAAAAGATACATATAACACGGGGACAATAGGGTTCCCAATGGCTTTTTTCGTGGGCATCCAGCTTAAATGTACCCTCCTCAGCATAATGGTGAGGTCACTTGCCACGAACCACAACTCTGGTTTTCAGTGGGCCCCGTAGTAACCCACCGACACTGCATCAAGCAACTGCATCCACCCACTGTCAAGCAAGCAATACCTACAGCAATGCAATACCTAATACCCAAGCAATAAAATGAATTTACAAATAATTTAATACTATAGAATAAACATAAATAAAATAGGTAAAGAATTGTGCCGCAATATATAATAGTAGTTTATGCAACTGTCATATAAAAGGGGGTATTAAAACATGAGTGTCTGTTTATCATACGAGGCGTAGCCGAGTGAAATTCCGTACCTAGAATTTTTTCAACTTTGCTGGAAGTAACTGCGAGTCAGTTCTGTTGTATCTACGCGTCGAGGATATCGAGCGAAATTCACTTTACTACTTTCACATTTATCTATTAATTTTCAAACAAGAAAAAACATTCACAAACACAAATTACAACAATTAGAAAAAAAATATTCTGTTTAGCGGGAAAATAATTCCAAATGTACACAATCACAACCACAGACTATGAACTGATCACAAATATAAACAGGAATTTTGAATTTGTTGCAGACATTTAGGTATTCAGCCTACATTTAGCCGTATCCCGGCGTCCGACAAAAATTTAAAAAAGAAAAGTGTTGCATAATGATTAAAATGTTATTTTTCGATACAGCTGTAATGAAAATAGTATGGGAAATGCTGTATCGAAAAGTAATTTTTTAAATTTTTATATACTGGCGTGAAAAAAGTGTATCCTTAAACAACTGTTTTCGAATATGTAATTGGAACATTACGCTATGAGTGTAGATAAAACATATGATACTTATTTAAAAATAAAATAAAGTAGTTTGTTAATATTTTTGTGCATAATGGAAGTGCTTGTGTGAACCCCAAACTTCCATGCGCTTGCGGCTAGCCATAGCTCGAAGAATGGATGGCCGATGGGGCAGTAAATTTCTCGAGTGGCGACCACGTACCGGAAGACGCAGCGTGGGTAGGCCTCCCATAAGGTGGACAGACGACCTGGTAAAGATCGCAGGTACCAGTTGGATGCGAAAAGCACAGGACCGGCCTTTGTGGAAATCTCTGGGAGAGGCCCAGAAGTGCTTGTCTTTCGGGTGATATGATGATAATGATGATGACAAACCTGACTCTATCTATTACGCTCATGTCTTCGATTCCCCACGTGACCACTACTAGTGAGTAATGAAAACAACTTGACTCCTTGCATGCATTCATGTTTTGGACAAACAATGTTTTCCAGTTTTTCATTATTGTTAATTGTTACCTAAAGCAAACGAGATCGGATTTAATTACATTAAAATGAATAATGTATGCCCCTGGTATTTCCTAAAGTTATAATTGATTACGTAGCTCTCTAGCACACAATTCTCTGATTTCAATGATTGAAATTGTTCCTTTTGCGAACTTTGTTAGAAAATGAATCCTTGAAATAGATGATACAGAATCGCAAAAGTAGATAACAATTTCAATCATTGTAATCAGATAATTGTTTGTAACAGAATTTCGGAATTAGCCTACTGTTTTATAACTACGACCTTCTTGAAGGTCTATATAGGTAAGTATCGGCTCACAGGCACGTCAGGAGCGTCAGTGGCCAAATGGTTAAGGGGTACGACTTGTACACCGAAGTACCGAATACGAATCCCAGCCAAATAGCTATTCTGAGATTTGATGGAACGCTAACCGATGCTATTTTTTTCCTTACCATGATAAGAGAAAAAATTGTGATGAAACCTGCACATTCAGGCGACTTAATGTGTAACTATAATCCAACTTGGTCAGGTTTCCCTGTAAACAGGTGCACGGAGGTCAGATGGCCAGCCAAATCCATGGTTATGGTCAAGGCTGACCCAGTGCGCGAAAGAGCACAACCTGGACATTAACGCCATGTACAACAGGGTGAGAGACAGCGACTGTGGTACTCCCTCCCAATCCATGGCGCATCTGGTCTCTTGTTCTCTTTGATCTGTTACTTGCACTAAAGAGGAACTGCTCGTGGCGACTGATAGTTTTTTTAATTGCACTAGCCAGGCATTTGACCGCCATCTCACCTGGTGGTAAGCGACGATGCGGCCGAATATGGAGCACGCCTGTCTAGGAACAGCCTATAAACTCTAGCCTTGAAGGCCTTCAGATCATAATGATCAGCGAACACACTCGCAGGCAACGTGTTCCATTCCTTAGCCGTACGCATTATAATACATTTTATACAGTTATAATACAGTTGGGTGTCCTGTGGCCGACTAATGAGCGAGCCAGGTCTAAATTAAAAATTGTTTTCGAAAATTGACTCTATGAAGAACTAACGAAATTCGAAATTCACATTTCATAATTTTTCGAAGTTCCATACATCGTAATGAAAAAACATTCTCAATATTAGTAGATATATCGCTATTTTGAACTTCGAAATTCAGATTTACACTCATTCTACTCAGTTTAAAACGAGTTATACCTATACTAATGGAAACCGGTAAGTATCGTCCAAAATATCTACAATCCGCTTACTTTTCAAATATGAACTAAGCGATGGAAAAACGGAAACCCCCGATCAAGTATATACGAGTACATATACACAAATATTTCCTGTGAAACGCTGTGAGAACATTCTCTCGTCTCAGACTCAGTGTAAGGTTTCGTTTGTGTATCTGTTACCATTATGAACTCCTAAAGCTGTAGGCTTCCATGGTAACCGTATCCATCAGGAGGGGCTTTATATATCAATCGGTATACCTACAAACAGGCGAGCGGGCTACCTGATGAGAAATGATCACCGTCGCCTAAACACATTAGCAACACAATTCAATTCAATTCAATTCATTTATTTGAAAAACATAAATTTACACGTCAAATGTTATTAAATTCTTAAGTAGTCATTATTCTTAAAATAATGTTACAACAGAAAAAAAATATCACAATGTCTTATGTCTTATATCTAATATCTTAATGTCATGAGGTCAGTACACCGAATAACGTATTTTGTCCAAGGGAGTTAATTGCAAATTCAGATGTCATAAACATATTATTATTATTATCACAATTAAATTCAATACAATTCGTTTATTGGTAAAAAAAAAATGTATAAATAAAATAAACACCAGAGGTATCGTTGCCCACCTTTAAAATCGCGGTACACGTTGCTTTGGCAGCAACAAAGATAATGTTAGGTCCCTCTGCAGCCAAAGACACAATTTCCTATGGACGATTTTGTTCAGATTCAGATTCAGATACTTTATTGATAACAATAGTTACAGGTCATTTAGTTACATTTTCATCATGTCGTATACAATAGTTAAAGTCAGCACAGATTGGAATAAATAAACATTACAGAAGTAATTAAGATTCATGTCATACCTACTCAATATTGTAGGCCAATAAAAAATGACAATTAAATTACATTTGGGTTACATTAAATAGATTATACATTTTCATACAAATTATAAAAAAAAAATTAAATTAATTAAATAATAAATGTCATTACAATAAAATGTCTTCAAAAATTATAATAGTTTAACAATGTCAAGTGTTACCTAATTTCATAGAAGGTAATTATAAATATTTATTTATCATAATAATCTATAGATTCACAGAAATGTCAAATGCTACTTATTAATTAAAAAATTCTTCTAGAGTGTAAAAGCACTGCTCTAAAAGTCATTTTTTTACTAGTGTCTTAAAAGTGGTAATAGAGGTTGCATCTTTGACGTTTACCGGTAGTTTGTTGAATACAGTTGGCCCTAATACGTAAACAGATCGTTCGGACTTTGTCAACTGTTCCCAGTTATATAACATTCTAGCTCTCGTCAAGCGTATTATTCGACGCTAGGTGCCACTGGGTCATTAACACCGGTAAGGTGTCACAATGTGCCATTCTCCATAGAGTTTAAATAAATATATATGTCCCTGCCCACGTCCGCGGCCCAAATTATTCGCAGTGCGTTGAATTGCAAGTGATTCGGTAAAAGCATTGACAAATATTTGCATTGCTGCTTACAAGGTGTTGTTTAGGTGTATACTCATTGGGTCACTTCTTAGCAGATTTGGCACCTATACGTATAGGAACCCTGCATCAATGGAATGCGACACGGCCGTTTAAAAAGTTTCGACTAAAATCATAGCACAGTAATAAAAAAATAATCATCTTGGCGTTAATGTTTCGGTTTTGATCTCACGCACGAGGGCCCGGGGTTCGCCTTGACCATGATCGAAGATATGGCAGATCAGCTAATTACTGTGGAGCGACTGCCATATGACCCTGCTACCAGAGGAACTTGACCGGATCATAGTTACACATTCAGTCGCTTGAATGTGCATTTTTATTACTCTGTAAAATTGATACAGCACGTGTTCCCTTCCGACTCAATTGACTCCTGCCATATACGTACCTACACCACATAGTACAATTAATAATTCATAATCTATCAAATTAGAACCCGATTTTCACATAATGGAACCAGTTACATTACCACGGACAGTGAATTCTGCGCTCCGTTGCCTTGGAAAGAATGCCGGTTATATAAGACATAGCTGTGTTTCAGTTGTATTGTTATTGCCAATTTAACAGTTTCAAGAATTACTGAATATTAAAAGATAGTAAGAGGAAGACTTAGATCAAGTGGTCGGAAAAGCAATTATTTACTTTGCCGACCACTTGATCTAAATCTTACCCTCCTTACTTACTTCTTAAACCCTTAGGGTTCTAAAGGAGACAATATAAAATTGAATAGCACAATCAAAAGTCAATTGTTTTTTGCACTAACACAACCAATTTCATACTCAATCGGCGAAACATTTTTTACAACTTTAGAGTCAATCAACGTTTGCAATTCGCATATCTGGAACAAAAAAAAAAACTAAAATAAGTTTAGAAGCAACAATAATTATGCTATTTGCTAATGTCAATTTCACCATCACAGCCCATAACAGTCCACTGCAGGACTTAGGGCCTCTCCGAAAGGGGAGATTATTGACATAATCTCCACGCTTGGCAGGCGGGATGGAGATCGCACTGTTGTAAATATAACAATGGAAAACGCTGCTGCCCATTTTCCAGCCTACGGAGACTAGATCTTTTGCCTCGAAAACATTAATCGCCTTATACGACACCTACTAGTATAAGGAATTTGTGCTATTCTACTCTGCCGGAAACCACATGGCAAATTTCAATTCAGTAAATGTCATTTACTTGCTGATACCAGCTGGATGCAGAAGGCACAAGACCGGCCTTCTTTATTCTTTATTGTACACAAAATAATAAATACAAATTAACAGAAGGTAACTTAAGTACAAAGGCGAGCTTAACTCAACAGTTTGCCAGGCCTTTGTGGAGATCCCTGCGGGACGCCTATGCCCAGCAGCGGGCTTCTTCCGGCTGATATGATGATGATGATAAAATGTCATTTACTGAATTGGAATTAGTATTACTTTAGCACTTCCGTGTCAATATCAATCAATAACTCGAAGTATCAATAACTCTTCACGCCTGAACGGCTAAGGTAGCTATGATTAGGGTCTGGAATGAGACTGCTTTTTATCCGGAAGATTTATATGCATAATACATATATATTATAGTTAAGAAAAGCCGAGAAAACTAGTGCAAAGCCAGGGCTGGTCGCTAGTACATAGCTTCTCATTTTCCGTCTACTGAGGCCCTAGGCTCTCTGCTTCTTGTCTAATATAGCATTGTAAGGCATACGAGAGTAGAATGCTACTTCATTTCCAGACACACCACCTATTAACCATCGTTTAACGATATTTTAACTTAACGACACTACTGGCTTGTTCATTTTATTCCCAGAGTAATCTTAGAACGTTCATAGTTAACACTATAAACAAAATCAAGGTAAAGTTTGTATGCTAATCTCTATCTCGTGAGCCAATTATTAAGTTTTTAATCGATAACAATTAATGTAAGATTGATTCTAAGTGAAATACAATGTAAAGTGTACCTTACCTTAGCTCCAATATCCCGGTTGGACTGTAGTGCGCGATGGCCCTGGGGTGCACCTTGACCATGATCCAGGATATGGCAGATCAGGTAATTATAGTAGAGGACTGCCATATGCCTCTGTAAACCTGTTAACAAGGTAACTTGACCCGATTGGACCACGGGTACACATTCAGTCGCCTGTACAGGTTTCCTCACGATGTTCTCCTTCACCGTAAGAGCATCGGTTAGTGTTTAACTGATGTTCATACCTTAGAAAAAGGTCATTGGTACATGGCAGCACTGGGGTTCGAACCGGTACCTCTCGCTTACGAGTCGAACCCGCTGCGCTCTCCTGTCTGTTTTTTTACTGATTGACTTAAATAATAGCTCAAAGTTAACTAATTCGTCGCCTCAGTACTCTTTTGGCCTATAGATTAAATTTACTGATTTTAAATTAACTCTTAACGGAGTATTGTTAAGGCGTATATTTCAATCCTGTTTAATGGGAGATAGGCCAAATAAGCTCTGAGGCTGAGGCCACGAATTGTTTTAAATCTTGAAATTAACTAATCACAAACAGGTATTATAGACATATATTTCAGTAAGAGTTGTAGGTGTATCAGTCGTCATGAATAAATAATAAGACATATCAACTTCCCCATTTTTTAACCTAATTAATTCATTTAAGATCTACGTCTGAATATCATACTTGTTATGTGAGAAAACATGTTTCACACGTTTGTACTTGTTATTTACTTGCAATTAAAAATTCATTCCCAACGTGTAATATGTAAATAGTTAAATATGTCTATGATTTATTTATTAAAACTATGCACAACATGCACAAAACTATGTAGTGGCGTATTCAAAAATAAAATAAAGTTATCTAGAACTGACTGAATCAATACTGTTTTACTTGGCCATCGGACTTTGCATTAAAGATCCTAGGGACACTCCTCGAAGTACAACCAAAAATCAAATACCTGGCTAGTCTAAGAAAAAACATGTAGAAGACTGATAGACGCGCAACCCTACGCTGATGCTCGAGGCTCTGCTTAGCAATCCATGGCGGCCAGTTGATATTTGACTGGACCATCCCAAAGGTGGCAGCAGTACTCCGTGTACTTTAAAACAGTTGCTTCAGTTAGGTTACTGAAGCAACGGCTTTGAAGTGAAGTACCGCCTGACCTTTCTTCAAGATATCAAGTTGCTTGGCTGCAGTCTTTGCTTAAGCGTTGTCCTCATAGGTAACGGTCGTGCCACGGGCGATTTTGAGGTCTCCTATTAATCAGGCAACGTCCGTCGTACGACCATGGTCGCACGACCGTTGTCAATTTGAACAGCACCTTAGAGTACATTTAAAAATAACTCAGTAATACTCCTACCTCCAAGACAGGCAGACGCACAACCCTGCCGATGCTTAAGGCTCTGCAGCTTAGAATCAGCTGTTAAACATTACAATTCCTCCAATGTAGTCGCAGGTCTAGCTCAAACTAGATTGTATGTCTCGATTGCGACCTAGCGGTAATAATCCAATCCAAGTAACAGCTTTAATTCACCCAATTGACGCGAGGAAGACGTCTTAACAGCATCCCGTTTACGCTGCGCCTGACACGCGCGATCCATTGCATTTCGTCTGTATATATCAAAAGAAGAACGCCCGTAACGTAACGGAAACCAAACCAAATGTAGAATTTATGGAGTATAAAATATAATCGCCTTACAATATAATTAATTATAAACGTAAAAAAAATCAAAATCTACTGAACGGATTTTCTTACGATTTTCACCAATAGAAATCTGCTTGTGTATTGGGCTAACTCCTCCTAAAATACGCAAAGGGTTGGTGTGATTTTCTTAAATTTAACTTAGAAAACTTCATCTAGAAGTTTTTTTTCTAGTCTTCTATTTTACTAGCTTTTGTCCGCGTTTTTACGTTCTCGTTCTAATCGAACACCTTTTAAAAAACATCGTTATGTTCAACCGATTTACCAAAACCTTAACAGATTATTAAGGTTTTGTGTAACTGTAGAAAAATTTAGTTATTTTCTTTTCACAATGTAGTTAGACATATAAATGAACATTTTAATTTTATAAAGCAAAACTACCATTAATTTACTTTATTTAATAAGAAAAAAAGTCTAACCAACTCTGTCAAGATGTCAAAACACACCAACCAATATTTTATGAAATAAAAAATGGCAACGTAGTAGAAACTGTAATAAGATTTACTGTTGCCGATGCAAACTGCGTCACTGTTATAGGTTGTTGTACTCGGATACTTTCTCTGATAGCTATAGAGGCCAAAATTGGAGAGACAGGTTAGGTCACTCAGAGAGCAGCTACGAGAGCTCACCCTGGTATAAGGGGTTGCTTGCCCATTCGTGTCAAGGACAGGAATTGAATAGCTGGGAGAGCCTAGCACTCGACCACACCGTTTTTATTTACAGCCCATAACAGTCTACTGCAGGACTTACAGCCACGACACGGGAGGTAACTGCCACAATCTCCACGCTTGGCAGGCGGGTTGGAAATCGCAGTGTTATAAATGTAGAAATAGAAAAACATTAGTGCCTTGTACGCCAACCACAACTGTAAAGGGTTGGTGCTATTCTACTCTGCCGGACACCACATGGCTAGCCCACTATTTAGCGGAAGACTGTTACTGACGGTGTGACCATACATCACAATAAATAATAGTAGTTATCTTGGCGTTAATGTCCCGCGGGGTCCCCCTTGACTGTGATCTAATATTTGGCAGATCAGGTTTTCCAGTGGAGCGACTGCCATCTGACGGCGGCGACCCTGTAACCAGGGGACCCAACATGACAATACCTGGTATTAAATCTCTCCGAACATAATATTGCAACTATTTTAGTTTTTACTCTAAAATTCATAAAATTTGAATGATTATTTGAGAAATATAAGAGAGAAATCGGCAATAATACAGAATGACGTCAACCGTCTATTAGAATAAATATTCCAGTCTTCTCAAATCCAACTTTTACTTTAACATACTAAACTTGTTTAAACAAATCAGAATGCAGGTGTTTCATAAAAAGTATTCTATATATCTTTGGGAAAACATTTCAACCCTCTAATACCTACTTACATAATGTTACTTCATATAGGATCACACACATACACACAAATGCTTGGATCAGGTTAGATAAGTGGGATCTGTACTTACCGCAACCGGGGACATCGAACCTCGACAGTGACGTCAAAGCCCGAATATCCGCGGCTTCGGCCATATGGTGGGAGGTGACGGGCGTCATTTGTGACCACAAAATGCCGTAAAGCTGAAGGGACAAGTCTATAAGACCGTAAATAGACCTGCTTTAAAATACGGCAGCGAAACTTGGCCCCTAATAAAGCAACACAAGCAGAATCTGCGCATCACGAAAATAACAATGCTGAGGTGGATTTGTGTAGTTTCACAAAGATCGCGTCCGATAGCCTTTGATGGTATGGCCACGTCTTGTGCAGACCGTCAAATTAGGTATGTAGGGAACAAATGTCTGGCCATGCCACCCCCGCCATACAGGGGAAAGAAAGGCCGGCTTGACTGGTTTGAGTGCCAACGAACTCACTACCAAGGGTGCTGAAGACTGGGCGAGGTGGACCAAGAGGAGTAGGAACATAACGCCAAGATGATGGTGACAAACGATCGGCCGTCTTGACGTAAATGTCTCGGCTGTGCTCTCGCGCACTAGGGCCCGGGATCCGTCCTAACTGTGATCCACGATTCGGCAGATCAGTTAATTACAGTGGAGCGACTGCCATCTGACCTCCGTGACTCTGGTACAAGGGGAATCGCTGACCAGATTGGATCATGGTTTCACCACGAAGTTTTCCCTAGCCATAAGAGCAACGGTTAGTGTAAACACTAATGTCCATAACTCAGAAAAGAGTCATTGGTACATGGCGGCAGTGGGATTCGAACCCGGTATCAATCGCTTGCTACGCGGATACCTTTACCACTAAGCAACCGACGCTCTGCCGAAGATGGTGACACACCCACGCAAACATATATAGGGGAAAAAAATCAACTGGCTTACAGACATTTCATGCTTACAGACTTACATGTAAGGCCTTAAATTATTTGCTATATTTTAGTATTTAAAGAGGCTAAGGTTGTCACTGGCTGCATAACCCCGGACAGCAATGCGAAGTGCAGGCGCATTTTAGCAAAAAAAAATTTTTTTCTTGTATTTATAAAAAAATAAACTTTATTAAAGCTATCTACTTTGTCTTAGTAACACCTATCTAAAGGCGAAAAGCTCATGCTCGCCTAATAATCGCACATTTTATTGTGTCAAATAATAATTACTCGAATAAATTAAGTAGGAACCTGTTGTATTTACGTCAAAGAACTCTTATATTATAATATGTGTCTGATAGGCTACATACGGGGTCACAGCGAAGCGGTTATGTAGCTGTGTTTATATAGGATATTATGCTTCTAAGCGGCTCAGTTAGAAGAGAGTCGTCTGCGCACGCGACTGCTTTATAAACTTGAACTTATTTCGTTTGTGTTTTTTTTTTGTGAAGTGTATTGTTCGCAAGTTCGTGGAAGTTCGTGCCTTTTGTGGAACAGAGGAGAGGGTAAGCATTTTATTTTATTGTTATGTGAAAAAAGACGGCGCTTCATTTTATTTTTTTAATTTTCAGTAAACGAATTTAACTAGTTAGGTTAAGTAATGTTTTTTTTTAGGTTAATTAATACTTTGTACTTAATTGTTTAGAAGTGTAGAAAATATTTGAATAAATAATTCCTACTCCTAAAAAAAATGATTCCGAAAAGTAAAAAAAAAAAAAAATTTATCATACTTATTAACAACTACAATTTCTTCTGTAATGACTGTAATCTTAGATTTTTAAATCGCTAACATCCACATTTTATCATACCGATTGATAATCAGTTTCGAGCTGGTTTTGTGGTTCCTCCGTTTTTATAATTATATTAGTTCATGCTTAATTAATAACGAAAAAAAGAAAGTTTCAAATATTATAGGGGGTTCTTATTTGCATGGAACCATGTAGTGATATTAATAAGTTTAGGCGCCGTGTCTCGCAAAGTGCTATTAAATTTCGAAAGGTTCGTTGATTTTTCGCTTACTTCTATGCAGCTTCTTCTTTTTGTTTACATTAGGTACATTGGCATGTAAGTTCGTTATTGCACGGCTTCCCAACTAGCGACTATTAGCCACCTTGTTTGTTATATTTTCCCTTTACAAAGTCAAAGCCAAAGTCAAAGCCAAAGTCAAAGCCAAAGTCAAAGCTAAAGTCAAAGTCAAAGGCTTTTATTTGTGTTACAGGTAGGCAAGGTAGGTCAAGGAAGGTCTATTAGGAAGTTTATAAATAATAATAATAAAAAAACAATAAAAAGGATAGCACAATAATTGTATAATTAAATAGTACCACATACGAATATCAATAATCCAATGTATTAGAAAAATATCTACAATAAAATGTAAACTTTGTCCTATTTAGGAATACGGTTTTAACATTTCATATAATATTGCTGGCTGAGTTTAAAACAACTGATAGACGAGTCACCCTATTCTCTAAGTTGGTCTATCGATCCGATGTCAAAAGGGCTGTGAAATTGATTTGAGATGGTAACAATTTATACATAGACATAGACATAGACGTATTTCTATTTGGTCCGTAGGAATGTTATCGAATCACGGGAATAGAAAATAGTACACACAATAGCTTTTTAGTAAGTAATTTAATAACAAATGAAAGTACTTAAGATTGACTTGCAACTCTTGGATAGATCAACCAAATACCAACAGGCCGGTTTGCATTCGGTGGAAAAACACGCAGAGCATAATTTGTGGCCTCCAAGTGACTGATGCAAAACTGCAGAGCCTCGGGTTGTACATCTGTCTATCATCTACAGGTTGCATTTCGGGGAATTTGCCAATGAGTTGCACGATCTTACAACACAACTGGTATATTGCCCGCAGTGGTTGGGAGGGTGAAGTTTCAAGGACAAGTGCGGGGCGCGGGGCAGGATGCATTTTATGCCGCAAAACATCACTTAATGACGTTTCGAGGGAAAATATTTGAGGTCCCTGCCCCGCGCCCCCGCTTTCAACCCCGAAACCTACATCGGGAGGGGGACCTCCCGCCTACCCCACCGCGGGCGATACACCAGTTCTGTTGTGGTTCTGATGTCGATAATCCTTCCATAGGCCCTTTGCATAGGATTCTTCTAAATCACCGGACAGATTTTAAAAAATCTTTCACTAAAAGGATGCACAAAATAATGTATTGCCTAGTATCAGAGGGTACTGTTAATCCATGAATAATAATAGAATCCCCCTGGACAGTAATTTTTACAAAGATTTGCACTACACCTGGGCTTACAGCATGGTAAGCTGTCCTAAGTAAGGAGTTTATTAAGATTTTACACGCGGATAAAAACCGCAAAGCATCACATTAGTCTTATTGAAAATTACGCAAAATTTTCCCTATTTCTATTGTACTTGTTTCTAAAAAATCTAATTACAGTAACTTGTCAAAAGGTGTTTCGCGGAAAGGTACTAGTGCGGCGTTTCCTCTGCGGTTTGGGCCTAATTTGGCTACGTGCTTAAAGACATGTGCCATCGAAATTTGTATACACATTAGCGAGCTACAGTGGGTTCTAATAGTTCTCAGGCATAGTGGTGGATTAATTAAACCGTTAGTATAATGGGTTCGATATTTGAATAGGGAAATAATCGGTATTTAAGAACCTTTGAAAATGTGGGACAGTGAACCATTTGGCGAGGCAGGTAATTTTTTAAAAGTCAATTTAGAAGAACGTCAAGTTCGTTTTATGTAAATTTCTGGGTAGACATCTTCTCAGTAGGTCAATTTCAAGGGACGTCTTTTTCTGGTTTAGTCATTCTTTAGTCATTTATTTTTCAAGTACATATTCTAAACCGATTCTTATGACACTATTCATACATAACTATCCAATGAAAATTAATTTAAAATTATCATGGACGGTTTAGACGCGCTTCAGATGCGATGCGCCTACGCATATAAAGTAGGCACTAGTGAGCGTTTAATAGTGGCGCCACCTATTGGCTATTTGTTAGGTTCGTTGTTGCTTTATCTACTGTCGAAATTAGTTTGTTTTCTTGCCACCAAATATGATGACGATGTAGTTGGCGCGTGGCAAGAAACAAAAAACTGAGCGTAATACCGTAAGAGGCGTCACAACAATATTGTTCTTATACCATACTAACTAAAAAAGGCGAACCTTCAAATTACGTTACTAATAAAATACTCGATTTTTACGTAAAAACTGACTTTTTTAATCGACGTTTCTACTCGGAAACATTACCACGGTTTCAATCGGTTTAAACATTACTACGTGGAGTTCTTCAAGTATTCAAGAAGGGTTTGAAAGTGTTTTTGGGGGCGGGAATACCAGGAGTGATATCCGTAAACGTCCGTAAGCTGCAGTGGTCACCACCATCTGGTAAGATACAAGTAAATAATTTACTTAGTTTAGGTGTCCCAACTATCAATAACTAGAATTAATTTACAATTCTTGCACAAATAACAATAGGTACAGTTATTTATGCAAGAGTTGTAAATATGTAGTATTGATTTATTTGTAGCTATTTACCATAAGTATCCCATCTGGGCCTTTTAAGATATGAGCAGACTGCGAGTCGGGCCGCTGGTCAAAAGGCCGCTGAAATTGCTTGTGCCTATGTCTTTAAATGCAATATCGCACAGTCCGCTGCCCGTGTTGCAGCGTGTTGGATAGTACGCGAGTTTTGATGCGTGTGGCTCGACCCGCCCCGTTGAGCAGTGTGCTATACTAACCGGATGCGAGTGCACGCGCGCATGTTTTTCAATTTCACAATCTACGTCTTTATTGTCCATGTCCATAGTCGCTACAAAGCATCGGAGCGACCTAGTGGCTAGCTGGTCCGACTCGTAAGCAAGAACTATGAGTTCGGTCCCCAGTGCCGCCATGTACAAACATTTTCCGAGTTATGTACAACACTAACCGATGCTCTTACGGTGAGGGAAATATCGTGAGGAAACCTGCACATTGAATGGTGTAACCATGATCTAATCTAGTCGGGCAAAGTCATAGCAAAGTCATATGGGTCAGATTGCAGTCGCTCCACTGTAATAACGTGATCTGCAAATTTTGGATCATCGTCAAGGCGGACATCGGGCACAAGATGATGATGATGACCCATAGTCGCTACATACAATACAATCCTACAGTCGAAACGTCCAACAGTACGTTCATAGGCTTCTTGAAGGGGCCCTCTTTCTAGGCTCCAGGGTTTCGTGAGCTCTTTATGTTCTCAAACTCAAGACACGTTCTTGCCTATTCATTTGGCACGAACTTTAGTACTATTCTAGTATCAGAGACAGATAGAACTGTCGTTATAAGACGCGTGTACGGAGATCCTATATTGGTTGCTATTAATTATTTGTAGTTAGCATTTACCGCTTCACGTCAGCGTATTACTTGCCCGACCAACAATAGGACAATAAAAAGTTTTTAAATTTAACTCTTTATTGTACACAATAAAAATATACAAAGAATTATCATAATTATCAATGACACAACAGAACTCTGTAACCTTCTATGAATGTAACATCTCCTCTTCACAGAAATGCAACTCCCAAAACTATGACGCGCACACTTATAAGGATAACCAAATAATATTCTGTTTCTATTTATTTTACTTAAGTCTACTAAAATAGACTTTTTAAACACATCCGTCCTTTACCTCAAGAGGAATATGCATATCTAAGATCTAGGCCAGTATGTATTAGAAAGATTGCGAGCGTGCGAAGGTCATTACCAAATCGTATGAAACGTCCTTTTGTTGTCACTTTATCTCATATTCTATCTGTTTTATGCCAGTTTGAAGGTCTATGCTTTTATTCCATAGTGACCTAGGGTTCAAATTCTGTAAGTAAATTATTATTTGTGACTGGTTAAACAGACGTGGGAGCCGATTGGCAACCTATGACGGTCGTTTTTGTCTTTTTTTTAGCCAAGCTTCCGTGTTGCATAAATTTCAGTAATTTTTTCAGGTCTTACTTCAATTTTTTGTAAATTATTGATACTTACATTCAACTTAGTCTGTACATCCGTATAAAACTAATAATTGATAATTATCTATGTAATTCGCAACAACTCGTGATACTTTACCCTCAAGTAATTTTGTAAATTAAAAAAAAAAAACAATTTACATTTTCAATGTTTTAAGTACCTACTACTTAAAGTTTTGCTATAACAGGGTTGAATTGGACAAACTTACCTAGAATGATGAACGAAATCAATACGAAATCAGTATTATTGTCTACGTTTTCCATACGAATTCTAATATTGACATGACATTATTGGTTTGACATACAGTTTCTCATCAGAGAGGTTAGATGGCACTCTCTCCACTGTAATTATTTAACGTGGTCCGGAATAAGTCAAGGCGGACCTTGGGCCCTCGTTCGCGAGAGCACAACCGGGACATTAAGACTAAGATGATTGTAAAGTTTCTGATCAAATGGTTCAACATGCATAATGATAGTGAGGAGTCATCAACACTATGACATACCGTCGATGTTTACAATATTACCATTAACCTAATTTGCCGTTTGAGACCTACAAATCCTAAAAACAATGAATATTAAATCGCACACACTAATCAAAATCTACAGTGATGACCTCAAAACTTGACTTTGGCACTGTGATATTAAACTGGCAAATTAGTTGGAACCGGCCATAATGACGTCTTTGCCAGACTACTAACAGGTTCACCAAAATTAATAGCGTAGCACAACTTGCTTTAAGTCTTAAAAAAAAGGTTAATCTTTGTTTATTAAACAGTGCTACTTAGTGACAAACGAGCAGACAGCTCACCTGATAGTAAGTGGTAACTGTTGCCCATAACATCCACAATTCATACATTTAGGTTGCAGGTAACAAAAATACAGAGCCGCAGGACTATGACATGGGGTCGTTCAAGAGGTATGTTAGAGGCGGGCAACGTATTGGTAGCGCCCCTGGTGTTGCAGATGCCCATAGGCAGCGGTGACCACTTTCCATCAGGTGGCCCGCTAGCCTGTTTGTCTACGGTATTACATTAAAAACCCATGTTGTATACAATTGCGGTTTTGGGTCATTAACCGGTGCTAGTAATTTTGGCATGAGAGACATTGCGGTTTAGATTGAGGAGGCTCGCCCGCACTGGTTTAGTCACGTGCTGCGTAAGCCCCAGGGATACGTGGGAAACAGACCGTGTCTAAACCTGCAGGTATCAGGAAATATATCCTACGGGAGGCCCTTAACCGCTCTCATCCTCGCAAGCGCTCACCTTCTAATGCTTGTCTTTTCTATCTCTAGCAACTTACCATGAGTGTGATAGAGATAGGTACGGACTTCGGGCCTTCGTGTGCAAAAGCACAACCGGGACATTAACGTTAAGATGATTTCATTTTTTTATTTAGTATGGTGCACCGAAATAGGTAAACAAGTAAGTCTCGTTTGCTCAGCGGGTATTTCGAACAATAAATCGCTCGATCTTGTCGAACAAATTACTTTCGAAACCGCAGACCCGCTAGGAATACTGAATAAAAAATTAACCGTATAGCTAATAGAAAGACTGGTCTGTACGTACGTCACAACGCATACAAAAGTTAGGAGAATAAAATTGGAACAGTCGACATTCAGTACAGGCAATTTTTTATTTTGGGCGAATAAATTAGATATCTCTTGGTTGTTACTTCACAGTTACATAGCTATATTGAATATTAACGCCGTCTTTGAGAAAATCTGGTAATTATTAGACAGACCCAGAAAAACTTTCACTGATCAAGTCAGTAATGTTCTCAAAACAGCTGGGGTCCGAAGTGGCAAGAATAAAAGGAGATGTATGGAAAGAGTTGTGGATATATGCGTGGCGAGGGAGTTGTGTCAGGACAGAGCAAAGTGGCGGTGCAGAGTCTCTGCCTACCCCACCTGTGGGACACAGGCGTGAGCTTAATGTGTGTATTATATAGATTATTATAGCATCTTTCCATCATGTGATCTGCTTGCTCTAGTAGTCGCCATAGTAATATCTCTCGTTATCTGTTATTCAGCAAAATCGGTACATTTTGGCGCTGGGGTTCGAATCCAGTACCTCGGTAAGTCGGTGACGTTGTATTAGCTACTAATCATCAGCCAATCTATCTGCTAATTTGTGGCCTAGGCAAATAAAAAAAGCTATAATTTACAATAGACAATTAAGCTCATAATCCACTGTTAGACTGGTTTCATTAAATGGGCCGGTATCATTATCGTATGATAATAATATATTCGTAAAGTAATCGTAGATATATTTTTTAATATTCTAAGTGATCTTTGTTGTAAGTGCCTCTATAATAGAGGTATTAAACTGTTTTGTTGTTACGTTTTTGTTGTTTACACTCAGAATTGTGAACTAGTTTTGTTACGTAGTCAAATTCATCATTGGGTAAAAAATATACAATAAAATGATATCGTTTGATGAAGGTTCGAAATTGCTAGTTCTGCTATCAACAACATGCATTCCGGATCTGATTTTCTATAATGCCAATTAGTTTTATGATTAAGGAAAATATTGTTTTTTGTTTTGCGCCTACTGCAAAGTGTATAATGGCACCTACCGCACTATCGAGAGAGGGAGGCAGAGAACACTCATGTGTACCAGCGCGACCAGCCGGCTGGTTATGCGGGACTCGCAAGATACCTAGGCGCCTACCAGCTAAACTCTGTCTTGGGAGTACCTATAGCTGGGAAGGCTTTTTAGTTTCATGTTAGTCCTCAAAGTCGAACGGTCCTGCACTTTATTACATGAAAAATAATGAATTACATAGACTGTTCCAAGACGGGCATGCTTCATCTTCGGCCGCATCGTCACTTACCAACAGGTGAGATGGCGGTCAAATGCCTGTCTTGTCAAATTAAAAAAAAAAAATTGTATTGATACTATATGCTCACCCCTGTGGCCTGTGGGAAGCGGGTGTACATACATGCACTTATGTTTGTAGGCTTAATAGCTACACAGAGAAAAAAGTTTTATTCAAATCCGACCAGTAGTACCGGAGATTAGGGTGTACAAACAGACAGACAAAAATTAATCATAAAAAAATCTTATTTCTTCATCGCCCTATATTATTATTTTTTGTATATTCAATGTACAGACACACTTTTATTATTATTTTACAATGGCTACTAACGTCTAGTCCACCGTAGACCCGCCCACATCGCGTCTGCAAACTGGTCTCGTCCAAATTACATAAATCCACGTAAACGCTGAAAGGTCGCGCGTCATAGTTTTTTACCCACTATCTGTTATGTCAATCACTTAGCTTGAAAAAAGGTACCGCCTAACATGTAATTGAAAGAAAAAAGTTTGCAAAAAACCGCGTAGATGTCTATGCAGGCTATGTTTTTGGAATTATGTTTTGTTTTTTTAAATACATAATTACAGTCGTGTGAAGTATATCCACCCCACGTCCGCGAACTGAGTCTAAACAGGTTCTACGCATATTAAATACTAACGTCATAAATGTTGATTTGATGTTTCTCACACAGTAACGGGTTACATAATTTTTTTTTAACAAAAAAGATTGTTATTGTTGTTAACGTTAAGTTTTGCGTAAAATTGTCGTGTAGCTTTTAGATCGAAGATTTAGAAGAAAAATATTCGTTATTTCTCCATATAGCGATATCATTTTTATCTGTAAAGTATCTGTTAGAATAAGGTTTTTCCATTGTTGTTGTCAATTAATCGCCGCGTTTAACTTAAAACGCCTTAAAATTAATAAAATTACTCTTCTTCTTATCGTGTCAATGATAAATAGTTTAGCTATATTTTGCCCGTCCAAAACTTACAGACGCGGATGGCACTGTCTGTGGCCTCAAAGAGATCTTTGAGCGAACAGGAGTCTGGGTATACCGGGCAGACTAGCAAATGCGCCGTGGTTTGAGGCTTCACTCCACACTCGCAGGCGCTCACGATGGGAGCAATCTATCCTATCTGCACAAATTTTCTCTTGATCTGCCGACGCAGGGCAGTTCATAAACAATAAAATAATTTTCGTTGCAAGATTAGAGACGAGAAAAATCTAAATTTTAAATTTTCTATGAGACGTATCGTTTACTTGATCAATTACTTGTATCTTTACAACGATATGTGGGCATTTTCTAGGCCGTTCCGTCCACCGTACCCTATCACCGGTGTCACGCAAGGCGACAGCCAGAGGAAGTGAGCCAATGTGCCTCTGTCAAGATCCATTGCATGTGTCAATGATCTTACTTCTGACGGTGAACGATACTGTACATGTACAATAATAATAATGAATATTATTCATGAAAAACTGAAGCCTAAAATTACATGTTGCTGTTACTTTTGAAGACATGTATGTGTTGTTATCTATTTTTACATTACATTACGTTCGATATGTTAAGAGTGGACACGATATCGGATATTCCTGGTTTCTCGCTCTTGTGTGTTTTTGTAATGAGAACTAGATTTTGCCTGCGACTTCGTACGTACAGAATTCGGTTACACCCCCAGCCTTTTATCAAGAATCAGATGTGGCTTAATATTTCACTTGCTGATGATAATGTAGCTTTTTATAGTAGTCAAAATGCATAAAATCTGTTACGTTAGTACTTTTTGAGTTACTAACAGGCAAACAAATATTTTCGAATAGTTTGCACAGCGACAGCTAAAAAAAAACATAAACTTTACAGAAATTTCATAACTTTACCGCAATGTTCTTCATAGGTTGTCGGCATCAAAACTCTTGAATAAGTTCCTTATCGAATTTAGTAGATAATGAAGGATATAAATATTTTTTTTTTGTCATATGGTAGGCAAACAGGCAAGCAGCAATTATTAATTACATTTTGTTGGATAAAAGACGGCTTAACTTATGAATGTGGAACAGGCAAAGATATGTGTCAGGATCGAAGCTTGTGGCAGTCGATAGTCTCTGCCTACTCCTCTGGAGTACAGGCGTGCGTGTATAATGCAGGTTGTTATGTCATCGATTTCGTCCACATTGACATCGCTAAAGGTCAAACAGCATTTTTCCCTACTTGTAATAATTTTATCTATTCATTGAGTTGTCATCGCACCACGAAGGTCATCCACTAGGCCATGGGAAAAGTTGACTTCCTTATTATGCACGAACGTGGGCATTGTATGAATGAATGAATCGTGTAAGATTATGAGGGTTGATGTATGGTGCTTGCAAAACCGACAAGTGCGTGATAGCCAATCTATTACCATATTCAAAAAGCGTGTAAAAGAGTTTTATCTATCACAGAGTGTTCCTAAGTTATAGATAATGTCTGTATGTAGTATATATTATTATTATATTATAAGTCGATATGTATGTATGTGTGTATATATGTATGTATTTATAGATATTTATGTGTGTAAGTAGAATAAATGAATGAACTTAGGCTCTGTGGGTTTGTTGCCGTTTCTTTACCACGGAGGACCACCTAGGAAGCGGCGTTAACATTCCTTCCCTTCCCACACACGGTGTCTTTTGGTCGTAGCGGGGCTGGGGGGCGTCTGCTCGGCGCGGACTGCGGTACGGATGGCGTAGGATAAGATAGGGGAAAAGTAGGGGTAGGGTTAGGTTAGGTTAAGGGGTAGGCCGGGGTAGGGTTGGGTAGGGTAGGATAGGGGAAATTTTGAATTTTGAAAATATACTTATTTATATGCCTATTTAGATAGGTAATATTGTGCACGTCCTATCGGCGTCTCATGATCACATCACACTCCCGAAGGCCTGCTGGAAGAGATTTCTTTAGAAATAAGTAGCGCCTGTTGTGCCATTTATTACATTGCCTGTTATTTGCTATGTATTTCTTGTGTACAATAAACAGTTAAAAAAAAAATTGATGCTACGCCAGCCGATGCTGGTAACTGGATGGGTGACAGTTTCCTTTGAGGCTAATCGAATTTTAGTACAACAAGGAGGTCGCTACTCGTTAGGTGTTCTACCTTCAAATACCGTTGGATAGGCGAGGTTGATGAACGTCTTCCGCTGGGGAAGTGTATGATGAAAAGGTTAATTAATGTGGATGAAGCGAGAGACATTTGTTAGGACCATAGCAAGTGGAACAATGTGGTTTCTGCCTTTCCCTACGGAAAAAAGCCTGACGTTATATATGCATAATATTTTTTATAAATTAAGGTCGCATTCCTGTCTGTCAAAAAGAAACAATTGCTTAAGCAACATTAATGGGCAACTTAATAAGTCAATGAGCGAGCTTAGAGAACTCGATATTTTCGTCATTTTGGATATTATGTACATTGTTAGAATGCAATAGATATGAAATAATGAGCGAGCGCGACGAGCTCGAAATGTTTGAAATTTTTTTTGCTAGCTGTCATGTTTTTAATTTCATTTGAGGCTTGTATGAAGTGTATAAAAAAAATACTTATTTGGGTTAATCCACACGTTCTAGGCGAGCCACTTTAAAACGCCCACCGGGCCGCATCCGTCCCGCGGGCCGCAGGTTGAGTATACCTGCTTTAGACCTTACTTAAATCATCATCATATTTTTTAAATAAGTACCTTTGTTTTCATAACTCACTTGTAATAATTATCATATTTTTTGTCACCTCTACCTTCGCAGTAACAGGAAAAACAAAACAAAAATAAATAGGTATTTGATAAAATGGTGGCGTCTGTTGGAATATAATTTATAAATTGATAATTAACAAAATTGGTGTAGGTAGTCACTGTCAGTAGTCATCTTCCATGCAATTTTCCCAGTATTAGATTCAGGGTACGCTTGACGATGGTCCAGGATTTGGCACTGACCCGGGGAATCTAACTAGTTTGAATCACGGCTTCTCATTCAGTCGCCTGAAGGTGCAGGTTTCTTTATAATGTTTTCATTCACCGTACGAGCATCGGTTAGCATTCAACTAATGTACATAACACAGAAAAGAGTAATTGGTACATGGCCGCAGTTGGATTCGAACCCGGTACATCTCGTTTACGAGTCGGATACCGTAAACACTTGGCCACTGACGTTCCCAAGCTCTAATCGTAAGTAGGTATTACCAGATAAAAATCAAGCGATATGTTAAAGATATACAGTTTTACACTTTGCGCACCAAAGAATGCAAATAGGGCGAAAGATTTATTATAGTCTCCCACTTAACTAATACTGATTCCAAGATAATAATACTCATGCTGAATAGTAATTCGCAATTGGAACAAGTATTCTAAACGCTATTTTACTTCGTCTCTGTCTTATTCTATAGGTTACATAGAGATGAAGCTTATATTATGGAAAACTTTGTAGATTGATCCACAATGGTTTAGTTTAGTTTGCGAAAATACGTCTTTGAAATGAGACGATTGTACAGTGTAGTAAAAAATACTTAGATAATATTTTGTATGTCAATTTTGTGTTTGTGTGTGTAAAAAAATGTAATATGGCAAAAAGCAGCTTTATTAATTTGGGTTTTAAGCCATCCCATTGGTAAGTTGACCTTTATACTAAAAATAGATGACAAATATTTGTAACTAGCTTGTTGCTGCGACTTCATCCGCGTAAAACTCGGTTAAAAGCTATATTGCTGCCAAATTTTATCAAAATCTGTATAGTAGTTTTTGCGTACATCCTGACATACATCCATACTTACAAAGTTTATTAGTAGAAGTTGCAATTGGACCCATGACTTTATGCAATTCCTTGGTAACAAAATACTCTGACCAAAACAAAGAATTACGTCCACCAAAAGCTGGCTCTTGCAAAAAAGGAGAAATTATACCTATTTCTCTGAATCATACAAAACATTACACCGCATACAAAGTAATTAATAAGTAAAACAACTTATTAAGTAATCTACTAACAGCCTAGTAAATATTTAGTTAGTAGGTGTATAAGCTATGCACTCATTTACTTAACGCCTGGCCTCTACAACGAGGCCTTGCCCAGACAAGCTTGATTAACGTGCAGTTTCCGATTTTTTGCCATTAAGGAAAAATCTAAAGTTTTAAAAAATATCTATGTCTCTCGCATAAGACTAGGTGAGCAACAGAGTAGAATATTGCAAAAACCTGCAATCTGACGACCTAAGTGGTGGAGTTGTTGAAGGCCTCGAGTTTGATTGCCGGCAAAGCAGACATTGAAATGACGAATTTTAATTTCTGTTTCGGGTGTGGGTGTTGTCTGTATATAAGTGGTTTATTAGTAATGTAGCACCCATTACACAAACTTTGCTTAGTATGGGGCTAGATGGTGCTATGTCCAAGCATATTCATTGTAATTTTAACCCCCCTTCTACTCACGACGGTTATCGCGCAGTCAGCTACAGAATGAATGGATCCCCCTACCGTACGTACATTCAATGGGGGTTCAAACACTTTGCAGTTGACTGTACTTAGTTGGCTTGGTGCTCAATAGACCAGTAACTATTGCAGCAGGGTATTGTTTTCTGCGTATCTTCAGTATAGCGATCTTCATACGTGGAGAGCAGCATTTTAAATAATCAACTGGAAACGCTGCTGTACATTTTCTGGTTTATGCAGATGTGTTAGCTGTCACAGACGGCAGCACTTAATTTCCAGACAAAATGTGTGGATGCGTGGACAAACCGGAGACGATTCAAAGTCTAAACACGGTAGGTTGAGTAGCATGTACATACATTAGAAAAAGCCTATTGATGTTCCGAACTGCAGTCACCAGCAAGCCACGGGAATGCCCCACGTCCGTGATAGCAGTCTTCCCCTTTGACCCCCAGGTTGTATCATTTGATCGTATCGCCGAGTAATTGACCTAAATGGTACTAATTTTTTGTAGCAACGCCATAGAGGCGGCTATGTAATTACTGAGGCTCGCAATAAGAACATATTGTGGCCGACAGCTCGTAATGGTTGCAGTTTATAATGTCATAAGTCACGTTTTTCTGTGCAAATTGCGTGGCATTCGACAGGTGTCGCGTGAGATTGTCTGTTTGAGAAAACGCTTCGCTATTATCCTGGTCGTTAGCTGGTTGGTAGTGTCTTCTGTGGCGATTTTGCCAAAGGTTTACTAATAGTACAGTCGCTAGACTGTAATTCCCACGTCTGCCAGAACTTGCATCATGGTCAAGGTGGATCTTGGGCCTTCGCCCGCGAGATCACGACTGGCATATTGACGTGAAACAAGTCGCCAATAATGGATTTTTACGATTGATCTTTGAGTCTAGTAATATTTATATAGCTTTCAGTGACTGAGTAAAATTCTGCCAAGCGTGTATTGGCAAAACTCGTCTACATACATATTATAAAGAGGAAAAGTTTGTATTTGAGGGTAATCTCCGAAAGTACTAATAAAATTTGAAAAATATTTCACTAACGAAAGCTACACATTCCCAAGTGGCATAGGCTACGTTTTATTCCTAAAAAATATAGGGTCCCGCGGGTTATTTGACGACCTGAGTGGCTCCGTGGTCAACATGCCGGTCTGCCACGCGGGTTCGATTCCCGGCCGGGCAGAAATTGAAATAATGAATTTTAATTTCTGTTACGGGTCTGGGTGTTCTATGTATAATAAGTATGTATTTAAAAAAGTATTTAAGTAATATATCAGTAATCTAGTACCCATATTACAAGCTTTGCTTAGTTTGGGGCTAGATGGCGCTGTGTGAATTTGTCCACGAATATTTATTAATTTATTTATTTGAATCCAAACTGCGTGCGGGCGGATTAAAACTATGAGGTGAAAACTGCTAATACTCATATAATGAGCAGGAACTGTAACTTGAGTCCTTGAATGATATAATTATTAGTCTTAGGTCAAGGGTTTAATTTGAATTTATTCAACAACTTGCTAGTGAGATCGTAGACATTTAGCCTAAAATCGTCGACAATGACAAACAAGATCTTAATCTGATGAATTATGGTGGTATTTTCAAGAACTTGTTTCATAATGAGCCACGTTAGATCAAAGATAAAGTGCTACAATAATTAAAACTCTAGTAAACAACACGTGGACGTCTAAATAAATAATGGGTCAGTCGACAAATTGAGATATGTCTCTGAAGTATAGAGATCACTCACTCACTCTACCGACACGTTACGACCGACTGCTATACGTACATAGATTCTTTTTTGAGTAGGACATTAAATATCTGTTTCAATCGTCAAAGAGGAGGTAGGAAAGTAGAAAGTAAACACACAGTGACGTATTGGACGTCCCAGGTGTGCTCCGGGCACACCCACATTGACTTTGACGATTTAGAAATTTTTGGGAAACCTCACTAGACTAGCCATATCTAACCAAACATCTATGATCAGAATAGGGGTAGGTAGGGACTTGCTGTAGTTTTAGGTGCTCGATATTTTTACAATTTCACAATTAAAGCTGGCTTGATCTTATTAAAAATAATATAAATCAGTGATTCAATTATGAGCGCAGTGAGTAGCTCTTAAATTTTTAACAGTTTGACGATGGAAATAATAAACTATAAATGTACGAGTTCGCTCTGAATTTTTAGCATAGTTATTGCATGATTAAAAAAAATTAATTCATAATTGTAATGAAATCTTATATTTTTATATAGACCTTCAAGACCATTGCATGATTAAAAAAAATTAATTCATAATTGTAATGAAATCTTATATTTTTTGTTTCGGTAAAATAATTAAATTAAATAGACGAAAGCGGTGAGCTCGAAATTTTTAAGTTTTTTTTTCGGCGTGACGAAATTGTAATAAAATAAACTTAAAGAAGTTTTTGGCATTTAGGCATTCGAAAGCTTGTACGAAGATGCCTTAAAAACAGACAAATTGAAAATAATTAATGAAATAATGACAGTGCTAAAAGTATGAGCGAGCGAAGCGTACTCGAAATATTCTTTATTTTATATACGCAATAAAGTACCTACCTAAGTAATAAGTGCGAGCAGCAAGACCAAAATAAATAAAATATTTTTATTTATTGTAGAGGCTTTGCGATCCCGTAGATGGCGCTCAGGAGACACACTTTGAAAAACACTGTTATAAGTAATATTAGTCACCTTGTCCTTGATTGATCACAATAAAGTATTTGAATTTGAATTGAATTAGTGACAATCTCGGATTATTTATTCAACAACAACAAATAAATAATATGACCGTTATAAAGTTATTGTTTTCAGTTCACTAAGGCAAAGGCTGTTTACAACATGTGAATTATCCGAATACTGTCCTACGCATTTGACATGTATTTGCTAATTAATACCCTAATATTGTAAACATGTTGTTGTCTAGATTTAAAACTCTTTTGTTCGTTTGTGGAATTTTTTGAAACATAATGACTAATTTTTGGGTAACCGGTAGGGGAGACTGGGTTAGTTGTAATGTTTTTCTGAAAGGATCATATTTTTTATTTATTTATTTCTTAACACCTTCTACACACTTAAATCCACGTATTAAAAATAAAAACAATATATACCACCAATGTTTCTCTAACTCAATAATATTTATTAGCAAAAAGATCTATTTGAAAATGCAAATGTATTCATGGGACGTTGGTGAAATTTTTTCTCATTCCGTTATATAATCTGTCTTAAACAGAATGTGTCCTGAACCGAAAGAAGCTTTTTTTATAATTTTTTTTTATTTGGGCTAGCCAGGCATTCTCAAACAGGAGCACTGGCTGCGCTGGGCGATGGCCTCATGCTATGAGAATGTAGTAAATAACAAAGTCGGATAACTCCCGACTAAGTTTACTTAAACTCAAATGTTTTCTAAACTACAAAACCAATTTTAATAAAATATATCTAAAACCCGTCCCGATTAAATTGGCTTTCAAATAGAGAAAACCGCATCCAAATCGGTCTATTCGTTCGGGAGCTACGACACCACAGCCAGACACACAAAGTCACAGACACACGTCAAACTTAAAACGCCCTTATTTTTTATCAGTTGTTAAAAAATATTATACAAGTTACCCCCGTAACAACAAGCCCCAGTCTCCCCTGCCTACGTTTTTGGCTACGATGACGTTATTATTATGTCGTCTGTATTGAAGATTCTTAGCGCAAGAATAGTTATAAATAAATATTATGCACTTACTAATTGTAAAACAAAGAATCCGTAATATCGTATTAGGTTATAAAGTGTATGTGCCTCCGTGGTTGTCACAATGTACCTAACTCTAAGTAAAAAAAAATATCATCTTGGCGTCAATGTCCCGGTTGTGCTCTTACGCATGAGGGCCCGGGGTCCGCCTTGAACATGATCCAGAATTTGGCACATCAGGTAATTAGAGCGGAACGACTGCCATCTGACCTCCGTGACCCTGCTACCAGGGGAACCTGACCAAAAAGTGAACATGGTTACGCATTCAGTCGCCTGAATGTACAGGTTTCATCACGACCCTCATCGTTAGAGCATCGGTTAGTGTTCAACTAACGTATATAACTCAGAAAAGAGTCATCCGTATATGGTGGCAGTGGGATTCAAACCCGGTACCTTTCGCTTGCGAGTCAGGTACCTTAACCACTAGGCCACCGAAACTCTTCAACGTATCTATCAATAAGTACTGTTACGTATTATGTTATTTCTAAAAGTAAATATGTTTGTCTCGAATATAGATACAATATGGGCAGCATTATTCACCATTTTTTGTGTAAATAATTTTTTTACCCTAGCATTGTATTTAAATTAGAAATAGTGAAAATGTCTTGTTATTTTCTTATATCTTGACTTCCTGGCGTACCGTGACGTTAGCTAAAGTCGATGAGAAAGAAAACACGCTTACAGAGTTCAAAACGCAGGTCAAACTGAAATACTCATTTATGTAGATACTGCATAAATTAGTGAGTAACCTGCTTGAATTAAACCTGCAGACATGACTAAACTAAAACTTAGTCTGCCAGAACAAATACCCTGCAATGCATGTCGTAGGGAAATTCTGGAATCAGAATATGTAAAATTTTACTGATAGCTTAAAGACTGATATCACCTACGTATATACTAAATATGTAATATTTTTAATTTTAACAACACTTTGAGCCAAAGACTGGCACCGCATTTCCGTCGTCCTGGGCGACGCCGACGGTGGCCACATTCCATTAGGTGGAACGTCCGTCGGTATGCCTTCGTCGGTCGCGCCCTTCCACTGTAAAATCCAATCTAGGAACTTACGGACTTTTGCAACTGGAGCCTTCTAATTATGACTTAGAGATTAATATTTGCTTATCGCTCAAATATTCTTGCAACGTTTACACTATTTATGAAAAAATAATTAAGAGATTTCCGAAAATTGTAAAGATAAAAGTTAAAGACCCTAAAAGTTGTTACAAAGTGATTACTGCAGGAAAATTATACTTCTCTTAAATATGCTACAATAATTGTACAGAATCATGTCGGAGTTAATGTCCCGGTTGTGATTGATTCCAGGATTTAACAGATCAGGTAATTATAGTGGAGCGACTGTCTTCTGACCTCCGTGACCCTGCTCCGCGCCACCTCTCGCATTCGAGTGGGATACCTTAACCACTCGGTCACCGACGCTCCAATTATTTTTTATTTATATCTAATAAAATACGACTTCCTCTTGCACCCAAGCGCAATGTCAATTGCCTGTGATCTTTCTGTTATTGTTCTGTAGTTAAGTAAATTACTATAATAACGTATGTATTGTCAGCGGCATAGGTAAGATATTAAATGGCCATAATTGATTACTTGATTATTATGCCTGATGATCAAACAGTGTATTTATTGCGTTGGTGTTGCTGCTTATTGACTGGATGTTTGACACTTCAGCCCACTATCTGCCTGGTTCCGGTGGCACTATCGGAGGTCGGGAACACTATTTCCTACTCTTACCTGTTACTCCTTAATTAAATTTGTTACGGATTCCAAGACAGTATTATCTTGTTCTCGGGCGCGCTTGAGTGTCAAAACTCAAGACCGTGTGGTCGCCGCTGTAGATCCTGGCTACACAGGAGTTGCAGCGGTGAGAGAGGGGTGGGATAATGGCCGTGTACTTGGGCCCAAGTTGTATAATGCGTCAGCGGCCGTAGTTTAAGCTCACGCTGCAAATTATCCTTCGTCATAAGGCACACGAATGGAACTATAACGGATGCAAGTATGTACTTATTAATGTTAACCAAATGTGGTTGCCAGTCTGTAACCTGAAAAACTAGATTTTTTTTTTTCAATGTTTTACCCTTCATTCCTTCAAAAAAACCTCAAAAGTTTATGAGACCCCTATGGAGACCTTTCAGTTGTAGTTTGCAAATACAGCAAGGACGGCATGCAAAGACGTAAATTGCATGCAGGTTTTACTGGCCAATGTATTCACAGAATGCCAATTGGCGGTCACTTATGCAAGGTTACTATTCCATTTACTGGCATGTGTATGCTGCAAACCTGTGATGCTATTTTTGGTTGTATCAAAATTAGATGGAAGTTTCTTAGTTTCCTTTTTAAAGATGATGTGTTACATGAGTAACACAGTCAATGTATGAAGTTATTCTATTGGAATATTAAATTTGAACCATCACATTGTCGTAGTTACCCTAATGTTTTCATTGTTCTTAAAGTATGTCATTCCAGCTAACAACTAAAAGAGTAAATGTAATAACATATTATTCGCTTACGTTATTTAAAAACACAATGTTTTAGTTATTAATATCTAGCACTTACTTTACACGTGTTTAGTGTATACCTGCTGGAATTTTCACAAAGCAAGCAACATGAATGTTGTATCGATATGTTTTTAAACATATTATGATCTCAAAATATAAGATCTGTTCATTAGTATCACTTACTTACTCTTACTTTTTGGGAAATAAGTTGTAAATGTTACACTCGTGGGTGTCGTAGGCGACAACTGTTTTCGAGGCACAAGATCTAGAGTCTCCTGTCTTTCGTGGGAGAGGCCCTGTTGCTGTTATGTGATGATGATGACATACTACCTATTATGTCTGCGAGTTACTAAGCGGATCATATTATACTGCAAGATAGTTTCAATCATGTCGTAATTACTATCAGTGATTCTACAGACACAATTAAATTAACGAGAAATTTCATTGCGAATTCTTTTGTCATGTAGCCTTAATAACTACCTGTTACTTATATTTATGTTTGTGGGAAATACATTTTTGCTGCTCATGACTTTTCCTGTTCATTAGGAGTTATGTACGTTAATTGAAAACTAAGAAATAAAGACTGTGCGCAGTCATCAGTGACATGAGGCCGGTTTCGTAAACATGTGTGCATGGCGTAGTTTGGTGGTCATAAAACCACGCCTAGTTTTGTCGTCAATGTGTGCGTGTGACCGTGTACGTACACACAGCATGGCGTAGTTTGCGTGCGTCAGTATGTTGTTCGCAGGATTATGTCTTCATTTATTATTTTGCCTAATCAAAGCAAATCAAATCAAAATTTCTTTTTTGCCACAATTGAATAGGACATTAAATATCGCTTTCAATCATCAAAGGAAGGGGACAGGAAAGTAAGATGGAAACACACACTGACATATCGGCGGAGTACACTCATCCCCATGCCGCCCACGGCCGAACTGTGGTCGACACTACCAGACAGAGCGAGGCAGTGCCCGACAATGCCAGGAAGAGCCAGACCGCGCCCGACCTATTTTACATGTCTAGTCTGAGGATGAGACCAGGCGACTGAGTGTGTAACCGTGTTCCAATCTGGTCAGGTTCAAATGTAGAAAATAAGGAAACATTCGCCAGGTACTAATCCGCATTTTTGATCGTGACGTGATCATGACGTAGATACTGACATTAAGAACTTGTATAATTAATGTTGAGATTGAAAGATAACAGGTTTTAGACGAAAACTTATAGTTCGTTCACTGTGCGAAGACGGGCACGAGAGGTATAAAAAAGTGGCACACCTTATTTAAATGTTTCAAATGTCAATTTTGTACGTTCACTAACTGTGCAAAGGTCTTCCCCGATGATCTCCACAAAGGCTGGTCGTGTGCCGTCTGCATCCAGCTCGTTCAGTACAAGAGCATAATATGTGCATTACCATGTCAAGAAAATTTTCCTTTGCCGCCTTTGCAATGTACATTTATTTTCTTTTGTTAATGTTCTGAGTTTACAAACAAACAAACAAACAAGATTCACGGTATTTGGTGCATCTTGAGCTATAGTTAGTTTGCTAAAAATAGGAAAAGCATTAGCTGTCGCTTATGCCCAAAGGACTCGTACTTTACCCCAGGGTATTTTTATGTAATAAGTAAAAATGTAATTCATAAATGCTATAAAAACCGTTTAACAACTGCACTGTAGTGCAAATGAATATGGCACTTATTCTCTTGCATTGTACCTGCGAAATTTCCCAAGTCGTCGGTCCACCTCGTCCGGTAGTCGACGCCACTCAAAAATTTACTGCCCCAGCGGCCATCTGTTGTACGAGCTATGTGCCCTGCGCACTCAAGCTATATCGATGACCTGGGTTTACTTGGAGCTCTACTTATTTCTGATCGCGCAATGAAACTCCAAGCATAAATTTTCCATTGCTCTTTAGGTGACCGTAAGTTTTCTTAGAAACCCCATGGCGAGACACCACGTCTTTGTGGTCCAAAACCTTTATGTTCAGATACTGCAGTAATGGAAAGAAACTTACAAAATATAAAACAGACAAAATATAAAACAGACAAAATATAAAACAGAAAATATATAAAACAGACAAAATATGAATTATACTTAACTTAAAGGTAAAGTACCGCCTATAGACCGCCGGTAAACCGTGCTACAGGAAAAGCATAGACTGTCTAGTCACAATACAATAATCATGACGAATAAGTAGCTTTTTGAAATTAAAAAATTATTCTGCAGATGTAGGTACATTCATAGCTTTAGTAACATACTAGTGTTAGTACTTATTATATAATGTAAGGTTAATTGTTGCATACCGGGCATCTATAGTGCCCCCAGCTGCGTATAGGTACTTATTAGACTGAGGAAACCATTCATGACTATTGTTTCTCCGTACTCATCGATCTCCAACCCGCCTGCCAAGCGTGGAGATTATGGCAACAACCTCCCCTTCCGTGGGAGAGGCCCTAAGTCCTGCAGTGGACTGTTATGGGCTATGATGATGATGACTCATCGAATTCGGCTATGTTTATATAAAAGCAATAAGACCGTACTAATGTAAGACTTATTTTTGCATACCGGGCCTCTGTAGTGGTCCAGCTACGTAAAGGTATTTATTAGGCTAAGGCGACCGTTCATGGCGTCTATCGTTCCTCCGAATTCATCGAATTCGGCTAAGTTTATATTAAAGCAATAACACCGTCCTGTATTAGAGACCGCAGTGCTTTGTTCTGTAGTCAGTATAAGAATATTTGAACCCCGGAACTTAATCCGTTAATTTTAACTAGTGGACCAGAACGCAAGTGTTTTCACAAGTGATTGTATAGAGGTTTTTACAGCTAATAAAAAGTTTATGAATGATCAGCTGAGTTTAAATGGTGTTTGGACCCAGTTTCATTACTAAAATCTACTTTTACTGAGATAAAGATTCAGATCCCTTTAATAAGACGTTTGTTTTCGAAACAAGTGGTCGGTGAGGAGCTTCACCCAGTGACGTAGGAGAGGGGAATCCCACCGGTCGTTGAACACATAATATGCGTGTTGATTATTTCTCTTTATTTTTAAGTTTTATTGTTTGCAGCGCTAAGTTTTTTTATAAATAGGTACATTCGCGTTATTTTACGGGGCTATCATGGTATTTTAATGATTACGAATAATAAACTAAAACAAGTACTATTTATTTGTTACAGATTAAACCAAAATGGTGTTAGGAGTGAAGAAAACGATACAACAAGTCCCCAGTAGGGGACGGATATCCATTATGAGAATACAACACTTCACAATAGAAAGGCGACGTAAGTAACAATGTTGTTTTTTTTTTTGTTTTTTTTTTTTTAAACAGTATTCAAACATTTACACTACTAAGTGCCAAACGAGCTATCTCCTGAGCCTCGAGTCCGCCAATTAACTTGACTCGATTGAATTGCAATGGAATCGCAATAGCATTTCAATGGCAGTTTTAATTGTAGCAGAATACAAAAAACACGTAACACTGCCAATGAGCTGCGATTGGGATCCGATTACAATTGAATCGTCCGATTAGTAATAGGATGTTCCTAGACAGTCATGCTTCATCCTTGGCCGCATTGTCGCTTACCACCAGATGAGGTGGCGGTCAAATGTCTGGCTAGTCCAATTATATAAAAAAGGAGCAGAATACCAAAAACGTGTCAAACTGCCATTGACCTGCGATTGCGATGTAACTACAATTCAATCAAGTCTTTAGTAAGATAGCAGACTTTAGACCCATAATGGTAAGACATCTATGATTTATGCACTTATTGTTCAAGTAACAAAAATGCAGAACCATAGATGCGTTGTCACTGTGAGGTAGTCATCTTGGCATTAATGTTCCGGTTGTGAGGGCACGGGGACCGCCTTGACCATGGTTCACGATTTGGCAGATCAAGTAATTACAGTGGAGCGACTGCTATATGACCTCCGTGACCCTACTACCAGGGGAACCTGACTCGATTGGTTCAAGGTTACACATTCAGTCCCCTGAATGTGCAGGTTTCATCACAATGGTTTTCCTCGCCGTAAATGCATCGGTTAATGTTCAGTATAACTCAGAAAAGAGTGGTTGGTACATGGCGGCAGTGGGATTCGAACCCGGTACCTCTCGCTTACGAGCCTTATAGTGTGTGAGTGTGTTCTCTGATCACTATAATCTGGACGCCTTCAAGGCTAGAGTGAATAGGCTGTTCCTAGACAGGCATGCGACATCTTCGGCCGCATCGTCACTTACCACCAGGCGAGATGGCGGTCAAATGCCTGGATAGTCTAAACATAAAAAAAAATACCTTTACCACTAGGCCACCGACGCCCCTGTCACCGATTACCAAATACATATGTCACCATACCATAGACTAAGTTCAAGCTCAACTCTTTATTATTTGCGTATACATTGCGTATGTGGAAAGGTCAGATAAGAAACAGTTTAAAAATAGAAAATAAAAAATTACATTTACATTACGAGTATTTTAGTAAGACAAATACGTACACAATAATCATTGATTATGCAAATTATACATGAGCAGCTATTGTATTGTTTAGTTTCCTACAACAGTAATATTGTTAAAACCGCACAAGTCGGAAAATAATACTTCTCATTCCCTGATATGTGGAGTAGCTCAGCTCTTTTACATGCCGGTCTACCACGCAGAGGTTCCGGGTTCGATTCCTGGCCGAGCAGAAATTGAAATGATGAGTTTTATTTTTTTGGTATGGGTCTGGGTGTTATATGTACAATAAATGTGTATTTAAAAAGTATATAAGTAGTTTATCTAGTATCTAGCACCCTTAAAACAAGCTATGCTTACTTTGGGGCTAGATGGCGCTGTGTGAATTTGTCCAAGCATACCTATATTCATTTCATTCCTATTACCCAAAGTCTTCTGCGGACCCGGACAGGACAGGTTGAACAGTTTGGCGCCCCGTGGCAGTTTTTTTTTCTTATTTTGTCTTCGCCTTGGCATTTAAATCGGTATTTGGGCTAACAAGATAATATTTAATTACAAACATCCTGCGCACTAAAAAGAAATGCTTAAGCAAGGCTTGTCCATGAAAGTAATTCTTGAAACGGATGTCGATAATGCTTTTTGTCGTTGGATTGGAATAGGTATTTGCCTTGCCTTTTCTTTAAAATATTTTACTCCCAAACAAAAAAAGGAGTGTTTAACGAATGTATCTGTGTATTGTGGCTTAGTGTATCTGTTTGTGTCATCGAAGCTTCCGAACGGATGGACCGATTTGAATCGGTTTTCTCTGTTTGAAAGCCAGTTTAATCGAGATGGTTCTTAGCTTTGTTTTATCAAAATCGGTTGTGTAGTTTAGAAAATATTATTGTTTCAGTAAACTTGGTCGGGGGTTCTCCGACTTTTTCTGTCGGGTAGGTTATGGTGTATTTTTTTCATTGGATCTCAAACAATATGCACCTATTTTTATTTGTCCCAAACGCCAAATACTCACTAAACTCACAACCAGACGTACCAAGCTTATTATACCTATATTTTCTATCGACAAGCACAAAAAACAAAGCCACTCGCGTAGAGGAATTTAATAATTTGATAGTTGATTTATGTAGACATCCCAACATAACCTAATGCGCACAATAAACCTTTAAAGTATCTGTTATCGTAAATTTGACGTAGGCAAATAAAATTGTAAAAAATTTTGAATATATTAGACCCATAGCGTGCCCATCTAATATCATCATCAATTATGTTACTCTTATCGATGATTTGCAGCGATCCGGTGTAACAAGTTTCGTTGTACGTAAGCTTATTTGCCATAATTAAACCATAGAATTCTGATGTAGTGTTTGGCTCATCCGTCTTGTATCCTTTAAATAAATAAATATGCTTTGACAAATTCACACAGCGCCATCTAGCCCCAGAGTAAGCGAAGCTTGTGTTATGGGTGTTAGATAACTGATAAAGTACTTATATATATTTTTTTAATACATACTTATTATACATACTACACCCAGACCCGTAACAGAAATTAATATTCATCATTTCAATTTCTGCTCGGCCGGGAATCGAACCCGGGACCTCTGCGTCATCAAAAGACATAAGTTCGCATCTATTCGGACTCTTGCTGTTATATACCGCTAGGACGAGAGACTGAGATGAGTCTGACCACTGGTTGACTTCCTGAAGACTATTTTTTTTATATCCTACGCGTGAGAAACGAACAGATAGCTGAACCGCAGGTGCGTTGTCACTGTGAGCCTCATACCTGTAATTTCGGTGGCAACCTTATCCTTCAAACCAAAACACAACTACGCAAGCATTGGTGCTTTGACAGAAATAGATAAGGCGATGGTACTCACCCTGGCAGACTCCTCAGGCTTGACAGAATTCAACCGCCTGTTAAAACATGCATGAGTAACATAAAATTATGTTGTTTCAGAATCCGTGTTGAGAGCAGTTTATGGAGCATTACTCATAGCTATCGTCATACTCACAGCCAGTTTAGATCCAATATCGATTGCAACAAATATGGTGAGTTTACCTATTTTTTAGGTTTTTTCTATAATATAAACCTTCCAGAAGAAAATGTCGAAATCATAGTGAAAACCGCATCAAAATCCTTTATCTAGTTTTGAGAGAATTAAGAGATATACCTACAGACGGACATAGGCGGAAAACGAATTTATTTTATACATGTAAAGATTAAACTCATAATCGTTATCATCTTGGCGTTAATAACCCGATTGTACTCTCGCATGAAGGCCCGGGGTCCACCTTGACGATGATCCAGGATTTGGCAGATCAGGTAATTACACTGAAGCGACTGCCATCTGACCTCTGACAAGGGGATCCTGACTAGATTGGACCTTGGTTACACATTGAGTCGCCTAAATGTGCAGGTTTCATCACGTTTTCCCTCACCGCATCGGTCAGTATTCAAGTAATGTACATAACTCAGAAAAGAGTCATTGCTACATGGCCGCAGTGGGATTCGAGCGCGGTACCTCTCGCTTACGAGTCGGATATTTTAACCACTCGGCCACCGACGCTCTAAGTAAGAATTAAACTAATTATATGTCAAAAATTGTGCTGTCTTCTTTTTACTGCAACTAAGTTGCTAATGTCGCTGCAGTTAGCGACGTGCCCAAGTAAATATATAAAGTTGACCGTGACAGTACTCAAATATTAAGTACGCAAATATGAGTATAGTATAGGTACATAGGTACTGACTATAGCTTGCTTTGCCAGTGTCGTGAACGTGTATTATAAATTACTAGCTTTTGTCCGCGTCTTCGGCCACTGGGAATCCCCGATGTAAACTAACTTTTTCTTTCACGATCTTTCTCCACCCAGTTCTTCAACTGCAACCATAAGTTGTTCAAGGTTAAGTCTGTCTTTTTGGGCTACCTATGTGGCCATGTGGTGTCCGGCAGAATAGAATAGCACTAACCCTTTACACTCGTAGGTGTAGGCCATTAATGTTTTCGAGACAAAATATCTAGTCTCCGTATGCTGTAAAATGGGCAGCAGCATTTTCCATTGTTATATTTGTAAAACTGCGAACTCCAACTCATCTGCCAAGCGTGGAGGTTATCGTAGTCTCCCCTTTCGTAGGAGAGGCCCTGCAGTGGACTGTTACGGGCTGTGATGTTGATGTGACTAAAGAAGATTATAGAATTCCAAAGCGAAACTTCATAAAATTCAGAACCGCATTGGTTTATGAGGTACCAATGTTGTCAACATTGGTTTAGTTTTCTCACGTTTCTTCAGTGTCAATGACATTATAGATTTAATCTCTTAAGCGTTTATGTTTAATAGCAAGTAATCATCATTAACTGATACCTTTAATTGGGTCTGACCTAGAATTATTATTAGTAGGTTAATATCAATTGTGGGCTAGTGCGAGTCACGTAGCAAAACCACGTAAAGGCTACATTTGTTTACTAACTAGGTTTTCCTGTGAATAAACACCGGTAAAATTGATTTATGTCCAACCACATTTAATTTCGCGATAGTTATAGCCTAATGGGCCGTGTGGTGTTCGGCATGGCTGTGTGGTGTCCGGCAGAGTAGAATAGCACCAACCCCTTACACTCATGGGTGTCGTACAAGGCGACTAATGTTTTCGAGGCAAAAGATCAAAAGTCTCCGTAGTTTGGAAAATGGGCAGCAGCATTTAAACACTGCGATCTCCAACCCGCCTGCCAATCGTGGAGATTATGGCAATAACCTCCTCTTTCGTGGGAGAGGCCCTAAGTCCTGCAGTGGACTGTTAGGGGCTGTGATGACGAATAGCCTAATTGGCCGTGTGGTGTCCGGTAGAGTAGAATAGCACCAACCCCTTCCACTTGTAGGTGTAAGAACTAGGCGATTAGTGTTTTCATAGACATAGACATAGACATAGACGTATTTTTATTTGGTCCAATAACACATTAAAAAAAAAAAACTTAGAACTAACATAATAAGTACATAATAAGGAAGCAGGGCGATGCATCATCGGACCAAATTGGACCAGCCTCAGCTTAATGCTATGAATGGCAGCAGCCAAACACAGCGCTGGTTTTCAGACTGACCCATAATAGAGCTCGAGGCACAAGATTTAGAGTCTTCGTAGGCTGGAAAATGGACAGGACCGTTTCCCATTGTTATGACCCCAGACAAAGTTTACTTAACCTTAAATATTTTCTAAACTACAGAACCAATTATAATGAAACAAGAACTAAGAAGAGCTAAGAACTTTTTCGATCAAACTGGCTTTTAAACAGAGAAACCGCATCCATATCGGTCAACCCGTTCGGGAGCTAAGTTTCCACAAACAGACACACAGATAGACAGATACACAGATACACAGATAGACAGATACACAGATACACACGTCAAACTTACTAAGCCACCAACGCTCCCACAGGTGACAAAAACATGGCAATTGATTTTTATTATTGATAGATATGAGGTAATTGACTTGTAGGTATAAACCCATTCATTTATTCATTAGTAATGTAAATTTATGCAAATTATTTCATTGATTAAATTCAAATTAAATGCATGATTTAAAGATAAATTTTTTGACTACATCATGAGATAAAGTCAGTTGGGGCAAGTGCGCATTAGGGCAAGTGCATCAGTATCTTTTTAGGGCAAAAAGATGTGTGAAAGTGGTAGAAGGAAATTATTGTTTAAATATTATTATTTCTTGCGAAAAAGTAGAATTTTCGGAATTTTGTCTAGAAATTGCAGTGAACTCTTTTTAGCTGGGGTTTCACGAACAATGTCTAAGTTTGGAAATGCATAAAAATGTTTGAAATGAATGAATACATTATTAAAATTATCACCTTGGCGTCAATATCGGTTGTGCTGTAGTGCGACGCGCATGGGCCTGCATGCTTATTTGTACTCCAAATTCTATCAACGTATACCCGTAATTGGCTTTCTGTTTCGTGTGAATGGTAATATTATGTTGTTGGTCTTCCAAATAAAAGAACATTACCGTAAAATTTTCAGTAGGCTCTGCACTAAGATACTATCTTGATCGTTTGTGTGTAATAATTAAATGAGAGAATTGAACAATAAAAAGAAAAAAATTAACTAACTTATCTACTGTAATAATTGATTTAATTGCGTGTTAAATCGTCAATTAAAAGTAAAAAACGAATCTATCAATGATTTAATATTATAAAAGTAAGGTCTTAAAACGTAGGTGTGCCGCTTTTACCCCAACTTACCTACTTACGAATTTCTGTCCTGCGTCATATTGTTCGTGTTTTGGTAACATAATTGATACATATTGACGGCAATAAATATAATAGTCGCATAGTTCCTTGTTGGGCCTGTATCAGGAAACTTCTAACTTACCTCTGTTCAAATTTTTTCAGTTTTATCAATTTTGTTGTCAACATTTTAAAAAATGCAAGGAATTTCTCTGTAATAAATATATCTGTATACTCAATACTAGGGTTAACGATATAGGTTTCAGTGGTTATGTTGGTTAATATACCTGGCAACGTATAGATACCTGTTTCGATTCCCGGCTGAGCAGAAATTGAAATGATGAATTTTAATTTCCGTTAAGGGTCTGGGTGTACTGGGTCTTACTTTGAGGCTAGATGCGTAGTATCAGTTTAACGATCGTCAAGTTAGTATTAGGTCAACGTCGCTAAGACGTAGCGAGATGTGTGTTTATATTTTTTAAAACCGTTGCTGGTCGTCTCTACAGAATGATGACTGACTGACCATATATGTAAGTGCCACGAAGTTTTAAATATCAAGCAGTACTTTCTTATGAGAATTGAAGTAAATTGTAAAACTTACTAAAATAATATGTTGCCAAGAAATATTAGGTTTAACGAGCGACTTCGTCCGCGCAAAATTTGGTTAGGTCGTGTTCTAGAAATCATCTCTAATTTCAAGATAAATTATAGCCTATATGTTATTCTAGGTTATAACCTGCAACACTGTCTACTTTACTCAAAAACCATTCACAACAAATATTAACAAAATCCTTATTAACTTTCGCATTTATAATGTTAGTAGAATACGAAGTGAGAGAGTTTGATAAGTTATATATAACGTTGCTATCCCTGACTTTTAGGAATAGGCTGCGCTTACAGGAAGAGTAATAGATTTGAGCTACGATGGGTCTGATTTGGAGCTATGAGGGGTCTAAAGTAGCTCAAAATGGTTCGTGTAAAAACATGCTCTTTATTCCGTACTTGGCCATGGGTCGAGATTGATTTTTTATCCCGCGCAAGGTTGTTACACAACAAACATAATGTACCTACATAAAACTGGCCACACGGCCTCCTAAACCCTACTAATTCGCTTGACAGCTAATGTAGATAATTATCTCGATTACGAATGTGACGTTGTAAGTCGCAAATGTGCGTCATTTCAACAATTTTAATTTGTTCAACATGTTTTCTGACCTCACTGATTCCATCGTAACCTGGCGGACAATCTACTCTAACCGTTCATTAGCTCTTAGGACAAAATATAATGCATTATTATTCGATCCGTCGTTGTGACAAAGCTCAGAGTATGGGAAAAATACGGAAGAGTTGTATTATAGTACATGTGCTATAATGATTGATGGTCTAAACTGTAATGCTAATAGTCTCATACTGAATAGGTGATGGACAAGTCGTTGTCACTAACTATGAGCTGGCAATGTACGAGAGAAGCTAAAGGACACTGTTACTTTTTATATACAACAAAGTTATGAGATATAAAAGAGTAGAAATGGTAACTGGATTTGTTTTTATTAACAAAATGCTAAATTTTGTAAGTTTATGGATGATTCTTGTTAAATGTTAGGTGGGTATATTTTAATTACTGTATTTTTCAGGTTTGTTTCTAAGGGAATTCAACTACCAGGTCTCTATTATTTTTCTGGGATGAAATTAATTTAGGAATAATGTACCTATCATTCTACAAGTGAAAAATTTTATTAGGATCGGTTCTGTAGTTTCGGTTCAGTAATTACCTCCAACACACAAACTTTTCCTCTTTAGAATATTAGTATAGAAGTCCTTAAAGTTAGGTTTATTTTTAGGTTTTCCTGTCCATTATACTGGAAATATAAAAAAACAAGATAAGGTTTCCTTTTCTTCTGACGTGCCTCGCAATTTGTAATTACGTCGGTACGCAAGAGCACACAACCTTTACCTTCGTGCGTTATTCAATATTTATTTCCGTTGCCTTTTACGACTGTTTGAAGTAATATGTACGGAATATTTAACCTATTTTTTTTTTTATTATTTAGGAGCTTCTCTGAGGAATATATTTATGGATTTGAGTTTCTTTCGGGTTTTAATTCCGGGAATTTAATATCACAGTATAAATTTAATAATTTTGCAAATTTTTTCGACATTTTACATAGGTATTTGTATGCAAAGATACCCGTTGATGATATGTTATTTTATTTATTTTATAGTTAGACTAGCCAGGCATTTGACCGCCATCTCACTTGGTGGTAAGTGACGATGCGGCCGATGATGGAGCATGCCTGTCCAGGAACAGCCTATTCATTTTAGCCCTGAAGGCGTCTAGTTAGACTTATTATAAAAACAAATGTCTGATCCGCCAAATCCTGGATCACGGTCAAGGCAATCCCGGGCCCTCGCGCGCGAGAGCACAACCGAGACATTAGCGCCATGACCTAATGGGTGGACACAAACAATTGCGTATTTGTGAAATGTAAAAATATTATTTATTTTACACACTAGTTACATGTCATTTAAGGTAACGCGGCAAGGTCCTTTAGCATTTGCAAATTGTCTACAAGGTGGACGTCAATGTCGCGAAATGAAATGGCAGTGACATCTTTTACCCAAGGGTCCATTCTTGCAACCATTTTTTCTTCTTTGTTGTAGAGTTAAGTGCCCTGATTAAAAGTCCCTTCGGGTGCTATCACTGTTTCTGAGTCGGTTCCCGAGATACTATAGATTTTGTACCATCCATTCCTACAGTATGGACTCCTGGGACTTCTATGAAAATGGCGATCGATTATATGTTTGATTGCGATTACGAAGTCTTTGACACAATAGCGATTCAAGAAAAATAGTTGACGAGTATTATAGAAGAACGTGGTAAAGTTTAAATTAAATAGTGGCAAGTGGCAATATTACTAACACACTACTACTACGTAGCATTCTTATTTAATAATAGAAACATGACCGTATTCGAGGTTCGGTGTATCCTTTCAGGAGATAAAGATACAGATGATAATACGATGACACCAAAGAGTTTTTTGAATGGCACAGAGATGTGAAATGCTTTTTGAAATGAACTTTCGAATACGTTTAATTTATTTATCATAAATGAGCTTGATCAAAGGAGATTATGCCGCTCCACGTAGATTCGAAAGGATGGTTTCGAGCTAAGATACTTTCGCTGTAAACGTATAGTTATTCCAGTTATACATAGTTATACGTGGTTATACGTTTCCGCTAGAACACTGTTCTTGCTCTCATGGATAGGTGCATGCGTCAATGAGGTACAACAATATTTTTTACCGCCTAAATAAATAATAACCAGTTCTTGTTTGTCAATTAACAAAGCCACTGAGCCCTTCCTATGTGAAGATGTTCACTTATTGGTTTTCTCAAACAAGTAACAGTAACTTTTTCAAAATAGGTTGTCGACCCTACGATAACTGTTTTCTTGTTTTCAAAAGTGTCTTTTGACAGTTTGCCACATGCAAGTTTTAATCTAAGTTAACAACTGTTTATTTTAAACACTATTCAGAAACGTTGTTAGTAGTTAGTCTACTAACTTGTTGTAGGCGCTGGTAAATACGTTGATATTAAATTTAACCAAGTTATTTTGGAACGCCTGCTTATTGGCTGTCTTGCGTTACAATACAACTGAATCATATTTGGATATAGGTACACTTTAGACTTTTATTTTATTTTGTAATATTATCGCCATTACTGATGTGAATCAAACGTTCCTTAATTGAAACTCTCTATTTCGTTATTAATTTTAACGAAAGCTTAAAAAGACAATTTAATAACATTATGTAATTTAATAATATTTATTATGCAATGACATGAATAAAAACGCACATAAAACCCAGAACCCATTATAATCTAGACGCCTTCAAGGCTGGAGTAAATAGCATAATAGTAATATTCCTAGACAGGCATGCTCCATCAACGGCCGCATTGTCACTAAGCATCAGGTGCGATGGCCCCTCAAGGTGATAAGGTCCCTCAAGTAAATAACCCAAGTTTACTTGTCAATATTTTCATTTGTGGTAATTGTGTCATTCAAACTACTCCCCTCCCCTATTCGCTAACTTTTTCAAGCGTTTTTTAAAATTTCTAAAACAATTCTGAAACTATCGAAGTATTTTCAGTACCTTTGTCTTATTTCTTATGCAATCAATAACGCCTAGACAGCGCCCTGTTTGAATTAGTAAATAATAAAAATCACAAGGAGCATGATCTTGGCATTAGAGACTTTTAGGAAATACAGTCGTTTGATTATCGGCACCACAGACCAGAAAAAAAATTGCCAGTCTTCTTTATTGCCTAGGGAGGCACACGGATGGACGATCCACATGACGGAAAGTGACCGCCGTCGTCCAAGACATCTGCAACCTAGGGGAGCAGATGCGGTGCCGCCTTTCTAATCTTCTTCATCATCATCCTGGCGTCATGTCCCGGTTGCGCCCCCGCGCAGCACGCGCGGGCCCTGGGTCTGCCTTCCTGCCATTCCTGGCCCACCTCGCTCGGTCTTCGGCATCTCTCGTGGTGAGCTTATTGGCACGCATATCGTTTTCCAATCTTCTTGATCGGCACTAATACGATGAACGCAGTCAGCGTGAAGGAGTTTGTTACTTTGGTGAAGTCCATGAGTGGGCTCGCTACCATTCTGGTCTCTATTGCGAATTTCTAGTTTTCCCATCCATGAGATCGTACATCTTCTACAGTGTTTCTGACAGTCGTCTTTTACAACTTACTGCACAGGCATTTCATCGCCATCTCACCTGATAATAAGTATGAGATGAGATAATAAGATGTAGTTGAAGATGGAGCAGAAACAGTCTATTGACTATTGTCTTGCAGGAGTCCTGGTTGTATTATTAGCCAATGATTTGCACGCACGACTTTTCTGATATGGTGTAATTTTATTCATAATACTCAGTGACGGTCGAGCAGACAACACCTGATGGTAAGCAGTAACTGTCGCCCATAACACTGCGATTCATGCGCTTTGGCTTCATGAAAAAGTTACAAAAGTAAATCACCGCAGGTGCGTGCATTAGATCGAAGAATGTTTAAGTCGCAGGTTTTCCTTCTTGTCTGTTAGTTTATTGTATAAAAGGCAATTACTCAATAAAACAACTTTGTTTTTCTAGCAACCAGCTGTCATAACGCCTAATTTGTTTTTGATTATTCGTTTTGCATACTTCCAAAGTGGGTCAATGTTCTCGCAGTTTTAACTGTGAATGATTTGTTGAACTGATAGTGTGTTTACGAACACGAAATATGGGTACATATAATACACACGATATAATGAGGCAGGGACGTGCGTGAGCCAAGGTATCTGTTTTAAATCGTACCCTTCCTCATTACTCTGCTATAAATAAAGCCCATTGTTTTTTCTTTTAAACTATTGTCGACTTTTAACAATAATGGTGTGAACATAATTAACTATACAGAGCGCAAATAGACCTTCCAATTCAAGAACTAATGTGCTTATTACATTTGGCTAAAATCAGTCGTCTAAATTCAAAAGCAAAAAGCGTGATGATGGAATGATGATTCATTCCGCTGAATGAAACAATATTGTACAACAATACTTTATAGTGTAATTTCCTAATGGAGATCACCGATCACTATAGCTATTCGCATTGTGTTACCTGCTGACCCCAACCACGCTCTATAAGGGTTTGAGTCACCCATAATTGTCTCATAATAAGTTATAAGGTTTAAGGCGCTTTTTGTTTCGAAAGTGTGGCGAAAGTATCCCAAAAGAAAATAACGAAATACCTGATTGAAACAGTGGGAAGTAGGATTTTCGCCGCGCTGTCCCAGTTTTTTCCTTTCTGGATTTCACCACACGTTCTGAAACTCATAGCTTTTTATCTCACTAATACCCATTGTCTCTTTGTCCTCAGTTTTTGAAAGTGAACAACGGATCATTCCTCTTCAAACTATATGAGGTGCCACCTTACGATCTATACTGTGAAGTATGGGTGTTTAATTATACTAACATGGATGAATATACCAATGGAAAAGAAAAGACGATAAGGTTGCAAGAGGTCGGCCCATTTATGTTTAAGTAAGTCAAATATCTTTGTTACTAATTTTGTGTTAATATTACTGGTGTTACGTAGGAGCCTCGACGGGGTTTAGGGGTCCGACTCTAAGCGAGGGGTACCAGGTTCGAACCCCAATTACTCTTTTCTGAGTTATATACATTAGTTGAACACTAACCGATGCTCTTACGGAGAGAGGAAACCTGCACGTTCAGGCTACTGAATATGTAACCATGATCCAATTTGGTCAGCTTCCCCTGTTGACGGGGTTACGTAAGCCAGATGGCTGTTGCTTCACTGTAATTACCTGATCTGTAAAAAACGCTAGATCAATGTCAAGGCGGACCCCGGGCCCTCATATCCGAGAGCACAATCAATGGAATATGGACAGGCAAATGATGATGATACGGTACAGTTGTCACCGCCGCCTGAGGACATCAGCATCACCAGTAGCGTCACCAATGCTTTGCCCACCTCCAATATATCTCTAGGAGGATCCCCACCCATAATTCAAAGAAAACACTGTGGCTGGAAGATCGTTTCACATTCAAATTGTTCGAGCGAAAAACGTTCTTTCAAACCGTCCGCGTCGTCGCATGGACAAAGGTTAAGGTATTAAACCTATTTAAGTTATTTAATTAAGATTTTCATATTTCTAGGGAGATTCGAACGAATGAGAACATGACTGTGGACCCCGACCGAGGTGTACTGGGCTTCAATCCGAAGATCGGGCTGGAGTTCATTGAAGAGAAGTCAGTAGCGCATTACAAAGATGTGCAGTTCTACGTCCCAAACCTGGCTCTTCTGGTGAGTTTGTTTTAATATTATATTGGTAAGATTGTGGAATAAACATCCTGGAGAGGTTTTCCCTGGGGAGTACAACATGGAGTTCTTCAAGAAAAGGGGAAAAAAGGTTCTTACAAACTGGTATTGCAAACGTCCATAGGCTGCAGTGACTGCTTACCAACAGCAGGTGCGTTGTCACTGTGAGAAGTAAAATGAAATGTCTCATGCAACTTTGCTGGCTACCTTATGACAAACTTCAAACATCATATCACAAAATACGTAAAGCTGCAGTGGCTTTTCCCGTAGGGGTGGGCCGAGACCCCATCGTTCTACTTGCTACTGACCTGTCAAATCTCTGTCGATTCTTACACATTTATTAACCAAGTCATTTGTAAATAAAATAAACTATTTGTAATGTTCAAACACGTGCCATTTTCTCATGTACCTAGATGTGGTTACGACAGGTTTTTTAATCATATAGTATTTGTGGTCATAAAAATTAATTAATGCCGTAAAGATCAGCGTAGATTTGATGACATGTCTTAGTTGAAGTTTCAAAGAATTGTAATCAAATGGGTCAACTCTTATTTTTACTGGATGTTTATCAAGATTTTTATCTAAGTGCAGTACTTATTTGAAATTTATACCTAGATGTAGATTCTAGACTAGTTCACAGGATGGACTACAAAGTATCCTTTTACTTTTATAATAAGTATTTGTTATCTACCGAAAATAATAATAGTGCACGTTTATAACTGTAGATAGAGTGCAATAGCTATATTACTGCCAAATTTCATCAAAATCCATTTAGTTGTTTTTGCGTGACGTAGTAACAAAAATCCAGACATTCATCTATTCTTACAAACTTTCGCATTAATTATAATGGATATTATAAATGAAATTGAAGTAGGTATGCTAAACACATTTGTTTTAAGGTCCTCACACAGGGTAGGGTGTTTTCATCCATATAATTTCAAAATATAGGTACTTCTGCTAATAAGATAAATATAAACAAAATATATTTATTTTAAAAGACAGAAATAAAGAAAAACAATGCTGTCCAGGGGGTCTAAATAGGCCACATTAGCGTTTCATATTAAAGTGCCACAAACTTATCTAGCCGGATACAAGTGACGCCATTTTGAATTGTCATGTCAATGTCAACAACAGCGACGCATCAGATAAGTTTGTGACAAATTAATATGAATCATAATATGAAACGCTAATGTGACCTTTTAGTCCCTGTGACTTCCTTAAACCGATGCAAAATTTTCCTATCATCATCACAACTCATATCTGTCCACTGCAGAACTTAGAGCCACTCACACGAAAGGGATGGTTATTGCTATAATCTCCACGCTCGGCATGCGGGTTGGAGACCGCAGTGTTATAAATATAACAATGGAAAACGTTGTTGTCCATTTTCCAGTCTATAGAGACTCTAGATGTTTTGCCTCGAAAACATTAGTCGCCTTATACGACACCCACGACTGTAAGGGGTGGATGCTATTCGACTCTGCCGGACACTACACGTCTAAATTTCCCTATATCGATGCTAAAACGCTATGTACTAGGTTCCAACCGTAATATTTGCTTGTAAGGTGTCTAATTAGTCAACAATTTGTACTAAACAGTTGGCAATTTAAACATTTAACTTAAACTATCAATTTAATCACGGCTCCAGTCAATCATGGCTCATGAGGCTAGAATTACACTTAGCAAGGTCATCTAGGCGTTTGACCTGGTTTCGGGAAGGCTGTGATGTGACAGCCAGACATGCCGATAGTTTATTATAGTGACACCAACTTAAGAGCCCAATTAACATAAATGAAACTAAAACATTAACGAACTAAAATAACAGTTTCAAACCCCCACTTCTTTACCACTAGCGACGCTATCAAATGAACAGGTAAGTTGGTCGCACTGCAGATTACTAGGATGTCATGAGTGTATCGTAAGTCAGCAAATTATGATGGAAGTAATAAATCCTTTGTGCCTCTAATGGTTGTGAGGAAGACAGCAGGTACAAAGTTATACACTTTAGACTTCCTACAATTACGACGGTCACGGCGGACCCCGAGCCCTCGTGCGCGAGAACCAAACCGGGACATTAACGCCAAGATGATGATGTTGATGATGATTCACAAACTTGGCTATGTACAATAGCGTTAATAATGATGTTCTCACAGCGCTTGGCAGCGGCTCTTTGCTGTTCGGTGGCTCTACGATTAGTAAAGTTTTATTCGTTCGTTTTTATTGCCGATCGCCACTTAAGTGTTGTCAGTTTGGACCCTGTGCACTGTGAGACCTCGTAAGCGGAGCTCCTGAGAGTAGAAACTTGCCAAAGTTTACTTAGTTACTAAGGAACCCGCAACGCTCTTTAAATCGGCGCAAATCCATTAAATCAAATCTAAAACAATACGCAGGACACCTATCCGCGTGTTAACAAAAAGTTAGGAAAGGTTTAGTTATTACTTACCCAATACCCATGGTTTCGCTTATGTGTCAGTGCTACAAATCAGATCAATAGGTCACTTTGTTTCGATGGGAAGATTAATAACATAGATATATTCACTGTTATACTAAAACTAAGAAGTTACTTTGTCGCCTGTTCTGCTGTCGATCCACACCCTATTGTAACATAAGTTATCCATTGTATATATTTACCTTGGTAATGGATTTTCATTCCTATGTGTATGACATAGGAAGCGTTTGACTTGGTATGTTAGCTTCCGTGTCATCGCAAGGGATGTATCTCGATTGTCTTAGCTTCAACGCCCTTGATATTGTTATTTCCGTTAATTCTTTATAGTTTTTCTGTTCTATAATCTCAATATGAACTCTTGACTTGCGGTCTTTCCTCATAGCTTAAAGTGGTTGATACATAGGTCTATTACATTGTACTGTCGGATAATTTAGCTAAGAGCAGCGATAAAACAATCAGCGTACCTGATGATGGCAAAGTCGATTACAATTATAATAAAACGTGTTTAGTTATTTAGATCCATCTAACGTTATAACGGATGTTGTCATATTTAACTGACGTGGTTATGAAACAGCTTCTTTGAAATATGTATGCTAAATATTGCTATTCTTACTATAAGCATTTTTCTTCTGAATTTATGCAGAGTTTTCGATGGTTCAACTTACCCCACTTGCCTTTTTTTTTAATACCACTAAGGTGGCAAACAGGCTTGCGGCCTGACTGATGGTAAGCAGTCACCACAGCCTATGGACGTTTGCAATACCAGCGTTTACGTTTGTTACATAAATTGGCCGAAACGGGATGGAAGCCAGCTAGTAGGTAATCCGTTCAAGTTTTTTATATGGATTTGCATCACAGAAGTCGCCAGAATTACAGGGGTCATTTGGCCCGTGTTCGAAATCAGAATTAACGCCGCCATCTTGTACAAAGTCACTTTTGAAAAACAGCTGGAGTTGATGTTTCACACCCAGGCCCTCATCTATGATCCTTGTAGTTATTCCGACTACACTCTGCAAATGTGTCAATAATTTGCCTCTTAAATAGACCCGCAGCATAGTTGGTACGTTTGCTTTTTCTTAAATTCAAATTTAATCATTGTAGTAAAGTAAATGTAGTAAATATGTATGTACAACATGATACACATAATGATGATGATGTATGATGTTCTAAACCTATTTTCTTTTTACCCAGGCCATGAGCACCCTGCTCGCTGACAAGTTCGCCTACGCCATAAACGTGGGCGCCTACTACTCCATGAAGGGCATCGGCTCCAAGCTCTTCGTCAAAATCAATGGCGAGCAGCTCTTCTGGGGATACAACGAGCCCGTAGTCACTCTTGCCAACACCTTCTTGCCTGGCTGGATCAACTTCGGCAAGATCGGGATTATGGACAGAGTTGGTACCTACAGATTTTACAGTCTCATGTACTATATTACATGTAAATCAATTGTGCGTATTTAGTCCCAAATACTGGCTCACGGCTCGAGGATGCCGAAGACTGCGTGAAGTGGAGCAATAGTAGTAGGAAGGTGGATCCTGGCAGAAGCCGGGGTAGATGCTCAGAAGATGATTAGGGTCAAATACGTTTTTTGGGATCTGTCCGCAAAACCGCGTCTGAACAAGCCTTCGTCTAGTCAACGTGTAGCACCATACAAGCAAACGTATTGCATCCGCCTAGACACCGCGGAGCATCCTTGCAATTACCGCGTTGCGTTCACGCTGTTCGCTTGTTATTCGGTGACGCATTCGATTACGCGGTGAGAAAGCGGTGCTAGGTACTATACTCAGCCGGACACAACCTTCGAGATTCTGTAGACATCTTTTTACATTTAATACTATTAATAGATACGTGTTAAAATTCAAAGAATGTGCTGTTGGTTGCTTTTATTTATTATGGTTAATTACGTTTTTACATTATGCTTAAAAGTGTGAAATCCGTCATCGTGTTGTTTTTCGCGAAGAGGTTGCGTCGCGGTATATGTGTGAAGAGCTAGTCACAAAAACCTCGGAACTTAGGTTTTTACCGTATGTTTGATATGACTAGTAGTTTGTGTTCTTTTTTATTAGGGTGACTAAACTCATATGAACGTTTTTCTCTTTCCAAGCCAGGCTTATTACTTTATAGTTTCTGGTTTCTGAGTAGTTAAGCGAAAGCATTTAGATCCTTATCTGGTTCTTAAACACTAAATAGGTCATCATCATCATTCGAATGATCAATCCTGATATATTTGTGACTTCACATTACACGATATCTTTTGTTTATTGACTTTGTCTGTAATTCATTAAATCAAGGAAAGTTCGTAGGCTGTTGATAGTGATGAGAAAGAAAAAGATTAATAGCAAAACGTGTCTAAATTACGCAATTTCAAGCAATGCTTTCTTCTACAGTTCTACGCTCAAAGGCATGACTATATTGAGGTGGAACTCAAGAACCAGTCTACCAAGTACTCCATCAACTCATTCAACCATTCGCCAGGACTGAAGGAGCAAGGGTACACCAACACATCGGCGTAAGGATTTTCGTATTTTACTAACTGTTGTTTTACTAACCTTCTCCGCGTAAAATTCTCGGAAACCACACGGAATTTTAAGATATAAAGTACCCTATGTACTAATTCATTCTTCATTCTAACTGATAAATTTCATTCGGGCTTTAAATTTACGTTTACGGGATAACAACGCGTACCTTGGTTTACAAGTAGCAGTCTTGTGACCATACATACATGATACATATAATTGAGTCGAAATAACTCGGAACTAGTAAACTTAATTTTAAAATGTTTGATAATAATGCGAAGGCTTTAAACAGTAAATTTCATCCAAATTTATTTAGCCACTTTGGTGTGGAAGAGAAATTAACATCCAAATGGAAACACATACATTTGAGAAACTTTCACATACTTTTAGTTTCCGCGGGAGCACAACTTACCACATTATATTTAACATTAGAATACCTCCTTTAAAGGTATTTTAATGTTAAATAACAGATTCGCAAAAAAACTTTTACCTTGCAATTTGAATACTGGTTCGAAACTTGAAAGGAAAAAGGTATCACTAGACCCATGATGACGACAAAACGGATTATCTAATTGGAGAAAGTAGTAGGAAAGGTAGTAAAATAAAAAGAGAATAAGAGATTACCTAGGACACAGCAGCCAGTCAGTAACATTATTTACTCATTTACAAATGCAAAAAAATACACGACAGTGACGTCCGTTTTTGTATGAAACGTTTCGAATAAAAAATAATAACGGAGCCCATTGTGTAGACCTTTTTTGTTGGGTAGTAATTTTTGTTATAAACGTTTTACTCATTGGAGGGGCAGACAGTTTTTGTGTAGACTACACACCCACCATACACGATGCTTAATGTATTGTGGGTGTGTACACTCACACGTTAAAGGTAAACTACCTTTCAAACACAGTTACACAAAAGGCAATAACCGACTCACCGAATTTGTGAAATTATTCAATAATCACACTAAATTTGAAGGTATAAATGTTCCGGGTTTCCTACCTCGTAGTCGTTCCGTGACCATGCATGCGTCGAAATATCGGGCTACTCATCAATAAAGGTACGCGGTAGAAAACACGGAACATAACTTTAAAATGTGTGATAATAACCGCGATAGTTTGATCACACTTAGTACACTAACTCTTGCAAGTATCTTTTAATTGTAACAATGAGTGATTTTTCAAATTGGTTTCACTTAGCTACATCATGGGTCAGGTCATGCATTTTTTTGTGTACTTTTAATGTAACTTTCATTGAAAGAAAGATTATATAAATCATTCGTTATTTTATTTTTAGAAACCTCTGCAACACGATCAAGGGCTCTTACGAAGGCCTGTTGGTGACTCCACCCTTGAAGAAGGACAAAATAATCCCTTTCTTCCGAAGGCAAGCCTGCAGGATAATCCCAATGGAGTTCCTAGAAGAAGAAAATAAACAATTTGGATTTAATACATACAGGTAGGTTACATCATTCTTCTTCGTCCACCATCGTTCCACCTTCGTGATCCTGTCAACAGGGAAACCTTATCAGATGGGATCATAACACATTCAGTCGAATGAACGCGCAGATTTCCTCACGATGTTTTCCCTCACCGCAAGAGTGTGCGCATTTTAGCCACTCTCGCGAAATCTGCTCCCTAGTAGCTACACCTGAATTGCATTTTTATAGCCTTCACGTCCGTGCCATCGCAAAGCTGCATGAGTGTCGTCCAAGGAGAGGCCGGCCCTTCTTGGGTCACTTTACTTCTTGTGATAGCTTGACGTCTTTACGAATGACATGCGTCTCAGACTATGTTTTGACGACATCCATTACTTTCCAGGTACGGCCTCCAAAAATCTGCCTTCAACAATACAAATCCATACGCCTGTCCTTGCTCCGGCAACGAGATTTGCCTCCCAGACGGCTTCATTGATGTCAGCAATTGCTATTACGGTAAGAAATAAAAGCCACTTAGTACCTGTTTACGTCAAGTCACATATTGTTTTTAGACTTTAAAAATAGCCGTTTCTTACTGATAATTAATAGTTGACACCTTATTGTTTATTTGGATACATCCTTAATGGTGTTTGTTTGACACGGGAACTTTAGTGAGTAAGTCAAACACGTTTATATTCCATTACGCAGATACCTCTTGTGTAATTAACACAATCCTTGAAAGCCATAGTTCACTTTGTCTCCAGGTGTTCTTTCCTATTGATTATGGTATCGCCATGCAATTCAAATCGATTTGTCCAATTCCTCTTTTGTCCAGTCTGACCCTATTCCCAGTTATCTTCAGTTCTCAGGTTTAATTCCCTTTTCGACAAGTCGATTCCTGTTCGTAGAAGTTTATCCTCATACTGATCAGAGCTATGAGAAGAGATTATAGCAACCCTCTCCACTTTTGCATAGAAGCTCCAACAGGAGACAGGTCGAGTCTTTTTATCAACCTTTTCGTCTTAGATCAGAAACTAGCTGGAACGTTACTTCATAGCAAGTACTTTCTTTATGTACCTAATTACTTTTCTCAGAGATTATATAATTTTTTTTAATATTTCAGGATTCCCAATTGCGCTATCCAAGCCGCACTTCGCGGATGTCGACCCGAAAGAAATCCTCCACTACACTGGAATGAATCCTAATCAGGAAAAATTCAAATCTAGTGTACAATTAGAACCTGTAAGTATAAAACTCAAGTTCAGAAATGGTAGTCAAGGAATGTTGTTTGACTCACAGAATTCAATCATCATCACGCAAAGCCCCAATAGTCCACCGCTGGAATTCAGTCTTCTCTAAATTAGTAAAGAGTACTGCTATAGACTCCACGCTTGGCCAAAAGAAATGCTGTTCTCCACATTACGTTTTAGGTCATAGATAGTCTGTATTAAACCCTAACACACCCGCGAAAATGCGGCTTAGACATTGAAAGAATCTTGACAATTTAGTATTGGCAATGTCCATATGCTGCGGTAAGTGTTGCCAACTGATGGGCAGTACTCTGCTTTGCCACGTTTTATAAAAAACATCAAATCTATGATTAATAATAATACAATAAGAAACGAGATATCCAAAGCCATTAATTTGATGAGTTCCGGATATTTAAGCACAGTTTCATGCGGTATAGCCGTGGTTATACCGTGACCTATTAGATTTATAAAAACAACAAAGAAGGTACCATTTGATATATGTACCAAAGATGTCGTCACGCCGATAGCAGTTCACTAGCACTGAAGCAAGTGCAAGAGGGAATTGCGGTTTCTTTTTTGAAGATTCCCTTGGGAATAGGGGTTTTTAGACACAAGTAGTTGCAGCGATATGTTTTGGTGGGATATATTCCTCCACTAAATGACATAATTTCGTGCAAAGTGGTCATTATTGTATGAGTTGTTGAAGATGACAAATAAATTATGCCTAAAAAGTCAAGCTACTTGGAAAATATAAGATTGACCGAAATGATTAACTAACCAAAACTGATTGAATAATGGAAACGTCCATCTGTGAACAACAAGCTAGTAGCTAAAAGAAACGTCTTCATTATTTTAAATCAGGTTGCTTACTTGTAGATTTCAACCACCTTCTAATTTCCCAAGTCGGTTGACTTTTTAGATAGAGTCTACATCTTTTTACGAATTGTGTCTGAGTTGGTTTGTTCAAGGTGGTATTAAATTCGGTTTTTTCGTTACAGACTCTTGGTGTGCCATTATCCTTGAGGTTCAACATTCAAGTGAATATCGCCGTCAGAATGAGTCCTGGGAACACCATCATCAAACCGCTCGCAGGAAAAGTTGTACCCCTCATTTGGATTTCATTAGTAAGTTTCAAGTTTATAATTAGTGTCTCGCTCGTCTTTTCATTATATATCATCATCATCTCAGCCACAGGGCTCGAAGAGGCTCGTCTGCGCTGGTTTGGTCATTTGTTGTATAAGCCTCAGGGATACGTGGGAAATAGGTGCCTGAATCTGCCGGTATCAGGAAAGCGGCCGCGTGGGCGACCCAAGAAGCGATGGATTGACATCGCTGAGTCGAATGCGAGAGCCAACGGCTTACGACAATAGGATGCCGAAGATCGGGCGAAGTCGAGAAGATTGACTAGGAAAGCGGACCCTGGCAGAGACTGGGACAAGCGCTAGGATTATGATGATGATGATCTCAGCCACAGGACGTCCACTGCAGAACATACGTCTTTTACACCGATAGACTTTATACCTCTTACATCCATCGTTTGGGCTCCCAGCGATCTCAACAAGGTCGTACCTACTACAAGACTAACAGTAGATACCTGACATCTATAAGTATGGTAACAGGCAAGCAGGATACTTAATACCTAAGGATCCCAAGCATATTTAACAAGAAATATGTGTAGTACGGACGGTGTAGTACATTGTTTTAAGTCATTAACCTTCCAAAGTTTCATTGTTCACAGTAATTATCTTAGCATGTAACATTAGGTAACCGTGTTTTTGCTGATATATTGTACTGTATCATAAAGTTGTCAACTTGTCATACACTAAACAGTTTACAAAGTTGTTGATAAACATTTGGTGTTGTAGTGCATTAAAAACAGGCGAGCATATATAAAAAGGTTGAAACATGTGAAAGAAACAAAAGTAGCTTCATCACAGCCATAGCAAGTAGAACAATGGGGCCTCTGCCTACCCCTATAGGAACATGACGTTACGAGGAGGTGACGTTACCTTATGTTACCCAGCATATCACATCACATCGTAAACATATCAAGTAGTGAATAGAAAATGACTCAAATTAATGGAAATAGTATTCAACCACAGCTACCGCATTTATGTTTACTCTAAAATGATTCAAGTTACTTATGTCAATGTATAACAGTAATGTTTGCCCATGAATTATTCAGGATCTTAAAATTCACAGATGTAGGAATCGGGGCCGCCCCATGACGAACAAACGACCTTAAATTCCCACACTTTGTATATACATTATGTATACAATGAAATGCAAGTTGTGGAGATGTATTTGACATGACCAAGACGGTGTATGAGTTACGCAAATACAATGTTGAACTTGACTACGTATTTACTTTACGTATATCTGTTTCTAGACACGTAAAAATCTAACATTCTATCTAAATGTAATCGGTATGAGGAAAACTGCAATGTTTAGTATAGGTAACCAACAACTATGATAGAAAAGACAAAAATTAGGTAAGATAAGGCATAATTATGGACTTTCTTAGTGTAATATGATATGACTACTAAAAACGCTGTAGTATCATATTAAAATAAAAAATGAACATCGATTTCAAGATGTCGCATAGTTGTTGCCTCGTAATGACCATAGAAGGGCGTGATGAAGGTTCTCCTAGAGTGAAGTCCTGAGTAAACTCCGCTCATTTATCAAATTTCTGTTCCAGGTCTGCAAGGAGCCTCCGCCTGATGTAGTAAACATACTGCGCCTGCGCCTGGTCATCGGTCCCCCGATCCTTATCACTGTTGAGGTGATTCTCTTCCTCATCGGGATGGTACTCGGCATCCAAGGCTTTCGCCGGATCCTGAAGCCAAAATACCGATTGATCGACCCACCACGACCCTCACATAAGGAAGAAGACATCTGTTTACCTAAGAGAAAGAAGAGTATTGAAAGGCGATTAAGCACTGTGATACTAAACATGACAGACAATATAGGATTCAATAAAGACGATGATGAGCTAGCGAAACAGGCTGTCTCCCTTCTGTCGATCTCGGAGGAAGACAATGAAGCCCATGATTTATACCTTGATTCATGAAATTTGTTTAATATAAATTAGAAGATTTTGTTGAATTGCAAACGTAGGTCAGAAGTTTAAGGATCTCTTTAAGATCTTCTAGCAGGTGGACTGTCAAGTAAAGAGATGTATCTTAGTAGTAGTGGGTTATGAATTAAGTATATTGATTGGATATGACATACACGACGCTTTAAGAAACATATTCAATACAGCCATATCGAAATTAATTTTGCAGCTGTGTTTTATATATTTTGAGTATTACAGAAACATTAGTGTGAGATATTCCTGAAATCCATAGATACCACTACAATTAAACAAAATGAAGATGAATGAATGGTAGTAGACTCTGGAAAGCCTGATAAGACGTATGTAAGTGTACTCACAACCCTATTTCTGTTGCCCAGCAACAATGCTGGCGTTGTTGCTATTTCGGGACATAAATTAATCGTAGATATTATGAGCTATAGTAACCGTATTACAAGGTCATATAAAAATAAGGGAGTCGGAAGTCAACTAGGTCCAGTGGGGTTTCGGCCTGCTGGTCGAGTCGACAATCCTGGTAATTATTTATTTTTGTATAATAAAGAGATTGTTCAAAGCTACCATTTTATACAGTCTTGCGAATAATTATTTCATCAAACAAGAATAGAACGCATTGAATTGCTGTACTTATTATGGAATGTGTTGATCCCTAAAATGAGTCCTGTTTGCAATCGATCACGTCGTAAAAATTCGAATGGGCCTAGTTAACACCCGACATAAAGGTTTATGGCTTGAGTTAGAGTAATAATTAGCTTTAAGGTTTGCTCAAGAGACTCTAAGATATGTAAAAGTTTATGGATCATACAATAAACACTACACTTTGTACAATACACTTTTATAAACTTTGATTCTGTAATTTTTTACCATGTTGCTTTAAAGGAATCATTGCTGTGCCGTGCACAAGGAGGTCTGATTCCATAAAGTTTATTGACGTTTCTTATTTCAATAAAATATAGTTATTGAGTTTGAGGTATTTGTTAGGTGTAATAATTAAAGAGAAATGATCCGTGTCACGACTAAAGGCCCAAACGCATATGTGTTGCGCTGCATGCCCGATGCCGCACTGCAATGGATTTAGTATGAATTTGATGTGCCGCGTCGCGCAGCGCAGCGTAAGCATATGGACCATTAATAAAAGATTTAATAAATTTTAATAGAAAAGTACGTTGACAAATATTAATGGAGGTGGCAACATTCCTCCAGAGGAGCGCCAGCATGACGCAAGCAAGATTTTTTCTTTGCTGTCTTGGCATGATAGATTTTGTATTAAATACTGATGTCAACGTCTCATTCTGTTATAATTTTTGTAAAATAACGTGCATTTCTAATAAAATTTGGTTTTACTACAACACGGGATTTCGGTTTTATGAATTTATTAGAGTGAATAATCAATCTGATAAAACTATGCATACATGTGACACCATCGGCATGTCAGTATTAATAGTTCCAGAAAAAGTTTGAATGTTCTTTATTTTTAGTTAACTGACACCTGCTTTATTGATTTTATAAAGAATTGCTCAATTGTTAGTTTAGGTAAGAAAACTTATTGTGTAATATTACGTTGTACTGTTATTATTAGTTCAATACATAATTATTGTTAATGATTGATTTATTAACATTCAAAAAATTCTGAAAGAATTATAACCAGATACGAGTCAATAAAAAAAGAAGAATATACAAGAGACTCGCAAACTCGCTTCGAGATTAATTAATAATGTAGATGATCATAAGGTGTGTCTTGTGTCTTAGACAGTATTTGCAGCTCTATTGAAATGTAATAATCTTACGTACCTATACCTACTAATGCCAAGTGTATTAAATTATTTTAATTAGTATTAGATTAACGTTAAAAACGACAATTCAAATCTAGAGTTTCATCCTAGAATTTAAATGAGATTGTGATATTATTTTAAGGTACCTAATATAAGGAGAATGGGGTTGGAGATGTCAGAAGTTATTCTTAATTATAATTTATATTGTTTTTATAATGCCGTTTAAGTAAGTTTTAATTTTGCTGTAAACGGCAAGGATCATTTTTATCATTTAAAATTCTTTTATTTAAATTTAGTAATAAGGCTTTTGTTTCGTTTGGAAGTTCTGTTCTTATTCTTGACAAAATTCAAAATTATTTTTTGTCTGTAGGTTCATACGGTCCTCTACCTAAATTAACGTGTCCACTGTATCAGAATGTCAAATTTTTATTTAAAAAATAAAATTGCTTTAACAGTTTTAAAAAGTCAATAAGAATTGATTTAAATTATTAATTGAATACAGTGTAATATCCAGTACATTACTACCTATTTTTTTTTTATGTGGTGTATGTAATAAATAAAAGACAGTGTTGTAAAATCTATAGTAAGGGGAATTATTGTTAATGTACGCTTTTCAAGTAGGTAGTCAATAAAAGCCTGAATGAAAATACTTATTGATGCTAGGTTTTGTTGGTTTCGTTTTAATGTTTTGTATTGTCTCCATGCTGTTTTGTATTTTCATATTCGGTGAAGGGCATCGTAACTTGTTTTATAATTATATAAAGACCCAAAATATCTATTCTAGATAATCTCAATATTATTATCGCTTTTGTAAAAATCATACCATATTTTGCTAAGTTATCTGTACCATGTTACTCTATACATATAAATAAATATGAATAGAAAATTCACACAGCGCCATCTAGCCCTTTGCTAGATGGCGATGGAAAGTAAGCAAAGCTTGTGTTATGGGGTATTATATAAGACGATACGTATGTTTCGTAAGGCACCATGACAGTTTTATTCTCGACAATTGAGAAGGTGTGTGTCATTTCTTCAATAGTTTCACTATTCGCGGCATGTTAGTTCCTTTTTACACCGCCTTCATTATTATCCTTGTATTGATTTGTCATTTTCTATTAAAGGATACCATTCATCTTGTGACTAAAGTGTATTTCATACTTTTGTAAATATGGAGAGACTGAGGGTGTACTATTTGTAAATAAAACCTTTTGTACCAAGCATTTTGTTTCTTTTATTGAAAAGTCCTTATCTCAAACTATTTTGATAAACTTTAGGCACACAATATTTTTTACCTACATCACCATGAAACTGTGAAGAGATGCCACAGAAAGTATAAATTATTTTAATTATAGTTTATTATTATTATTATTTATAGAATTTGCAATAAAAGTGGGTATTCCAGAAAATAATTATTAATAATAGCAAGACATACAACAATACCACGGACTAACTCGCATTGACAGGACCTGGATCGTATCAATCAAAGCGATGTACAATAATGCCACAGATTCTCGGACCAGGCGCCGTATTTTTTTACTATTCGAATTAGATTCATATGCGAATTAGCTACTTATCTCGTATATACTAGTGATAAGTTGCGACGAGTGTGAAAGAGGTAGGTAGCTTATTCGCATGCGAATCGAATTCGAACTTATAAAAAATACGGCGACAGTTTTGAAAGGGCGAGTTGCCACCTAATCGAATAAAAATATGTTTTATTAAGTGTATAATACCCAGCTTATATCCAAAAAGGGTTTCTTAAACCTCTAAACGAGCCCTTAAGACAACTTTAATTGGCACTTTAAATACGATAACATATACCTTAAAATATGAATCGTATAATGACTTAAACTAAGCATTCGTTAAGCACTAGGAAATAACATTTTTAAATGATAGTGTAATCTAACAACTTTTCAATCACAGTTTCCTTTGAGTGGTTTTTTCATAAGGTATAAATAACTATCATCTACGAGTACACAATTACGAAATAGAAAAATGAGAACAATTTGGATACAACTATCTAAAGAACAGCAAGAAATAAATATTTGTTTTAATATAAACAGGCAGAAAATAAATCCACTGGTAATTAAATTGTAACAAATAAACTTCTAAAAATCATACCTGGAGTAGGTACGTCTATAATCGGTAGTTCCTTAATCTTGGAACGACTATTTGTCGTTTTATAGGTAACCTGTTTTATAGGTTAGTATTCAGACTTCTAATTACTTTTGTGAAGGAATCGGTTGAAAATTGTCAGCCTGTAATGTATAGACATTAAAAAGTAAACCTCTTGCACTCTTTGCACATTATATAAACAAACATAGGTTATTTTCATTTTTCATACACTAACTATGGTAAGTTATTTATAAGTTAAAGACTAGATAACAATATTTACAACTGGTAATTAATGTATACTGGGCCATTTAAACTTAATTATACCGTTACGGGTTGCCGGAAATCGGCTCCGAGGGCCTCATTTTTGAACCGCTCGCGTCGAGTTGGAACGGTTTTCAATTTTCATGCACGGCAGGAAAAATTCAATATTTTGAAATTATTTTGGCAACACCGAAAGCGAATGGTTCAAATATAGGGAAAATCAGCGTCATTCAACGTAATATTTAATTTTTCATGCCGAAAAACAAATTTAAATATCGTTAGACTCGAGGCGAGCGGATTAAAAATAGAGCCCCTGAAACCGTTCAACCAATCTGGGAGTCCCCAGCGGAAAGACCTTACTTTATTATAAATTTCCGCCATTTCGCCAATTCATAATATACGTATAGCTAAACTTGAAATTGATCAAATCTCAACTCTTATTCCGGAGAAGCCAATAACACTAGACGACTTTTGTAGAAAACTTGATCCTTTCATCCCATTAATGGTTTGGTAGGATAACAATACTTTTTGCAGTTATTTATTACTACGAGTTTAATAAATAAATAAAAATAAATAATTTCGCTCAAGTGAATACCTAAGTATTTATTAGGAGGCGATAAATTGTGTATAATCATATTAATGATGCGTGACCGTTGCTAACTAACTTTATTTTACTACTTTGTTTATACGGTCGGAAGATATGAATGTTGAGCCACCGATTTAAAAATGAATTCGAAAATAAAATAAAAATTGCATAAGACGCTGAATCTAAAGAAACAGATGGCGAATGGTGTTAACGTATCTAACGATTTCTTTGCCATCCTTCAGAAAATAAATCCTAAAGATGGTATTGAAAATGTATAGTATACTAATGGCGATGATTGTTATGATAACAAAAGGCTAGCTAGCATAAATGTGGGCGTAAATCCAGGAGACGTAATGGGCAATGTTAGTATAGACGTCAGGGACACCTCTCCAGGCACACCCAGAGCCGAAGGAGGTCAACCCTCTAAGAAGCCAGCGACCACCAGATTTGCACTGCAAAGGACCACCGCTGTCTCCCTGAAACATAATAAATATATGATATCAGAATGCGAAGTATAACTATGTAACCTTGAAAGAAAATCTGAATTGTTTACATAAGGAAGTATTTTTGAATTTATTATTTATTATAATATTATTATTACACAAATGAATCAGAAGTATCAGTTCAAGGTTCGGAATTTTCCTTAAAAATAATGATTGAAAAATAACAAAATTATTGTTCAATTTCATCATGAGACAATATACGTCAATAAGCTGTTTTTTTTTTCAATTTTTGTCGTTACATAAGTATTAGAAACATATCAAACAATACATAAATATCATATTTACAATACAAAAAGCTGATTCATTCTATTACTATCTAATTTTGCGATCAAATAATAAGTCGTCCAAGTAGGCAGGTACACGCCAATTTAAATTGCTTCATCAAACCCAACTCTGTTATCTAAAATCAGACAGCTATTGATTTGAGATAAAATAATCGTTGTTATTTAAATGGGTATGTACACAGATATTAATTGCCCAGGACTGTTTTATCATCGATTGGAAAGTTAAGAATACTTTCGCCGTATAGTGTTATGGATTTTTGAAGACTGTATAATTTATCAATGAAGAACTTAAATATATTTGTAATACAGTAAATGCCAAATACGGTAGTAATGAGGTCAGTATTATATTTTATAGAACATGAATATGCATTACTGTATGTTATGTATGCGTGTAATTTATGGATGACGTTATTTCACAGCTTTGATGTTGATGATGATTAATACCCATACTTAATTGTTATCAACGTTATAATTCTGGTGTAGGTCACTGACGTACAGCCGTAACTTATACGATTTAGCTTTTAAATAAGTATCGTACTCACCACACAAGCACCTGTCGAGCCATCCGTGCTGCCTGCACACAGATGTCCTTCATTTAACGGAAGAGATAAGGAATATTTGTCCCTGCACAGTTGCAAAGGAAGGATTGGTACATCAGCTTCGAGCAATACATCAGTCAATGTCCCATTAGTCTGTTCCCTACCCCATCCTGTAGCATAACACTCTTCCTTCACATCCAATCTATTGGTATCGTCAATAAATGGATCTATTTCTTCACCAAACATCAGTTTTTTATCAGTTCTCTCATTATTATTCGCTCTTTTCCTGTCCCTACCTAGTTTAGACTTTATAAGTTTGACTACACTGTCTAAAGTAGCACTGTCATATTTGATGTCTAAATTCTTTTTTTCTGACTCATTTTTCTGCACGTCTTCTGTTTTACGTTCAGTCTGCCTATTGGAGTCGTTTGCAACTCTGACATTGTATCTCATGTTCTTGTGTTTTTTGTTTATGAAGCCAGAGAATATGGATTTCGTCAGATTATTTAGTTTTTCTAAATATTTAACAGCCGTGTCTGGATTAGGCTTTGGTGGTTTGGCGGTTTTCTTTTTGGCGGGCTCGGGGCTGTGTTCTGGCCGCATGTAGAACGTGGAGGTTTTCTCAGTGTTGAAGTTGGTGACTATTGGTTCGAATGGCGGCAAGCAGATTGTGCGGATTCGACTCCCAGGGCTAACGTCAGCCGGTTTCGTCATTTTCATGAGCGCTGAAATGGTAAATTGAGTAAAATATTTACGTTTGACCTCAATTTATGCAGTAGATAGGTAGGTGAAGCGATAGTTTCCATAATTTATAATATATACATGGCTGCCGAGAATTAATGTGTACCCATGATCCAATCTCTTCAGATTCCCCTGTTTACAGGGCCACAGAGGTCAGACGGTAGTCGCTCCACTGTAATTAGCTAATATGACAAATATAGGATCATGGTCAAAGTATAACCGGGACATCAACGCTAAGATGATTAGGTATTTTTATTTTTTACATGGATGCCGGAGAACTCTACCGACCATGGACTAAATTTTAATTACTGTATTACATATAGTCAGGCCGTGTGGTGTCCGGCAGAGTAGAATAGCACCAACCCCTTACACTCATGGGTGTCGTACAAGGCGACTAATGTTTTCGAGGCAAAAGATCAAGAGTCTCCGTAGTCTGGAAAATGGGCAGCAGCATTTTCCATTATTATATTTAAACACTGCGATCTCCAACCCGCCTGCCAAGCGTGGAGATTATGGCAATAACCTCCACTTTCGTGGGAGAGGCCCTAAATCCTGCAGTGGACTGTTATGGGCTGTGATGATGTGATGATGATATAGTCAGGAAAACAACCGGTTGGTTGTGAGTAAAACAGCCTAAATTTTATTACCTACTATGGCCTTGACCGTGATCAGGTTATACCAGCTTATCAGTAAACAAACACACTTTCAACCCTTGTTTAAAACATGTATACGTACATCCATTACTTGTTATTTTGTTCCCACATAGAACTTAGCGGTATGTTCCCGCAGCAGTATATATAATCTCGACTTCTTTAAAGCCAGAGTGAATTGGTTGTTTCTAGACAGACATGTTTTACTGTCTAGGTAGGTACACGGAAGGACAGACCTAATGGAAAGCGGTCACCGTCATTCAAGACCTCTGCAACCTAAAGAAAACGGATGCGGTCCGGCATTTAATCTGTAGACATGCCTTTTAAAGAACCCCATGTTTCCTCATCGGCCACATCTTCATTTCCCGTCAAATGCTTGTCTAATAATTGAGTATCTAGAGAACAAAACAGCATAATTACGCTTCTGGTAAAAAAAAAACTTTTATATCCGGAGGTTTTATAGGCCAGCTAAACATGCACCTCAACTCATTTCCAATCAAAACGCCCTAAAACTGTGTTAAAATTGCATACAAAGTTCGTGGTTTCTATCAAAACGGTATAATTACTATGAAATTACACCGTTTTTGATTGAAACCACTTTACCTTTTTACGGCTTCTGTAAAATTTTATTTCATGAAATTATACCGTTATTATCGTGTAATTATATATGTTCGCCAGCTCCTCAAATAATAAAAAAGTGACAGAAATTTCTAACAAAATCTACAAACCAATATCGTGCTGGTAGTTGTGGAAACGGTGGTGCAGTACTATCTTCTCTATTGGGACGTAAGCGCCCTTCTGCTCCGCACGGTCCCACTCGCCCAGCACAGCTGTCCAGAGGGCTGGCACCGGCAGGTTGAAGAGCTCACTAGAATGTGGAGGGATGACGACCTGAGTGGTTCAGTTGATTAACATGCCGGTCTGCCACGGAGAGGTACCGGTTCAATTCCCAGCCGCAGAAATTAAAATGATGAATTTTAATTTCTGTTACGGGTCTGGGTTTCTTTGAATACATACTTATATGTATAAAATCAGTATGTATTTAAAAATATATGAGTATTTTATCAGTTCTCTGGCACCCATAACGCAAGCTATGATAACTTTGGGGTTGTGCGAATCGTCCAAGTATATTTATTATATTTGCATATTACTATGGAGGAATCTCTTCTATGCAAGCATTGTAGCGCCAACTGCTATGTGATCAACGAATAATAAACAAAGAAATATTTAAATATTAATACTATAAACGTTAAAGACTGCGAAGGGTTAGATATGATTACATAGGTCAGAAAGTTACGCAGGTTTCGTGTTACGTTTCCAGGAAGAAAGTTATCTGATCAGAGACTGAAAAATAAAGCAGTTAACGTTAACCGGCACTATAATTTAAAAAATATTGATGATGAATTATACACCGATTTATCTTTCCTTCCTTAGTCTTACGGAGTAAAAAATAACATAGCTTTCCGCGTGTCTTTGTCTGTCTGTATATCCGCTAATTACCCCTAAACTACGCAACGGACTTTGATGCGGTTTCCACTATAATTTATATAATTTAATCCGGAAGATTTATGTGTATCATCGTAATCATATCAGCCGGAAGACGTCCTCTGCTGGGCATAGGCCTCTCCCAGAGGTCTCCACAAATTCCGTCATGTGCTTTCCACATCTGCTGATATCTGCGATCTTTACCAGGTCGTCGGTCCATCTATTAGAAGCCTACCCACTTCCTGTACGTGGTTGCCACTTGAGTGCCCTGCCCACTGCTTAAGTGGCAAAGCTTGGCAATCCTTCTGGCAATGACGGTGACTTTAGTTCGCTTGCGGATCTCCTCATTCCTGAATCGATCGCGCATTGAGACTCCAAGCATTGCCCTTTCCATCGCCTTTATGTGTACAATACATGCATATTATTATAGAGAAACCCCGCGAACTGTCGTGCGAAGCCGGGTCGGGTCGCTAGTCAAAAATAGAATGCTATAGCATTACTTGTGTATGCAATGCGCCGTGGTGAGCAGCCAGAAAGGATGCACGAGCACGCCCCCGCACCAGTGGCCGATGAGACCGTAGCTAGGATGCAGCAGTTGCAGCGACACCTGGAATCAGTTTTGGAGATGGTTATGCGTATCATTCGTAAGGAACCTCACGTAAACCGGTTCTAAAAAATATAGACGAGTCACGCTTCACGGTGCCGGGTCTAAGCCTAATCTCGGTCGTAGCTCGGCCGTAGTATGGTCTAATCATATCCCATACATTTTCCATACCATACCAAGGGACAACCAAGTGGTGGCGATACAATTATGACTACTTAGTTGCTCGGTATTAGACTGTAGGTGCGACGTGGGTTACCTTACGTCATCAAGTAGAAGAAAAATTCCTTTTTGGAGCGACAGTAGAGGTACCAAAACGAAAAGCGCTTTAATGTGTCTGAAAAGCGAAACTGCCAAAAGGCTGTGAGGCAAACCGGTTTGTTTCACTGCTAGAACCCACACAAGAGGATAAGTAAGCACTATCGCTAAAAAAAATCTAAGTTTGGGTCACTAACAATTTTTTTTTGTGCCAGGTTCTGCACGGACAGACGTACTAAGCCTCTACTGTCGCTACAAGGTGCCATTTTTCTTGTACCGATCACGTAGAAGAACATACGGCACCCTCAAAGTTTATATGGCATTAAATATATGGGATATCAGTTGACTGTGCTACGACCAAGACTCGACTCGGACTCGGCTCGGACTCAGCTCTGACCTGGCTCGATGTAGCGTGAGTCATCGTTTACCTCGGGCCTGCCCAACTGTATGGCATATCACCCTTAGTTTTTAAAATTGTGCTAAATGAATGTCTGATGCGACAAATGGACGGCAACAACGAACCTATAACCCGACAACTGGAAAATCACTGAAAATACGCTTCTATCACCTATGTAAAGGCAAAGATGTATTTGACGATGGTGATGATGATGTAAATGGATGATTTAATTTTTGTCTCGCTCCAGGGAAAATTAAGGCACACACAAACTGGATCAAGCTCAGAATTAACCAAATGTTTATGCAATTTTGGTTAACATCATATTGTGTATTCTACATGATTAGACATCAACGCGCTCTAGTTTTCTTAATATGAAGCGCCGTGGTCGCATGTGGCTGAACGAAATAATCTCAAAATAAGTATAGCTGCAAATACACAAAGAATATTTGGCAACTTGGGGTTTGCAAAAAAATTCAATGTTAGTGAACAACCAAACCAACCAACTTGGAATAAGCCAACCAAGGCGGAAGGCACGAGGGAGCCAGCACTATCACAGGCATAAGTAATTTCAAGGGACAACCCACCTGTGGTTTTGCAATTTTGTTACATGATACCTGAGTACATGAATCGTAGATTGTATCTCGATACCTGATTATAGATGCTATGGGCATAGGTTACCGCTTAAATACCATCATGTAGTCTCTCTGCTTGTCACTGAGTTTAAAAAAAATCTTTACCTGCCAAGGCCAAGCTCCCCTCTTGGACTCCCGACCCTTGATGATGCGGAGCTGGCTGGCACTCCTTTCGCGCGGTTGCCGCGTGTGCCGCCTCAGAGGGACGCCGCACTCTGGAAATAAAGGAACAAAAATGTTAAAATACATGTGTCGGCCAGCGGTCCCGAATCGTAAGCGAGAGATACTGAGTCTGATCTATCCACAATACTGCCATGTAAGCAAAAGTGACCTTTTTCTAAGTTCTAAACATTACTTGAACACTAATTAATGCCCTAACGGTGAGGGAAATAAATGTAATGAAACGACCGCGTGACGGTGTGACCATGATCCAATCTGGTCAGGATTCCCTGTTATCAAAGTCACGGCTGTAATTTTCTGATCTGCCAAATCATAAATTATAGTAAATGTGGATCCCGGGCACTAGAGCACGAGAGAACAACGTGGATATTCACACCAAGATGGTAATACGTCATATACTGTCGTCATCGTCATCATTTCAGCCACAGGATGTCTACTGTTGGACAAAAGCCATCCTTCCATCCATCCTCATCGTTTGGCTCTGTGGCTCTTGCATCCACCGGCTCCCTACAATCTGGTCGTCCGACCATCTCGTGGGGGCTCCGTCCAACGCTTTGATTTACTGTATGCAGTCGCCACTCCCTTCGAACCTTGCCGTCTCGTAAATGAGTAATGAAATTTCAAACAATTAAAACTAGTTTATTAGATCTAAACTTCGTAAGTTACTCCCTCTACGAAGTAAACAACAAATAATGTCATAATCAATTACAATTTCACACTGTAATAATCTTGCGTAAGGCATCGAGTCATATTTTCACCTGTTTACTGGCGGCCAAACACGGAAGCGTCCCAAGTGCTGTACTAATATATTTGACCGCTCATTAATTATGTAATTTCACACTTACGCCTTCTTGACATAAGCATAAGTGAAGTGAAACAGTTGATTTGCATATTCTAGTTGATACACTTCGGATAAGCAAACATATGGTGTAATAGTTAAAAAATATTGGCTAAAGATAAAGCAATACACCTATCTCTATAATTTAATCATTATTCTGTTGTGTATGGAGAATAATAAACAAATAGGTAATGAACTCAATGAAGAACGTAATTAAGGTAAAGTTACTGAAATAAATATGTTCATACCTATTTAAAAATAGATTAATATCTAAGTATAGAAACAATTAATTTTTATCAACCTAATAAAGTAATGAAAGGCTAGCCTGGGATTAATTAGTAGATAGTCTATGGGTGTTCAAAAGGGTATTTTTTTAAAGGTTTGGTATTTTTTAATTTAAAATACAGCGAAAAAAAAAAATATTTAAAATCAGTGAAGGTAGATTTATTGGGTCATCAACGCGCTAGTCGCAGCGGCCACATGGCCGAAATCATATTCAAACCTAAATGCCATGTCATTAACTTTTTAACAAAGCTTAATAAAGCAGTTACACTGATATTAAAAATATTCTATGTTATATTTCACTTTGAAAACACCAGATAGGAAATGACATAGACATCTATGCTTAGCTTACCTATTAAATTTATGTTAGCTAAACGGGCTTGCAAGTTAGTGAATCGTCATTTTCTGTATTACCTATTACATAAATAATTTCGTGAAAGTCTTTCATTACGTGCGACTTTGTCGGCGTAGGTATTTCTATGATCCTGTGGAAGTCATATTGAATTATGGGATAAATGATAGGCTACGTATGTTATGGGCTATAAGCTACAACACTAAAATTTCATAAATATTCGCTCAGTAGTTTGTTAGTGATGGTACAAATTTCTAATTAAACACCCAAAAGTAATAATACACTAAGGAAGCGTCGGTAGCCTAATGGTTTAGGGGTCCGACTAGTAACCCAATGTTTATTAGTTGAACACTAACCGACGCTCTTACATTGAAAGAAAATATCGTGATGAAACCTGCTCATTAAAGTGACTGAATGTGTAACCATGACGCAATCTGGTCAGGTTCCTCTATTAACAGGGTAACGGTTGTCAAATGGCAGTCACTCTGCTATAATTACCTGACCGTCCATCCTGGATCAGGATCAAGGTGGACCCCGGGCCCTCGCGCGCGATTGATATAAAATAATAAATTGAGATAATAACATCTAATTTCTGTACTTCTGCCTACCTAGATCTGGTTGGGCAGGAAACGGCTACATGGCTGGCATTCCAGCGTGTTACCAATAGTGCCCTTATCAACGCGAGTTGGAATCTAGTACCGTCATTCAGCGACCATCATTTCAAAAGATGATCCAATTACAAGGCCATCTCCATCCATTTCTCACAAATACTTCCTTAAACAGTTGACACAGATCTTTTACACGATTACAGCAACACAGAAGCCGAACATTATCGACTAATTGCTTTAGATCCCTCAGTATGATATGATGATTCTCAAATTGTATCGCTCGAGATAATATTGTAAAGAATTCTCTGTACTTATTTTGTTAAGGTAGATGCTCAAATTGGACTGTATATAAGCCTCTTACTGTCGGTGAATTCATTTCAAGTCGAGGTTACGAGTGAAGAAGGAATGTCTAATTTATACCAACTGCATTAGTTCAAACTTTTTAATGTGTACGGCAAAGGAATGCAATAAGTTGCCTGCGAGGGTACTCCCTGATTATAATCTGGACGCCTTCAATGCTAGAGTGAATAGGCTGTTCCTAGACGGGCTTGCTCCATTTTCGGCGGCATCATTACTTACCACCGGTGAGATAGCGGTCAAATGCGTAGTTCTAATAATAAAAAAAATCTTAAGGCACTGTACCAAGCACATCGGCTCGTATTTACCGACGCGCATTCGAAAAGGACGCTCTATGAAGCTGAAATAGCCGAAGTGCATTATTTATTATTTAAGTACCGCTGATATCGGTAAGTAGTTTTTGGCCAGGAGCGTCGGTGGCTAATTTGTAAACGAGAGGTATAGGGTTCGAATCCTACTGCGGCGACTCTTTTCTGAGTTATGTACATTAGTTAAATGCTAACCGATGCTCTTACGGTGAGGGAAAACATCGTGATGAAACCTGCACATTCAGGCGACTAAATATGTAACAACGATCCAATCTGGTCATGTTCCCCTGTGGTAGAAGAGTTACAGAGGACGGACGGCAGTGGATCTGCTGTAATTATCTGATCTGTCAAATCCTGGATCATGGTCAAGCGCTAGGCACAACCGGGACATTAACGCCAAGATGAATACTCGCTAAGTAGGGATTTGATATTCGCCTCTTTTGGATGTTGGAGAGTGGATTGATAGTCCGAATTGCGAAACATCACATCTACAAACCGGGCTGGACTTGAGCTTTCTCAATTATTATTGGTTTTTGGTAGCTCTGGGGATCAAACACGGTATCTCTGGCTTACGAGTCGGACCCGCTAGCCATTAGGTCACCGACGCTCATATCGGTGACAAATGTTAAGAACAAAAACGTGTTGATTAATTCTCTATTGGTGAAATTGCTCTATGGCTACCCCTGTCTAAACTGTGTAACCTTTCGTTGTAGCCAATAAAGCCAATTACTGTTAACACCAAGCGCATCGAGTCACGAGTTGAGACAGAAACAGAATCATAAAAGTATTTATTCCAACTATGAGAAGTATTTTCCCACGGATTATTAAAACCCGGGTTCGTTCCCGTGTTACTTTATTACAACCATTATAACACGAGCTGTTGCTTTGCTATTGTTCGATAATTTTTGTATTCTCTTCTTTATATATACAATCGTAATGAAACCTACACATTCACAACCATGATCGAAACAGGTTCCCCTGTTAACAGGGTTTTGGAGGTCAGATGGCAGTCGCTCCACTGTAATTACCTGATCTGAAGATGATTTTAGATGCAATGTGTAAGTTGTACGGGTCTCGTAGCAGCGTGCTTGCGAGACCGATTTTATCCAAGATCAGCAACGCTTGCAGGATCCGAGAACTGAATGGATCACCGCTTTGGTGCTTTTCAAACCTTAGCATCGCAACCAGCGCGGCAATCGTTGTGTATGTATGTATGTATGTTATCTCTTTATTGCATCAATTTATAACATTACAGGAAATAAAAATACAGTTTATAACGCAAAGGCGAGGTTATCCCGCAACGGGATTTCTTCCAATACCGTTGACTTTGAAACTAGTTGAACAGTCTCGGGAGCCGAAGAGCTCGAAATAGGAGTAGAAGAACTGACAGAGGAGGGAGCGAAGGAGTATGGCAGCTGACCAACGGAGCAGGAGAGTATTGTGGCGTCAACCCCCTAAAGAAAAGTACATATGGAACAACTAGATCAGTGGGTGTCAAGAAGTGCGCACGCCCAAAGAGTCACCGGCAAGTAAGCGTACGCATCACCCGTGATTAGGTCTGACGCGGTCCGTACGACCGAGCGGGCGATTGGACCCTGGGTGGAGGTGGACAATAAACGATGCACGTTGATAAGGTTTATGACCAGGATTATTTAGGGAATGATTTAAAAAATCAACCTGCCGGGATCAGGAAAGAGGTTCGGGGGGTGGCATATGATGTGTCTGTCTAAAAACATTAACTAAGTTTAAAGCAGGCTAGAGACAAGAGCATGGAGAACAGTGCCACAACACAACTCTTCAAAGGTACTAAATGTTGAAACTGATCATAGCAATTTTCGGCGATAATACTTGAGTCGCGATCTTCAATAATGCGTCTGTCAAAATGAACGAAATTGACCAATCATAGTGCCGTATTGTCCCGCATCGCTCCGCTTTTCAAAAGCCGTGATACAAAAATGGACCTTATTTTATGAGCAATACATTCCGCTTTGATTTGCCCTCACGCTCTTTGCTTTTAAATATACGAGTAGAAGACTGAATTTAATCAAATAAGCGCACTAGATAGCGATTGCCTGTATCCGTTGACGGTATTCCAAAATCGGTATCCATAGCAACCATATAATGAAATGGGAATGGCATTCGTAGCTCTATCAATTGGTAGATATTGCATCAGATTACAATAAGCACCATAGACAAAGAGCGTATCTGTAAACATTTTCTCATAAAGGTGCCATAATGAGGTGATGTGACAGAAAGCTCAGAGCTTTGACCTCATCAAGATCACATCAGCGTTATGACGTGCTTTCACTTATATGTAGAGAACGTAGAGACGTGGAAAACTTTTTTGGTTTTGGTCTCAGTCAGAGTTATGCAGTCAATTTATTTATTTGCAAATGTACTATTTATATATTTACTTGCAATTTATTTAACACCAGATAGCGTTAGAGATAGTACATATTAGTAGTAAGAATTATGATTTATCTTATAAACATATCTTATCTAGCACGCCCACATTGTAATGTGAGACCTGAATAAAAGGAAAATGATACGTCGTAGAGAACTTCGGTGTTTTCTGTTATTAAAACAAATAACATTTTACATCCGAAATGGTACTTACCTATCTGCAAATTGGTATATTAGGTATCGGTCAAACGAATGAGTAAGCTTTGGAATCACCTTTTAATTTTTTATATTTGACAACCTGAGCGGTTCAGCTGGTTAACAGCCGGTCTGCCACGCAGAGGTACCGGGTTCGATTTCCGGCCGGGCAGAAATTGAAATGATGAATTTTAATTTCTGTTACGGGTTTGTATTTAAAAGCATATCAATAGTTTATCGTTTATCTAGCACCCATAACACAAGCTTTGCTTACTTGGGGGCTAGATGCCGCTGTGTGAATTGTCCAAGAATATTTATATTTTTCACTAAGTACACACAATAATTTTATTTTTGCTTAAGTTGCAATACAACTAATTTAAAAAATACAACCTACCCTAACAAATAAAAGCCCAAAGTCGAACTAACCTACAGATAAAAATAATATTTTTAACTTACATTACTTTATCTGTCAATACACTATCTTGTTTAAATATAGTTTTGCATCTTTTGCAATGGTTTCGGTTTCAAATTCGGCTCCAAGCACATCCCTTCATCAGAGTAATCGTGCCGCGTACTATAATAATATGAGGTTTGTTACGTAACCGCCGGGTTTACGTGTTATAATGTAATAATGGTTTTACTATTATCAGCGTTGTCGGGTTATGAAATTGATTTATTCACGCTTCCGTTGTCGCTATTATGTTTAGCAGATTTATTATTTAATAGGTACTTCGGACGTGAATGCGCTTTCGTAATGGTTCGTTTGGGAATGTGGTTTGTATTTTTTTTTATTGCCTAAGGAGGCACACGGACGGAAGGTCCACCTGATGGAAAGCGGCCACCGTCGTCCAGGACATCTGCAACCCAAGGGGAGCGTATATTTCAGTTCGGTTAATATTCGTTTGGTATTGGCATTTTGGCGTCCCGGTTGTGCTCTCGCGCACGTGGGCTAGGTTCAGCCATTACTATGATTCAGGATTTGGCAGATCAGGTAATTACAGTGAAGCGACTGCCATCTGACCTCCGTGACCCTGCTACCACGGGAACCTGAACAGAGTCGGTCGTGGTTAGATTGGAATTTAATTATGATGTTGGATGATAATATGTGTATGTGCTATAGTTGTACTTTATAGATTTTACACTTATAAAAATAATGAGGAGTAAATAAGTGAGGTTTATTTATTTATAGCAATATATGCTTAATAGAGACAAATTATATTAAGCGAAAAAATATAACAAAATTTTAAAGAATATTTACAAATAAAATGCATGCCCTCATCGAAAGAATTGTTAATAAATTAGCCTCAAAGACTGGCCGCATTGCCTCGCTGTATCGCCTAATTTAATAACAGCTTTAAAAACAACGACATTTATTCTACACGTTAGAAAAACAAAAAATTAATTACTTATGACAAAGTGACCCAAATAACGTTGGCGAGGAACTTTACTTTATTAATTTATAAGAGTTTTACAATCTACTTATAAATCCTTATAGAATAAAATGATGAAATTTATATAAAATTCTAAGCATCGGACTTCGCCACGAAACACTCATGGCATTTCATGTGAACACTCTAGGTAATTTTTTTGCAATGGAGACATAATTATTGGATTATGCATTTGCATGCTTTTTAGGATCATATAAATTATTATTCACATTAGTGATCGGTATGTGTGATCAGCACTATTTCCTACAGCACCAGGAAGTACCTACCTACCTAGAGTCTCGACGACTCCAAAAAACTTTAATAAAGTAAGAGTGCTTGTACTCATACGGTGAGGGCATACATCGTAATGAAACCTGCACATTCACGCGACTGAATGTGTAACCTTGATCCAATCTGGTCAGGTTTCCCTGGTACCAGGGCCGCGGAGGTCAGATGGCAGTTGCTCCACTGTAATTATATGATCTGCCAAATCCTAGAACATGGGACCATGGGGCAAGGCGGACCCTCGTGCGTGAGAGCACAACCGGGACATTAACGCCAAGATGATTATTATTTATTTTTTATTCGACATAATGGTAAAGTACCTAAATCATGAATGAACATGATTTTATAAGGCCTATCAATCATCATCATTTGATTGCCCTTATCCCATTCATTGGGGGTCGGCAAAGTATGTTTTCTTTCTCCATTCATCCCTCCACCCATTTCAATTTATAATGCCTATCGATATCTACAGTGTCACAAAACTCTGATCAGAAGCATTGAAATCCGTACTTACAGAAACAAAAACATAGATGATACAGGTCTTCCTTCACCAAGACCAAGTCACTCATTAGCAGTGCCTAGCCGACAAAGGCTAGCGAACGAAAGTAAAAGGCGCAGGGATCAGTTGCACGCGGAAACGACGCAATGGAAAGCGTATCCGGTGTTTTCCGATCACGCCTGACGACGTGAGTGGCAAAGAGGTGAGGGCTTACCAGAAGTGCGAGGGAATAAGTTAGTACCTTTTATATGATACTAGCTGGTCTGCTGTGAATTCGTTTGTATGTTGTCGTACATTATAAACCGTCCCCTTGAGACACTACTATCCTGTCACCCTTAATTTCCTATTGTTAAAAACCTCATTAAACTACGCGGGACAGACGTAGATGGACAGATGGCGGGAAGCGACTTTGTTTTATATTATCTATAGATAGATACCACTGGACCCGACATCACTTGGTTCGCGTGGGGTCCTACCCCCTACATCTACCCTTCACCAACTCTACACTACCCTACACCTACTTTACCCCTACATATCCTTTCTTTTCTTGCCTACAAACCTTTCTCATAAATAATCTAAAATAAACCTTATATCATTTGTTTTATTCTGATCCTCAGATTATAGTTCTGTCCCCTGTCAACAGGGTCGCTGAAATTACCTGATGTGCCAAATTTTTGATCATGTTCAAGCGGATCCCGGACTCTCGCGGACGAGAGCTCAGCCGGGATATTGACGCCAAGACAATTAATTATTTTTAGATAATATCGCGCAGTCTCTATTTCAGTCCACGATGCTTCTGGCATGCATTTGGTATGGTAAGGCCTAAGTATACGAATAAAACTGCACGCACCTGTCCGTTCGTACCAATACGGAATTATTCAAACCTGCCCTGCCCAAAACGTTATAACTTATTTTTTACACTGGAAAGTGAAGTTAGCGTAACTTGCATTGTTGTGTTCCGGTTTGAAGGATAAGGTAGCCAGCAAAATTACAGGCATGAGACATTTCATCTTAGTCCTTACAGTGAAAACGCACCTGCGGTTCTGCATTTTAGTTACCTGCAACCTAAATGTATGAATTGTAGATGTTATGGGTGACAGTTACCACTTATTATCAGGTGGGCTGTCTGCTCGTTTGTCACTAAGAAGCATAAAAACAAATTGAATGTTTTATTGAAAATTAACATTGTTAATTTCCACAGATTACTATCTAGATAGAAGGTATTAGGTACGTACAGTCTGCCAAGAAAGTGGTAAAAATTTGACACTTGACAGCAGAAGTTTCCAGTTTGACAGAAATTGTTGTTGCAAAATCAGTTGTTCCTTTTCACGACTTACTTGCCAGACTACGTTACCTCATCAATGTTTAAAACCCATAAATGTAGATTTCATTACGGCTTACTTAATCCTTTACAACATTCATAGCATTAAAACTACCCAAACCACATTAAATGGTACTAAAGAAACGTATCACGTAAATGCTATAACAATGCGTTGTGTCGCAATACTACGCGACTGTTATGACAAATTACAGTTTAACAATAAAAAAAGAGATGTATTTCAGGCTTTGTTGCTATGAACCTTTGTCACCGCGAACTAAATTGTCGAAGCAATAGCCTACTGTACTTTCTCCAACAACCTTCCTTGTGAAGTGCATTTATGGGTGGATTAGGGATGTATCTATTTTACAATAACAGAAGACAGAAAACAAAACAAATACTTGTCAGAATTAGGTGGTCATATCGTGTTTAATCTCCCTTTTCTCTTGAGGAGATTGTGCAACTCTTCTGCTAGGACTCCTGAATATATGTTAATCGGTAGGTTAATATTGACGGTAGCAAAGACATTTTCGAGCACAACGTGTAAAGGGTCTCAAGGGTCACCATAAGAGCATCAGTTAGTGTTAAACCAATGTCATAATCAATGTACAATTAACTAATTCTGAAAAGAGTCATTGGTACATGGCGGCACCGGTAACTCGGAGTACGAGTCGGGCCCCTTAACCATTAGGCCACCGACACTCAGATGGGTATGTATTTGTTACATATGTAAGTAATAAAATGAAAATCATCTTGGCGTTAATGTCCCGGTTGTGCTCTCGAGAACGAGGGCCCGGGGTCCGCCTTGACCATGATCCAGAATTTGGCAGGTCAGGTAATTACAGTGGAGCGACTGCCATCTGACCTCCATGACCCTGCTACCAGGGGAACCTGACCAGATTGGACCATGGTTACACATCCAGTCGCCTGAATGTGCAGGTTTCATCACGATGTTTTCCCTCACCGTAAGAGCATCGGTTAGTATTCAACTAATGTACATAACTCAGAAAACAGTCATTGGTACATGGCCGGAGCGGGATTCGAACCCGGGACCTCTGGCTTACGAGTCGGATACTGTAACCGCGCGGCCACCGACGCTCTCATACATTGTTACATATGTAAGTATTACGGAAGAACTTTAGAATGGTTTTGGTAAGGTATACCAACACTACAAGCTATTCTTTATCAGGGTTGGCCAGAGTTGTACACAGAAGCATACATCCACATGTTGTCTATTCATCAATCAGCCATTTAATTACCCCTATCATTTCTGAATGGACTTTGTTGTAATAATGTGATGTTGAAGTTTGTCTACTCCAGAATAACAGTTATCTTCTTTCTTCTTCTTCTTCTTCTTCTATGAAGATAAAGCTGTAGATAAAATTTTATCGACAATGCAGAGCCAAAACTGAGTCCAGAAGCTAGGAGTTTTACAGCAAGATGTCAATGCGCGTTTCTTTTAATTCCTTCAGTGGATTCACTTGAAACTTACTACAAATATTGTACAAAATAAAATGAAAAATGTAGTTACACATTTTTTTAAAGTTTGAAATTTTAGACTGCGCTAAATGTAAACGCAGAGCCAAAGCCAATTTGCAATTTTTGCTGAATTCCTTTTTTTTTCTTTTAATTTTTAATATTTTTTAAAACTAGCACACTAATTTCATCAGTACACTAAACCATTCTTATTAAGTAACCGCATTTTACGCGGATAAAGTCACAAGTAGACGCTAGTTTAGAATATAAGTGACTTGGTATACTTAGCACGCGCATTGCATTGACAGTGAAAATGTATGCGCGTGCGCAGCGGTGAACCCACGCCGACGCAGTGTTACGTAATGAAGACCATGGATAAAATCATTAATCATTTTGGTTTTAAATAACGAAGTAAGACACTTTTGTGGTATATTTTTAGTACCGAAGTATATTGGGATTTCGTAAGGTTGCTCCGTTGCCTTTTTTTATGATAACAGACATTACTGAATTATTATTAAGCATTGTTGTCTACTATACTATGACATGTATTTTGCCATGTGTGAGATACATTTATATTTTATTTATTTAAATTGACTTTAGAAAGAATGGTCCAAGTATCAAAATAATAAGAACATATTTCAATTATATATGATAATGGGTCCAAGTGCTTTTCGCGTATTTGTGAAACAGTAAGTTTTATTTATGGGATATTTTGATGGTTTCACAAATGACCTGTTTAGTTTATTTAAATAAATAATTTAGGATTATAGCTTGTGTATGACTCACTTTTTCTAACAATGTTTGCCAGAACTGATTTTAACGTAACTCCGAGAAGTAAGTTACATTTATATTTTCAATTATAATAATTATAACATATCATCACAGAGTGCCAATCCGCTCTCGCAGGCATTATCCGGTGGGATAATGATAAGCTATGATAACTAATATTTTGATTCGTATTTGACAGGAAATTTACCGTCCTCACATATGACGCTTCACTTTTCGTACAGAGTAGACCCATTTGAACATTAAAGGTAGAGACCCATTATCATCATCATCATCATAGCATTGAATGCGCATCCTAGAAACACATTTATCATACGCAATTACTCTCGTCACATGGCATCACGTGGCGTAAGTCCAGCCGGGCTTTAATGTAACGTCATGTAATATCATATCACGTCACATCACATCATTCTAACATGGCGACACCTTAAGTCCTAATCGAGAAATTATAGTAGCTATTCGGGGCATTGCGTCATCATCACAGCCCATAACAGTCAATTGTAACAAATATTATGAAGAGGAAAAGTTTATGTTTGTGAGTTTATATGTTGGGGATAATTTCCTACACTACTACTGAACCGATTTCGATTATTCAAAGACCTATATCTTTAGTTAGTTTTATACCTAGTATAAAACTAAGGCACTTCCCGCTGTCTGTCCCTATATACCTATTTATATACGCTTAGATCTTAAAAGACAGTAGTTTAATAATAATAATAATAACAATAATAAATCTTTATTTCAGGCAAAGTAACGAGTTACACCCATATCACAATATGAATTAAAATAGAAATAATGCTATAAATATAATATTAAAATAAAGATAAAAATGACTTAAAGGCATGCTAAAGTCTTAATAACATTAGTCTTAACATCGTCATTTCTTATTTTTAGCGTGATGCGCGTGGACCCAATGTTTGAAGATGGAGCAGTTCATGCACTCTGTCAAGGATGCCAGTATGTAATTCTTGGACGACCGCAACCGACTCCAAAATCCCGCGATACGGGATCTGATGACCCCGAAGAAATCGGCGACCCCTGCCTCAGCAAACATGTGAGACGCACTGCAGAAACGAGGCAGCTTCATCAGGATACGATATGCGTTATTATATTGCACATTGTTAAAATACTACGCGAGGAATTTTAACGCGGTTTTCAACAATAGATAGAATGATTCAAGAGGAAGGTTTATAAGCAAGAAAAAAAGGGTAAGAAGGGGTAAAGTAAGTGTACGCGAACGAAGTCGCGTTGGATCCACTAGTCTATTATAAGCTCGTATAGTCAACAACTGCACGAGTATAGTCGGACAAAATTCTCGCAGAAGCGAAAGTTATTCATGTCCAATGATGACCTCAGATGCCCTGATCACGGCTGATCACGTCTAATTTAATCTACCGTCCTTTTCACACCCTGGGGGTAGGAATGCGCAATGTTGTGTCGCTATCTCTCTTGCGCTTGTTACTTCAGAGATTGTTTCACTTGTTATTGTGTATTTGTCTATACCTATTGTTAAGTTTAGGATTGAGATTACTTAGAGGCTTTGTTATTATGTTACACAATACCGAGAGTAGGAGGGTCGGTGGCTCGGTATGACTCGAGCGAGAGGTTTCGAGTTCGGTCCCCAGTGCCGCCATGTATCAATGACTTTTTCTTGTACGTTGATGTACACTAACCGATACTCTTGTCTCTTCTGGTGATGGAAAATATCGTGAGAAATCCTACCCATTCAGGCGACTGAATGTGTGACCTTGATCCAATATGGTCAGGATACCTTGTGAAAAGGGTCTCTAAGCACAGATGGCAGTCGCTCTACTGTAATTATCTGATCTGCCAATCTTGGATCATAGTCATGGCGGACCCCTGGTCCTCGCACGTTTAGATATTTATGCGGTTTTTCTACGCAACGGATTTTAATGCCGTTTTCATCAATAGATAGACTCATTCAAGAGAAAGGTTAATACATATACTTTAACATTGTTTTGTGTAGAACCACGCGAACCAAGTAGCGCCGGTCAAACTGGATAGTTTATAAAATTACCTTTCTTCGTTTCTCCCTATCCTCTTACTAAATAAACAACACCGAATAACATCAACATTTTGTGATAGATTCCAAATAATTATTATGCAGCATTGACTTGAAAAAATACGTAAAAAATAGAGAAACAAAACAAATGAAAAAGGAAAAAAAATTTAAAAAATTAGATCTGAATAACCACTATAGTTTGTAATCACTTTGTTTTCGAATACCATTTTACAAATACCTATTAAGTATATTTATTGATATAACAAGAAACTCAAAGATTTACATTGAACTAACTTAACCTAATTTTAACCTACCTACATAATCAAAAATATGTACAATATATAAAAAATTAAAAACAATATAATACAAAGAACTCAAATCGCTGCCAATTGGGAGTGTGCCTAGGAGGCTAGCGTCGTTACCTCCTTGGACGGTCAAACTCAAGCGCTTGCCGAGGTACGCTCCAGCCGCAAAAGCCCAAAGGGCTAAACCTTTGAGGTCCTCTGCCGCTGAAGCTGCCGCGCCAGCACAGCCCGAGGTAGCCCTAAGGTGGGATGGAGCCAGGGTATCCACGCAGGTCCCATCCCACACTAAGGGCCTGCACTGCGACTAGGCCACGAGCGTCATGCGTCAGGCCTCTTACCATTGTCCCGGGCCAGCCCAATGGGTTCCAAAACAGCTGGATCATTTACGGTGACAAGGGCCCGGCGGATGTCGTTGATTTTTCGACCGGTGCTTCATTTACACGACAGTCCGTGGTACCCACGAATGTCAACATCACTCCTTGGCAGCGCTGTGGTTCATTTGTTTTTACTCCTATCTCAGTTAAGTAAATCACTTTTATTTTTCTTTTTTTTTTCCACTGCAATGTGTGCTAAATCTGCATAGGTACCTACCTACCTACTCTGTCATACATAGAATTTAGACACTTATTTAATATTTCAAATAATATGTGAATAATGGTTTTAATGGCAGGGTTAAATCTATTGTAATGTTAATTATCCCAAATAAAGATAAATAATTAAATAATTTGTGACTGATAAACGTAAAAAGTAAAAACACTGTATGTGTGTATGTATGAGTCAGAATATTGGTTGGTGTTGCTCAGATTTTTTTACGTATGTGCTACATACCTACCCATATATAGAGAATACTAATGCTGGGTCGGGGCACCATTTTGACATCACATTACTCCATATTCGAATCGCTTTATTTACGTAGGTTTTAATTACAAATAAGTAGAATTTAGACTTAGAATTGCAACTTATTCGATGTAGGTATTAGGAGAATTGTAATGTCAAAATAAATAATGTCTATATCTATGTCTAAACATTTATTGTTATAACTATCTACTCCATAAAACACAACACCGACGCAACCCAGCTAAACAGAACCCAATCTCGGCGCTGAGTCGTGACCCTAGAATCAAGCGACCGCCGGCTCATCCAACAATGGGATTCACCGGGCCAAAGGCGACATTAATCCTACAACAAAGCCTCAGAATTGCCTATGAATAGACGGTGAAATCGACCAATACAAAGCCATTACGACAACACGAAGAAAAAATGTAGTTCTCCAACAATACCAGTGTTCTTTTTACGGTTTTTTTTCTTATTTTGTAAAAGTAATTATGTGGATTACGGGCCGATGGCGTAACTGCTTTCTTTGTGGACAAAAACTTATTACGTGGCCGCGACTATGCGCTTGCGCGTACTGTTTTGGCTTGGATCCGGGTGTTGGGCTATGTGTTGGAGCTAAGACTTATGTCGTGGATATAATATAGTGTTTGTACTGGCAGTCCAGCCGTGCCACTATTATGGCCACGATGCCGTTGGTGCTGGCCTGTACTCTGCGCATCAGGGATGCGCACCTTTTCCACATTGTCGTGTAAACTCAGTTGACGTCTGCTCCAGCAAACATCGCCGAAGCACTGCAGAACCGAACCGTCTTGTTATTTCACACGTTGTAATGTGGATCAGTGACATCTTTGCGGCACGTATTTAATTAGTGGTCGGCATAGTACCTCTTATTTTGACCAGCAGTTCTTAAAAATATTTCCCTTGGGAGAAGAGTGCAGACGTTATAATTTCTTTTTGAATTAAAAAAAAAAAAATTTTTGAAACCTACCAAGTGGGGTAATAAATAATAGGGGTTTTCAAGCTGATTCTAAAAATAACATTACATTTATGCTATTTGTTTTAAATAAAAACCAAAATAATTTTCAAAATATGCATAAGTTTGGCCTCCTCCAGATAAGATAATATAGCCTAATAAATTTTGATTTATGATTGATGAGTGTAATTATGAATAACCTCACGGAAGGAATTTTTTTAATACTTATGTTTCATATTTTATTCACAACTTTTCTTTATTTCAATGTAGAGCAGTGAAAGCAATCTATTCTGAGAGCGTGTAGCTCATAAACAGTTGGGAATTTGAAAAAGTGTTAAAATTCCCAACCCAAAATTTAGTTCCTAAGTGTATTAGGAATCAGCTTGGAAACCTCTTTCATTTGATATCCAACTCAATAGGTTTCAGAGAAAAACATCTTTTTCCCCATACAAAAAAATTATGAGGTTATCATTCCAAGGGAAATATTTTTAAGATCTGTATATCTAGCCATAAATCTGTATTAACCTTTTCCGTTACTTGTCAAAACGATAAAATATAGGAAACGGCAACATTAGACTTCCGATGGTCAAACTCTAGAGAATTTTCCTGCGACAGCGGATACGATTCTAGTTGACGGAACGAGCTGTTACATTGCAAATCGGTGCTCAACGTAACTGAAATCTATATTTGACGTTGAATTAATGTCGAAGATAAGTGAAAAAATATTTTTGACCGCAATTTACATTAATGGAGAAATGTGGCTAGAGAAAATTCTTTGTTTTCCTGTGTACCCTTGGCTGTTCCAGTGTGAGGTGTTAGGGTACAGTGCAAAATAAACCCAAGAGTCGAATACTAAATATCACAGCGCGAGCATAAGCTAACTGCGGTTCATCATTTTTGTTATTTCATATATCATAAATTGTACTGTCTGCTTGTTTGGCAGTGAATAGTATAAAAATATCCTGTACATTCAGCTACAGAGTGAATTGAATGCCCTAGCCTACATTAAATGTTCGGTTCTCTCTGCAGCTAACTGTACCTATATTAAATACATAATTAAGGAAAATAAACCAGTAAAAACTCGACCAGAGACGAACCAATTTTTTCCTAAAAATCACGTCCCAAACTGCGGTGTTTGCGGCGGCGCAGCCATAATCACAGATATGCGGTCAGTTACTGTTACGTACCTAGTATTATACCTGTTACGTTGCATGATGTAACTGGCTGTTACGCGTGACATATTGATACGGTGATCCGGTTCCGGAATATTAGTCAACATAATCTGTGGACGCATGAAAAGATTGCGGTGTAATTTGTTTGAATTACGACTGTTATTATTTTCCGAGACGTAGTTTAAGCTTTATATTTGGTAACGTGTGCTGTAATATGATTGAGTGAGATAATAAATTGATGATAATCGAGTTACGTAGTATTAGTAAGTCTATGAGTTGTGCATTTTAATGTGGTAATCTTAAAATAGCATAAAAATAATAATCATCATCATCATCATCTTGGCGACAATATCCCGATTGTGCTCTCGGGAGCGAGTGCCCATGGCGACGGGATCAGCCTTGACCATGATCCAGGATTTAGCAAGGTCAAAATGACCCCTCCCCACGTATGTGTAACAATTTTTAACCCCCATGACGCCGAAAGATATATTTATACATTTATGTAATTGTCAACAGATTTTTATTTTTTACAATGCTCTTAAACTGTAGTGACAAGCAATCATCTTGGCAACCGACCAAGATCAACTCTAGTCATCGCCGAGGACCCTGGACTGCCATTAACACATTCCTGAACCGTGGGCACCCTGAAACTGGTTGTATTGTATTGTAAGCTAAGCGTAGAACTAGACCAGGCCCTAAGTTTAGAGGGCCTAGTAAAGGTTGACCGAGATCAACTCCGGTCAACCAACCTGGTCAACGCTGGGCATTATGATACTGGTTGATCAGCTTGGTTGACCAGGGTTGACCTCGGTCAACCTTTACTGAGTCTACTAAACTTAGGTCCAGGTCTAAGTCTACGCTTAGGTTACAACCAGTCCCAGGTGCCCAGCGTTGACGAAAATGTTAAATAGTGAATGTGTTGAATGGCAGCAGTTGTGTAGAATCGCGAATAGGAAGAAACGCGATTGTCTAAAATTTAAGACTGTGTGGAATAAATAATGTGTTGAATGTCAGTTGTGCGGAATCCACATTGTGTAGAATCGCGAATAGGTAGAAAAGCGATTGTGTTGAACACCGATTAATCCCCTCCTACCACATACTTCCAGACTGAGTCTGTTCAATTAGGAAATCCACACTTTTTAAAAATTGTCAACGCGTGAGCATTCACACGTCAGTGCTGAACCACTCAGTCATTGTCACTTTGACAGCCACGCCATTATAATTTGTGACAAAAGTGAGTAAGCTTTTAACTTTCAATATTTTGCGACACCATTCAAGAATGAAATGGAGTGAAAACACCTTAAACGAGTCAGAACATTGCTAATGGGGGATTTGCTAATGAAATTGCTTTGAGTATAGATAGAAGAAAGTGAGATTTTTGTTCTTTTGGTTTTCTATGGTCTGAATAGACTTTTTTCTACATAGAAACCTAAATAGAGGGCGAATTAGCAGTAGATGTGAGGAGTTAGTGATTTGACTGGGTCTATGGCGAGTACATTACATCCATACTACCTGACATAGACTACCTGAGTGGTTCAGTGGTCAACATGCCAGTCAGCCACGCAAGAGGTCCCGGGTTCGATTCCCGGCCGGGCAGAAATTGAAATGATGAATTTTAATTTCTGTTACGGGTCTGGGTGTTGTATGTATAATAAGTATGTATTTAAAAAGTACATAAGTAGTATATCAGTTAGCTAGCACCCATAGTACAAGCTTTGCTTAGTTTGGGGCTAGATGGCGCTGTGTGAATTTGTCCACGATTATTAATTTTTTATTTATTTATTTATAGCATAGCAGTGGTAGCCTTTGCGCGAAAGAAATTGCGGATGAAGAGGCTCGCCTGCGCTGGTTTGGTCACGTGCTGTGGAAGCCTCAGAGATACGTGGGTAATAAATGTTAGAGGGCCTATTTTTGAAGCCGTTCGTATCCACACGAGCGCTCGCGTGCGCAACTTACACACTCGTGGTAAGTTTACAAGCATTAGAAGGCGAGCGCTCGTGTGAATGTGAGCTGTTCTAAAAATAGAGCCCCTTGGGCCGTACTCTTTCGGTGTTGTCAATGTGTTCTAAAAAATATTGATTTTTTTCATGCCTTAAATAAAAATTGAAAAACGTTTGAATTGACGCGAGCGATTTCAAAATAGAGCCCCTGGTGTCGGCATGATGTATTGGTGTCGCTGAGCCGCCATTTATTCATACTAAGTCAGGACTGACGAATTTGCGGAAACATTATTCGTTCAAAATTTCGAATTTCCGTTTTGTTCTCGTGGCAAAGTTCACTATTTTGTTTTGTTATACAGATGTACGCAACGTTATGGCTCTTAAATGTCAGAGCTTCCGCATAATTTTATATTTATTTCGTTACTTTGTCTCTAATTTCACGTCAACTCTACTCACTAATTGCTTACTTAGTACATGTTACTTGTCATTTTTAGTGCTAATAAATAGTGCGGATTAAGTGCGGTAGCAACATTGTGCTTCCGTAATGTTGGAAAAGAGCGAAAGTAATGACCACTACACCGGTAATAGTCTGCGGACCGTATTGGCGACCATGGAGAGTCAGCATAATATGCCACGGCGTTTTAATATGCAGCAAGCTTTAAAATGATGGCTTTTTTGGAGTGGGGACTTTTTTATTTATAATTTACTTCTATATAGTAATAACTTCTATAGCGTAAGAATCTGTTATCGGCTTTCTTTAATTTGCGAATATCTGATGTAAAAGTTTTAAGAGCTGTTGATGCTCATCATTTACCTGCCCTTATCCCATACATTTGGAGTCGGTAAAGTATGTTTCCTTTCTCCATTTATACGTATACGCTGTCAGCTTTGACGATTGAAAGAGATATGTAATATCCTACACAATAAAGTAATTTTGAATTTTTGAATTTTTGAATTTTTGAATCTACCACTCACCTCAAGAGCTGTTGATTCTATGACTTATAAAAAAAAAGAAAAGAAAAGAAATGGGCCTGTAGAATATTGATCTTAAATAAATTTCAAATTAATAAAAAAAAAATTTAATGCACCTGCTTACAGATGGACAAGGCGAATCGGTTATTCCTTAAGCGATTTCTGCAATAAATGTTTATGCAATTTTGGTTTCTACACCAATAACAGAAATTTTGTTTTATTATTTGTTAACAATCGCGTAGCGCCTGCATTGCGCCCGCACAGTTACCGTGTCGCACCCGCACAGTCGACGAGTCCACCCACTCATCTAGTCACCGCTTCGCGTACGCGCCAATAGGGTAGGCTGCGTGTTTCCTGTTCGGGCGCTATGCGGAGATTAGGCGGAGGCAACGCGGTGTGAAAGCAGCGGCATATGAACGGGCCTTAGTAGGTTGTGCGTACCACCATAAGAAACGATTCTGGGTGGGAAATCGCTGATAGCGCTCTCCTAGTGGAAGAACGGGCCCTGGTTGGCAGATTTACCGCTAGCCTCTGAGACAGTATTCACGGCTAGGGTAAGGTGAAGTGCGGTATAGATCATTGCATAGTATAATTATCATCATCATCTTGGCGTTAATGTTCCTGTTGTTCTCTCACGTACGAGGGCCCGGGAGTCCGCCTTAACGATAATCCTGGATTTGTAAGATCAGGCAATTGCAGCAAAGCGGGCGACATCAGACCACCATGACCTTGTTTAATAGAGGAACCTGAGCAATTGGATCATGGTTACAAATTCAGTTGCCTGAATTTGCAGGTTTCATCTTGATGTTTTCCCTCACCGTAAGAGCATCAGTTAGTATTCAACTAATGTACATAACTCAGAAAAGAGTTATTGGTATATAGCGGCAGTGGGATTTGAACCCGGTATCTCTCTTGCGAGTTTAATAACGTTACCAGTAGGCCACCGCCTCCATATCATTGAACAGTATCATTTGGTCAGGTAATTCACTGATTGCCTATACGTACTACACAAATTTTATTCCTTATCTGGTCAAATACAATGCTAACTGTACTTTTAGCGTGAATATGTAACATGACAAACAAGCAATGCGTCAATTTTACGCACAACCGCGCATGTAATGCGCGTCAGATACGTGCAACAAGCTCGTCGTGTTTGGGTGATACAAGTGTAATCGTAGTGTATGGAATTATGGATAGTCCATTATTAATAAGTTAGCATCCGTACGGTACAACGATGCACAAAGAAATGCATCCGGTATTAAACTAACTTTAATTGTATTGAAGTGGATTTTGTCTGTCATGTTTATCTTACTTCTTATCTACTAAGGGGTATTTTTGTTTTCATTTCTTTAAAGGATTTGCTTAAATTTAATACCATATAATTTTATTTAACATAACAGCGGTTTAGAAACATGCTTTAATGTGTAATACTTATGTTTCTATTATATAGTGAATCTAGTTCTTTCGTTTCGTTCTATTTTCGTTTCATTATCATCTATCATCACTACATATACAATAATATAGTCGTATTTCAATATTGAAAATAACGAAAAAACCTGTTTTGCAAATTGAAGTGTGATTTAATATTCCGCTCCGTGTTTTAATCCAACTTGTTTTCTGTACTTTGTGGAGGATGTCAAATGATCATCATCATCTTGGCGTTAATATCCATGACCATGATCCAGGATTTGACAGGTCGGGTAATTACAGTGTCGCGACTGCCATCTGACCTCCAGACGATTAAGGCGACTGAATGTGTCTAATCTGTTCAGGTCCCTGTTTACAAGGTCGCGCAGGTCAAACGGCAGGATCATGGTCAAAGCGGACCCCGGGCCCCAAACGAGACATTAACGCCAAGATGAGAATTAACTTTTAGATAATTCGCTTCGATGTCATTGACTTAGCTTGAATTGACCCTAACTTGAGTTGTAAATCACAGTGGAGTATCCGACTGCGCTTGCGCAGCTTACGAAATCCCGCAGAGAGGCGACGCCCTTTATGAGTCGTTGGCCTATTCCACTGTCACTTTTGTTGGGAAACTTCTTCCCGTAACTTTGTGTTGCTGAATTTTGTCGTCACATCAAATTTCAAAGCAGTCCTTACCACCAGGCGACTGCTTACCATCAGGCCATAAGCTTGTTTGCCACCATAGTGGTAATAGTATAAAAAAGTATTCACAAACAGTATTTTACGTGCTTCCAAACCGGACAGTGAGCGTGTACGCATCGTGCCCGCATAGACGACACGACGCGGTGACGATGCGGGGGCTACGCGTTTGTTTACAAAGCCTTCTGTCCTTAGTAAAGAAACTAAAATTACATAAACATTTGGGAATCGAGCACTAATCGGCTCTTACTGCTTGTTCTCATAGTGCTCACCTGCTGAGTGAATGCACAGTGTTCAATATGACTCTATGATTTTTCATTATCGTTTATTTTGACGAACGCATAGTGCCATTCGCCACTAAAGTGTGTCAGATGGAACCCTGTGCGTTCGCGCCAATTGCGCGTATGTTTCGTATTTGAATACGCGTGTCAATCTCGCTATAAATATTTTGATGGAATCTGCATGTAAACTACTGTTCTTTACTAGCTGTAAAGAAACACTAACGACGTTTGTATTGTACGTACGAGCCATTAATTTATGAGCACCGCGTTCCAAATTGGTCTTTTAGTGTAAATAAACAAAAGACAAACGGGCCCTTAACTTAAAATTTTAATTTTTCCTGGGATTCTTAGAATTTGAGTAGGTATAGTTGCCTGTTGAAGATCTTTTTTATTTTTAACACAAGGAGGCAAACAAGATTCGGGGTTGTGGATAGCGAATAATTTATTTTCAAAATACCAATACGGTGACAAATTATAACCATGTGCCTGTAACCACGCCAAATCTCGGCGATTTAGTAAATTTTCCTGCATTCATAACCTTATTGCGAGACGTTATATATGTATGTATGAGTATGTACCCCATTACAGCTATAAATGTCACTGCACCTCAGTAATAGAGCGGTCGTTGTCACCCGGGAGTCGAACGCGTGACCTCTGGAGAAAGTCGCGTCGGATTACTGCCAAGTATCCATGCTCATCTAGCCAGAGGAAGTATTTGATAACCAGAGTGTCAGTGTTAAATGAACTTGGTTTATGATCGTCGTAATTCGATCGACGCCTTATTTTGTAACATCATATTATAAACGGATCTTGCGTTGAAACACTTTTTTTTGACATACGGCAGGAAAACAGGGAAGCGGATCTGATGGAAAGTGGCCACCGCTGCCTATAGACATTAGCATAAATAAGGGTATTGTTCTATAATACGTTGCTCTGGCAGCAGAGCCTCCACTGCCAAAGCCACGATTCCCAAAATCCCCACCCCATGGAACACTGGAGACCTAACTCACTGACAGAAACCACATTATTTTAAATGCTAAACAATGCTTATTTGTTGTATTCCCGTTTGAAGGATAAGGTAGCCAGCGCAATTACAGGCATGAGGCATTTCATCTTAGTGACAAAGCACTTACGGTTCTGGGGCTTTATTCTCGCGATGTGACATCACGAATTGGACATTTTTTCTACCCATATATTGCCATTAATAATGATATTGAAATGTCTATTGCAGTTAAAAATATTTTCTTACCAATCTTCGTCAGTACCAATCGTCGTAGATCAATTTCAGTGACGTTTTGATAAAAAGTTTAGTTACATGTCACAGCGCGAGCATCATCCCCGGCATTTTTGTTGCCTGCAACCTAAATGCATGAATCATAAATGTTATGGGCGACAGTTACTGTTTACAATCAGGTAGGCTGTCTGCTCGTTTATCATTACATAGCTTTAAAATAAGTATGGCTTTGATGCGATATTCTGTTAAGTTAAGGTACAGTGCAAGAGCATAAATGCATTCTTTTTCAAGAAAAAATTCCTTTGCCGCCACAGAATCATTCATGGCAAAATCAGTTTGCTAAAAGAAGGGAGAATTATCTATTCTTTATGCCCAAAGGACTTGTCCTTTAATCCATCTTATTAACGAAAAATTCATTCATAAACTCTATTAAAACCGTTTAGCAACTGCACAGTGCAAAGGAATATGATTCTTAAGGTTTTTATGTACTTATACTCTTGCATCGTAGTTCCTTAGTCAGGCGGCTCCAACTGGACTTACATTCAAAGAAAAAGTAGGTAAACATCACACTTTTCAATATAAGTAGATACTTATTAGGTAAAGTTGCGGGCAAACATTACTAGGAAATATAAACAAAAGCACCTCTGTATCAGGTATTCTAGAGTGATCCCTTTATGGAGTGAAACTGGTTACCATAGCGGACGGTAACTGTTACGTAAGCAAGGGACAGTAAACCTATTCTTGTCCTGTTGTTCGATGCCATGTACCACCTTTTATGGTTGTCATGCTTTGACAGGGAAGTATTTGTATTGGTATTATGTAGAAGATAGACCATTGTGTGTCGGTTCTAAAAATACTCCACGTAAAAATAGAAGAATATAAGTATAACAAATAAAGGATAAAGCAGTTTCTTACGTCAAGAGTATAAAGCAGTGTTGGATCCTGAGCGCAGCTAACAACTTTAGAGTTAAAATTTAGTTTTTCCTTAATGAAGCGTGGGACACGTATTTAGATAATATATTTTTGCCATGGTGATGTCCTTTAGCTTCTAACCACGGCTATGAATGCGTAAAACTTTGTTGTAACGTGAACCTTTGGAACCTAATTTGAATTTCGGCATAATTTAAAGTCTATGTATCCTACCCTACAAATATTCTAAATTTTTAAAGCGAAATTTTGTAGAGATGGCTGAATGTTTGGAGGTTTGTTACTCCTTAACCCATAAACTACTAAACGAATTTTGATTAAATTTGGCAGTAATATAGCTCATAGCCCAGGATAGCGCAAAGGTCCATAATATACCGAAATTCAATGTGGTTCCAGCGGGAACGGGTTATGAACGTTATAACCAAATTCTACGCGGACGAAGTCGCGGGCAAAAGCTATTGCTTACCTATGGGTATTTAAATAGAAAAGATTACTAAAAATCCAAAGCAGGATACGGGCTCGACGCGACTTCGTTCGCTTGGCGTCCTATCCGTACGCACCCTCCCGCACGATTACGTCTACCTACTTTACTCCTACTCACCCGTGTTTTGTCTATAAACCTTCCTCTTGAAACACTCTATCTATTTGTCGACCTGAGTGGCTCAATGGTCAACATGCCGAGCTGCCACGCAAGAGGTCCCGGGTTCGATTCCCGGCTGGGCAGAAATTGAAATGATGAATTTTAATTTCTGTTACGGGTCTGGGTGTTCTATGTATAATAAGTATGTATTTAAAAAAATATTTAAGTAGTATATCAGTAATCTAGCACCCATAGCACAAGCTTTGCTTAGTTTGGGGCTAGATGGCGCTGTGTGAATTTGTCCACGATTATTTATTTATTTATTTATTTATGAAAACCGCATTAAAATTCGTTGCGTTGTTTAAAACATCTAAGCGTACATCGATGCAGACGGCGGGAAGCGACTTTGCTTTATACTATGTATAGATTAGTGAAATAGTATAGTCCAGAATGGATAGTATAACAAAGAATGAATGTAAGAAAGCAAAGCCGTCCAAAAATAATGTAGTTACCAACCATGTCTGTGAAAGATCCACTCGTTTGCGTGCGATCGGTTAAAAAGTAAAAGTAACAAACGGCAACCTTGACCGCGGCGAAGCGATTCCAATATGCAAATCGCAACGATTATCCGCAATCAAGCTGTGTACAGTCGCTGACAGAGTTGCTTTTAGAGTGCAGTTAGATGAAATTTTATCTAAGTACTCATTTGCTTTAGATACAATTTGCCGAATGTGTGTCCGCGCGTATCTTCAGGTTGCATATATTCGTAAAAATGTTTGTTGTAGATATTTTTAATTGTCTAAGGTTGTCCAAGGTTTGTATGAAACAACCATGGGATAGGGGTAAAGTAGGAGTAGAAGTATAGGTAGAGTTCGTCATAAGGTGACGCAACGCAAAAAATTTCATCGCAACGAATATAGAAGAAGACAACGACAATGACTTCAATTTTTAAAGAGACATATCCCATAGGACGGGATGTTCCTGAGATGCGATGTACGACTCGCTTAGATTTCTGCATTGAGACGTCGCAACGCAGTGTTGTGGACTCGCCGTAACAGAAAAAAGGGTAGTATACAATAAATCACGTAAATCTGAAAGAATCTATCTAGCTAGAGTCTACTTTACATTCCTTCCACATTACTACCACTACTACCAAGAATATTGTTGCTTTACCAATGCTTATCATTTTTCATTGACCAACATACTCTGCTAAGTCTACGAAATACACCAAAACTTTAAAAAATAAATGCTGATTAACACTTTTGCCCGTTACTGTACTGTCATCGTAATAATTACGTTTTGGCAAATTGTAGAATTTCGGCGAGGAGCCAGCTGTAATGGCTGGAAATTTCACTCCGAAGACATTTCAATATCACTGTATCACTTCCAACTATGTGGCGAGTTCCATTCTGCTATACGTCATCATATCAGCCTGTGATTGGCCCACTGAGGCAAAGACCTCAATACACAAGACGACAAGTAGGTCGAAAATATCACGTCATTTTATAATATGTACCTGATGATATCTTGAACAACGGTCAGGTCAAGTCTATATTAAACCGATGTTCAGATATGAAAAGGTTTATAAATAGGGAAGGATATTTGTCAGGGCTGTAGCTTTTTTTTTAATTAGACTAGCCAGGTATGTGATCGCCATCTCACCTGATGGTGAGTGACGATGCGGCCGAAAATGGGGAATGCCTGTCCTAGCCTTGAAGGCGTCTAAATTATAATGATCTTGTGCATCCTTAGCCGTACGCATTATAAAGATTGAATCAAAGCAGCTCGTGCGGATAACTGGAAGATCCACGACATAAGCTTGTGGAATTATGATCTCTGCCTACCTCTATGGTAAAAAGCGTGACGTTATGCAAGTTAGTATGCGATTAAAACAAGAATACCTAAGTTTGGCTGTTGACTAACTTCATTCGATAAGATCAGTGTTCAAAAAACTTATTGTCAGTTCACAGGCGTAAAAGAATGAATTAATGAAAAATTTTTTGTTGCTTATACACAAATTAATATAAAAACAGAGGATAGAAAACAGAAAACAGAAAACAGAAATACAGACTCCTAGCTTATTTTGCTGTGCTTGCTCGAGGTATATCCAGCAATTAGCCCTAAGGGCTAAGCCAGCAATGGACGTCGTGACGTCATGAAAACTCGTAGGAAATTCGTACCAACAACAGTCAGTAGTCTGCATTAAGTAATTTATTCAGAAATCATTGCGATAATTGAAATCTGTACAAAAAGCAATGCGTGCTGTCTCGCAGAATTGAGATTTGATTGAAAAAGCACGCATTGGTAATGATCAATAGGCATAGACTTTTCCTCTTTTCTTCCGTTGAGGGGAAATGAAGGCTTGTGTGAAATTGTATGTGAATGGCATTGTTGTTTGTTTTCCTCGATCGATATGGCTAAATGGTTAGTGCCGAGGTGTTAGTTAATAACTAGTGTTCTGTGTAGATTATATCTGTTATTAAGCCTGCTCTACTATAGCTTACCATTATTATAATATTATAAAAAGGAAAAGCTTTTGTTTGTGAGTTTGCATGTTAGGGGCACAAAGGTACAACATATATTAGGGGGTTGGGTCTAATTTCCGAAACTATGTAACTGATTTTAAAAAATTCTGTCGCTAATTGGAAGCTATCTTATTCCCAAGTGACATTTTCATACCGGAAAAATAATAGAGTCCCGCGGGATAGTTGAAAATGTACAGAAGCAGGCTCTTTCGGAGCCCGGAACCTGCACTCGGTTGAAAACAGCGGGGGCCTGCTGGTTTTTGATTAAAATATTACCTAATTTCTTCATAAACTTGAAAAGAAGACACAATGTTAATTATGTGTTAATTAGATTATGAAATAAGGCTCTTATTTGGCCGTACATAGGGTGATTTCAAATTTATAATACAAATGGGTATATATGCTCATGACAAACAACTTTTACTATGGCACCAACTCTGAAATCGCTAAATATCAGCTGTTTCATATAAATATGAAAAAAAATCTGCCTTAAATACATCCTGATTTTAAGAGTCAGGGAACACACTCGCTATTAACGCGTTTCATTCCTTAGCCGTACGCATTATAAAACAGTAAATAAATGTGTGTGTAAAAAAATAATTTAGGGCCATGAACAAATTGTAATTAAATAATAATTTATATATTTTTGTATTTTCTGTTCGTCTGTTTGTACACGCTAATCTCCGGAACTATTGGACGGATTTGAATGAAACTTTTTTTGTGCAGCTATTAAGCCTGTATAATTGATTTTGGAAACTGGAACACCGGATATAGAACCAAAATGGACCTAAACTAAACTATAACAAATATGGAAATGGCGCCGAATGGATTTTGATAGAGTTTTCAGAGTTTGGTAGTTTAATATCTCACTTAAAATCTAGGTCATGTTCCATCTAATTCGATTGGGTAGAACCAGAGATTCAGCTTGACCTGTCCGTAGTACTAGCTTTCATACATTAGGGAGGTAATTTAAAATGGACGCTCGGGATAATGATAAATTGCCCTAAAAACAATTGCCACGCAGACGAACGGCAAAAGCAATTTTTATTATAAATCAATTACGGTGCCTTTGGCCTCTTGTCATCAAAGTGCCTCTTGTACATTCATAATCGGTCTGATATTATATTTTTTACCGAGCTGGCTGAGTTGTCGGTTGCAACATTATGCAAGTTGCTTAGTGATTGTAGTTTACAATTACGCTATCAATAATGTTGATTGAAGTGTGAACGTTAAATACAGAACTGACCGATTATTAATTTGTCATTATTTGTCAGAAGAAAAATAATTTGCATTCAGAACGTACATTATCATATCATTCTTGTTGTACTTAGGATAGGAAAGTGGAATTGATAATCGATTTGATTGATTGGTTTTAATCGACGAGTTAAGTTAACTATTATGATACCTATTTGAAGATTATTTTGGCTGAATATGTAACTGTTCAGTTCACATAGACACCTACATAGAACAGTAATTTTAAACTCTGTAATACTTTGTCTTGTTTCATATAAACAGCAAACTACTTGATCCAAAATGCATCACATTGCCCTTTTGCCAACTCGAGTTCTATTTCTTTGTCTACACCGTGCCAGGTCCAAACCGAATCTCGGCCGTAGCTCGGCTGTAACACGGTCAAATCCAAAGTCCATATACTTTGTATGGATATATTTTGTATGGATACACTCATCTTATACCGAGGGGCGACCAGCAACAAAAACTCATCCATACGTAGTATAAAACAAAGTCGTTTACCGCCGTCTGTTCCTGTATTTTAATGTAGATTTCAACAATAGACAGAATTATTCACGAGAAGGTCTTTTAAGAAAGAAAAAAAGGGTAGATAGGGTAAAGTAGAAGTGGCGCGATGTCCTCTAGTACACAATATATGAGATATTATCGACTGTTCTCGAGGCAAAAGGTCTTGAGTCTCCGTAGACTGGAAAATGGGCAACAGCGTTTTCCATTGTTATATTTACAACACTGCGATCTCCATCCCGCCTGCGAAGCATGGAGATTATGTCAATAACCTCCCTTTCGTGGGAGAGGCCCTAAGTCCTGCAGTGGACTGTTATAATAATTTATTTATTTATTTTGATTCCTTGTACAACATTATAGTTAAAAACTAATAGGCTGTGATGATGATTATTGACCTCACCACGGCCGAGTTGTGACCAGTACTCGACTTCAGACCCAGCACAGTGTAGCGTGAGACATCTTTAATACAGAATACCGATCCCCATTTAATTGCGGTAAAAAAGGGCTGGGCTTCAGGGTATTTATACAGACTTGCACCCCACTTCGTTGGGGTTGGAGGCTAAACGTCAATGCATTCTTAATTTACATGTTTATTTACATGTTTTTTTGTGAAAATTCTAGCATGAATACAAAATTTCAGCTTCCTAGGACTTCAGGACCTCCTATAGGTACAAAAGAGCAATAAATAAATAAATAATCATCTTAGTAAATAAGTAATCATTTAAAATGTCCCGGTTGTGCACGAGTGCCCGGGTTCTGCCTTGACCATGATCCAGGATTTGGCAGATCAGATAAATTACAGTGGAGCGACTACCATCTGACCTCCGAGACCCTGCCTCCAGGTGAACCTGACCAGATTGGATTATAGTTACACATTCAGTCGCCTGAATGTGCAGGTTTCCCTTACCGAAAGAGATACAATAGGTCAATACAAAATAAAAACGACCCACCCCCTTTTCCTTACAAAATAATGTCCACGGAAAACGTCAACGTCAACCTACGTGACATTGGAACAACATCGGTTGGCGAGAAAGTGTCTCAAATCGCATCCGATCTGTCATGGCCCATGTCAAAGACACTTCGGAATCGCATTGCGAGAAACTGAGCATCTGAAATCGGTTGGTGTGTGCCACTTGGGACGGGGGTTTGGAATTCCATTTTTTGTTGTGGGATTTGAATAGATAAAAAGTGGTTAAATACTTGCGTAAATATTCCTTTCGATAGATATATTTTTTTTGACAGCTACTCTTGACGATTAATTGTACAAATTTTTATGTATCACGTCTATTTTTACACTTAACATTGTCACCCATATTTCATCCCAACCATAATGAAAGGTATTTAATTGATATTTATTTATAGTATAAACTATAAAAACAAAAACATAAATACTTTAAAATATAGTTTTCTATTATTTATTCACGACAATTTATTTGTTTATTTATTTATTTTATCCTCTAAATGTTTGTTTAAATAATTGATTAATAATTAGAGCGCCAGTATGTAATATATGTATGATGTAAAAAGTGTACAGATCCGCCCTTGTATATCACATATTTTTATTTGGTTTTGATATACAGCATTCGAATAAACTCTTTGTTCTATTAGGCAATCGGTTTATCATCAAGAAAATAAATGTCTCTACAGATTTTAAGTCGGTATTTGCTTATATTGTATTCGTCTCCTTTTAAATTTTCTTCAAAGCACATTTGCATTAATCAGTGCAAAGTGGCTAAAACACACTACCATTTTAACGTTGACGTCACAGTCGCTCATTGGCGTTTTTGCCGCGCTTTTTGGCTTTCCTCTGAAAACGTCACGTTTCGTAATGCCCCGTAATCGATGGGTCTTAGATAATGTTATTTATCATTACCTAGATCACTTTACTGCGGTTTTTTTGGGCTGTAGTGGCGAATGATTTATTTGTGCAGAATAGAGCGTTTCTAACGAGACGGTACCGCTTATTAGGTACCGCTTATTCACTCATTACTGATTTCATCATCATCAGCCTATACCAGTCCACTGCTGGACATAGTAACTGATTTACGCTTCGAAAACGAATTAATTTTTTATTTCGAATTGAACTGAGTTTATAAATTTTATTGTAGTCTTATAGAATTGTATCCTAGTGGACACAGCGCAACTTCAGTTGCATACACCTACTTTACCCCTGCCTACCCCTGCCTTTTTCTAATCCAAAATCCAAATGGTGGATTATTTAAAATCATTGAAATGTTGATTACAATTATTATATTCAAAATGAAATAAGATCATATGGATATTTAAAAACATTTTACTGAATTAAATAGGGAATCATGTTTTTTCTGTTTCGTATTATTGCTGCTTCAATAAAATATGTGTAGTTTTCATTTTTGCCACTGGTAGTGGTGAGAATGATTATTTATAACTTGTTAGTTAATTCAATGGCAAATAAATATTTTCTTTATCTTTCTAATTAGAGAGCGATTGAACAAATTTTAAGTTTTCGCTTTAAAATACTCCTAAGCGGTTAAGAGACACGACATCAGGGTCATAAAATTAAGAGTGACTTAGCGAGTTTAGTTTTCACTGGATGGTGCAATGCTTTTTTTGTTAGGGAAATTTTTAATACACTTAAGCGTCACCTAAAGTTTAGTTCAATCTAGGGAACACATCTCTGTTCATCTATCATCTTTGGCCGTTACATTGTCTAAGGGGAAAACCGCTTAAATAGTAACAGATGGAATATAGGTAATATAGTTTTATAGTCGCCGTTGGATATGATTGGTGTTATCGGCGCAAATGAGAGGGAAAGGAAAGCATTGATGAAGAGGATGCTGTAGTATCTTATAGGATGTAGATTTATTTATGTTTCATGTATCAAAACGAATAATATATTCGTTTTATTTAGAATATTTAGCAGTATAGATGGATTTGTTAATTGTTGTTTATAAAAAGATAAATGATCATTCAAATTTGATTAAATGTTACCCATATTGTAAAATGCGGTTTATGCGAATATTATATTTAAAAATACATGTTAGATAAACAGCTCATGATTTATATGACATGTAATATACATATTCTATAAAATATGCCCATAAAAATTATTAAAAATACTTACATACTATTGTTTTTGATTATTATAGTTTTCAAGATGTAATGAAAGAAAAATTGCTTATTAAAATAAAATCTCACATATTAATTATATTGCATATAGTGCAAAGCGGAACTCACCTCTAGGGCTGTAGGCATCGATGTCGATAAGGGTCGCCAAAACAAAAAATACCACACAAACGTTGACACAACGGCTCATCGCCAACATTGTCGCTGCACTGCACCAACTCAGTACATTATTCCTTCCACCAAGCGATACCATCGACACGGTACAACACTATAAATTACCCAACGCTTCCCTAACCTGCGATGATCATTTGTCAATTTTTTTCTCGTCGAAACAAACAAGTGACAGCCGATTTACATGTTACGGTCGCGCCGCGCCATTTGAAATTCGAACGTTGTAATTCCCTGACAGCGGTTGTCATTTACTTTTTTGTGATTTACTTTTTTTTCTAGGCTGCCAGGAAACGTGCAACGGCAGCGGCGCCCGAATTAGAAATGCCAGGAAAAAAGCGTTTGACTCGGCGCGCGCGCCGCTTACACTTGTTATTATTGACTAACGATACAGTGTTTTTACTTTTTTCCGCGCGCCGGCGCTTGCCCGATATCCCCACTGGAAAATGTTGCGGTTGAGCCGCAGGGGTGCGCAACCTTTTTCGCGGGCTTGTATTTTACGTTACCGTTACCAAATGTGGGACCCCGGGCTCTTGCGCGCGACATGACATTACATTAACGGCAAGATGATTACTCACTCAATCGATCTTTACTAAAATCGACTCTTTACCACTATCTGTCGTATCTTGTGCTTGATGTAATTAGTAATGACGCCTTTTCCTACAGGAAACATCGCCTCTTTTCTCTTTCTAGCCAGATTGATACAACTGATTAATTACCTGCCTTATAAATATCTACAATTTTCTTTCGCTACATGTCTCATTTCTTTATATAGATATCCCATATTATTCTATCATATACATATATGATCAGTGATTTATCTTTTATTCTACTTAGTGACAAACGAGCGAACGTCCCCTTATGGAAAACCCATTCCATATACGATTCGTTTAATTGTTTAACATTAATTAATAACTGCAGAGGAATTGCAATTGTGAGAATTAGTTTACCTGGGTCTACATCTAAAGCGCTACAGCGTTTACAAAGTCGTTCTATAAATGTAAAGTTAAGCAATGTAAATTGATAATTTTCCTTTCATCATTCTTACTACATTCCACGTTCTATTTATGTCACTATCATCGTTTACGTAATTGTATTTTCGTATTTCTCATATTCAACTTTAAAAAGTGGTAAAATCCGTAATAACCAAGAGTTTCGCACCCCTGGCCATAGAGAGTGAAATGAAGGCTCCGCGGCGCGTGCGGTGCGCACGGCTATGGAGCATCAGTCGTTCGCCGACTGCCGCAAAGGCAGGACGTGACAAACTGAAATACACACTGTAGAATATTAGAGAATATTAATATTGTTTTGCATATTATTATGACTAATATCGTCCGGCTCCTAATACATCCGGAGAAGCCTTGGCGTGATATTGCGGATAAAATCGAAGAGGCAAAGCTGCTCTGGTTTGGTCACGTATTGCGTAAGCCTCGGGGATAAATGGGAAATTGGTGCCTAAACCTGCCTGTATTAGGAAAGAGGTCCTGCGGGAGACCCAAGATGCGATGGATTGACATCGCTGAGTCGGAAGCGAGAGCCAACGGCTTACAATGTTAGGATAGCGAAGATCAGGCAAAGTACAGAAGAAAAATTAGGAAAGCTGATGATGATGATGATCGTCCGTATCCTAATACCGTTGGTAAAGCGAGGTTGATCAAGGTCTTTCACTGGGGACTACTTTGGTCATACACTTACGCCCGTATCCACAAACAATACTTGTCTAAGTAGCGTTTCTCTGCGTTCTCACAGTGCTCGTTTGCTAAGTGAACGCACAGCGTTCAATACTGCTCTATAAATAAATAAATAAATAATAAAAAGCATTTATTTCAGACCTTTTTGTCCATCTATGATTGGTTAATTTTGTTCACTTTGTCGGACGCATAGAGCGGATCGCCACTCAAGTATTGTCAGTTGGAACCTTGTGCGTTCCCAGGATGGGGGTGAGACCCCATAGTAACATAGATATTGACGGTATGTCTGTGTTGCACCTACCTACATATTTGTAGAAATTCATTACAGCTTTTGGTATAAATCAATTGTGTGCTATTAATTCGTCTCCCAGTAAATTCCCAATTGTTTAGTAGCGACGAGTTTCTAAATACGGGCGTTAGGGTACAAACTCTAGACAAATTCTATAATAGCTAGAGTATGAAGTCCGTAGGGAACTCGATTGTAAATATAACTGTCCATATTTTTGTTCGATCTTCCTTGGTATTTTGGAGGAGTGTCCCACAATCTCCATGTGTTTTGAACCTGATGGTCCCATCATATCCAGGACTCTAAAAAAATCACACTTAGAAAACAAAGATAACTTTTTTTACTAAAACTTATAAACTTGATAAAACAAGGAATAGGTAAAATAGCACTTATATTTTGGTACTAAACTTCAAACAGTCCTACTGCCATCTACAAATAAACTTAAGAAACATTTTCACCGCCTTGGATCTAACTTAAGTCGATACCTTTCTCCTTCAAAGCTAAACAACTGTGCATATACCGCCATCTATCCGAAGCCTCCAGAACTCCTAAGTAAATTGACATTCACTTTTACGACAGCCTTACTTGGTTCGCTATTAGGCCACCAGTTGCGCGTGCGGCTTGCTGTAATTGCAATTACGGTATATTACCTTTCTCTGTCACTCATCGGAATCGTAGACACGTTAGAGTGGGACAAAAACCTCTCATGTCAATGTATCCTAACGTAAACATGTCAGTTGCGAACCGAATTCCTTGGTGACGGGTCACTTTGTCCCGCTTTTATTTATATAAAAAAGTATTGTACGCGAAATATGTAACATGTATTTGAATGAATACTTTACCAAGACCTTTGTTAAGTGCCCTATATGGTGATAACTAGTGATAAAGTGGAGTTATTTGTGCTAATTGTGCCACAAGTGGGTTCTTGTTCAAGTAACGGTACAGTCTGCCGTACCTCACGATTTGTCTGATTTTCGACACCACACCTAGCCCTGTATTAAGCCTGTTTTGAATAAAAAGAACAGGATGCAACGTCACGTGTGAATTTCGGAGGATACCAAAATTTTATATGTAAGTTTGTCTGTCAGTTTTCGTGGCTTACAGCCTTTTTACTTTTACAACTGTTAATTAACCCCAATTGAATTAAGTTTGCTATGAATACCAACTATAAAACTTTTATTATTTTAGTTTTTCATTATTATGTTTAATTTAATTGTGAGTTCTATAAGTAATACATAACATTGCATTGCATGTTTGCTTGTCGCTAAATGTACTACACTAATGTAATTACCTACTAATTAATATTCCTGTCAAAATTAATGCCATGCTCACTAATTTTGCGCTCGCAACCAGTATTATCTCATGCTTACATTAGTACAAATAATAGAAAAACATAAGAGGTTTATCATTTTTAACCCACTAACTTTACCCTTGATTCATGCTTTTTAATCAATTCTATACTCTGCAATAATTAAGGTAATCTAAGGCTATTCTATAATTGAAATAAGTACTGATGAAAACAATCCTAAGTGTTTATTAAAGCTAAACCTTTGCCGTCTTTATGTGCCTTATATATCGAAGAGTTAATACAGCTCGCGTTATATCCTAAAAACAAACAAAAAATTGTCAATTACGCCCGCCCGCACACCTATTGATTACATCAGAGTGATTGTTTTTTGTTTAAGCGCGTCTCTATGCAAAAAAAAAAATAAACAACGTATCCTCCGACGCTCCTGATTGCAAACTCTATATAGTAAACTTAAGTTTTCAATAGAAAAATGGCGAACTCTATATAGTAAACCTAAGTTTTTGATAGCAAAAAGTGTAGAGTATGGTAGAGCACGCTAACGATGAGTATTATTCACAGAAATTTAAATAAATTGACTTATTAAATCATTCTCTCTAGTAGTTTCTGTCTACCCCACCTGTGGGACAGAGCCGTGAGCTTTATGTATGTATGTATGTATGTATGTAGTATTCGCGATTCTTACTTATACTTCTGTGGATAATATTTACCACTGGTCATGCTCTATTTTCCTCGTTTTCTATTGAAACTACTAGCTTTTGCCCGCGACTTCATCCGCGTAAAATTCGGTGAAAACGTCCCAGACTCGACCCCGCGGGTATTACAACCTCGGGGTAGTCTATATATTATTCTAGGCTATAAACTATATTGCTGTCAAATATCAAATTCCGTTCAGTAGTTTTCGCGTGAAGGAGTGACAAACATCCGTCCTCGCAAATTTTCGCATAAATTTACAATATTAGTAGGATCCACTTTGGGTCGCTGCGCCAGCGCAGTAAGTAAGTTGGAGGATTCTTCCTTAAATTTCAGTGGATAATTGTTACCACTGTTTTCATCAGACATGTTATAGGGTTATTCCCACGGTTAATACTGGTTTACCTCGATATTTTACGATGACAATTTAGTGAATAACCACGAAAGTCTTAAGACATTTAAAAAAAACATTTACCACTGTGTCGTGCTCTATTTTTCTCGTTTCGTATTGTAATAAAACGTTTTTACATGGCTATATGACTACGTGTTAAGCGTTTAAAGTCTCATACAAGCCTCCTTCAGTCTCCAATGCTCCATTGAGGTATCGCGGTTGAGCAAACGACCTTGCGGCAAAGGTCCGCCGTTCTCTCCGGTTGTCGCGTGTCTGAGACCTAGCTGAGTCATTAGGTGAAATTCTTTTGACAACTGAATTCGCAAACTTGTTTAAGTAGGCTTCTTGGCGGTTATTTACCGGTTGTGCTCTGCGTTAGCCCGGGCTCCGCCTTCATCATGATCCAGGATTTCGCAGGAGCGACTACCATCTGACCTGCTCACGCAGGGGATCCTGACCAGATTGGATCATGGTTATACATTCAGTCAGTATAAAGGTTTGATCACGGTGTTTTCCCTCGCTGTGAGAGCATCGGTTAGTGTTCAACTTTTGTATATAACTCAGAAAGAGGCATTGGTACATGGCGGCGCTGGGGTTCGAACCTGGTACCTCAGGGTTTAAGTTGGACCCCTTAATCATTAAGCCACCGACGCTCCTAAATTGTCTAAGTTAAGTAGCGTTATTATGTCTTCTTAGAGTGCTTGTGCGTTGAGTGAACGTACTGCGTTCAATACAGCTCCATAATTGGCCAATTTCGTTCATTTTGACTTTCGCATAGTGCCAATCGCCCCTCAAGTATTGCCAGTTAGAACCCTGTGCGTCGCGCACCTACGAGACCTTAGGTGTAACTGAACGTGCATATACATGACTGTATTGGTTGTGGCTGGCTTTATATACCCATGGCAAGGTTCAATGTCCCTGGCTGCGTTTAATGGTTGTGGTTGCTAAGGGAAAAGAGGAAAATACTGGAGAGATTGGGTCCTATGATATCATAAGCGGTCTGATGATACACTTATGATATGATGATGAGATGTAAACACGAAACTAAACTAATAATTCAAAGTAAGCATAACAGTTTTAGTTATGCCTACGATTCCGAAAATGCTTCTAATTGAACTCTTAAAATAGGTGTCCATCACAAGAGGTAATTGACATATGGTAAATGTCCTGATTCTTGAAGCACGTGGCGATCACGTGTTGCCACTCGACTGTGGCTGTCTTACAATCGTCTTTAAATAGTTCGCTGTGCAATTTAGAAGTCGTTTGTTGCATGAAATTGTAACCAATTATTTATCAAGTGTTGAAATATGAAAAACAAAACTTGAAACAAAACAGAACGGCCAGGTTCGAATTTTGACAAATGAAATCTAGGAAACGCCGCCACTTATGAAAAAAGTAATTTGTTAACATATTACGTTCTGTACATCTTAACATAACATCTCATTGAAATATCTAGCCAGTTGAAATTATAAAAGCTCATCTAACTTCTTCGAAGATCTAAAAAAATATTTCACATTTTATTGTACACAAGAGAACATGATGTTATGGTAAAACGGCCGATGTTTAATAGTTTAGGTCTTTTGACATGAACGAACGACGTTGTTTAGCTTTTAGGAAGCCGATGTTTGTATGGCGAATGGTATGGAAGGCTAGATAACCAGCCTCATGACCTCATCATCATCGTCTTAGCGTTCACCCTGACCTCTGCTAGGTTCCACTTTCCTACTCATTATCCTCCACTCGCCCGGTCTTCGGCATCCTCGCGTCGTCTGCCGTTGGCTCTCGCATCCGACTCAGTGATATGAATCCATCGCTTATTGGGTCGCCCACGAGGCCTCTTTTCCGGTAACCATGTCCAGTATAGTCTGCGGCTAAAATGGTGGTAATGATCTGTCCTTTCTAAAGCCCAGGTAACGCCAACTCATTAATGTCGATTTACATTTTCTATGGTCAAACAGTTGACCGCGAAAATTCTTTTAACCTACACTGACGTGCTCTCATCAAGTCGCAGATCGTCCTGGTTAATTTAATTCACATCATGTAAATGTTAGTTAAAATTAATGTTCACATGAGTACCGAAACTAAATGACCACAATTTAAATAAATTAAAATATAATTTTATTAAACATGAACGTTTCATACTATCTAGTGTATTACCTTGTGGTGACCTGCAGTAAGATGGCTCAGTAGATCAGAAAATGGACAGCAGCATTTAGCTCACTATACAGAAAAGGTGTGTTAGGCCGTTTATTGTCGTCGCTTAGAAACTAGACCTCAAGTTCGCTATTTTTAGTTATCTCACAATTCGATTGCTATTCGATTACCCGTAGATTACAACTCGAGATTTCTGCAATATTGTAAAGTTGTAATCGAACTTGGTATTGCCTTCTAAAATTTACTTACCAAGAGACTGAATAAATGAATGTAAAATTTGCTCGATTGATTTGCTTTAATTAATTTAATTTTCCTGTTTTTATTATTCTACATAAATTAAATTGTTCGCAATGAAGACCCTTGTTTTACAAGAGGAGAATACCGTATTATCATGCAATCGAATGGAGCTAAACAGCAGAACACCAAAAATGTGTCAAATAATTCACGATTGAGATGTGGTTGCGATCCAATTATGAGATACGGTGTCGTACAAGGCGACTAATGTTTTCGAGGCAAAAGATAAAGAATCTCCGTAGTCTGGAAAATGGGCAGCAGCATTTCCAATGTTATATTTAAATACGGCGATCTCCAACGCGCCTGCCAAGCGTGGAGATTATGGCAATTACCTCCCCTTTCGTGGGAGAGGCCCTCAGTCCTGCAGTGGACTGTTACGGGCTGTGATGATGGCGATGATGAACTAATAAATTTGCGGACTCGAGGCTCAGAACGCTTCCGCGTCGTGCCCGCATAGTCACCGCATAGCAACCGGACAGAAAACGTGGCAGTCTAACCTATTGCACACGACACGGTGACGACGCGGGTGCGGCATGACAAGTGTGTGGGTGCGACACGATTACCACAACGTATTGTGCGATTACTGTGCGGTACGGGCGCAGCGCTTTGTTTACAAATAATAAAATGGGCTTTCTGCTTTAGTACCTATAGAATCCAAAATTGCATAACCATTTCGGACAAATCGTGCAGAAATCGTGTGCGGCTGTCTGGGCTTTTATAAGTTTAATTTGCATATTAAATATATAGGTGTGTCCATCGCAGCGTAGGTATAGTAGCTTTATGAGCAGTTTTCTATGTTCGATAACCATTTTAATAAAAAAAAATGTTTTTTCCAATCAATTATTATTTAGCAAAGTGTCTAAAATTTTATTCAAATATTTTCTAAATTACTGAACAATACGTATTAATGAACCTATAATAAACAAATAATTAGTATTGAAATATTTGAGTATGTAGCTCATATCTAGACTTTTTCAGGTTCTGTCGGTTCATTGGGTATTTTAAATGTTCACATCTCCAACCGAGGTTACCTACTTCTTCATGACGTATACCATAACCCTCCACTCATTTGGAGCAAGCTAAAGTTGCGGATTAATCTAGAAGAATATTATGAACGCATTATACAATGAAAAATCTTAGGACGCACTAACTATTTACAACGTGTCATTATAATTATTGTGGTTGAAGAATGTCTTCAACAAATTCGTCATCGTGGCCTCTCCTCAATGAAGTGTGGTATTGAGACTTTCGACTCTATTCAAGCATTCAGGTAGAGGAAGTGACTCTGTATTGTGTCATAATTTTTGTATGACCCTCTTTATTCAATTCATTGAGACTGCTCTATGGTGATGATTACTTTTGTCGTATATGAAGTCATTTGACATGTAAATCAAGTTTAAGTTAGTACAAACAGAGCTGATTTAACTGCTGTTGGTGCGTAACAAAAACAAAAAAGCAGGTATGTAAACTCTTTACTGTGTATAACTTCATGAATAGCATTAACAAAAGATGTTAAATATACATTGCAAAGGCGGGCTTATTCCACAATGGGATTTCTTCCATCTAACCTTACCTTGAATAGTCCGAAAGAAGCGGTGGAGGCAATATCGAGTACTGTAGTAGTTTATGCGCTCGCATATAAAAGGGGGTATTAAAACATGAGTATCTATCTACAATTAAAACAATAGTTTGGCACGAGTGTTTTAATACCTAATTATATGCAGTTGCATACACTATTTATCTACATTAATTTTTTCAAGTTATAATTTCGTACCTATACACAAGCACAAAAATAAACATTAAAGTTTGAATTATGATAATGAAATATTTAGGCATTCAGCCTACATTTCACCGTACTCGGGCGCTGGCATCAAATAAAAAAATAAAACCGACCGCGTCAGACCGAATTACGGGAGGTGCGCGCAGTACTTGCCAGTAGTTATTTTCAGTGGTCTAATGATGTCTGAAGAGAGGATGACTTGTCCCTGCAGCTTTATCGGCATTTTGGGGTCACAAATGACACCTGTCACTTCCCGCCATTTGACCCAAGCCGCGCATATTTGGCAAGACAATGCTCGTACTCGCTAAGTATTGCATAAAAGTCAAGGTACTTACATAATAATAAAAATATTCTCCACTTCGAAGACCGATAATTTTAAAGACATCAAGTATTCAATCATTTATACTTGAAAATAATGTATAACCATGTCGATATACACATTGATACTATCCGTGCATCGGCTTTAGGAACGAAACCAAAAACGATCGATTCAGAAACAGGATTTTGCAAACCATAAAATCGTTGATTGCGGAAATGGGGGAATGGTGGTCAATCTGGTCAATTTGTCGCATGCGGGTTGCACTAAATTTGTAGCCGAAGGGAACTCTAGTGGAAGACAACTTATGTCTGACCCAAGTTCGTGAAAAACAGGTTAGCCATTAAAGTTTAAGTTGGCGTCGCAACATATGCACTATTAGAATGCCTACAGTGAAAATTAATAATTTTTTTCATTCGTTTGAGTATTTAGTAAGTGTAATAAAGTTTATACTCTTAGTACCTAAATGTATTCATTGGGGCGCAAAATGAGTGTTTATAGGTTAATTATTTTCGATAACAACAACATTACAAATAAACAAAAAACTATAATCCACCGCTAGATGGTGTTGTTTTGCAATTTTACTATTTTTATTTTTCACTGCTTTGTTTTAGATTATTAACATCTAAAAATCCATTTCGCACTCCAATGGATACATTTACTAACGGCCAGTTACACAAGGGACCATTTCAAACCCCAAACCCTTCAAAAATATCGATAAAAGTTAACTTAAAGTATTAGAAGCCGCTTTAAGAAAGCTAAATATTATGTAAGCATCTTCCTCAGTAAGTAAGAAGAATGTAACCCAGCAAGACTGCCCTGATAATTAGACTTATTACGAGGCAGATTTTATAGGAAACTGTTGCAAAAGAATCTATGAGTAACGCTCAGAAACCGGTTGGTTCGTTCCTGGCTACAGATCCGCAAAAGATATGTTTGAACTTTTGATATTTACATTGGCTGCTCAGTATTTTGCTCAGTTCCGATCGAGGTTATAAAAGTGTTAAAGAAGTGTGCGTTCGATATACTAAGTTTTACTCGACTACAAATAAATAAGTATTCATGTTTTATTATATATTTATCCAGATATGGAAATTGTACTCACAGTAGAGACTGCTCTCCGTAAATATCTTTTAGCGTAAGATTTGTGTAACTTTATTTTAGGATACCTACATAAGTACGATTATGTCATGTTTTTAGCTGTTGGTGTTTACATAACTGCACAACGCATTCTCTTATATCCTGTGGCTCAACACTACCTGCTGTAAAATTCCTGTCTCAATTTCTGTAAAGGTTGACTGGAAGAGATCGCTTGTAGCGATAAGGCCGTATTTGCTCATATGTGTTCCTTGTTACTGTAAGTGATTGGTCTTGTTATGTTTTATGGGCAATAAAGTGTTTATCTATCTATCTATCTATTTGTACTACAACCACTGTACTCTTCATTGGTCATGTGACTTTAGATAGACTCTAATGAATGAATTAGTTTTTGCTTCAAAACGTGGTACAAAAAAGATGTTCCAATAATAAGAAAGGTCCTAAGCGGCCCTGTATCTACTTGAGACTAGCGACCATGAGACCATGCATCGGGCGGTTTTGAGGTCTCCTATTGGTCCAGCGAGCCCGTTGCACGACCATGGTTGCACGACCGTTGCCAATTGACTGATTAAACAGTCTCAGAAGCTGATGGGCACCCCGTGACGTCATATTATAATTGTTTTTTTCATTGTCATTTGTACAAATTAATACATTGCTTGTGTGACATACGACATATCGATTCTGAAAGTACCCACCGTGTTTGGGTGAAAAAGTACGGTGTTCATAAATTAGGTTTCTTATTTTATTAAAAGTGTTATTTTCCCAATCAAGTAGATTGAACTAAAATGAATGAATGCCTTTATACGGCCTGAGACATCTTGATATTCGTCGTCACACGTCACATTTGCTCGATAAAGCTTGAATAGGGCATTTGTGGTATGAAAACAGGCGTTGCATTTGATGCAGTATTCTGAGCACGTGGGAACAAGGACGGCTGCATTCTTGAGTCGTCTGTGGTTATAATAATGTTATTTATAGTAAGTCAGCTATCAGATAGACTCGAACTTATCTGGGTTGTCAATTCAGTCTTCATTTTTAATAAGAATGGCGTATTACTATTTTTATTTACTTAGTCATAGACTCAAACTCATCAGGATAGTCAGTTAAGTTTTAATTTAAATTAGAATAGCACACTGCTGTTTATACCTTGTTTTTAATGCTTTTTAATAAGGAGACATAGGATGAAATTTATTTATTTATTTTTTCATTTAATTCAGGTATAAAATCCCATACATTAAAATAACATAAATTACAATTGCATACTTATAAGTACAATAAATTATACATAGGTATATAATAAATAGTAGTATGAAAATAGGACAACTGCTCACAATAAAAAAAAAAAAAAAAACTTTGCGTTAATGTCCCGGTTGTGCTCTCGAGACCGAGGGCCCGGGGTCCGCCTTGACCATGATCCAGGATTTGGCAGGTCAGGTAATTACAGAGGAGCGACTGCCATCTGACCTCCATGACAATGCTACCAGGGGAACCTGACCAGATTGGATCACGGTTACACATCCAGGCGCCTGAATGTGCAGGTTTCATCACGATGTTTTCCCTCACCGTAAGAGCATCGATTGGTATTCAACTAATGTACATAACTCAGAAAACAGTTATTGATACAAGGCCGGAGCGGGATACTTGGTTGGTAATAAAACTGCTCATAATAGTTGGTTGGTAATAAAATATGCTATTTTTTCTAGTTTTTGGTCATCATTTAAATCATTTTTCATGAAGAGTAATAATTTATTTCCCACAAATATAGATTATGTATACTTATTGCGGAAGACTTTGTAACAAAGTTTCTCAATAATTTAATTAAGTATTAGCATAATTTATAATCAGCTTTATTCACGTATCTATTCATTACCAAGTAATATTCCTATGCGTTATGTATAGAGCGTCGGTGGCCGAGCGGTTACAGTATCCGACTCGTAAGCCAGAGGCCCTGGGTTCAAATCCCGCTCCGGCCATGTACCAATGACTGTATTCTGAGTTATGTACATTAGTTGAATACTAACCGATGCTCTTACGTTGAGGGAAAACATCGTGATGAAACCTGCACATTCAGGCGATTGGATGTGTAACCATGATCCAATCTGGTCAGGTTCCCCTTGTAGCAGGGTCATGGAGGTCAGATGGTAGTCGCTCTACTGTAATTACCTGATCGCCAAATCCTGGATCATGGTCAAGGCGGACCTCGGGCCCCCGTTCTCGAGAGCACAACCGGGACATTAACGTCAAGATGTTTTTTTTTATTCCTATGCGTTATGTTCTCACAGTCTTATCAGCGGTTCTGTCCTACGCTTTCAATACGACTTTATGATTGATTCTGACTCTATGCGTTCATTTTGACGGACGCATGGTGCCCATAAACACTCAAGTATTGTCAGTTGGATGGAACCCTGCACTATGAGGCCTCATAGTAACCATTCTGTATACAGGTGTTCCATCGCTGTCAGTTACTTTAAGTCTTACATTTAAATAAACAACTGTTAAACCTACCGATACAACTTTCATGCTGCTTCCTTTGTCACAATCGTAACAATGGACCTTTAGAAAATAAAGAGCTAAAAGTAGTTGAACGATTTTACGTAATCGGCTTTGAACAGTTTGCTATTGAAATGATAAGAGAGATTTTTTGTTACTATGTACCGTTTCTAAGATTAACATCCGATCAGGAATGTTACTATGAGGTCCCACAGCTCGCGAACTAACAATACTTGAGTGGCCATCGGCAATGCGTCTGTCGAAATGGGCAAAATTGATTATTATACAGCCGTTTTGAAAACAGTGCGTTCACTTAGCAGAGGAGCACTTTATGTAATATGGTAGAGCTACTTAAACAAACAAATTCTCGTTCAAAAAGGCTGTACACAAGCATTATCTGCATTCCCCATAATTACATTATTCCCCCTATTATTTACTCCTATGTACCTATCTTTAGTATGTATTTGTTGTTTGATTATTTCTTGTATCTTTGTAAAATTGTATAAATTTAGCATTTATTGATGTAAAGTATCCCTTCCTTCACCTTTTCTTGTTGTTTCTCCCGCACCGTCTACCGTTTTCGATTTTTTTTTCACGATTGACTGGTAGATAAGGCTTCTTTAGCTTTAAGTCCGCCAATGTACCTTTAGTGCAAAAAGTTTTAATAAATAAATAAATAAGTATGTTAACTACCTCCGTATAGGTACTATCTTTTGACCAGGCCTTAGTCCATATGTGTTTTTATGGCAATTAAAAGTAAACAATGGATGGCGTAGGATAGGAAGAGGTGGCGATCTCTGGTGTCGGAGCACAAGATCCACTTTGGGTCACTGAGCCAGCACAGTAAGAAATAAAAATAAACAATGTCGATCTCCATGCCAAATTTTGGTGTGATAACATATAACAGACAATTACTTTTGCACTTATAAAATATATTAGTTTTATTTAATATTATATTAGCTATGTCGTATTTTCTATAATTATAAAGCTTTGACTGATAAACGAGCCACCCATCTGATGGTAAGCGGTAACTGTCGCCCATAACATCGTCTTTTCACACATTTAGGTTTCATGTAACCTCAAATGCGTTGTAAATATGGGTTATGCCTTACTGTTGTGGGTTTAGGTCGTAAAAGACTCTCTCGCCAGCATTTACAGTTACTGAGTCAATAAAATACTTCGATCAACAGTTGTATCGTTGATCGAAGATAAAGCTAAAATAGCTTCACATGTAAACATGAAGCACATGTTCTATATACACACACACAAAGGACACAAGCAATAAATTAAAAAGAGAGAAATAGATTTAATATGCAGGCTGTTCCCTACATTAAATAAATAGGGTAGAAACTACAGTTACTACTACTGCTCGACTTGAAACATGAAAACTTAACCTAAGTCGATACAGTTAGCCTGTTGCTGACCATTCTACGCTTGACCGCACTTACATTGCAATAAAATATGTCGAGATTCAGCTCGATTGAAGCATTATTAAGACCTATTACAGCCCTGCAAAAGAAGCTGTTTCGCCTGTAATTTGTTACGCTGACGGCACGACAATGGAACGATACGATCTCATGTTTTTTTTAAACGGCAGACAAACAGGCAAGCGGGCCACCTGATGAAAAGTGATCACCGCTACCTATGGACATCAGCAACATCAGGGGAGTTGCCCGCCTCTGAAGCGACCTCTAATATACCTCTTGAACGATCCCATGTCATAGTCCTGTGGCTGGGAGCTCATTCCACATCCGAATCGTACGAGCGATTGATTCTCGACTGAGCAGTCAAGGAGGCACAACTCAATAAAACAGGCCAGATATTACTATTTAAGATATTCAGTATCAAAGCAATGTCTGCTTTGTCTGCAATGTCTTGCAACTTTACGGCATTTCTCCAACGATACCAAGTTGTGGGAAGTAGTAATCAGTTTCTCTATGGTGGCGGATTCTGGCAGTGTTTCCTTTGGACTATGACATGGGATCGTTCAAGAGGTATATTAGAGGGAGAGGCGGCCTTAGAGGTGGGCAACGCATTGGTAGCGCCCCTGGTATTGCTGATACCCATAGGCGGCGGTGACCACGCACCATCAGGTGGCCCGCATGCCTGTTTGTCTGCCGTATTGCATAAAAAAGAGGCCTGATTTGCACGCTCGGATGATGATAATGATGGTGATATAGCTTGTGGACCTAATGGTATCTATTGTATTCTTTGTATTTATACAATAAAGTATTTTAATTATATTCGTTCACTTCATTTACTTTGTCGGTTTATAAACTCTGGTAAAAGTTTTTTCATCGCAACAATAGATGTTTAAGTTCTGAGTGTAATAAGCTCTGTTATTATAACAAGTAAAAGTAAACAGGATATGACGACTCACGAGAGGTAGCTATATCGTGCGAATGTGAATGGAAGGGTCGGCAGAGGCTATACCCTACGTAAGGTCATACACTGATAAATAATGGGTATGGATGAAAAACAGCGCTACACGGAACGCTAGCGTCCCGTGACAGCATAAGCCTAACTAGAGTCCATTTGCCTTATTGTTAGCGTTATTCATTTTAGTAGTAAGCTGTCACTTGTATTAATAAAGGCAATAAACTATGTTTTATTCTATTCCAAATAAATGAACTTCTACAAAGAAGAAAAGTTAGGGAAACCCTCAATCGACATAAGTGTAAAAGACGTAAATATTTATTTTTAATAATTGCACGCTCACATATTTCCTACAGGGAACTTCTGAAGAAGCATTTCCTTAGAATTTGATGATAGAGCTTCATATATGTATATATTTATGTGTATATATATGTATATATTTATCATATGGATATATGTTTATGGGTATGTATATTTATGGTTTACATATTTATGTACTTACTTACTGATAAGTCTTACTGGTAGGTATAAATTTAAATTAATTCTTTGGTTATTTTTAAAGTAGGTAAGGTACTCTATTATTGCCTCTGCCACTAGCTAAAGCTCCTTTCGGCTTGTCTAATGTTAGCTGGAAGAGATCCCGTTGTGGAATAAGTTCGCCTTTGCTTTGTAAGTGTTTCCTATTGAAATGTACTATGTTGTTGCAATAAAGAGTTTACATACATACATACAATTGTGGACAAATTCACACAGCACCATCTACCCCCAAGATAACAAAGCATGTACTATGGGTGCTAGATAACTGACATACTAGCCCTTGCCCGATTTTAAGCTAGGCATACGTGTGCTACATAAAGTCCAATGTCGTGTGTACTTGAAAAGCGACTTTACGACCTATGCTAATATATATTTTATCTTTTTTATGAATGACACGCAATAAAAACAATTTAAAAAAATACCTTTATCATTAACTTACCTACCTACAATAAGCGATTTAAGAGAGAAGCGTAATAATATCTTAAAAACATATCGCAGGAAATTTTAAATACCTCTATCAAAGAAGATTCGTTAGGAATGAAAAAAAGCATATGACATTTCACGTCTCTAAATCATAGGTACAGGTAGTTCAGAATCTGTATTCAAAAACCATCAAAAAATAAAAACGTTCTCATAACGTTATTGCTCCTTGTGCGTGTAGTGGAATTAGCTCCCCTCCCGAAGTCTTTCCATTGCACTTAGGCTGTAAAAAAATTTAGTCAAAATTTTTTTCTACAGTGATTCAGGCCTTATCGATAATGAATAAATTGTAGATAAATATAACAAAACATCCAATGATAAAATATTATAACGTTAATGGTAAAACAGGTTAGGGTCCGAATATTTTTGCCGGTTCTCCATACCAAACTAAGTACTTACTACTTTTCTTGATGTAAAACAAAATTGCATTCTTACAAGTGCCATTATAAACGAATACAACACGGTAACAGCAATGAAGTAAGCATTTGAGTTATCAGCGATTACGTGACTGCGTTTCGATGCCTCTGCTGCAGAACACTTCGTGGTTACGTGAGATAATCAGTAAAAACTACATCGCATGTGTTAGCTACTTCCAAAGTGTATTTTGCGGATAGCGATCAGGCGTCACTATCTGTGCGGATGTGCATGAGAAGTTTTGACGGATCTGGTGTTTGTTTTTAGACCACATTGTCATTGTTCTTATTAGGTTTTGAAGTGTCATAATTTTTTAAATTATTTTAGGTTACTTACTTGTTAATAGTAATTAGTTACTTACTGCAATGCGAGCCACTGGCATTCACGTGAGCGGCTCACCTTCTAATGTCTGTCTTTTCTGTCTCTAGCAACTTAGCACAAAATAGGGTTAGGGAATAGGGCGTATGCGCAAACGGTTTCTAAAATAGGGCGCTTGGTCTGCCAACCCTAAAAACCTAAATTTTTTACGTAAAAGGTTTTTTGCGGAAAAGTAGATGTACCTATTTCTATATTATGAGTGACGTCGACAATAAGGTTTTAGCAAATTCCATATGGTTTAAGAATTTCAATCAAGACATCCAAAGAATATCATCGTTATTGTTAAACAATGTATCCGCCAGACACTTCATTGAACAACTTAATCTAAAGAACTTATGCTTGAAACTCGACACCAAGAAACAATTGTGAGAAGCAGGTAACCCATTTGTTAACACCAGGTTTTGTAACCTTTACAAGCTGTGTGTGAATAAGACAGACATAGTGATCATTCCTTCGTAAGATAGGGACAGATGTGTAGTTAGCGTTTAATTTGGTGATTTACCTTGCGTCAAGGTTTGGGATTAAGAAGACAATAGTTTTAATACTACTTGTGGTATTTTAAACTTAATTTATTCAAAAAAACATTTTCCGGTTACCGACCTCTTTTGCTTAAGCGTGTCTTCTAAAAAGTGTGTTGTAAAAGGCGACTAATATCTAACACCCGTATTTACAAATAATACTAAGTTTATTGTACATATTGTATATAGGATCGCCGGTGGCCGAGTGGTTAAGGTATCCAATAAAAAATAAAAAATCCAACACGTAAGCAAGAGGCACTATATTCGAATCCTACTGCAGCCATGTACCAATGACTCTTTTTTAAGTTATGTACATTACTTGAATTGGTACAAGGCCGCAGTGGGATTCGAACCCGGTACCTCTTCTTAAGGATCGGATATCTTGACGACTAGGCCACCGGACGCTCCTAATTTCCAACTCGCCTGGCAAGTGTGTAATACCCTGTACAATTCGAAAGGGCATACCTATAGATTTCCCAATGTATATATACCGTATGCTCTCGCGCGCGAGGGCCCTGGGTCCGCAATCACATAGTTAAATAAAACAATATCATATATTGTTTGTGATTACTGAAATTCAATTTTTTAGGAAAATTATTGCTCATCTTGGCGTTAATGTCCCGGTTGTGCTCTCGAGAACGAGAGCCCAGGGTCCACCTTGACCATGATCTAGGATTTAACGATTAGGTAATGACAGTGGAGCGACTATCATCTGACCTCCGTGACCCTGTTACCAGAGGAACCTGACCAGATTGGATAATGGTTACAAATTCAGTTGCCTGAATTTGCAGGTTTCATCATCATTCCATCAGTTTGTATATTATGACGACACTGTCAAACAAACAGAGCGCCGCGCGGTGTCAAAACCATCGCCTCTAGCAACTTTCTCACTATACACACAATATTTTTTATTTTAAAGTAATTTCATTGTAATTATTTTCTGAAAATGATTTCGTAGGTATATAGATAGATTCTAATTATCATCGCATTCATGATCCACTCTTTCATGTTGGTCTTTTCTTTCTCGACGACCTGAGAGGTTCTGGTCGTGCCGATCTGCTATGAAGAGGTCCCGAGCCGATTCCTGGCTGAGCACAAATTGAAATGATGAATTTTAATTTCTGTTACGGGTCACAACACAACCTTGCTATTTTATTTTTCTTATCCTACTCTTGGCGATCATATGCTCGATTTATCCAGTCTCGACCTCCATGGCGTCGAATGTCAGACAGCTTCTAATACCGAACCTTGAACAATATTTTTACAGTTCTGACAGCGGTTTATACACACTGAATACAAATAAAATCGCTAATGGAGATTAACTGTTAGTTTCTTCTAAAATACGTAACGTGTTTTAATACGGCATTCCTCAAGACATTGGAGGCAGACGCCCCGGCTTCGCACGGGTTGGCTTGACTGTTCTTTATAATACACATGTGGAGACTTGTAATAGGCTTCCTGTTAACTACGATGTCTTTTGAAAATAAATAAATGTATTTTTCCTACACATTAACTTTCCGAAAGAAATTATGTTACTGGTATTAAAAACAGCATTAAAATCCGTTGCATGGTTTAAGAGGACTTAGCTGATATACAAACAGACGCGTAACTTACTTTGTTTTATACTATGTAAAAGGATAAGGATAAACGTAATATCATAAATAAATAAAGACAATTGTTTGTAAATTTTTTATTTAGGTTTCTAAATGGTAGTTTGATATTTGTACATAGGTATAGTGTGTAACCATGTTTAAAATTAACGTTATCTAATGTTAAAAACGTTTTACCTTGCTTGGCCAATGCTATTAGGAGGCTTTTAAAAAAAAAAAAAAAAGAATAGCTCTATTAATACAATGAGAACCGAAACGATTCAATCTCACTAGCCAAATACAGTGAGGGCACAGGCCTGTCACTGCGCTGCTTTTAGTAATAGCTATTCTATAGTCGAGCTTACCGAGGCCTCAGTCAAGACTAGTACAGTTGATAGCCGGTTTGGTTACGCAAGACGCAAGCGCAGGGCGCTCTGCGCAGGCGTGAGTGACAGTACTCTCATTCGTATGGAACACGGAAAAATTGCAGCCAGCTCTACTGAGTTCGTCGTTTTATTGAGACGTTGAGTGGATACTTTTTTGGATTGATTTGATACATCAAAAACTACTAACAAAATAATTAACAAATTCATTGAGATTTATGCGAACGAAGTCGCAGGCAAACGCTAATGTAGGCACTGTTGGTATGTATTTTGTTACTTGCTCTGCTTTATCTAGTAACAATAATGAAAGGTACAAATATTTATAACACGTCATCTATGTCATCTATTTTTATGTTTCAAAGCACTTGTGAGTTGATTGAGAATCAATACACGACTTTGCAAAAAAAATCGGGCGGACGGGCAAATTTCATACAATCCTGGCATTTTGCAGACTTTTAAACTATGCAACGGATTTTAATGCGGTTTTCAACAACAGGTAGGTAGAGAGGAAGGCTTATATTTATAGGATAGGACAACACGCAAATGAAGTCGCGCCAGCTAGGTGTTCTATAAGTCTGATACCAATATAGTACGTAAAATATATGCCCGTATAAAATTCTCATGCTCTATATAATTATGTATGCTATTTATGATTTTCATTATTTTCAAGTTTGATGATAATAATTGACCTCTTATGCCTATTACGCTACGAAACAGTCTTGCAATCCATTTCCTTCTACGTAAGTATCATTCACAAATCGAACTTGCAAAACCGGCGGTAAAACCTTATTTTTCTGGTCAGTCAATTGTCTAAAACCCCAAAACTGAATTACAAACGTTTGTAAGGTATTGGAGCATGTCGGTCGATCCCACTTCGGTTACTAAGCCAGAGGCCGGGTATACCAAAGACGTGCTGTGTTTAGAAAACGCATGTTTATACTTGGTAAAGTTTGTTTTTCTTTGTAGTATAGGTAATTAATTTTAATACGGAAGAGGCACAAGCCTATCAGTGGACTGTTATAGGATGTTTACGTTATGTTTTTTTGTAAATGGTCTAAATATACTGAAACCGAAATAAGTAGGCTACTGGCGTGTGTCCAAAAATTTTGTGTGTGAAATAGTGCTGATGAATGCAAGTGTTCTAAAATTCGCAAGTGAGCTACAAGAAAGGATTTTCTAAACCTATCCAAGGAAAATAGATAGAACCGAGCAATATTCAATTGAAAATTATTTGTAAAGTACCAAAGACATTAATTATGGCTTCTCCCCGTGACTTCGTCAGTGTAAATTTCGGTAGCCATCTTTACAATCTAATACCTAAATAAAAGCAACAAATCAGTATCGCTGTATCAATAAAACATGAATACAACAGTATTTTTCACATATCAGTAAAAAATTACCAAATAGGTACCTCTTCACAACGAAGATACTTAATTAATTTTACCTTACCTAGGATATAGGTCCACTATCCATTTCCAGCCTCCTCCAGATCCTTTTGTAAACATTGTATCATAACAATCGGTTTAGAAGAAGTACTTAAAAAAGCTGCCCCATATAAAAATATGACTAAATGAGAAAATAACGTTTTTCAAAAGGGCACCAAGGCGTCTGAAGCCTATCCGCTCTTGCGCAGAACCCAGTTGTCATTGACGCTATTACCTCCAGCAATTTGCCACCGTTACGGGCCCCATTATGTTATTAGTCTACTGTTATGCCCGTGCGTACGATCGCGAGCGATATGCAACCATTCTAAGGGCGATCGAGAGTGATATATGCTCAAGTTACTTCAAGGTTTCTGGGGCGAATGATCGGTCTGTTATATTCGTTTGTGTATGTTGAGGCAGAGCGTTTGTTCTTGAACGAAGAAATGAATGTCTGAGACGTATCTATCACATCAAAGACGGCACTCTTGCAGCTTATCTGCGATGTCACGATATATAAAAGAGAACACGGAATTTAAACCTACCACGAATGTGAACTAAATGTGGTGTAAATCCTTAGATAATTATGGAAAACACCTCCTGAGTACCAGCTGAACCTACATCATCTGCGTACTAGACCCACATAGGCATTGAAACCAGTTTGATTTGGATTTGTACATAATGTAAATACATCACATTAGGACAATGGCAAGCGCAAGGTGATGCATGAAACGGCAACTGCTCAAACAATGGAAGCGAGTAAATGTAATGTGTAAAGTTAATAACAATGTAGTAAGGAACTTGAATGCATATAATGCCCTATAATAGGTTTAAGGTATAAAAGAGTTAAAGTTCAAATCTTATTCTACTCCGATTGTAAATATAGGAAAAATCTTTCACGGATACAAGGTATTTTCTCGTTGAACCTGAGAGTCTCTCCAGATGATACTGATATTGGAAAAAGAAAAACATTATGCTACCGAAGACGTGACAGAAATTATGACTTTCATCGGGTAATCCTTTGGTGAAAACTATCTTTTACTAATACGATACACGTAATACTTAATTGGCTACTTAATAGCTCATAAACTAACCGACAAATGTCGGAAACTCCCAACGAACTCTACTTAGTAATACTACTAATACTTGTTATAAATGAGAAAGTTTTTAATTATGGATGGATGGACGTTTATAGGATGTATGTTACCCACTCCTTCACGCAAAAACGATGGTCGGATTTTGATGAGTAACATAGACCCTATCATCACCACCATCACAGCCCATTACAGTCTTACAGGGCTTCTTCCACGAAAAGAAAGGTTATTGCCATAATCCCTACGCTTGGCGTGTTGGAGATCGTAGTGTTATAAATATAACAATGGAAAACGCTGCTGCCCATTTTCCAGCCTACGGAGACTCGAAGTTTTGCCTCGAAAACATTAGTCGCCTTGTACGACACCCACGAATATAAGGTGTTGGTGCTATTCTACTCTGCCGGACACCACACGGCCATGTAGACCCTAACGTATCCCGTTTAATGTAATCGTATCCACAACATCAATTTGTTTTTTTATGATTATTATTTCTAATACGAACTACGAGCGAAGTTCTAGATATATGCCTTCACCGCCTTCCGTATGTTTGTATGTAAACTCATTATTGCATCAAAAATCTTATAACTATATAACAAACGAAATATAAAATAGATTGCAAAGGCGGGCTTATCCCACAGTGGGATTTTTTACAGCCAACCTTAGACAAGCCGAAAGGAGCTTTAACGAGCGGTGGAGGCAACAACAATTCCGTCGACGTCAAAGTAGTTAGAAGTTGCCAATTTCCAACAAAGGAGTTTAAGGGTTTATAGCAGTCAACAATCACGATCCAATTGTTAAATTGAATACACACACTAGCAACTATTTACTGTGTAAGTATAATGTTTGGCTTCGAAACAGTATGCAACGTTCCCAAACGTGGAACAATAGGCGGTGTTACCCAACCATAAGTTACATCAACAACGCTACGATTTACTTCTAATTGGGCTCGTGTGAACGATGCTTTGTGCTGTATGTCAAGCGTTAGTTAAGCTTTAGTTAAGTATGTAAACTCTGAATCTAATTGGCTAGTAATATTGTCGATGGCTACAGGTGCATCGGTGTGTGAACTACTTCGCTATATGAATGATTTTAACGATTAAATAAAAATTATAAGCAAAATTATAAAAGAAGATATAGCCTTAGGCACCTAACGAAAAAATTATTGAAAAAAGAAATAGATTTAATTAAAGACAATATATTTCACATAGGTAATAGACAAACTGTAATTAGGGATTTTATCAGTTGCCGAAATCTGAAACTTGACAACTTGGCTTCGAAATTACCTATACAAACAATGCAATAATTTCAGAAACAGGCAAGATTTTTTTGTTATACGGCAGATAAACACGCAAGCAGGCCACCTGATGGAAAGTGATCACCGCCACCTATGGACATCAGTAACACCAGGGGAGTTACCATACGTTGCCCACCTCTGAAGAGACCTCTGGTATACCTCTTGAACTATCCCATTTCCCAGTCCAAAGGAAAAACTGAGGCTGTGGATAATTCTATTGCTGCAAAAGAATAAACCAAGCTCATCCAACTATTTTTATCTTCATTTAAGATTTTCTCAGAATTAAAAGGCTCTGAAGCGCACTGAAAACGTTTAACAAATGAATACAGTTTCATAATTTCAACTTGACATAGAAAGTGTAGCTCTTGCTGCTTTGCTCAATAAATCTACGGTTATCAAGTTTCAATTACAATCATAATGGAGGTACACTATAATATTAATAAAGGCAAGAATTTTTTGTAGGTTTGTAGGCGCTAATATCTGGAACTACTCCACTGATTTAAAAAATCGTTTTCTTTAAGAAAACGGTAAAACTTTTTTGTCGAAATTTTGATGTCGGGGTCTTAAAATCGACTGAACCGATTTAGAAAATACTATCACTAATAGGAAGTTTATGGTTCCCAAGTGTCATGGTCGTAGGGTACTTTCTGTTCGCCGAAAATAACATTAGGATACTGAGGGTAAAGACGAACAGGGATGCCAACCGCACGGAAGATTTGCCCCGAACGTACATACTTACAAATATTGCAAGTTAAATAAAAGCTTGTAAAAGCAAAGGGCACATCTCGATAATATTAGCCCTTATTTACAAACCGCAAGAGTCCAGAGAGTTCCAATTATATAGGAGATCGAATCATGTTGATATTATTAATGTCATTTTGCTATGAGGTCTCGAAAAGGGAGACATTATGAGGCGCTGTCCTAATTGGCAATTGTGCGACCATGGTTATACTACGGACGTCGCCCGACCAATAGGAGACCTTAAAACCGCCCGTTGTCATTCAGGACAGCCCCTAACGCCCAGTCTCAATGAATAAAATATTTTACGAATTATTGTAACGTAACTTGATAATCTTTGTCCTACTTTATGTGTGTGGTCTAAGTTATACGATTTTATCGAAATAACATTTGATACCTTGTAAACAACACATTTGGTATTTTATGACGATAAAACCAGAGGAATGCTATAACAAATTAAAAGAGAAGATTTTGCTTCTATAATATGTATATACTTACTTACTTTATAATATTATTTACTTACTTTATTTACTTTATAATATTTTCAAGCGACTAATTTTAATTTGCACTTGCTACAGTCTTGACAAACTTATCTCACATATTGCAAATTCATAAAACTTTATATTAGACCAAGTTTTATTATTTATAAATGGAACCTTATTATAATATGTACAATAAATGGAAAAATAAATTAACTAACTTAAAATATGTAAAAAATTTGGGCCGTGTGGAAGCGTACCCAAGATGCTGGCAGCATTACCTCTCTGAATAGCAATGCTTATTCTTTGTGCGAGGTAACTGCCAGCTCTTCGGTCACCTGTGGTGTCGACCAATTTCTTTGCAATTTCTCTGTACAAAGCGAGCGCCCCGGGGCCCCACGGACCCAGGGTCTCGACACCAAATGCAACAAAATTGTATTGGGTGCCGATACCCCGATATTTCACAATTTTTTGCCTTTCGGCGGTCTCAGCCGCAGTACTTAAAACTTTTGAAGTGCAACACATAGACATACGCCTTTATTCGCCGATAATGAAGTAAACGTATAGGATAATTGCTATTCAAATCACCCTGAGACCCAAATAACTAGTACACTTTATCTCATCCCTTCTCACTTAGACCCTCACAAACATTTGAGTCAGTTTCACGGTTGCTTTGGTCCGATTTCTGTTGCGATACTAACTGTCTAACTGCAGCTAAGCGACATTGCTCCAAATCACATAATACAGTGACGACATTATGGCACATTAGCGACACATACAAATGCCACAATTCTGATGTTATGTTTTTTTGTTATGTTATACGGCAGACAAACAGGCTAGCGGGCCACCTGATGGAAAGTGGTCACAGCTGTCTATGGACATCAGCAAAACCAGGGGAGTTACCAATGCGTTGCCCGCCTCTAAAGAGACCTCTAATATTCCTCTTGAACGATCCCATGTCATAGTCCAAAGGACACACTGCTGCGAGTTCATACTTCATCCGAATTATACGAGCGAGAAACGTTTTTTCGTTCTTTTATCTTAAAGTCATTTCAATTTTACAATCAGTTCTAGGTCAAAACATTCATAGCTGTGTACATGATTCTTTTTGGCTAACTTGAAGGCATATTAGGCGTTCGCATAGTACAGAGGTAGGCAGTGACTAGAGTGAGCAAGCTACGATTTGGACACGCCACTTTTCCTCTTGAAACTTTAGTATTAAATATAATTAATCAAAGTGCGGTGCTTTTGCCACTCGCTATTAAACTAACGTTATTGACCTACAATGGATAATATCTACTATCATCCACAGCCGAAAGCCTGAACTTTAGCGGTCTCCAAATTTCGGAAAAAAGGGTCCAAAAACTAAAATACCATCTACACGTCAAATATCCCGTTTGTGCTCTCGCGTACAAAGATATTATTATCTTCTAATCGCAACGTGAAACGTGTTTGCATGTTGGTGTGTTGTCATATTTTTAGAATATCTATCAACAGTTGTAAGTTTAACGACATGTAACTCGTGCGCCTCCTTTGTTTTACAACTCTATTTTACAATTGTAAAACCGAATTCGGTTACTAAGTAAATGTCAGTCAATATAGTCGACTAATCGTCACTTGGAGCGGTGAACACAGTGGTGTAATAATTGTATGGAAGTTATAGAAGTCATAAACCTACCAATAAGCTTTTAAATAAACATAAATCGTGAGAGTATGGCAAACGAAACTATATTCTTTCAACACCTGTAACTACCATGGCTAATTACATCAATGATTAAGTATTCCATAAAAGTACAACATATCTACATAAACTGTATACGCGATTGCACATCTTATTGTAACTGTAAACTAAAAACAGAATCAGGTTAATAATTGCAGGCAATTATCGATTAAAAACCACATAATTGATACTCTAAAATCACTGATTTGCCATGGTAAGACTGAATTCGTACCGTGAGACTTTGGGCTTGCAAAATTACGGGTTTCTTACGCGGTCAATTTAGTATTTCAAACCAGAGAGCAATAGAGCCTTCGATTGTGCAAAAAGTCGCCGCATATTGTGTTCTAGAGCATGTTTCTTGTTATGCACCACATTTTCTCTCGTACAAAAGTTTGGCAATATAGACGAAGTCGCCTGAAATAGCTACTTAGGTATTACTATAGTCATGCAAGTAATTAGCTGACCCCTTACTCCATATTTTCATATGTAGTATCATAAGGTTGGGGGGTCAACTAATTAGTTGAATTTACTGTACATGGTTTTGTAAGGAAATAGATTTTTTGATAATTGGCAGCTCTTTTCTCTACCTTATTAGACACATAACGTGAAACTTTTTCCCCATACCATAGCCTCCTTTAATGTCAATATGGATAAGCGTGGACCACATTGCTCCACATTCTAAGATAGATATCTTTAGGTGATTAGATATTAAAATTTCATCAGTTTCTTCATGCGACACACTGAGAATACAGTTTTGGCATTATCGAAGATGTCAGTGCGTCACGAACAGTCCAATGAAGTGACCAATATTAAAAAAAAAAAGTTTAAACTACAGAATAAATCCTCAGCGTTGGGTAAAACAAACAGTCAAGTCACCAACTTTTTTTGTTATTTTTTTTAATCTGAGAATATATCCTCACGGTTAGGTAAAACAAAGAGATTCAATAGATCAATGGTATCAAATGCGTTGGCAAATGCTTAACATTATGTTAAGCATTTGCCAACGCATTGTTGTAATAATTCAACGCAAATGTTGAATTATTCCGCACAATACCACCATTAATTAATAGCCATGACCTCCTAATGACGACTGGCCTGTCAATTGACCTCATGATAGCAATCTACTATTAAGTGAGCATTGAAAATTACTGCATTTGAAATATAAAAGGTTTAATAACTGGGATTAAGGATGAAGTAAATTTCATATCATCAATCAATCAGGTGTCGATTTGATGACGATTTGATGAATATTTATTTTTATATGCCAAAATAATCATTACAAATTATTTCTCTTATCTTCATTGATCAATTGTTTGACCAATTACCGTATATTGTATAGAAATGGAAAAAGATGGGCAATCATGGAAATAGGTATTGACAAAGTTTTGTTCAGAAAATTTCAACTTATCATCTACGGTGATTCTAGATCATTTCTCCTGGAAACTCCTGCGCTACATACGGGAAGACGTACCTAGATGTACTTCTGTCCTTGTGTTCACTCGTAAAACGTACATTTTTACCTCTTTTATCGTTCATCTTTATTATCGTTTACCTTTAGCGATTGAGTCCCACCTACTTTAAACTCTTCGCAGATATTCAATTATTTTTGACATTGGAGGGCGCGTAAATAGTAGTATCCATTTTCTTAAAATGTACATTTTAAATCATAGTAAACCAACTAGTGTTATACGACTGATTCAATAGTTGTTCATCGGATACAACCTTAAAAATCTAAGTACAAAAACTACTTATTCATTGCGGAATTCGTTGGCTTTAATTGAATAAGATTATTGGGATTTGGTTGGCTTTTGTGGCTATTGTTTCCCAAATTAAGACGTTCCGCATATAGCCTTTAAATCCATTTGGCCTTCATAACAGAATGACCGCAGAATGCTAGCTTTTTGTCCGAGACTACGTCCGCGATGCTGGCAGCATTACCTCTTTGAATAGCAATGCTTATTCTTTACGCGAGGTAGCTGCCAAGTTCTTTGTACAAAGAGATTACTTACATAAATATTTTAATCTCGGACTTATAAGTAACAATTTGGAAAAAAATATAATGCAACCTTGCCATTGTAAAGTCAAAATTTATTTCTCGTATTTTACACTTCCGCGTAATGAACAAAGACACGCAACGCACAGCTCAGTAATTTCTCAAACCCAACTTGCGAAACAACCTTCTTTGGACAACAAAAAATTTCACCTCTCCTGTTCAGATGATTTTCCAAGCACGTGTCTATTGTAAACCTGTATTGGCGTGAAATTCCGTGTTTGTCTCCGACATAACGCATTGATATGTAAATGTCTTTGTTTCAGCGGCAAGATGGAGCGGTTTCGCTTCTTATTCCTGGCGGCGTGTCTCACTATGGGTAAGTCATTTAACAACTATTCGTTTGAGGAGCATAAAGAAAGCTTTAGGAAGTAACAAGTATTGCCGGATGTGTTATTCTGGTTACGTAAATATAATGTGCTGAAAAGCATTAGGTATGAACAGTTAGAGCCCATGCAGGTACACCATTTCTGTACAATTTGTCACAAATATTTATGCAATTATGGTTTTTATACTAAAGACAGAAAGCTTGTTTTGTTACCCCGTCGTGTGCACGCCAATAGGGTAGACTGCACGTTTTCTGTCCGGTTGCTATGCGGTGACTATGCGATATATAATATCTACGATTCATGCATTTAGGTTGCAACCTCAGGTTCGTTGTCACTATGAAGGCTGAGATGAAATGCCTCATGCCTTTTATTACGCTAGCTACTTTATCCTTCAAACAGCAACACAACTAAGTTAGAAATAAATAAGATACTTACCTAGACGAACTCCTCAGGCTTGACGGAGTTCTACCATCTGATATATTAATTTTTAACTATTTCAGTTACTGTTATCAGGTTCGCTAAGTACGAGTACCTACACATGAAGTATTAGGTAGATTTAGAAAAGCCGAAACTCTGAAATATTCATAATGCTCTGATTGTGTTAATTTTCACCGTTATGCTCTCCGGAGCACAAAGAGATGTCTATGCTCTCGTTATACCAGACGAAGTGTTTTCATAGAGCTCTCACTCTTGTAGAGAACATTGTTAAAACAGTTCCGGTGCCATGGTCATTCTTGTAAATAATAAAGATTTTTGTGAACGTAAGGTTTGATATTGTCAGACCTTTTTGCACTGCCATGTCCGGATAATAGTTATGTACCTAAATCTTCGCACAAATGTAGGTCAAGCCTAAAAAATAACAATAAACATAGCTGGAAATGTTATCAGCGGAAAATAAAATAACCGAAAATTGTATATTTTATTATAACAAAGTCGCTTCCCGCCGTCTGCCCCTATGTATACACATCTATGTACACTTAGATCTTTTAAACTACGCAACAAATTGTAATAATAAATTGCGGTTTGCAACAATAAATAGAGTGATTCAAAAACGAGGTTTACAAACAACAAAACAAGGTAGATAGAGGTAAAGTTGGGTAGGACGCCAAACAAACGAATATGTTAAAGTAGGTACTCCCCGGAATTAAATAGAACTCTACAGAACAATTAGATACTACATCTAGTATTCTTAAGCACCTATTGTATTGTATAATGTAATAGTATTGGTTTGTTATGTCTGGTTATCAATGTTGTTGTGAAGCTTGTACTTTCTAACAATAGCGAACGTCAACACCGTTGTGATTACTTCATCTATTTAACAAACAGAGTTAGCAATTAAAAAACCACCGGTAATATGTTTACGATTAAGTGTAACCGTGTAAATACAGGGTAAATGACGTGTAAACAGCGTGAAGTTGGTTAAAACACAAGTATAGGTCCAGTCCTTGCCATAATCGGGTCTATATGACACCGTAATGCGTTATCCACATTCGCGCAACCATAGTCGTGAGACGGGCGGTTTGGAGGTCTCCTATTGGTCGGGCGGCGTCCGTCGTACGACCATGGTCGCACGACCGTTGCCAATTAGGACAGCGCTTTAGTTTGTGAAAAACCACCCACCATAGTTAATAATCTAACTTTGATGAAGTCCAGTGATGATAGCGGTGGACAAATTGCGTTATCCACTGGGTCTGAGCCGAGTGTTAGGCGTAACTGGGACGTAGCACGGTCAAATAATGTCCCATACCTATATTTTGTGCTAGTGGTTTCGGCGCGTCTTCGTTCGCGTGGCGTCCTACCTCTACCCGTATACCTACCCTATACTTCCCCTCACACCTACCCTACATCTACCTACGATTCATGCATTTACAATAAGTTTCAGTCATGTTGACCATCACGAATATATAAGGTGCTGCCTATATACGAGTATATTGCGAAAAATTGTAGAATTTATTACTTACACTGGCAACATTAGCTCCTCTTTAACGCTGTTGACAGATCTCATATCATATTCCTGGCCAGGGTTCATAAAAATGCAGGTCCGCAGGTTTGTTCAGTTGTCACTGTGAGGTAATATTATAAGATTATAATTATAGCCAAAGAAGAAGAATATATGACCAGTATGGTAAGGTAGCCAGCCTTATCCTTCAAACCGAAACACATAGCTGGCAAGACATAAATAGATACGGCAGATAGACTCCACTGGCTTGACAGTCTCCTACCGCTGGGAAAAACTTATCAGCGTTGAGTAAATAGTTATTTACATAAAATTACTATTGAGAAATATCATTATATACCATTATGAACAATCCATAACAGTTCACTGATGGTAATGAACCTCGTCAATTATTATTATTTATTATTTGAATTCTTGCCACAATCTCCACGCGTGGCAGGCTAGTTGGAGATCGCAGTGCAAACTGCTGCCCGTTTCTGGGGATATATTTTTTAACCGTGCTCGCATAACCAAGATGATTATTAAAATTATTTATACCTTTATTACCTTACCTTATTTTACCTTTATCATGCTTCCAGGCCTGGCCAAGGACAAGCTGCCTTTCTTCGTTAACGACATGAACAATTTGCCACTATCAGAGAACACGCCGGTTGGAACTGTAGTATTCACATTAGAAGCCCAGGATCCAGATAGGTTACCGGTGAGTAGCTTTATTACTACTACGAAAGATATACTTTAAAAGTAAATATGAAAGGATTTCGAAAATTGTTCAATAATTACAGAAATAAACACCTATGCGTTTAGTCTGCATTTGAATTATTCTACTTTTGTCATCATAGTCTATTTTTGACCGATTCCGCATTTAACCGATTTTATATATGACCGATTCTAAAAATTAGTAAATAATCATCTTGACGTTAATGTCCCGGTTGTGCTCTCGAGAACGAGGGCCCGGGGTCCGCCTTGACCATGATCCAGGATTTGGCGATCAGGTAATTACAATGGAGTGACTACCTTCTGACCTCCGTGACCCTGCTACCAGGGGAACCTGACCAGATTGGATCATGGTTACAAATGCAGTTGCCTGAATTTGCAGGTTTCATCTTGATGTTTTCCCTCACCGTAAGAGCATCGGTTAGTATTCAACTAATGTACATAACTCAGAAAAGAGTCATTGGTACATGGCCGCAGCGGTATTCGAACCCGGTATCTCTCGCTTACGAGTTATATACTCAACCGCACGCTCCGACGCTCCTCATCTCGATTCTAAAAAATAGTAACATAGTAAATCAACACGTTCGATGTACCTTTTATGTTAATTTGACGTCCAGTTTGACGTTCAGTTCTACTTGTGTAAATGTTGTTTTAAAGTTAAAACAAAGTACCTACACAAAAAGCATAGGATTACAGGATGTCCTTATCACAATTCGTCAATATGACTTCGTAATATAGTGCTCGAATTAAGGATTTAAAAAAAAATTATTTATTATTCTCATTTTCTGTTTCAGATAACGTATGGTATCAAGTATACAGACATTTTTGCGATCGACTCTAAAACAGGGGATGTGATATTACAAAAACCACTGGATAGAGAGGTAAAACACAAAATATATAACACGGATTCTATTGAATTTATCTCAAATTAGCAACGTCGTTTGATTATCATTCTGCTTAAGATTATACATTCTACATTTATACATTACAGATTGAAGATTCAATAAAATTCCAAGTGACAATCGAAGTGAAAGATCCGGATTCGGCTCACAATCTACTACAAACTCAGGATGTAAATGTCATCGTACTTGATGAAAACGACAACGCACCGATATTCAATAATGTAAGTAATATTACTAAGCAAATCGATATGTAAATCATCATCATTTTCATTGTCGTTAGCCCGTAATAGCCCACTGCTGGACTTGAGCCTCCTCCACTATAGTGGGGACTATAATCTCCACGTTTTCCAGGCGGGTTAGAGATCGCAGTTACGAGAACATGTAACAGAGAACTCTGTTTCTCATTTTCTGGTCTAGGTCAGGTCTGCCTCTAAGACATTAGTTGCCATATACGACATCCGTGCATGGAAGGGCTAGTAATCAGACATCGTGGCCACGCGACCAGAATCTCATCATCATCATCGTTACAGTTCACTGTAGGACTTAGGGCCTCTCCCACGAAAGGGGAGGTTGCAAAAATCTCCACGCTTGGCAGGCGGGTTGGAGATCGCAGTATTATAAATATAAGTTACAATTGAAAGCGCTGCTGTCCATTTTCCATTCTATGGAGAATCTATATTTTGCCTCGAAAACATTAGTCGCCTCGTACGCCACCCACGAGTGTAAGGGGTTGGTGCTATTCTACTCTGCCGGACACCACACGGCAAAAAATCCGACCCGAATCTAATTAGCTTAAATCAGTGAAGATAATTATGATTAATCAACAGCCTATTACTCCTCCGCAAACAACCTGCTCTTTTAAATTTTTGTGAAAGTAATTTGGGCTTTTTTGTGAAAGGATGGCTGCGTGGAGTCTACCTCACGTATTCGAATTTCGTTAAAATATGCTCGTTAAATTTTTGCAAATGTCTTTCAAGATATTGATGAATCAATGATCTATCAGTGTCTCGAATTTCTTTAAAAAAATGCTCGCTCAGTTTTCTCATTTTCACATTAAGGAACAGGGCATCTTTTACTAACATCCATATATCAGAAAAATACATCCCTACATTCATCCCTATATTCTATGCAATATCCACGCACAAGTTTGACGATTTGGCTAAGTAGTTTGATCCCCCTGCGCAAAATGGTAGTGCCAATATGCAACAGTTAGGAACAGTCTAATTGTTGCACCTATCAGTGCTTGAGTCATGAATTTTAATAATAAAATCTATACGTTAACAGAGTCCTTACGAAGTCGACGTGCCGGAAGATCAAAAAGTTGGTACAACGTTATTGAGGAACATCGAAGTGGAGGACAGAGATTCAGTCGGCGACAATTTGGAAGTCGGGTGTATCCCTAACGAACAGGTAAGATATTTACAATTTCAGGAATCGGGACACTTCAGGTTATATTTAACTAGCCGTTCCCAGCGGCTTTTACTTGCGCACAGTTCGGGTCTTTGTAAACATCAACTTTCCCACGGGACTCTATTATGTTCCCATAGTATTATGTAGTATGATCAAAATTGGCCTACTCTTGGGAATAACGTAGCTCCCTATTAGTGAAAGAATTTTCAAAATCATTAATAATTCTAGCTGAATGCAACATAAATGTGAATAAGTTTTATTGTAGTAATCATTATTTTATTACCCTATACCTTGTAATAAAACATTTATTACTTTCTCTTGTTGTTTATTATTTTAGTGGCCAGAGGCATGTGAAACTTTCGAAGTGGTACCTCTGCATTCAACAGCACACCAATACACCGGCGCTTTAGTACTCTTGAAACCACTGGACTATAACGAAAAACAATTCTATCAATTCCAAATATATTCTACTGTAAGTATATTTATTTATTTAGTCTAGTCTTGATTACAATGATCACTTTTTCAAGATTAATGGCTTTTTTAAATCTTCGTAAATATTTTTGATTTTTATTTCTAGTTCAGTTAGAGTTAAGGGTTTTTTAGTATTATCTTTGTTATTAAATTACTTCATTAATATTAATTTCTTTTTAATTATTTTATATTGAATAACACACACATCTTTATATGTGACATTTAGCGAACATTCTGTGATATTTTATATTTGATAGACTTTATGTTTGCATGCTCAAATTATTTTCTATTTATAAACTCTTCGGTTGCATATATTACTTATTTTATATTGCCAAGTTATTTAATACTGAAACAACAATAAAACAATTTCTCTCCAGGATGGAACTCTTAATTCGACAGCCCACGTAGAAGTCAAAGTGGTCGATGTACAGAATTCTCCGCCTGTGTTCAGTGGTTCATTCACTGCTGCTTTATCTGAAGGTGCACCTGTTGGGACATTAGCACTTACGGTCAAGGCTAGAGATGCTGATCGAGCGCAGCCTAGAGATGTGGTTTTGGAGCTAGTCACAAGTAAGTTTCTTTATAATGTTCCAAACTCATAATAGAGGATTTTTGACACATCAAGAAACAGGCACATAATAACCCATATTCATTATTACATTTAAAAAAATAATTTTAATTAAAAATTTCTGCACTGCCGGGAATTCATGGACGCCCTGAATAAATATGAAATCCAGACACCAAAGTCATGTTCACTATCAAAATACACATTTGCATTTGTAGATATGAATCTTGATTTCTGAAACTTATTCTATCTAGCTACTTATAAGTAGGTAGTTATTTAAATGATAACTTATTTTTTTTTTTAGCGTTGTTAACACCATTGCTTTCTCAATTCCAGATCCGTTAGATTTCTTCGTATTGGACAGATATACAGGAGAACTTAGAACTGCTAAACCTTTAGATCGTGAAGCTTTAGCTGATCCATCGTCGCCACTAAATCTTACAGTGAGAGTGAGTAAATAATACTAAATCTATTGTATTTACATAAGCACGTGCTTTAAGTTATTTTGTGCCTCTATTATTTCTTTTTCATCACCATTCTTCTTCTACTGTTAATTTTAAGTACCCATTGTATTCTTTCGATTGTGCAATAAAGCGTTATTCATTTATTCCTTCATTCATTCAGTCCAAATCCAGCTATTACTGCACATTATCATCATAATCACAATGATCTTAACGTCTATCCCGGCTTGTGCCTGGATCCTCTCTCATACTTTCTTTCTCTACTTCAGCCGGCGTTCTCACGCCGTAGGCCATTGGCTCTCGCATCCGACTGCTTCTCATGTTCATATGATACCAATATCACTTTAGTTACGTCCTCGATTTGTCGTACTCTTTCGATTGTCTTTTACCAAATTTTGTTCGTCTCTTTTTCAGGCAACAGAAATCGTCAACGGTGCGCCGTTGGTTTCCAAACTAACTTCAACGACAGCTACCATTACTGTCACTATCTTGGATGTCAATGACGAGCCTCCCAGGTTTAACAAGAGGGAATACAGTGTGGAAATTCCTGAAGGTTTAGCAATTGGCACTCCGTTGCCAAACCTGGACATGGTTGTCACGGATACCGATGTGGTAATTATAGTATTTGAAGTTATTAAGAGAATTACGTATATTTATTTCCTAATTAAGGAAGATACACTATCAGAGGGTCAATTTCAATATTTCATCATCATCATCATATCTGCCAGAAGACGCCGACTGCATAGCATAGCCGTCCCCCAGAGACCTCTACATCTAACACACTCTTATGCCTTCCGCATTCAGCTGGTTTACTAGGTCACGTCGTTCCACCTAGTGGGATACCTACCCACACTCGAACGAAAGTAAAGTATAAAAAAATATAAATGACAATCAGTTTTAATAATTACAAGGCATAATTTGAAAAGAATTAGCCCTCTGCTAATAGGACAGAGTCTATGTTGACTTTTTATCGAGTACTTATCTAGACCATTCAGTGTTTCAAACTGTGATCAAAACACCAAAATTATATATTTTTATTATCGCCTGTACTCTCATCATCAACTTAATCAATAGCTCTTTACTTTTTATTAATAAATTTAATGTGGTATCTAAGGATTGTGACCTCAAATTACTTTCAGGGTCTCAACTCTGCATTTAGCCTACGTCTCTCCGACGAATTCGGTGCATTCATAGTGGAGCCGGCCACTGCCACTGGCAGCGCTTCAGTTACTCTGCGATTAAATTCTAGTCTTGATTATGAGGATCCTAACCAGAGAAAGTTCATTTTAGAGGTAAGTTACGACTCGTCTTCATATTTGTTTAGCCTACACTCATAAATACGAATGATTACGACGCCATTTTTCTTAGTACGTTTGCCTTGTAGTTTCCGAATGTATGTACCAAATTTAATACCGTTTTTTGTGAATACAACTTTATTCGAGACTTACGAGTGCTTAGTTTTTTCCTTTAAAAAAACTAAGCACTGTCTCGAAACTAACGATCTTTGCATCGACCGTCAGAACTGAGCTCCGTGTTAACCTTCAGAACGATTCTTCAGATCAAAATAATATGTACCTTTCAAATGAACCTCACTTATTTATCCCGTAACGTTTTACAGGTAATAGCAGAAGAATTGCACACCACACCAAGGCTCTCGTCCAAAGCTAGTGTGACTGTAACCCTAACCGACGTCAATGACAACGCGCCACAGTTTGCTGATGAGCCTTATTCGGCTACCGTCGCTGAGAACGCCGCTGCTGGTACCTGGGTTACCGTTGTTAGAGCTACCGATAGGGATACTGGCAGGTAAAATAATTTGTTGACCCGAAAATTTATTTAGGTACTCCGTAGTTCCAGTCGCTAGTTCCATGATGAAACTACTCTGCGACATTATTTGTCCCAATCATCGAAGCCTACCTTTCTGACGTATAGCTGACACTACCATTGCGCGCTGCTATTTGGTCATATTAATAATTCAGTCATTTCCGAGTCGATTTATGGCTATGATTTACCTAATTTTATGGTGAAAATAATCTTATAAGGATCCGGAAATAAACGATATATTTGTAATACTAATGTCCAATTTGAAAAATTACCAACAACTCCAAAAATAAAACCGAATAAAGTCTATAACAGAAGAGTAAATAATGACCAAAATTAAAAATGCACAAACTAACAAATAACTGTAAACACTAATCAAGAACAAGCTTTTGATGTCGAAAGGGACCTATGTATCTATATTGAGGTTTCAAGACGTAAACGAATTTCAAATTTTCGAGTTGAGTTTCAGATACGGTTCAGAAGGTTTAACCTATCATTTATCTGGCAATGGAGCAGAGCTCTTCAATGTGGACAACCGTACTGGAGTGATTACTGTGGCCGCGTGTCCCACACCTGGAATCGCACCCTGCTTAGATTACGAAACTAGGAAAGACTATTTCTTGCAATATAAGGTACGTATTTGTTGTGTTGCTACTGGTTGCTAATACCTTAAAAATCATATTCTTTTACACTACTGTGCAGTTGTTTAACGGTTTTTGTAGCACTCATGAATAAAATTTTTGTTAATTATATAAAAAATACCCATAGGGTAAAGGAAGAGTACTTTGGGCATGAGGAACAGCTAGTGATCCCTTCTTTTAGCAAACTGAAAGACTAAAGATGCACCAAATATTGTAGTAATGGTGCTGTAGCGGCAAAGGAAAATTTTCTTGAAGTTGTAATGCACTCATGCTCTTGTACTGTACTTGCTGATAAACGCTTATTTAATACCAACCATCTCGCATCGCCACTAGGTACAGCTAAGTTCCACCTGAGAATAGAGCTAAAAGCTTTCTCAATTTCCTCTTTAAGCAACTTATTGATGGGTTACAACTGGAAAGATAAATTTTGAGGTTATTTGAAGAGAGTGTAAGTATAATTATGATATTTGGTATGTTTCAGGCAATCGACGACGATGGCGCTGGTCAAAGTTCAGTTGTGTCTCTACAGATTTCCGTCACAGATTCCAATGATAACCCACCAGTTTTCAACACAGTAGTATACAAAGCTTCTATCGATGAAGATGCTATTAAATTTGAACCAGAACTGCAGGTAACTTGAACGGAATTAATTACTTATTGTAACATAGAGCGGAACCTCTCTGTGTAGACTGTGTGTGCATCACAAATGACTATTGCAATCATATTATACTTTTTAAACCATTGTTAAACTCATTGCCCCCCCTTGAATATGGAATAATCGAACAGCTCGGATTAACCATTGAAGTATATGGTTGTAAATACTTGAAGTAAAATTAGGGCGTGTTTATTAAGGGGATAATGTATTTTGTGACATTATCAATTCCTTCTCTTAATAACTCCATAACATTTCAGGTTCAAGCTAGAGACTTAGATGCCTCGTCAGAAATCCGCTACTCAATTGTCGAGCCGAAAAGCCATCCCTTCTTCATTGATCCATTGACCGGTAGGATATCGATCAAGCCCGAAGCTGGTGGAATTAATTCCACTGAGAACACAAAAATCCTGCTAACAGTTTTGGTGAGTCCTCTAGAATTAGCATTCGACTGGAGAACGTAAGTAATTGCAATAATAATAGATTAATATCTAGAAAATTCCGTTTTAAGAGAGCAGTACATAACCATTTTCTGAACGTTCCTTAGCTCCTACTTTATTCCATGTGCGTCTTTTTCATCCCATTTCTTCATAAAGCCTCAAGTACCTGAATGATTTTGGGAAACTCATGCAGATAATTAATTAATTTACTAGTGTAAAATATCTATAGCTACTTTTAACTATTAGTATATTTTTTTTATTTGATTGTGGTTGAATAAGCTTATGTGTAATCTTTGCTAGTAATCTTACTGCACCGCGTACCTTTTGTTAATTGTTATCTCTCCTGGTAGACTGGTAGATAATGCTATTTTAGCTTTAAGTTCGCCAATGTACTGTTTGTGCATTAAGTATAAATAAATAAACGTCCCACAGGCTTCAGATGGAGTCCACAATGCAACGTGTAAGGTTGAGATATCTGTTAGAGACGTCAATGATCACGCACCGATATTTGACTCAGATAAATATGACGCTGATATATCCGAAGATGCACCAATGGGTAAGGATAAAATCCATTTTATTTAATCTTTTAATTGTCATACGCTGGCAATGCATTAGCGACACCTTTGGTATTGCTGATGTTCATGAGCGAAGGTATATAATCACTTATCATCAGGTGACTTGGTGGTCGTTACCTTCTCTCATTGTAAATATTTTAAAGAGATGTATTAACACTGATTTAAACATTATTTTCTAGGAACCCAAGTCGCAGCGGTCAGAGCTACAGATATGGATAGCGGTATCAATTCTGAGCTCAAATATTCAATTCAGAAAGGAGGTTACGACTCATTTGCTATTGACAACATCACTGGCGTAGTCACTGTATCATCACAACTTGATTACGATAAGAAAAATACGTATAGGATACAAATTATTGCTACGGATTTGGGTAAGGACGTCAACACTACCTGTACTTTAAAGTGTTTGAACATTTTCATATTTTCGGTATAATAACTGACTTCACTTTTTATTTTTCAGGAATGCCAAGCCTTACAGGAATAACAGAACTAACAGTTCACGTAATAAATGTAAACGATAAGAAGCCATATTTCACACCATCTACACAAAGAGCAGAAGTATCAGCTGATGCAGAAATAGGCTCAGTGGTACATCATTTAGTAGCTGTAGACCCTGACATAACTGATCATACCCAACTGGTATACGATATATCTGGTGACAAGATGATAAGGGCCGTGGATAAGAACGGTATCGAGGTAAGGGAAACTACAGTCTACGAACTTAATCTCTTGCCCTTGCTGAACAAATAAACAACACATGAAATATACATTTTCAGGTAACCGATGAAGGAATATTTGGATCGTGGTTCACTGTTCAACCAAACGGTAGTGTTGTGGTATCAAGGAAACTCGACCGTGGTAGAGCGGCTGTGCTGACGTTACCAGTTAGTGTAATAGATAGTTCTGCTTCAGCTTTGCAACAGGCTGACGGTAAGTGTGCACTTTGATTCAATATTGAATATGCAGAATTGAATACTAAATTTAAGTTGTATATCTATAGATCTACTCTGATCAGGAGATGCGTTTAAGAAATCAAAGCATTTTTATTCTGAACTTCACATAATACAATCCTAATGCAATTTCTTTGAATATTATTTAATTACATCTGTTATAGGAAATAATGTTATGTTGGACATATTGTTCTAACAAAAATGTAAATGATATTATTAACGACGTTAGAATCAAAATGTTGACATCCATCACTCTTAATCCTCCATCACAAATGTTTGACGACCTGAGTGGTTCAGTGGTCAACATGCCGGTCTGCCACGCAAGAGGTCCCGGGTTCGATTCCCGGTCGGGCAGAATTTGAAATGATGAATTTTAATTTCTGTTACGGGTCTGGGTGTTCTATGTATGATAAGTATGTATTTAAAAAAATATTTAAGTAGTTTATCAGTTATTTAGCACCCATCGCACAAGCTTTGCTTAGTTTGGGGCTAGATGGCGCTGTGTAAATTTGTCCACAAATATTTAAAAAAAAAACAAATATTTAAACGATCAACGAGTATGTTAATACTATGCACAGATTGCCTACATAATCCATCAAATGTTATTCCTAATCATTAACAGGTGAATTAATAATAACGATAGTAGACGTCAACCGTCACGCGCCCGTATTTACTCAGTCTGAGTACTGGGAGACAATGGTGGAGGAACAGCCAGTAGGCACAATCCTGAACACGTACTCCGCTGTGGACAAAGAGACGCCAATCGCTGCCATAGTCATTCAGCCACCGAACCCGTATTTCCAGATTGACAATGTCACAGGTACTTATGAACTATGAAATTTGTTTTTTTACGTAAAATTAATTACCATTACCTCCAGAAAAAAAAATTTTTACTTATTATTTTTTCGTAAAATATTTTCAGTTATTGCTAAGTTAAGCATTCATAATTTTCTGTACCTATGTTCTCATCATTATCATCAGCCTGTAGGTACAGTTTACTGCTCGACTTAGGCATCCCCCAATAAGAACCAATGCACCCTATGCCCGGCTTATCACATCCAATGTTGCTATGTATAAGTATTTATTTTGAAAAGGTTTTCTTACAAAATTCTAATAATTTGTTATAGATATAACACTTTTGCTACTATTACTACTGCTATAAGTTTAATTTACTTACTTTCAGGTGTCGTTAGAACGACTCAAAGGATAGACTTTGAAAAGGTGCACGTTATAAATTTCACTCTCGTCGCTTTCGACTCTGGCGTACCTCAGCTCTCGACAGCTGCTTCTGTGGTAGTGGAAATACTCAACGCCAACGACGAAGAGCCCAAGTTTGCGACAGACTCGTACGATGCCACTGTGCTCGAACATGCGGTTGGTGGCACTAAAGTTGTTACTGTCACAGCCGCGGACAAAGATGAAGGTTTGATAATCCAAATTTTAAATGCGAATGTTTCTATCTGTTATTTTCTCGCTTAAGCAGTTGAATGCATTTTAATAAAATTTGTCTATACATAGATACATAGGGACAGACGGCGGGAAACGACTTTGTTTTGTACTATGTATAGATCTTTTCATTTATAATAACGTTACATCAACTTCAATTTCACAATATAATTTACAGGTGATTTTGGGAAAGTGCTGTACAGTCTTTCCGGTGACCAAGCATCGATGTTCACCATCGATCCAGTGACAGGAGTAGTGACAGTCGCGGCTGGTTCTAATATCGACAGGGAAAAAATCAGTGAGATCTGGCTTAGAGCAGTCGCGACTGACAATGCACCATCTCACTTGAGGAAGTCTACAAGTGTTCCGGTAAGTATCGATAAATATTCTATTAATATTATACTTCAATGTGAAAGTTTGTGAAGATGTATGTTTGGAGCTTTGTTAGTCCTTCAGGCAAAAACTATTGTACGGATTTTGATGAAATTTGGCAGCACTATAGCTTCTAGCACATAGGCTATAATCCCGAAATTCAATTAGGTTCCCGAGGAAACGGGTCTGGAACGTTTTAACCGAATTTTACGCAGAAAAAGCTAGTTATCTATAAATATTTGATTTCACTGTGAGGGGAAAAATTAATTTGCTTTTTTTTCCAGATTCACATAGAAGTTTTAGATATAAACGACAACCCGCCAATATTCAGTCAGAATGTCTACATCAGCACCATTGCCGAAAATCTTCAGCTAAATCCTCCAGCTGCCATTCTTCAGGTGCTGGCTGAAGATAAGGACGATGATATAAATGGGAAATTAGAATACAAAATAGTGGATCAAAGCGAACCAGGTAATGCACGTATTAGCAAAATGGATAGAAATACCTAAATATCGACTCATTATCATCATCATATCAGTCGAATGACGCCCATTGCTAAGGATAGGCCTCCCCCAGAGATCTCCACAAAGGCCTACTGTTCCTTCTATTCTGTATCTACCTGATACCTGCGATATTTATCAGGTCGTCGGTCCACATTGTGGGAGGCATATCTTCCGGTACGTGGTCGTGACTTGAGAACTTTACTGCCCCAAAGGCCATCCGTTAGGAAAACTACGTGCCCTGCCCACTGCCTATTAAGCTTGACAATCCTTTGGGCTATATCAGTGACCATAGTTCGTGATCTCCTCATTTCTAATTTGACTATTATTATTATTATTTTTTTCTTATTTATTTATACCACCTGTCTCAATTATCTCATTTATAATTAATCTGATAACTCTTATCGTATTTTTTACAGGAGTCTTCACAGTGGATCCTCATAACGGCATCATATACCCAGCTCAGAACGTCACTGGAAACATGACCTATCATCTGACTGTGACTGCTACTGACGAGCTCGGTCGCGGCCCTTTCAAGGACACAGCTAGAGTTGATATTACTGTGCTTAGTGTCAACAGACACAGTCCGAAATTTGTTGAACCTGCTCAAGATATGAGGCAGATTGAGATTCCGGAGGTATGTTGATTTTTTCTCTATTGTTTTATTGGATCATAAGGATTTGATTTAAAGAAATTAACGCGATGTATTTTAACTCCGTTCCCAGAATGCAGCCCAAGCTGACTATCTAATAACAACATTTAAAGCGACTGATGATGACACTGGAGAGAATGGCAGAGTGTCATATTACCTAAAGGTGGACAATCAAAACGTTGGTGAAACCCCAGAGTTTAGTCTTGATCGAGAAACAGGAGCCTTGAGAACTAAGACATTTTTAGACAGAGAACATAAGTCTGACTATCAGGTGTGTAGTTAAAGTTAAATAAGTGTGTTTACGTTTACAGGTACCTTTTCTGCAAGTGAGGTTGAATTTTATTAAGACCTGTTATATATGACGTCATATTTCTTTTTCAAAGCTATAAAATAATTTTGACTTTATAGCTGGTCATAGCAGCAGTCGACAATGGGAATCCCTCTCACGAGAGTCTTCGTCTCATGTCCGTGGTATTGCAAGACGAGGATGACAACTCTCCGCACTTCCATCAAAGCTTGTACCAATTCAACGTCAAAGAAAATCTGGCACCACAGATTATAGTCGGTACGTAAAATTATTTTGGCTCAAAACTGGAAACTAATTTGTCAGCTCTGCTATACTTATTAATTTTTTTATTTCAATTTAGGAACGATAAAAGCTACAGACAAGGATGCCGGAGAAAATGGACAAGTCTACTACCACATTTTGGAAGGGAATCAAGAAGGAGCCTTTACCATTAGTAAAACTTCTGGGATTATCAAAGCTAATATTAGTTTTGACAGGTGAGATATTTTCCAAAAAATAAAGCATGGTTTACTTACAAGATTTATGTATTCTGTATAGTACTGTAGCATGTGTGCTCGGGCAGGCCCAAGGTTAGGACGGATCCCAAGACAGGAAGGCGTTCGGAGGCCTCATGTCTGGAGGTGCTTTAGGTTAAGTAGGCTTCCGGGTGAGGTTGCTGCTCCCATAGGGCAGCCGGGGCTTTAATCAGTTAAGCAGGTTAGGTTAGGTTAGAACATGTAGGAAGGAGGTCGGTAAGCTTGGATAGTTCGGAGCAAGCAGGACTTAGGTCTTTGGCCTGTCTCTATGAGCGCACATAACACTGGCTAGGCAGGAATTCAAATGGGTTTCATTTGAATTAGATGTAAGGTGTCTTTTGTATTTTATATCATTCTTCAGTTTACTTTCACAAATATAACTTCAATAACATCTATCTCGAGTTACTAGTTTTTATTTAAAGCCCCCAGATTCCCGAGTGTTAAAGTACATACAAGCATAGACATATTAGTAACGAACCAATGATTAAAAGGACACACGATATTATTTTGAATGAAGTTGATAACTAATTATTTGATTTCAGAGAAAAACAAGCAGAATACTCCTTCGTAGTATATGCAAGCAATAGTCCAATCTTGGAAAAAGCAGCTGTACCTCTAAACTCTATAGATAATGGAACTGATGGTCATAACGATGTTGCTGCAGTGGTAGTGAAGATTTTAGATGAGAATGACAATCCGCCTATGTTCGAACAGAAAGTGTATTATGCTGGTAAGCTACGGTGCATACGTACTAGTTTTAACCTGAATTAAATAATTATAGTATAAGTACATGTGAACTATCTAAACTTTATTGTCATTTCAGGTGTGAAATACACAGCAAGAGTTAATGAGCCAATTTTATCGGTGGTAGCAGAAGATCCAGATCTCGATGAGAATGGTACTCTAATCTATATGGTTGCTGCATCTAATCTTTACAAGTTTGGTGCATCCCAGTCAAGTGGGAGTGTGGTACCGTCTCCTTTCAATATTAGTCAAGATGGTAAGTAAAGTGTATGATTTTAGATAAATTTACAGAGACAATGATTTTATAGTTTCGGATCTTCTAATCTAACTATAGTATATATTTATCTTTAGTTTACACAAATCAAGAGAAGTATATTTTTAATCGAGGCCCTTTATTTGTTTTGGTCTCCGTCTCATTTTCCCAGCTGCATAAATGATGCCTGGCCCTTGATTTTACGTTGTTTATAGAAATTTATATTCATTATACAAGTGCAAGATAAGTAATTTATTCACATTGAACTTCCCAGGCGTTCTAATGACCGCAACCTACATGGCCGAGTACAATCAAGATCGATTTGTATTGGACATTATCGCCCAAGAAATTGCTCCACCCCATAGACAGGCTAAAGCACAAGTATACGTAAGTAAACTCATTAATACGCTATTTGTAAAATTATAAAAATCCATGACTACTGAATAAAAAAGTACAAGTAGTAATTTTGTAATAATTATTATCGTCTCTATAACAGCCGTAGGATGTCTAATGCTGAACCTAGGCCTCCCCTAACGCTTTCGCGCCGATCGACTTTATGTCTCTTGCATCCGTCAACTTTGCCATTTTGCTGAAACCTATATCGGTGACCTGACCTGGCTCCACATCTCAGATTCATAAGTCATCACTGACAACAATCGCTGGCGAAAGACTCTCGTTAGAGAGCTTTCGTTTTGGGATACTGGGTTATGTTGGATGATATCTTCCTCAATTTGTCGAACGCTGCCACAGTAGCTTTAAATTTTTTTACCTTATCATTGCTGCCATGCCGTGCCGTACAAGGCGTTTTAATTTAGTCATTTCGTCAAAATTTTACTCAATTCTATAAATTTAAGCTTTTAACAACACTCGGAGTTGGTCTTATGCCTGACACCACACGGCCAATTTTGTAATGATGTAGCAACGATCCAAAATAAGTATGCACACATACTCACTAGTAAACATTTGTCTAAAATTGTATCCAAAATATTTATCTGACGGCTGTAACTCTGACGATATCATCGAGGACTATTTGTTTATCATATCTGTTACTGAATGTTACTTTTGTTATGTTATTTTATTTTTATTATTATTTTTATTCTCTGCTTATTGTTTCGTCGTAGTACTTTATACTATTTAAATGTGTTTGTGATTACAGGTATGGATAATAGACAGATCAGCGCTCATTAGGATGGTGGTGTCCCGGAGTTGCGCGGCTCCAGTACCAGTTGTTTCTCGCCTTGAGACCGCTGGCCAAGCTTTGCTGGTACCCGGCAGGAGACTTCCGCATGTGCAAGCTGATCGGCGATACGATGATTGGTGAGGGTTCCTTGTTTTTTGTACAACCATAGTGAAAAAGAGTAAACAGCCCACAAGCCCTGTAGTAGATGATATATTTCATCAGAACAGGTAAATTGTGAACGATTGGGGTGCTTTTGTACTCGTTACAACTGAAAGATATTATAGTTTATCCATTGGCTGTCCTTGGTAGAATGAGGAACATGTATTAATTAGAAAATATGTTGCTACTTAATTAAATACTCCTAGAAAAAATCATCACAAGCTCGCTCCGGCCGATGTTTTTATCGGTAATTATTAAACTGCCCTAAGTGATTATCGTCAGCAATTATCGCAGAGTAAAAAATATAGTGTACACACACTCTTGGCTAAAGATGGACTTACTTACCAGCCTTTATCTTATAGCTCGTTAATTATTTCATAAATATCCTACTTATCCTACCTAATAATCATAATTTTTATTTTATTTTAAGGTGTGAAATTCATCTCCACGCCGTCGATCCTACCACGTACCAAGTCCTTCCCGTGGAGAAGGTGTTGGAGACAATCGACTCAAAATACGACGATCTCAAAGACGTGTACCAAGAGTTTGGTGTTGAAACGTTAATTGCAGCCAGCGCTACGTCAAAAGGTCAGTTACATTACATATTCCTTATTTATCAATTACGAAGCTTAAATTAGAACGATTAGCTCATCAATCATTATTTTTATCATTTCCAGCACCAGATGCTTTTGATCCAGCGTTAGCCGCATTAATAGCATTGCTGATTGTGCTCTTTACTGGCATCGTGACTTTCATCGTCGTTTGCGCATGTTTGAAACACTGGTGAGTACGATTTGAATACGATTTTACGATTTTAGATTTCAAATCAAATCAAATCAAATACGTTTATTTAATTTAGGTTTTCACAAACACTTATGAACGTCATTCAATATACGTGTAACAACAATGGACACTAGGCACCACAGCATCATCGAGCGGACAACGGTTTCATAGCCAGTATGTAGGGCCATAAAAAAAGTAAAATTTAAATAGACTCTATCGCCAAAAATTTTTGTTCTTTGTCCGCGACGCAAGCGCCGCACGCCAGCCACCTGTCACTGTGACATTGACAGATACGTAATGTCATCGACAATGCCGCTCACCTGTAACGCTATTTGCTAGAATAGTAGCCATACTTCACTATATCTTACCACAACAGCTCTTAATTTTTATTTTTTATATTTTTAATTTCTTTCATTTAACCCTATTACTTGTATCTCAGTCAGTATTTATGGCTGGCTGTTGTTTTAACAAAGTCGCTTCTCGCCGTCTGTCCCTATGTACGCTTAGATCTTTTTATCTACGCAACGGGTTTAAATGCGTTTTTCAACAAGAGATAGAGTGATTCAAGAAGAAGGTTTATATGCAAAAAAAGGGTAGATAGGGGTAAAGTAGGTGCATGCGCAAGGAGTTGCGCCGGGTCTACTAGTACAATATGAATTTAATAAGTTTCAGAAGTGGTCCGACCACTTCTGACTCGACTCTTCTCAGTCGACTGATATGATATTGATGATGATGCATTCCAGGGTAATACCACCGCCTTCAATGCAGTCCAGCAAAGGAGACAGTCTCGCCCGAAGGAGGATTCTGGAAGAGCTGAGCACCACAGAGAACCCGCTGTGGCTGGAGACGAAGTTAAGGCCATATGAGGAGCAGGAGCTTACTATGAACGTCTTTGGGGATCAGAACGAGCCCGCTGGCGTTGAGGCAGTACAGGTTAGTTACAATAATAAACGACAGGTTTTGATAGATCCTCTTTCAAAATAAGATTTTTTTCTGTTATACGGCAGACAAACAGTCAAGCGTTCCACCTGATAGAAAGTGGTCACCGCCGCCTATTTTGAAATATAGAAAAGTTTACATTACAATCATGAAATATTGGTTAATATATTTCTGACATGAACTACCTACCTTTTCCACCTAGAAAATTAAGGAAAACGCAAGTTAAAGGTTTTGTTCTTCGACTTGTGAATTTCATGAACTTTCTTCACTCGCACCCATGACATCGTTGACGTTTCATAAATTTTTTGTAGCGAAAATTAAGAACCAACTCGACCGTAACCTTCTCTTATTTATTTTCAGCCCGACAACACATATGCGACGATACAAGGAAGTCGAGCGAATGAAAGGTTTGGAGACTACGCGACTCTGGGCGGGGGAGAATCGCCTTCGCCCTTGGAAGCGGCTCTGGGGTTCCAGGTAAAATATACCCGGTTTAGGGGGTAAACGTTAAATCTCTTAAAAACGAGTGAAATATGTTTAAATTTTTTTTTAAGAATATTGATATCATATAGTTAGTGTACAAGTAGGTACTAGTGTATAGGTAGGTCTTTCATCATGTTAATCGGCAACTAGAGGGATTTGTACATACACAATACACGTATCTGAAGCATAGGTACAGTTGGCTCATCATCATATCAGACGGAAGACACCCACTACTATGCGTCACTCACTCCCTTACTGCGCTTGCGGATCTCCTCATTCCTGATTCGATCGGAATTGTCGGTTCAGAAATGTCCTAAAAATTATAAAACTTAGAGAGCAGCGCCTTTGCCCCCTTCCCTCATTTAACTTGTACAATACCTTTTTTTTATTTCTTTTGGGGTAGGTATTTAAACATTCAAGCGGGATTACTACTAGATTTTCTTGATTAAGTAGTTTTTTACCATTTTATTTATTTATTTATACTTCGTGCACAAACAGTACAATGGCGGACTTAAAGCTAAAATAGCATTTTCCCTGACGACAAAAGTGTAAAGTGTAAAAATATATGTGAGTGAGTGTTCTATTTTGTTTATATTTCAGGGCAGCACCTTCAAACCGCCATCACCTAATACACCAGAGCCACCGCCCCGACCAACAGCTGGGTTAGGACAACTCTGAAAATGGTATGGTATAACACCACTTTTATGTTATATGATAGGGCAAATAGGCTACTAGTGAGCCACCTGATAGATAGTGGTCACCACCGCCTAAGGACATCAACAACAGGGGTTTAGTGCGTTGTCCACCTCTTATGATGACGTCTAATGTACCTCTGGAAGATTTCTATATCCATGTCATAGTCCAAAGAAAATACTGTGTAGAATACGTCGTAGATTTCTACGATGCATCGTCGTACCACAGTGTTGTGGCCTGGCCCCAAGTCAAAATCTTTGCTTTAACATAATTACAAATATTGATTATGTAGCGTTATTCTTGTTTAAAGAAAAGAGAAGTGAAATAAATAATAAATCATTGATAGACAATATTAATCTAATTGTACCTAATTCAGTATTTTTTTTTCCAGGTCTTCGCCAGATACAAATTAGGTCTATGTAAATAATCGTACATTCCAAGACACAATGCATGTTGGTAATGTATTAATGTATAGAGACAAGTAAAGACTGCTGTTTTTAAGCAAAAAATCTAATTGTTACCATTTCCTTTTTGGCGTCACATAATACATTGACAACGTTCATAAATAAATAAATAAATATTTTAAGCGTAATATTTATAAGACAGCACTGATATTGATTCTCCAAAATTTCAATTTTGGGGTAATTATACGTATGCTTGATATTAAATTTCTTTAAGTATCGAATCTCAAAGAATCTTAGCCATGTACATTTTAGTATATTTTCTTCTTATTGAAACTAGATAGAAGTAAGTTTACAATGTAATAAATAAATTATGAAAAATTTCTCTTACATTATAAGTACCTCAACTGTTTTACAATATGTACATTATTCTTATATTGTTGCTTTTTTTCTAATATTATACAATGAGATTCCTTAGATACTCTTTATGTCGTATTCTTTAGATTTCGTCTACGTATTTATTTAATACCACATTTATTGCCATAAAGTTTTGATACAAACGAAAGCAGTGTACAAATTGTATAATACAGTTTCCATTTTGTATATGTTGATAAAATGTTAAGGAGAATGTGACAAATAATGTTATTTAGGTATTTTTTAAATAACCGATTTAGTCAAATTGTAAATAGTTAAGTATTTTACTAAGAGTCGGTACGTCTTTTTACCTAAAGTATTATTTAACAACGAAGTTATTAAAGTGTATTTTTATGACAACTTTTGTTTTTCTTTGCAAAATTGGTAATGTATTTCCCAAAATAAAAGTATAAGTAAGTAAAAAAATCTGGTTATGTAGTGGTTATGGCTTTGGGAACACCTTCGTACATGGCCTCGACTTCTGTATTCGGGTGTACCGAGGTACAATTTGAATGAGAGAGTAGTATCACTCGACTAACTGTGACACTACCAATTTTTTTTGCAAATAGCGTGGCCTCTCGAGGAATTTCACTACGAATAAGTGCTAGAGATGTGTGATGAATAACGTCCATAGTATCGGTGGCATGCTAGTACCTGTTTACGTAAAGTTAATTATTATCCTAACATGCCGCCGATTGGGACACTACCGAAGAAAATACACTGACGGTCCTAACGGTTCTTATTACCGTGTGTCCCTTAAATTATTCCTTCGTGAAAAGTCACAGTGACACTACCGTGACGTTATTTATCGCCCATCTCTAGCACTTATTCGAAGTGAAATAAATAAAAAAAATAATCATCTTGGCGTTAATGTCCCGGTTGTGCTCTCGAGAACGAGGGCCCGGGGTCCGCCTTGACCATGATCCAGGATTTGGCAGGTCAGGTAATTCGAAGTGAAATACTATTAGCAAAAATATTGGGTTGTACGACATACGCTACCCGCGTCGACACAGCGGAGAGTTCAACAATGTTAGTGCTTTGCTGACGAGGAGCCCCAGACCGCGTTGGGATAGATGGTCCTGTGGCTACCTATATGGTATTCGTATAAAAGTTGATGAAACTTGTGTTCTACAATAAATAGAACGAATGCGTATTTGGCCACAGAGCGTATTGGGTCGTGAAACTCAGGATTGCGTTCTGAAAAGAACGACTAGTCTTGCATTGTTCTTCACGCCACGGAGTCCGAACGCAGCTTCAGAAGACCACCGGAGTTCGCCGCCGCTGTTGGCGCCAGCGTGCGCGCGGAGCTTCCTCTGATGTGCTGTTCTCCGATGCGCCGGCCAAATGGGCGAGCGCCCGTCTGTGTCGCTTATTTATAGCGGCACCACGCGCGTTCGGTAGGAGTGGGGAGCTACCTCGCGTCGGGCTTCCCGATTGGTCAACGCAAATTTGCTAGATCAAACACGCAAGTTTAGGTAGTACATATTTGTAAATATAGTTAGGCACATTTTCTGTAAATATATCCATTCTACACTTGTCTACTGAGTTTAACTCATAGTAACCTCAATACCTCCAAAGTCCCTTTTCGGATTTCGCCCGAAAAAAGGCTACCGTCTTTTTTAACACTACCATGAGTTTTGTCTTGTGATTGTAGTCGCAAGGTTAGTCCATTATACGTAGCCAAGATCAGATTAGTATTGTAGCCTGCCGTAATCCGGGGATTCTACATGCCCTTCACACCATCTGTACCATGACCGCTATGTTGTGGTACTAGCACCAGGTCGCCAGAGCCTTGTCCTCATCCGTTGTTCAGTTGAGGAACCACGTGTAGGTAGGTTGATATTTGGTCAGGTGATTTTACCGCTCCCATCATGGTGGAAACTAGACGTTCATGCCGATTGTCAGTTAGCATAACATATGGCATGGTACCGATAGACTTGTCAAGACCACAAATTTGTTTTTCATCTATCACGTCGGTGGTCAAGGCAACTGACCGTGCGTGGGTAGAAATTTGGGGCGGGGTGAAAGATGTTTTTGTTATGCCAACTGTCAGTCGGCATGAAAGTGATTGGCCACCATTACACCTCTTACAAAACCATAGCAATGTGGTCACTGCCTACCCCTACGGGAAAACGGCATGACGGTATGTATAGAAGCAAAGATATAAATAAAGATAAACAGGAAATATTTCGTTAATGTTTTATTAGAAAAATAATTTAAACATGAATATTGTCACATAAAATAATATTAACAACAACGCATACTAATGTAATACGTAAATATTTATTATTTCAACAAAAATTGTACTATTACATTTTTACTTAATCCTAACAATTATTACAAATAATTACAGAATAGCTCGAAATCTATCACAGAAACTATAAGTACTGGTTTAGTTTAACTAACTATAATGATCATTATAATTAGATTAAGCATATATTCGTCTACTGAGATACTCGTTACAATGAAGTTAGCTTTGACATCCAAGTTAGTCACGCGTTTCGGATATTAGAAGAACGGAGCGAGTTTTCTTATATTATTAATTACATTTTCACAAAAATCAAGATTGTATTTAGATAAAATAGAGTAACTAAATTAATGTAAATAATTAGGTATCAAAAGTTTAATCAAGAAATAAATACTTTACTCATTCAAAAAGCTAGAATGAAAATGATTAATCTTATACCATATAACCTTCAGTCGCCCATGCACTCTCGATTTACAAATTAAGAATTACAATAACTACATTTTCGAAATATGGCACAGTCAGTTCAATATTTTCTACAATTTTTGGTACAAAAGCTACATATAATTACTAATTTCGATCCCAATCACATGGCCACAAACGAACACTCATTTCATTAATTTTAATAATTTATTTCTTCTCTGTAATTCGGCATGCTGTTAGCGTAAAAATTTAAAAATAAAGTCCCGTTCATCATCCAGATCTTTGTATGTCTGAATGCGATATTCTGATAGACTGATATTTCCTTTATTTCATCCTTAAATCATTATCACCATACTACTACTACCATTACCAGCTATTACTACCATTTTTCAGAAGCGTAACATTTTCGACGACTCAATGTCCTGTCAAAAAAAAACAGGAAGCATAGTTGAAATACAAATTATCGCACTTTTAATGCAAATATTTGTTAATATTAATTTCTCTTCTGGTAATGGTGGTTATCGGGGTCTCTGGATTGTAGGAAAATATTTCTAAGAACCATGACATAAGGAATTATGAAACAAACTTTAACCATTTGATAGGTGGTCCGTGCTAAGGCACAAATTAGCATTTCCAATATTTACCGCTATTTCACGATCAACGTGGCACTTCGTTACACAATCTTACGCAAGCACGACACAAGCATCAAGCTTAAAACCTAATATCTACATAAATTTCTAGATAAATACAATTTTTTTCAGTCGATTTCAACCGACGAATTCATACACGAATTTCCCTTATTTGGCCACTCTTTAATCAGATTCTTATAATTATATTTATTTATATTTCAAATAGTACGCGTAGATACTTCGTTTCGCACAAAAATAAATTATTCACACAAACAATTGTTTCAAATACTGTACATGTGCGTCAATAACTCGAATTAGAAAACAACACAGATTTCAATACATTCACGCAACTTTGCTTTTCTACCACATTATATGTAACACAATTTTGATAATTCTGCGGCAATCAATTTCACCATGCTAACATCTTCCAAGGTAGGTAAAGCCTGGAGCTAAATCAAAACTCTTACAAGAGTAGATAAATATAAGCATTCAGTTCGAAAAACATCGGTATCACTAGCTTGCTCGATCTGCCAGTGCTCTATGTTTGTGCTTCGATACATTCTCGAAGGTCACTTATAGTCTTCTCCTTTCTTTCTTCCAGGTGCTTCCGTATGTTCTTCAGTCTCCGTTGACCATGCGAGAGTAGGTCCTCGTACGAACGCCGGGAGAACTCAATATCTGAGTTCACCCTGTCTATCTCTTTAGCTGCTTTCTTCCGCCAGATGACCATTTTGTGGACGGTCTGAAAAGAGTGTTGGGAGAAGTGGTGTCACAATGCTGGTTGAAAAGTTAGATTTTGTAGGTTGATTCGAACGTTTATGTAGGTATAGACACAAATGAGTACACGGTCTTGATAAAACCTGGCGTCGATCCTTTGTCTGGGTTTCATAGGGTTCATGTAACGAAAATACAGGATTGCAAACGCGATCTCACTGTGAGGAATTAGATGAAATCCGCTTCACAAGTCCGCAAAATTGGGAAATTGTTTTAAATCCATCAATTGCTCATAACAGACCATCGATCACCATGATCAATAGCCTATAACATTATACTGCTAGATATGAGACTCTTTCACATTAGTAAAGTGTTTTGCTATAATTCTCTTCTCTAGATTTTTTAAGAAAAGCATGAAAAGGTTTTTACGGCACGTGAGTGATACCCCTTGTATTACAAACATCCGTAGGCTGTGGTAACTGCTTATCATCAGGTAGGCCCTATGCTTGTGTGCCACCTTAGTGGTATAAAAAATCTTCTCTTTTGGTAGTGAGTCAGTCACAGTTCTTGTCAACGGTTAACTTGTTAGCCTCTCAGGCATTAATCGCCTTGTTTATCACCTTTTAGGCAAGGGGATAGGTGCTACTCTACTCACCGGAGACCACACAACACCTTATCGTTTTCATAAAAAAAAAACAAAAAACGTGTAGTGTTACGGTTCGGAATGCCTTCAAGGCTAGAGTGAATAGGCTGTTCCTAGACAGGCATGGTCCATCTTCGGCCGCATCGCCACTTACCAACAGGTGAGATGGCGGGTCAATTGCCAGGCTGGCGTAAGGAAGGTTGTGATAAGAAAAAAATATAACAAGGTAATTATGGTGTGAAAACTTACTTCACATTTTTCACCGCAGTTGCTGAGGAAGTTCAAACACTTTTTGATGAAGTCTTCACTCTGAAACCACAGAAATAAAAATCATAATTTATAAAGACCCAAATATTAAGTTCTAAAGGAGGACTGGTAAACTTAGCAATTTATTATCATTATGACCAACAACAAAGCGATATTTCGTTAGAATTTTTTTCTTATATTGTACAAGGGAAAAGATTTGTATTTTTGTTTGAAGCGAACAAATTTAAAAACAACTGGATCAATAATAAAATTCTTCAAGGAGAATGCTGCATTATCACAGAGTAACATAGCGTACTTTTTATTCCTGGAAAATAACAGGTTCCCGCGTAAAACTTGATTGTTTACAGATATCAGAACTGCACGCCGCTGACAACGGCTAGTCCATAATAACGTAACAAACGGTTTGATAAAGAAACTGAACATATCACGTAGTTGTGTAAGGTAAGAAGTCACGAAGCCACCCGTAAGGCATTTGTAAATGAAGCTTTGACTGACTGACTGCTTCAGCGTATCTATGATGCCGTACGCGGCGCATTCTTACATAAGTGCTGTTTATTATTCATTTATGGTTGATGTGACTTTGTGTATCTTGAATTTTAAATAAATATAAAAATTTTGAATTTGTGCAAAATAAATATTTGCCTATATCTGCAGCTATAGCTCTCACCTTATGTATATGCATCCTGAACACGATCATGTGCCCGAGGAAGTACTTGTGATGGTTCTCGGTGCTGAAGGTGGCGCCGCGGCGCGCGTCGAGAGAGATCTTGGAGAGACGCTTCTGGAACGCGTGCCTGCATTGCGGAGGCTGCAAGAGTAAGGGGGAAATTCTTAATTTTTGTTAATACTAGAGGGATGAAACGAGGAAGCGTATCACTTGATCACCGCTCCCCATAGTCGTTTCTTGTTGTGCAAAATATTGTTAAATCTACACTCATAGTCATAGCATGTTCTAATAACATATTCGAAAACAATCGTTTATAGGCTAGGACAAAAAACAGAAATAGGCAACTTTTCCTGTAATTTATTTTCGACACTCAGGTTTCCAAGCCGCCTGTCCCGCATGGAGAGTATGATAGAGATTAAGGTATTGCTAATAAACTGTGAAATTAGTAAATAAATAAATAAATTATAGATTACGCCGATTGGGAGTAGCACATGACCAGCAGTAGGTATTTACATTTAGTATGAACTAAGGACTGTTGCATTTAAAATGGTGCAATAAACGTTGATAAAAACAGTTTTGATCACGATAACTTTTTGTTGAAAACTCTCAACCAAATCTTGTAAAAAATGACAATAACACAGCACTCAACTTACTCAAATCAGCACATTGGCCTTTCAACACAGCAAACAAACACTCTAACGTGCTCATAATCATACCGAGTCTTCTAAACATATATAGGTAAGTAAGCCAGCCCACAAAACGTATTACTGTGCATTTCCAGTGCAGCAGACCGAACTAAAACTAGCGCCAACGAGTGGCATAAGATCAAATACTAATAACAATAAACATTTCATCCCAGGATTGAGCGCAGCCATGAAACGTGCCGCAGCTGCAATTAATGGCACAATATGAGATCAAACAGCGATATTAGGCTTTAAAGTTTGCCTACGGCATATTGGGGCGGACATGTACTGTTCGGCAGACTTATTGAGTTTGTAGTGGCTTACTTACCATCAGATGACCTGCTTGCTCGATTGCCTCAAATCAGAAGTTGATGGTAGAAGGATTTTCTTCTATTTTGGTTAAAAAGGATTATAGATTCAAATACTTTTATATACTAGTTCGATCGATGGACCTCTTTCTATTACTAGAAAGTAAGACTCTTTCTAGACTATTTGTTCTAGGTATGTATACTCGTCAACAACGTCAAGTGGAGTGCCTCCAACTGTCAGTGGAGTAGGCATAACATGGACATTTAACATAATTTTCGTCTTGTCCATATTCATTTTAAGACGATGTGGAGAGGCACTACAGAGGTCATCGAGCATAGTTTCCATATAGGCCTCAACAACATACATAGGTAACTTTATTGCAATCAATCGAACCATAAGCCCAAATAAACAAAAAGTGTGTATCCTATTTATATCTATGGGGATTCCAATGTCTTTAAGCTTACATTCCTCTCAACATTCTGAATGAGCTAGAAGATAAGCTAATCTTACAAAATTCCTTCACATTGTTGTAACGCTAAAGAATTCAGCGCATATTCACTTGTTTGACCTTCGAGCAACATATGACACATATTTCGCGGCGCGGTATAAACACGGTAACCAAAACAAACTGCCGAAAGCGACGTACAACATAAAATATGATAAAATTAAATTATTTGGGACGCCATTGATGAAAGCCGTTAAATTATAGATCGGTCTTGACATGATCTCATTGGTCACATTGGCCTCGGATGTTGTGGCCATGAGAACCGCGTCGGACTTCCCGAGCGGTGCATTTTCATACATTCTTCAGATAATAATAAATAAATAAATAAATGTTCTTTATTCAATTAGGTTTGCTCTATACAATGTGGCCCTGAGCCTTAAACTAAGCAAAACACTTGTGACTTAAGGGCTAGTGTCCAAACGCGAACAGTGGTCGAGTAATCTTGGTGTATTCTAGGTTAAAAAACAAAAAGAACAAAATAATCTTCTGTTACGTGCGCTATATACCTGGGATCAGTGGACCTGGTAACTGCATTTTGTTACATTCTTCAGATAATCTTCTATTACGTGCGCTAGATACTTGGTAACAGTTTTAGTTTATAAAGTTGTCAAGAATAGTGTGGTACCAAAAGTTTGACTGTACGTTGCTTCAACGTATTTTCCAAAAGAAAGCTAATATGTTAAAGTTAAAAAGATTAGCGCGATACGAAATGTGCATAAAGTAACGTTTTTGATCATGGTTTGGTTTTGATAAATACATTTAAATCTTTAGCACCACAGAGCAAAAAAAAATTGCCAGTCTATGAAGGTAGCTAATTTCCAACCAGAAAGAACAGGGGTGTTGTAAGCTTAACGTGTGTATCTGTTTGTTTATCTGTAGCATCGTATCTCCCGAACAGATTGACAGATTTGGATGCTCTATTTGAACTTCCTAAACTACTGAGCTACAGATACACACGTCTAACTTATACCCCTCTTTTCGTGTCGGGGGTGAAAAGCCGCGGAGAACATAATAAATAATAATAATAATTTTTTATTTTCCTTTACTTAATCTAGGGTACATAATCGGTGTTGGACACACCTGGTAAGCAATATATTTGCCTGTGTTAGGTGTGCCCGCTCTTCTATACCATTAAACAATTGATTAAGTAGGAAGGTACTCAATTTCTCAAAAAAAGAATTTCCAAAAATCCTGTGACTGCATGCAAGTTATATTAGTAAGTATATGTGCGTGTGTGTATGTTTGTGTGTATGGGAGTGTGTGTGTTGTGTGTGTATAGGAGTGTGTAAAGAACGGCTATTTATTTCCAAGTACAATTTACAGTTTACGATTTCATTCCTAAGTAGAATGCCTCATCTTAGCTTGTGATTGAAAGTTACAATCCAAGAAGGAATGTTTTATTACGTCGCGATCTCATCTGTTGTTTGTGATGCTGCAATACGGCCATTGTGTAATGGTGGACTAAAAAATCGACTTGACTTTTGAAAAAAATTACTCTTTTCAGCTTGTATCGCATCTTTTTTAAAATAATAGTCATTATTAGTGAAAAGAACTTGTTCAAGACCAGTTCTAACGCTGTATGCGTCGCCGAATACTGGGCGAATAAAGTACAAGTCAGAGTTTAGTCCATCGACTCGACAAGAAGAAGAAGAAGAAGAAGTGAAAAGAAGACATAACCAATAATACTTAATATAATTTTTGCTACCTAACTGTCGGGCAACAAACTTGAGACGATTTTTAAATCCACCAGTTTAGTTTGAAGACTTAATGCGATTTCCCTTCCTTAAATATGGTATGAAGACTATCAAAACATAGTTCCTTTGGTGAAGAAAATTATTTATATATCTAAAATTTGTGTATGTTTGTTAGAAAATATCGATCGGTAATGTTTGACATCAACATGATCAATAAAATCAACGTTACTGAAAGTAAGTTGATTATTCTAGGTTCCTATCAGATTAGTAACTTGTTCAGTCTATTTTGAACAACCGTTCCTGGCATATTTTATGTCATACGGTGGGTAACCTAACCTGATGGAAAGTGGACACCGCTGCCTGTAATATATTAGCAATACCGTTCCTGGCAAATTGCCAAATTTAGTTAGGTATGTGTGTAAGGATTAAATTAGATTTAAATGCTTTATACAGATCTTTAAACGGATTAAAATTCTCAGCCGTTATCCTAGTGGCCCTACATACGTGCATACCGTCACTGCCAAGGCTAAAACTGAATGACGTGAGCAGTACACAACATAGATAGGTGTGCACATGTGCACAATCAATAGGTATGTGTTCGCAAACGTGTTCACATTTCATTCCAAGTTCTAGAAATAGTTAGCGTTCAACACAGCCCTTTGATTTATGGGTATCGTGGGACTAATATCTTAAAGCCGTTTTCACTAAGCTTAGGAATCGCCTAATTTCTTTCTTATCTCTATTTTGTGTTGCTGATTGGCTAGAAGCTAGTTAGGACAGAACTTAGGCCATTCTTATGTTTGGTGAAAATGGAAATTAGAGGCTAAACAGTTAGGGACTTCGTAGATCAGAAAATAGGCGTTTTCCGTACGTATTTTTTACGTTATTACGTAAATGCGTACGTATTTTATACGTTATTACGTAAATTAGGACAAAACTTGTACCTAGAGGATGCTTTAGTTCGTTAGTTCCCTTTCCCGTAGATGTTGAAATTTTTTTATATTACTAAGGTTTTTTATAATATAAGATAATTTTAGCTTGTGGTGCTCGATAATTTCTACCTACCCCTGTGGGATATGGGCGTAAGTATTTATATATCAATTAATGTTATTTCAATAAATGATTTTTGAGTTTAAGTTAAAATAAAATGTCTTTAAATTAGATCCACGTCGTTAGTCGAAGACATTCCTGTTGAGGCATTATAACTTAGATTAAATTGAACGAGTTTCATTTAATATACTTAAATTTACGACGGGTTTAGACGCGAGGATGAGAAAGACCGGACAAAGTTAAAAAGAAAAAGCTAGCAGACATTTACAGAAACCGGGATTAACTGTTCGGATGATGATGTTAATATTCACATGCGTCACATGCTATGACGTGCCGACCTAATTATCATCATGATGTATTAATATTTAAACGGATACCCATAACAAACCATGAAATCTCATAGACAGAGGGGTAACCAAAGAAATTAGACTTACTTATAGCTGAAGTCACAATCTATGTTTTGTTTCTTTTGCATAAAACATACCCTAATCAAAAGGGGCGGTTATAAGTGTCAACTACCCTTCTACAACCACTGCTATTGTCAAATTTTCTACTAGCTTTTTGTATGACATTGACATTGAGTCATTTGTATAGAGTTTTGACAGATAGACAGTGCACTCGCAATTGAGACTCTATCTATGCTCTATGTCCTAATGCGTCCACAACACTCCGAAATGACAACGATACCTTCACACGTGACGGTAGCCCCATAAACCGAAATGCAAAAGGCTGTAATAAAAATAACTGAGATAAAACTTCTAGACGAGACGCAACGGCCTTGCATTTTATGCATACTTTTATGACAGAGTTATGCATACAATAAACTAAAGGAATGCAGTGTTAGTCTTGTGATCTCATTACCGGTATATAATTTTTCAAAAGAAATGCTAAAATGCTATAATCGTACTCGTGTCTACAAGTTGTGGAAGGTCACGTAAACAAAATCGAAGGTATATGTATATGATGGCTTTCGCATACCAAGTTTCAGATGGTTGATATGACGTATTGCTTGTGTAAATATTGTATTTAATTTTATTGCCGACCTTTTTAGTGAAATGGATTCGGCAGTCTTGATATTTAACATCAGAGTAATGTATAACAATTATCGCCATGACTTGTTGTACGTTTTTTAGCCCCCAACGAAAAAGAGGGGTGTTATAAGTTTGACTTGAGTATCTGTATATGTGGCTTTCTGTGTCTGTCTGTGGCATAGACTGATTTGGATACGGTTTTCTCTATTTGAAATGGTTCTTGTATTGTTTCCTTGAAGGTCGGTTTTGTAGTTTAGAATATTTAAGTAAACTTATACTGGTAAACATATACTGGTCGGGGGTTATCCCACTTTTTTCTGTCGGTTAGGTTAGTTTATGCTAAGCAGTCACAAATGAGCATACACCTGTAGTACCTGATGGTAAGCGGTAACAGTAATACATAACATCTACGATTCCGCAGCTGCAGTGCGTTGTCACTGTGAGAACTAAGATGAAATGTCTCATGCCTGTAATTTTATATAGCTACGTACGCGATATCTTGGAAGTGTTTGACCAATAAATGTTACATGTACACCGAATTTTAAATACTAGTTCTAGTTTGTTACATTCAGCGCTAGGAAAAGTAAATCACCGTCTTGTGTTGTAGACTACTCCAGTAGTTTAAACATACTTTCCATCGACTGTTGTGGTATGCCATGTAATATTAAAAACAGGTTATAAAATACTGGTGCTTTATAGTCTACATTACCGTGCTGTAATGTATATTAGAGGCCAGTAGCTCGCCCTTTTTTATAATATCCCATATTAGCGCGATTCTCGCGCTGTGATATCTCATTTTTAACATTTTCTTTAAAAATTGTATTAAATCGTCACTGAAATTTATCTTCTAAAATACACGAGTGTCGAAGATAATTGAGAAAATATTGTTTGGCTGCAAGAGACATTTCAACGGAGATATGTGGCGAGTAAAAATATCGAATTCGAGATATCATAGCGCGAGAATTAGGCCTCTGAGGACTTGCTATTTTCTCGCAAATGTTTGTCTGTATTGACTACATCATTTTCATCATAATCGGAGCCACTTCTATTATAAAAGCGCACGTAAGCATCACTCAATTCTCTTTCTCGTCATTTTCTTCTGCTGCTGTCCTATCTTTTATCTACATATAGTAAAAAACAAACTCGGCATCTGTCCTTATGTATCTATGTTTGTACGATTATCTTCTAAACTACGAAACGGATTTCAAAGCGGTTTTCAACCATGGATAGAGTGATTTAAGAGGAAGGTTTATAAGTACGAGAAAAGGTTAGGTTGGGGTAAAGTAGGTGTACGCGAACGAGGTCGCGTCGGGTCCGCTGGTTATTATATTTATTATATCACAATTTTCTACTGCCATGGTTCCTCATTGCATTTTCCACCTGTTATATAGCACTTAAAATAATCTAATCATCAGTCTATAGGTAGGTTACCTATAGTTGAAATGTATATTTTGAGTAATTTCTCTTATTGATTCATGCGGAGGGTGACTACGTTTATGAGTCAATATTGAAGTTATTAAAATTGCACAAGTGTTTCTTTTCGTAGCAATTGATGAACGTTTTCCACATGAATCATGATGGAGATTGCCTATTTTTATATTCATCATCATAATCAGTAGCCCATTATAGTCCATTCAGGAGCCTCAGATATTAAGGCGATTGAATGTGTAACTATGATTGGAATCTGATTAGGTTACCCTGTTAACAGGATCACGGAGGTCAGATGGCAGTCGCTCCACTGTAATTACCTGATCTGCCGAATCCTGGATTATGGTCGGAAGTGAGATCCGTTTCGGCATGCTAGTTGCATAGTAAACCTACCTATAATGTTTAACTAATCTGACACTTGTATTACTTTGTATATAGTTTAGTTATTTAACTAATTATTTGACTACATGATCGTATGACAATCCGTAGTTCCGCACATCGTTTATAGTGGAATAGGCCTCTAGAGTGGAAGTAGCTGTTGCTATTGTACTCTTGACTCTGATTTTATTATATGTATTTATTCGCAACACATAATAACGTGAGCTAAGAAAAAGAAAAAACCGTCACGGAGCCCAAAAATGTTCAACAAGTCTCCGTGTCGCTAAATGCTGAAGTTTGACTAGCCTCAAAGTACAAAACGGTCACCCATCCAATTCCCGGACATTGCCAGCATTGCTTAACCTTCATTATCGGTCTCGCAATCACGCTGCACTAGCCCAGCGCCGCTTCACATGACAAAAAATTATGATATTATAATGAAAGTTACGAAAAATGAGCGCACCGCAAAGGATTTTAGGTCAATTCAATACAGATGACGAATACAAGTAGACCAATAAAGATAACAGTAGATAAGACTATTGCCAACTTGCCCTGAGTCACGATTCGGAGAAAAGTGCAGTGACACTGGGCACGGGCCCAATCCCTTCTCCCATCCCAGTGTCTTCAGTTTAGATCACGAGATACAAGTACATTTACGATTGACTGATTGGCGACCAGCTGATAGTACGTTTGATCGTGATAAGCTATTAACTAAAGTTACATGTAGATCCAAGAGCAGCATAAGAGATACAATCGCGAAATTTATATTTTTTGGATACTCTGACTAAAGCTAAAATAATTACCTATGGATTATGTGCCTAGGTTACAACAAGTAATGACTTGTAAACATTTTTAAGATTCTAATACAATTTTGTCTATGTATATGAGTGTCGGTGGCCTAATGGTTAAGTGGTCCGACTCGTTAGCGAGTGGTACCGAATTCGAACCCTAGTGCCACCGTGCACCAATGATTATTTTCTGCGTAATGTATATTAGTTGAATACTAACCGATGCTCTTACGGTGAGGGAAAACATCGTGATGAAACCTGTACAATTAGCTTTATGCTGTCTGATTATATCTACAAAGGGCGTGACTTTGTAAATGTATGTATGTAGGTACTGTATAAACTGCTCTTTTCATGTGTCTCAACATAATAAAATTTGCTTTAAAATATGTATACCTTATTTAAGCGATACCTTCTGACACAGCCTCTGCCTAAAAGAACATCAATCAGCATAAATCAAAATTCAGAGCAATTTGAAGAAATAAAGATTATTTTATTTATTTCCTAAGTAAGGACCTAATATTGTCTTTGCATTTTTTACTAGTTTAATGTAAATCGTACAACCTAATATTATATTCCATAGGCGGAATAAGTACACACGGCAAGCATAGCCAATTAAATTCCTCAGAGTACAGACTAGATCTGGGTTAGCACGTCCATTCCTAAGCTAGGCATTTGCTGTACATTATAATGCACTAGTAACACCGCATCTGATATGGGGTATGCATTCAATTGATGTGTATGCTGTGTATTGTATTTGCGATGAAGTTCCGTGATCCATTTCTCTACGATCCGATCCAGCAGTTGGTTTTGATTTACCGCTGCACTTGTTGTGTAGTGTTAGATGAATTAAACTCATAAGTATGGTGTTATACTTTGTGTATTTAATAAAAACATAACATAGCTGTTGTTTACGCTTTGATCACCAGAATAAGAAGGAACCAGATACAACGTCACACATGCTTTTATAACCGCATCCTTAGTGTTGCCATTTTGAGCACCTCCGAATAGATAAATCCATTTATTTTCTACGGATGGAATGTGCTTCATAAATGTATCTTCACAAATTACTTCACGCCAAATATCCGTGAAGTAATTTGTTAGGGTTTGTCTTATTTTTATACTAACAGTACTTTAGAATTTTAGATGATTGGATTAGGTCCAGGATCCCTTTTGCTGAAATCTAATACTGAAAGACGGTAGTGAAAATTGTTCGTTGCTATAATTTTGGCAAGAACGTGACAGAACTATACTGTGCGATTAAAGCTAGTTATGAAAAAAAAAATTCCATTTGAGAACTTATTATAGTGCCATACGAACAGACAGCCCACTGATAAGCAGTAACTGTCGTCTAAAACATCTACGATTCATGCATTTATAATTTGCAGTTCTTTTTAAATGCACTAGCGTGTGGCATACTTTTCATTTCATTCAGGTACTACACCGCGCAATAAAAGCTTATTACGAAAAAAAAATTTGTTTTTTGAAAACTTATCGTATTTTTTTAATAATTTCTAGAGAGGGATTAATACCTATATAACAACTACAGTGAATTCATTAAATAAAGGTTTCTCTTTCACAAGCTTTATACGGCTAAGTTTTATGGGAATCTTATTAGGGCCTAGCACAATGGCCACACCACTAATTAACAAGCCAGAATGATTTACTCCCGTCAATCAGTGCGCGTTGGCATACTCGGTCTAGATCTAATGCCAAAGTGCATTGTGTGGTTGACTGGCCATGATTTAACATGTGGTTAATGATTCAGGTTTGTGATTCTTTCGACATAATCAGGGAGATTGTGGTCTCCAGCGCAGCTGCCAAGTTTAGCTACCTTTTTGTTATTGTTCCGGTTATCCGTCTTGACCATGATCCAGGACTTGTCAGATCAGGTGATCACAATGGAGTCATCTGTCCTCAATGACCCTGCTACCCTGGGAACCTGACTTGATAAGATCTTGAGTGTGTCACCGTAAGAACTAAGAAATGTCTCATGCCTGTAATTTCGCTGGCTACCTTATCTTCAAACCACATCTGGCTTGTATAAAAATAGGGTTGGTGTGACAGACAGTTTTTTGTTTAAATTAGAGTATGTTTTCCCCTTATTCACAAAGGCAAAGTTTAGCAATTTACCACTAATAGTAGTTTCGTCCATACCGCACATGTCCCGTACTGTGCCAACCAGCCGTTTAAACTCAAGCGTCGCCTTGACTCCCTTGGACCATTTATGATTTTATGCTCATGCATATGACACGCGAATTATACTTGTCATATTTTGTGCATAATCATTATAATTGCAACTACATGCCTACCTATCAGTAGAGGGTTCGCTTATTCTAGGGCATACATGTTGAGCTGCCAAGTAAGTCCTAACCTGACAACTGTAGTATGACGAGTGGTTTTGAGGGCTCTTGATCGGGCGATGTCCGTTGTACGAACATGGTTTTACATCATCACATCCCATTACAGTCCACTGCAGGGCTTAGGGCCTCTCCCACGAAAGGGGAGGTTATTGCCATAATCTCCACGCTTGGCAGGCGGGTTGGAGTTCGCAGTGCTATAAATATAACAATGGTAAACGCAGCTGCCCATTTTCCGGCCTACGGCGACTCTTGATCTTTAGTCTCGAAAACATAAGTCGCCTTGTACGACACCTACGAGTGTAAGGGGTTGGTGCTATTCTCCTCTGCCGGACAACACACGGCACCACATGGTTTTACGACCGTTGCTAATTATGACTGAGTCTTAGAGTAATAAATGAAAAATATAAAAATGGGTGTAAAAAAGAGAATCTTTTCTATTTTGTATTTTGTCTATGGATGGATACTAAACGCATTTAAATCATACTGAAGAGAAGAATTTAGTATTCAATCTTAACTATTCGCTAAGTCTGCAGAGGGATATCGCCTTCCTTTGGGTGTTCTACCGCTTGTACAACGGTGTTTGTCCTAAGGAACTGTTTGACATGATGCCCACAGCCACGTCTATAATCGTACCGCTCGCTATCGACAGGGAGGGTTCATCCCTACCGTTTGGAACCAAATTGGTCGTGTACTTGCGGTTTCAAAGGAGGAAAGGGTCTTAATAGCCACCTGAAGAGGATTTCCCTGGAGAGTAAAACATGGAGTTCAAGAAAGGGGTGAAAATATTTTTACGGAGTCGGTAGTACATGAGTGATACCCCTGGTATTGCAAACGTCCATAGGCCACGGTAACTTGTCTGCCACCTTAATGGTATAAAAAATTAACTGTTAATAATTAAGAAGAACATTTTGATTATAACTGTAAATATTTTATGTGCACCTTAATAAGTAATTATTTTGGAAGAATTATTGAAGAATTTAATTAAGTTCTTACTAGTCTTCAATTATTTATTTCCCATAAAATTAACTTTATTTCCGATGCTCAAAAAGCCAAATTTCCATAACAATAGATATAATATGAATGTCTCGGTGGTATCTATTTACAATCGTGCCACCTCAGAGATACAAACAGAACCCAAATAGAGATAGTGCTAGTTGCTACTAAGATAAATCTTTTCGCCATGTCACCGTATTGTCATCAGTAGGTTAATTACATGACTCTGTTTCCATCAATCCTAACAACTATCTGATTTCAATGACTGAAATTATTACTTTTGTGATTACGTGTGATCGAAATAATTGTTTCAGTTTATTGAAATAGGACCCATGAAATCGATGATACGGAATCGCAAATGTATCAATATCAATCAGAGAATTGTTGGCAACAGAGTTACGTAAACTTACAATCTCGTACGCATCGTCTATCCTGTTCACGAATATGTGCGTTGAAACCCTTTCCAAGGTCACTGTTCAGATATTCACCTTATCTATCACCTCGTTCTAATTAGCTATTGTTTATTTTAAACTGGTGTTTGTGAAACGGTAGTGAGTTTTCTTTAGAAATTAGTAGTATATTGGCTATCATGCCGAATATAGTCAGAAAATTGTAGATTGTAGGTACTGAACAAATATTCTCGTTATGTCCAAAGACTTCTAGATATAAATTAATGGTTATGCCCGTGTTATTCTAATCTATCTGAGATTTAATGTTTGTGAATTGTTAGATTAGTAATTATAAGTTGTAGTGTCCTTCAATTTATAGATACATCGTAAATGTGTGAAATAAAATTTAATCATCTTAGCGTTAATGACTCGGTTGTACTCTCGCACGCGAGGGGCCGGGGTCCGCCTGGACCATGATCCAGGATTAGGCAGATAAGAAAATTCTGTGGAGCGACTGCCTGCTCCCCGTGACCCTGTTAACAGGGGAACCTGACCAAGTTGGATCATGATTACACAGTCAGTTGCTTGAATGTGCAGGTTTCCGATGTTTCTCTCGGCGTAAGTCCATCGGTTATGTTAAAGTCATACGTAGGTACATGGCTGCACTGGGGTTTGAAAACCCGTACCTCGGGGTACGAGTCGGACCCCTTAACCATTAGTCCACCGACGCTCATCAACGCGAAATATTTTTTTTTTACAATGAACGTTTTAAGAAATCACCATTGTAAACCCGAGAATTCGCTCAGCTGCCAGCTATTTAGTTACGTTTGTAATCTTACGGCATCGGTATGCGAATGTTCTGATAACACGTAACTGTATGTAACTACGTAGGTACAGTTACAAAATATAAATGTTTTTTTAAACTGTTATTTAGTCGTGTCTTTATCTGAGTTTACACTGCCGTAGGAGGCACAAAAACACCTAATTAACTACTTACAAATATAAAGATTTTAACATCTTGATATCTCCTTTTTATGCACTTTTTTACAATATAGCGAGCAAGTGGGTCACCTGATTCTAAATGATCCCAGACCCATGGACCTCTCCCAAAGCTTGCAAATACGTTGCCGGTAAGGTCGACTAAAGAACTAAAAATGGGCAGTAGCTTCTACTGTAGATAAGTACATTTTTCAACACTGCGACCGCCATCCGCCTGTCAGGCGTAGACAAAACTCTAGACGGCTCAAATCTAGCTAGATATTGTTGATGGCTTACTTCTTCCAAAGAATTATTACACTTACTTACGTCACCAAAATACACAATGAATTATAATACAGTAAACATTGACGAACATTTATAAAATATATTAATTCCCTATTTGTGATCAGTAACTGGTGACCCTTGAAGTACCACAATGCTTATTAGAATCGTAATGTCTGATTTACACAATAGCCAATTCTTGTTTTACTGTGCCTACCCCACCTGTGGGACAGGCGTGAGCTTTATGTATGTATGTATGTATGTTTAACTGTGATAAGGTATGGTACAAAACCTTTTTCTTTTAGTCAATATTACTCGACTCCAGTATGTATAAATACCGTGATATTAATACAACCCATTAGGAACCAGGTAAGCGGACAGAAATAAATACAAGTGCACAATGCATCGGGTTTATCGATCTGCCGAATGGAGTGATGCAATTTAATCAGGAAATAGAAGAAGGTAGATGGTATTAAAAGTAGGATAACTTTAAAAACTAACTACAAAGATATAAAATCAAGTACCTTTCCACCTAAAATAAACAATTTTTTTTTAGTCTTATGTGACAGACGCGACGCGACGATGTTGCACTATTGCTGTGTTTTAAATTGTTTAAGTACCTATTTTGTGCAGCATATCATCATGACAGACCATTACAGTCCACTGCATATAAAGTAAAATTAAATCATACCAGAATCTTAACAATATTCTGTGCAAGAATGAAAAATCAATATTTTGGAATACGAGTAGGCACCCGAAAGTGACGTGCATGGCATATGACAAGGTTGATAAATGTAGAAGTAGAATGGCCGTGTGGTGTCCGGCAGAGTAGAATAGCACCAACCCCTTACACTCATGGGTGTCGTACAAGGCGACTAATGTTTTCGAGGCAAAAAATCAAGAGTCTCCGTAGTCTGGAAAATGGGCAGCAGCATTTTCCATTATTATATTTAAACACTGCGATCTCCTACCCGTCTGCCAATCGTGGAGATTATGGCAATAACCTCCCCTTTTGTGGAAGAGGCCCTAAGTCCTGCAGTGGACTGTTACGGGCTGTGATGATGAAATGTAGAAGAAGCAATGGGTTTATCAGAGCCGTAGCAAGTAGAATAATAGTGGTCCTACATAGACGGGGAAAAAACCTGAATTACACTTGAATTACGTGAAATTACAGTCAAGTCAACCTGACTTGCAGATAGTACATTACTCAATGACGACATAAACTGCTCGCTAGAAATTGAATTGAACCATAGGGCCTGTCCTTTTCCGCCATATTGTATACCATAATGCTAGGGAAGTTCTAACGCTACATACCTAGTTCTTTTTTGGCATATCCGTCGGCTGTTTTATTAAAAATTTTATGAGATACTTGAAATAAATGATTATTTATTTTATTTATTTATAAGTATCAAAATATATATGTATAATACACGCACTTCTTTTGCAATTCACAAGGCACCAAAGTAAGCAAATTGTGTTATGGGTGCTAGAAAACTGATAAATTACTCATATATTTTATAAATACATACAACACTTAGACTCGTAGCAGAAATTAAAATTCATCATTTCAATTTCTGCCCGGCCGAACCGGGAATCGAACCCGGGAGCATTGCGTGGCAGACCGGCATTAAACAACTGAACCACTCTGCACAACGCACATGCGTTTTTTAAATAATTATGCTCTGTCTTTCTTTTTTTTGAGGAGTTTCCTCATTGACATTACACGTATATTCACGAATGTTTTTTTTTTAATATTACTTACAGCATCACTGAGCAGTCCACTCTCCGCGTCCCTCATGGTCCCTACTTCCACCTCACTGACATTCTTCAGGAAATACCTCAGCTGGACTGCTGAGGCAGCCTGATACTGGGTGTAGAGGAACAGCACTTCGTTCTTGACCCTGGAGACCTCGTGCTGCAGGTCCGGAGTGTATCTCTTCTCGATGTCAGGTAAAGGGTCTTCCGTTGGAAGGTCTTCTGTCACGCTCACAAATATCGAGTTGGGGTCCTGGAAAATAAGACGGGAATATCAGGTGTGGGAAATTAAACCAAATGAGAGTCAACGATAGAACAGTTCTTTTTTATGTTATACGGCAGGCAAACAGGCAAGCAGGCCACCTAATGGAAAGTGGTCACCGCCGCCTATGAACATCAGCAACACCAGGGGAGTCACCAATGCGTTGCCCGCCTTTGAAGAGACCTCTAATATACCTCTTGAACGATCCCATGTCATAGTCCAAAGGAAACACTATGGCTGGGAGCTCATTCCACATCCGAATCGTACGAGCAAGAAACGTTATTTCGAACCTTCGCGTCGTGACCAACAGAGGGTCTACGTAGAGAGGATGAGTACCCAGCCCACGGCGGGTGGTGCGATGGCGGAATTGTGCTGTAGGAAAGACCATATAGAAAAGTTACTCGGAACACTCCCCTTTGTACAGCCGATAGAACACACACAGGGAGCCAAAGTCCCATCGGTTTGCCAGTGGTTCAAACTTGCTTGTTTGTATGGGATCATTGACAATTCGTACGGCGCTTCTCTGTACGGAGTCAAGAGGATTAAGCAGGTCGGCAGTTTCGCCGGCCCAAAGATGGGAACAATACTCCATATGAGGCCGCACTTGTGCCTTGTACAGCAGCAGGCGCTGCCCTGGGGTGAAGTATCGCTTGGACCGGTTAAGCACTCCAAGCTTTTTCGAAGCCAGTTTGGCCGTGCCTTCCAGGTGACTCCGGTATCGCACACTATCCGATATGTCGACACCGAGGATCCCGATACTTTTTGAGATGGAGAGGGGTGTTTCTTGATACTGCGGCACTATGTCAAAAGGATCTTTTTTGGCGAAAAATGCGCAGACCTGTGTCTTTGAGGGATTGAATTGAACCAGGTTTAGTCTGCCCCACTGAGCAACTTGCTCCAAGGAATATTTGATATTCGACACAAGTCTAATTCGGCTTTCCGACACCCCGGAACGAGGGACATTCGCTCGACCAGTATAACTGTCATCCGCATAACAATGAATACTGGGGATATTCAGCATATCATTGATATGCAGAAGAAACTGCGTGGTAGATAGCACTGAACCTTGGGGTACTCCAGCATTTATAGTCTTTGTATCGGAGCAGCATCCATTGACAACGACTTGGATGCTCCGTCCAGACAGGAAGCTGGATACCCAATTGCAGAGCCCCTCGGGAATACCGTACTTCGGGAGTTTTGATAGAAGTGCCCTGTGTCAGACCCGATCAAATGCCTTGGGTATGTCAAGACTGACAGCCAGAGCCTCCCCCTTGCTCTCAACAGCCTCAGCCCAAGTCCCGCCCACCGGTGCGTTAGGTACACAAGAAGGTCACCAGCTGAGCGACCATGGCGAAAGCCATATTACTGATCAGCTGGTGTTCCTCTAGGTAACCAAGGAGCTGGATATTGATAACCTGCTCCATCACCTTAGAGAGCAAGGAGGTTACCGCTATAGGCCTGTAATTTGATGGGTCTGAATATCACCCTTCTTGGGTATCGGATGCATAGGGGTTAGCTTCCACGAAGACGGCACCATTCCAGAGGTGTAGGAAAGCTCGAATAAGCGCATTAGCACAAGAGATAACTCGGGAGCACATTTTTTAAGAACAATAGCCGGAATGCCGTCAGGCCCATTGGACTTCCGGATGTCTAGGGAGAGAAGCATCTCGGAAAAGACCGACACCGTCCGGAATTGTACGAAACCCTTCGTAGGCGAGTCCGACACGACCTTGACCGGGTTTTCATATTTTTATGGTTTTGGTCACATTGAAAGTAAGAGAAAACATTTATTATACATGGCACAACACACATTTGAATTTTTTATTGAAGTAATTGCTAATTACAATTTATATTATAGTGTATATCAATGCTCCATGCCCCTCCATGCTCCATATATACTTTATGGGTAACGGTGGCTTTGGTAGTGGAGGGATCTAGCATTCCTCTTTATTTGTTGCCAGAAAATGTTTGCTAGCCAATATTTCGGGAGAGTTCTTCAGCACATTGGTGATACCCCTGGTGTTGCTATCGTCCATAGGTAGCGGTGGCCACTTTCTTTCAGGTACATGATAACAAATTTTCCATACAACCCTAGTACTAACAAACGGGTAGCCGTAAATAGAGATGGATAAATATTAATTATCCCAAAAGGAATTTACGATTCATCATGCTTTGTGAATTCATGAGTGTTTCGTCATGTGTAACATAAAAAATTGAACTACAGGTGCTTTGTCACTATGTGATTTGCAGAAGCCCTATGCCTATGATTACGCTGGTTACCTTATCCTTCAAACCGGAACACGACAAACACAAAAGTTATGGCAGAGTACCAGAAATAGTCAGGCGAAGGAGCGTCGGTGGCAGAGTGGTTACGGTATCTCGTAAGCGGTCATAAACCAATGACTCTTTTCTCAGTTATGTACATTAGTCGAATATGAACCAATGCTCTTACGGTAAGGGAAAACATAATGATGAAACCTGCACATTCAGGCGACTGAATGTGCAACCATGATCCAATCTGATCAGGTTCCCCTGGTAACATTGTTACGTAGGCAGATGGCAGTCGCTATCCACTGTAATTATCTGATCTGACAAATTCTGGATCATGTTCAAGGCGCACCCCGGCTTTTGTGCGCGGGAGCATAACCGGGACATTAACGCCAAGATGAGGAGCAGAAATAAATAAGCCAGCGTAACGTGTACGTGTTTTATCCCTTCGTCTGCGCATTTTTTTTAATAAAAGGGAGGCATACGAGCATGCAGGTCACCTGATGGTATGTGGTCACCGCCAAATTTGGGTATGGTATTTTCCCGCAGGAACCACGCTGAATTTCGGTATAAATTATAGCCTACGTGATAACGTGGGTTATAGGCCACTACAAGATTTCATTAAAATCAAACGATTTATCTCCTATAAATAATTAATTCGCTAATAAACTGAGTAATAAAATAATTTATTCATTCTCAAACAATTGGTGGACATATAATTCATTCAGAGCACGTAACTAAATTAAAATGAGAACTATAAAAATAATTATGAAGCCTTTTACGTCTTACTCATGTGAGAGATATGTAATTGTATCAATTTATGTGACCACAATAAAAAAAGTCATCTTGCCGTTATTACGAGAGCCCGGGGTCCGCCTTGACCATGATCCAGGATTTGACAGATCAAGTAATTACAGCAGAGCAGCTTATGTGACCACAATATTATTTCTAATACTTTATAAAATATATACCTACTCGTATTTCAGCTACTTGTCCCTATGATCTGTTTATTAGGCGATATTTCTTACAACTCCATGCAAAACTTCGCGATTGACGGGCACACATCCAAACAAATAAACAAGTATTGGTCCGAACGTTCAAAGATTTATAATATTAATAGGAATGCACTGCAGCTAGCCATAAATGTTTACACACGTCAAAATAGACCGAGTTCCCATCATTGCCGATCGCTGACGGCTTTAGTATCGGAAAGGCGACCTATTAAAGATACTGAACAATCCCACCTGACATTGCATCTATAATTTGGTTTCTAGTTTAACCTTCGTATTTATTCGCCTGTAAGATTTTACACCTGAAAACATTGCGACTCAAAATGCACCAACTAGCCTCGCCACGCAAGCTTCAGCCGCCATTATGAACGAGCGGGCGAATACTAAAATTATTATTATTATGCTGATGTCACAAAGGAAACATAAAACTTGCTGTACGTACAGTTATATATAGAATAAACTTTATGTATTTACCTACAACCCAGTACATAATGTTAGTTTAATGTATTTGTAGTAAAAATGTTGTAAAATTCTGCAAGCCGTGACGTCATGGGACGCCCACGCTTTTGGGCGTGCGAATTTTTTTTATCTAATTCAGGATTCTTATTATTAAGAACGTTTGTAATGTTCGGTGGGTGTGAGGTCATCACAGCCCGTAACAGTCCACTGCAGGACTTTGGGCCTTTCCCACGAAAGGGGAGGTTATTGCCATAATCTCCACGCTTGGCAGGCGGGTTGGAGATCGCAGTGTTTAAATATAACAATGGAAAATGCTGCTGCCCAATTTCCAGACTACAGAGACTCTTGATTTTTGGCCTCGAAAACATTAGTCGCCTTGTACGACACCCATGAGTGTAAAGGGTTGGTGCTATTCTACTCTGCCGGACACCACACGGCGAACACAGCGACGGGTGTGAGGTGATGTGCATGAATTCTTCGCCATGTCCACTGCAGGCTTTTATATAAAGCATCACATCAGTCAGGCGAATGGAATGTGTGACGAACTCACGATCCAATTTGGTTAGGTTTCCCTGTTAACAGGGTCGCGCTCTACAGTAATTACCTAATCTACCAAATCCAGGATCATAGTCAAGGCGGACCCTGGGTTCTGGGGCTCGATAGCACAACCGAGATATTGACGCCAAGATGATTATTTTTATAGTGACTGACGAGCAGACAGCTTACTGATAAGCGGTATCTGTCGTCATGAAGAACTACGAGACAAGCATTTAGGTTACGGGCTTTTTTACAATATAAGTACCTACTATAGGCAGGTATTTGACCGCCATCTCACCATTCACTTATACTGTTCGGGTAACAACAATGCAGAACCGCAGGTGCATACCATTGTGAGGACTAAGATGAAATGCCTCATGCCTGTAATTTTGCTGGCTACCTTATCCGGTCTTTGTACTATGGTAGATATTAGTCGCTTTTCCAGACATTCAAAAGTGGAAAGGATGGGCATTATAGCACCATAAAATATTATAAAATTAGTCCCTACTGGCCAAAGCACAAAATACAAGTTTCTTTCATTGCTCTATTAAGAACCTTTTTCTCCTACCCTCTTTATTTAATAGGTAGAGCTTCATTTTGCAGTCAAAATCAACATTGAGCCCTACCTACTCGTATGTTAGTGAAGGGGCTTCTTGTATAATTCCGTTTTATCATCACATAATCACCGTATAGGTACTGGAATGTCAATAGCTATTAAGTAGACACTTCATATGATAACTAGGTATGTGGTTAATTTATTACCCGTTAGAGTAGCTTAAATCAGGTAGTCAAAGTAGTAAAAAAGCCAGACAAGTGCGAGTCGGGCATTAAATACGAAGAGTTCCGTACCATTCACAGAAATTGTACATAGATTAGCTTCATGATTTTGATGCATATTATTATATTAAACGGGACTTACACGCGACGTACCTGTTTTTGTATATAAAGAACGCAAGTTTAGATTGAAACAAAGATTTTGATGTCAGAGCAACATGTAGGTAATTCGTAAAATTCTGTCAATTTAGACACCTTATTGCACGAGTCCTTGTTTGTTTGCCATCTTAGTGGTATAAAAAAGTCCGATTCACACTTGACCGGCTTTTATTATCTCTTTTTATATTTTATTGTGCAAACTAAGTTAGACGCTTCTATTATCTCAGTTATATTATTTTATATTTAAATTTATTTTTCGTACAATATACGAAAAATAAAGTATCTCTGAAAATCGCCGAAAAAAGCATGTTTCTAATACCACTTAATTTATAGCTTGTTTTATTAACTTTTTATGCTGTTTTATTATTATAGCGGGCACAGTAATGTATAGCTATTTTGTGAAAGTGTCTATCTATTAGTCTATGGACTCTCATGGTCTAAAAATAAAGTATTTTTTATTACGATTGCAATTAAATATCCCTGACAGAATAATACACAGACAGACAGACGGCAAAAGCTCAATAATGGGGTTCCTTTTATACCCTTCTGCTACGGATCTCTAAAAAAATCCTGAACAAATTGAAATCCAATTACGTTATTCATTGGTAATTCAAATTGCCTACACGTGTGACCTGTAGCATTGAACATGTCGGTGTTATAATCGTGTGGAACCCGGTCCCAAATAATTTTGCACCGCACATATTTGGTTATGCTGATGTACCTCATCATCATAACAATACACTCCATGAGACTCCATGGGCAACTCCCATGAGAGGGGAGCTTATTGTCCTAATGTTCACGCTTGGCAGGCGGGTTCGAGATCGCAGCGTTGTAAATATAGAAATGGAAAACGCTGCTACCCATTTTCCAGGCTACGGAGACTACAGAACTTTGCCTCGAAAACATTAGTCGCCTTGTACGACACCCACGAGTGTAATGGGCAGCAAGCGTGATGAAGCACGGTTATTGACAAATACTTGTCCAGTGCAAAGGCCAGCAGAGATTAAGTCCAGTCTTGTCGAGAAGCCTAGGTTAAGCATTTGAACTTGGCACTTCGGCGGTCTTTGAATGGAATGTCATTCCTGTCAGGTTTATCGGCACCGAAACTTAAGCGTGTCTATTCTCCAGCGAAATGTATTATAGCCCACACTTTTCGGGATGTATCTGACTATCTGCAGTTTCTTGGCATAAAACTACATCGAACTTAAACTTTGGGCGTTTGAGTCTAAGATAGGCGACAATAGCACACACGTAGGAATTTTTCGAAACTTAGCTCAGGAGTTCCCAAACCAATTTCTTAAACTGCGACACCCTACAACGCTCAAGTAGATATTCAAACGCATGTTTATCAGTTACACTAGAAACGTAATCGATACCACAATTATCGATACAAATCAGCATGTGTCTATAGTTAATCTTTGACATGAAATATCTCACAAGATACAAGTACCGCTTTCGACATTTTGAAACATAAAGTTATCGATCGATGGTGAAGTTTCCTGTCGATTGGCATAAGTTTTATGAGTGCCCGCGATAACGTTTTTTTTTTCATAATGGCGGAGAGTGGGTGGCGATTTTCTTCTTAGAAAATGTTCAATGCTCTTTGCAAGCTGTAAAAAATGGGACTCCTCCAACTGTCATATCCGCCGGTTCTACAATGCTGTTTAACGCGAAGGGAAAAGAAACAAGCATACTTGTATTTTCGTAATGTTAGTTAAACCCTAATATTATGAAATAGCCGACATAGTTGAGCATCAAAACCCCATTAAAATCTCAAATTAACTTTACTACGCTATTAATAAATTGCGAGTAATTTTTTTGCATACAAGTTCCATTGACCTTAAAATAGTTGCGTTATTTGAAGCTGGACATTTATTTTCATCAATGTATGCAGAATTTGACATATGATACTCACCAGTACGCTTAGGAGTTGACATATCATATTCATATAGACACGACATTTGAAAATGTGCTTATCACCACTCCTTGTTAAGCAAAGAACGTTGTAAGAGCATCATTCATGAATTGATGTACCTACTGTAGTGATAGAGTTACTGGGGGGTTAGCTACGTTCGCTTAACTAAACTTTTTTTATTGCCGCGGTAAAAAGGGTCACGATTCCCGTACTTTAGTTTGATGCCAGGCATCTAGTTTCTTATATTATTTTTGTATCATATAATTTGTATCATATTTTGTACATTAAAAACAAGCACCAAACTTTGTTTTAACATAGTGCTAATATTAAAGTACTCGTGGGCCCGGCGCGACTTCGTTCGTGTGGCGGTCTACACTTACTCACCCTACACTACCCTATACCTACCCTACACCCGCCCTACACCTACCCTACATCTACCGTACTCCTACCCTAGGCCGTAACTAAAAATCTCACCCTATTGACCAACATACTGACTTCCACCGACAATAGTATAATAGGCAGAGAAATCCAACTTGCATAATAATCTAGATAGATAAAATTCATATTTGAATTATGATACCCTACATAGACATGATGCGAATTACAATAAAGAAGGATATAACATAACAAACAATAAACTTGTGCATTAATGCAAATACAGGTACAATAGCAAATGGGGGCTGACTCAATATGAATAACAGTGATGCAACCGGAACATATATTTTGAGATAATGGGTATATGCGTTTAAAACTCAGTGCCTAAGGTGCCAAACAAACTCACGGCCTGCCTGATGGTAAGGCAGCCTATGGACGTTTGTAATACCAGGGGCATCGTCCACGCGTTGCCGACCCCGTAAAAACCTTTTCACCTTTTTCTTGAACTTGTACTCTCCAGGAAAACCCTCTCCAGGTAGTTCATTCTACAACCTTGGTTGGAAGAAAGTTCCTTTGGAATCGCACAGTTCGCGACCAATTTGGCTTCAAGGTACTTTAACTTTTAATTAAATTAACTTTGTATACTTGTGACAGGATTATCTAGATCTAGACCCAGAGCGTCGGTGGCATAATAGTTAGTGGGTCGGCCTCGTAAGCGAAAGGTACCGACTTCGATCCACCATTCGAGTCACCATCTACCAATGACTGAGATAGTGAATAATAAGAATGTATTTAAAATATATATAAGAATAATAGGACCACGATAAGTCTGTATTGACTGACAGTAGTAAAAATGATGGATATGGCAATAATAATCTGTCCTTGTCAGTCCTTGTAGGTCCTTCTTGTAAACATTCAGTTATTTCGTCACTATTAGCTTGAACTTGTACTTTTAGTTTGTCTAAATTATTATTCATGCTGAAAATTATCTCCCGCACTTCCTTTTTAATTGTTTTGCCCATTATTTGATAATATTTTTCATAACTCACGAAAATAAACAATTTTACAGAAATCAAATTGTTTGTTATGACTTTAATGAATGACGTTCTACGACGTTTAAAAAGTTGCCATACTAAGACTTTTTAATTTTTAATGAGCGATTCGATCTTAACGTGGTCTTATTCTAGTTTATCAGTTTTCTGGCACCCGTAACACAAGCTTTACTTACTTTTGGGGCTAGATGGCGCTGTGTAAATTGTCTAAACATATTTATTTATTCACATTAGCTGAACACTAACCGACGCTCTTACGGTGAGGGAAAACATTGTGAGGAAACCAGCACATTCTGACGACTGTATGGTTGAAGCCCATGGAATAGATTGTATGATAACGTAAAGATGCTCATACTGTGATGGAATACATCGTGATGAAACCACTTTTTAACGCGCTCGTGCAAGATGTGGAAAGAGCTCGTTCCCGAAGTTTTTCCTTTGCGCTATGACATGGGGTTCTTCAAAACTTACTCCAAAGGCCATTATTGCATCAGCTCCCCTTAGGTTGCAGATGTACTGAACGGTGGCCGTTTTTTATCAGGTGAATCGTACGTCGGTGTGCCTCCCTAGCAAAAAAAATCATCACATTCACTCGACTGCATGTGTAATTATTTGCTTGCTTTTTAAGTCCATGGAATAGATTTTGCGATAGCGTAGTATGGCGACTCGATTGGTAAAGTAAACAGTGTTGCTCTGTGCAGTAATCGTGAGCAAATATTGTTACAAGTGCATAAAATAACGTAACCACTCAGTTAAAGTTCCAATAGTTATATAGAACTACTATTGACATTTTGATTACTATGCTTATTTATGATCTTGACATTTATAAATTTTTATGAGTAATTCTATTAATTAATACAATTTTGTCATCATCATCATCATCATTACAACCCGTAACAGTCCACTGCAGGACTTAGGGCCTCTCCCACGAAAGGGGAGGTAATTGCCATAATCTCCACGCTTGGCAGGCGGGTTGGGGATCGCAGTGTTTAAATATAATAATGGAAAATGCTGCTGCCCATTTTCCAGACTACGGAGACTCTTGATCTTTTGCCTCGAAAACATTAGTCGCCTTGTACGACACCCATGGATGTAAGGGGTTGGTGCTATTCTACTCTGCCGGACACCACACGGCAAATACAATTTTGTATCACATTTTATTTATTATGTAACCTAAAATGGTAATTCATTTAATTAAGTTGATAATTGGTATGTTATAATAATTTTATGACGTGTAATGAAAAGTTACCAATAAACAATGTCTATGTCTATGTCTATGTCTAGTCAAGTTCGTAGTAGTTCGTTCAAGAGGTATATTAGAGGTCTCGTCAAAGGCGAGCAACGCATTAGTAACTTCCCTGGTGTTGCTGATGTTCATAGGCGGCGGGGACCACTTTCAATCAGGTGGCCCGGCCCCTCTTGCCTGTTTGTCTGCCGCATAACATAAAAAATCATTGCTACTTTTGTTGTTTGTTTGTTCTTTTTTATTAGGCTAGCAAGACATTTGACCGCCATCTCACCTAGTGATAAGTGACGATGCGGCCGATAATGAACTATGCCTATCTTGGACAGCCTATTCACTCTAGACTTGGTTATCCAAATGATATGAAAATCGGAGTTGAGTAATGTAGGTATTATTCTAGGCACCTATTAGTTTTTTTATTCAATCTGGCGTCAAGGAGTCCGCTTTGACCATGATCCATAATTTGGCAGAACAATTAAATCTGCAGACAAAATCCCATCTTATTACATTAATCGGTACAAGTTTGCAACAAATAATAATTCCATCTTACAAATATTTTTGATTTGGTTTCGAAAGTACCTAATAGCTAGAGTTTGAATCCTGAAACCTTGGAGGTTGAAAGTTTCAATTCTGGCATTGAAGGACTTAACATCTACGATTAAAGCCGATTTCATTACCGAATTAATTAAAAATCTCAATAATCATACTATTGTAACTCCTGTACTTATATTTTTTATACCTCTAAGGTGGCAAATAAGCTTACGGCTTGCCTGTTGGTAAGCAGTCACCGCAGCCTATGGACGTTTGCAATACCAGGGGCATCACCCACGCGTTCCCGACCCCGTAAAAACCTTTTCACCCCTTTCTTGAAGAACTCCATGTTGTACTCTACAGGGAAAACCTCTCAAGGTAGTTCATTCCACAACCTTAGTGTGCGTGAGAGATAGTTACTTTGAAACCGCGTACAATTCGCGATTTATTAGGCAATAAAAACTTTACATACATATATAGAAACCCTACCTAGCCCCAAAGCCTCGCAACCGACGTAAATCCTCCACACCTCTCTGGCTGGAAGAGATCTCTTGCAGAGATAAGCTCGCCTTTGTGAACTTTAAGGTCTTAACTTTGTAACATTGTTTCATGTACAATAAAGAATATATAAATTCCGCACATCCAAACATCCAACCGCCAGAACTACAAATCGCCTCATTCGATTTCAGGCACGCGCTGAACCGAATGCCGTCACAGTAACTACTGAGCGTGGATGACGACAGATCTAATCTGGACTAAGCATTGGCGTCACCAGCGATGCGCCGATTCTATGCATCCATTCATCTGACGCAAACTATACAGCCTGACCTTGCAACAGCTAATGCAAGGTGTGTTAGTGCTCAAGAATTTACGCTCCATTGTTTGTGACTCATTTGGGTAATAATAAACTGTAATACTATGTCACTAATGCGACGGCACGATGTGATTGAGTTCTCGTGGAAGGGTAATCGATTTTGAACCGCCGATGCGAGAAGAGGGGTGTTTTGTTTTGAAGTGTGTTATACAGGAGCTTCTAATGAATGGTACCATGGGGTACCGTATGATAAGCAATTTTTACTACGGCACAAATTCTGAAAACGAAAAAAAAATCAGCTGTTTCATACATTGGATAGAATTAGTTAAAATGGTATGAAACCGGTAATTTTTTTTCGCGATTTCAGAGTTTAACTATTTTGTCATCACGAGCACATTCATACGGTACCTCTTTGTGTCATTAATTTGAATTCACTCAGTATAATATTATGTTGTATATAGAGACGACAAAAACTTAATGATGACAAAGCCGACATATATCGGAAACACCCAAAATCGTACAATTGTAACCAAACAAAGCTCTGAACCACCTCGATTAAACTGAAAAAAAAAGAAAGAAAGAAAAAAAAAACACAATCGAAATCGATCCATCTGTTCGGGAGCTACGATTCCACAGACAGATCATCTAACAGATAATACTTCAATTTTATAATAGGACACGAAGACCAAAGGCTGCGCAATTTTTTCCATACAAACGGAGTCCCCATTTTCCTCCCTGAATTTTAGCTCTAGAGTGTTGATTTTTAAACACAGATATCTAGTATTTGCCATTAGCATGACGTTTAGTTTTTATGTGTACATTTTCGTAAGTACATAGAAATTATCATCATCATCATCATCTCGGCGTTATGCCTCGGTTGCGCTCAAGCGCGGTGTGAGAGCCCGGGGTCCGCCTACATAGAAGCAATGACCCAACAAAACAAAAAAAATTACCTGGTTTCAATGTCGTCTTCGTAAAGTAAAGTATGCTGGACAGTGGAATCAAACCAGAGAAGTTCGTCAAAAGAATACAACCACAACTGCCTTATCTACTTTGAAGCCACGCAACAACGCTTGTGTTCTGTTTCGGTAATTTGGCCAGTAACTCGTTTTTTTTATGTTATACGGCAGACAAACAGGCAAGTAGGCCATCTGATGCAAAGTGGTGGACATCAACAACACCAGCGGGTCTAGCTAGGCTGCAAATTAGTGACAGTCGTAGAATGGAGCCGCGATCGCTAGGCGACTGACAATCGGAACCTGGCGTTTACGTTCGGCCAGATTCGCAACGTTCGCAGTACTGCGCAAATCTACAAGTGCCGGCCAAACGTAGCTGACGGGTTCCGATCGCCTATCGACAGCGACTGCACTCTGCGACTGTCATTAATTTCTATCTTGGCTAGACCCGCAGGGGCGCTATCAATGCGTTGTCCACCTCTTTAGGAATCTATCATACAAAAAGCGGTCCGCGTGTCTGTACGAGACACGAGTTCTATGGACCGCAGAACGCTTGACCGCTTTTCCTTTGTGCAGAACATGTGCAAACTCAGGTTTAAGCTCCGAAGTAAAGCACCTACATCACTGGCTAACAGCGTAGGTTTTAGAACACGTTGCTCTAGCAGCAAAAAGGCCCTCGACCGCCAAAACGACGATTCCCAAACCATCACCCTAGGAGCACTGAATACCCTACCTACACCTCATTGCAGAAATACAATAAGTGCTATTTAAAATAATACTGTTTGCCCACGGTATCTATAAGATCTAAATCTAGGTATCCAAGTGCAAATATTGCACAGATATTGCAAAGATTACGTTATCAGGCGAATTGACTCGTACCTATGTACATAGGTAACACGAATACACATAGATGACATCATCAAGTCAAATAATGCGAAATTATTAATAGAATACTAACTCGTATATTCTTGTTGGTATTATTATTTAATCAGGGTATGGCAGAATAGCAGGGGAGCGTGACTTATAATCATGTTTTGTACACACACATTGTTACAAAATTAATTAATCTCTTCCAGATAACCATTCAAGATGATATCAGAGAAATAATAAGCGGGAAATCATGTTTCTCTGTGCCATATCCCATTTTATTGCTTTTTTATATACGCGTTTTTTTCCCGCTTTTGTTATGTTTAAATGTATTTTTGTATTTTCCGTCTGTTTAATATTGTTGTCTATGTATTATCCATTTGGCAATAAAAAAACCGACATATCCATCTATCTATCTTAGTGAGACATTATTCTTGTTAAAACTATAGTTTGATTTCCTGCAAGATACAGTTTGCATGGGCAAAGTCGCGGAGAAAACTACTGCCTTAGTAATTGCAAAAATAAGATTTATAATAAAATTGAACTTCAATTAAACGGAAATTAATAATATTCGGCGCAGTTACACATTTTCCCTACATTCAGTTAATTATTTATTTATTATTTTATTATCTACCAACATCCGTTCAGAAGTTCAGAAGCCGGAAGGATAAATAACAAAATTCCATCTATCCTTACTTTCGTATTTATACAAAATGTTTGAAAACACAAACTCTTTCGGTGAGGGAAACATCGCGATGAAACCTGCACATTCAGGCGACTGAATGTGTACCCACGATCCAATTTGGTCATGTTCCCCTGGTAACAGGGTCACGGAGGTCAGATGGCAGTCGCTCCACTGTAATTACCTGATCTGCCAAATCCTTAATCATGGTCAAGTCGGACCCCGGGTCCTCGTGCGCGAGAGCACAATCGGGACATTAACACCAAGATGATGATGATTTGACAAACACATTGGAAGGATCACATCGACTATATTTGCAAACCGTAGAATCGGTTTATCTTCGCACTGAGTAGACTGAGAACTACGGTATCTATGGATGTAGCTCTAACTGCTTACCGTGGGCATGTTTCCACAGTTCTTAACTATGGACATATGTTATGAGGGAATTTAGATGTAGGAAGAACTTTAAAATTTTATCGGAACTTAGTACCGGAATAAAGTTTAATTACAAATTAACAAAATGGCTTTTGAAATATTGTTTTTTATCATATTGTATGAATACATGAATTTTAGAAATATGGTACCGTTTAATCTTTAAATATGTTAAAAATGACTATGAATAAATATAATAAGTATTAGCTATTATAATTTTATTTGTAAAAATATAATATTTCTATGTCCACAATTGGGGTTAACACAGAGATGCTCGCAAACATTATACTTAATATCTTGATAAATATGTATAATTACCTGTGTCATAAATAAATTATTTTGACTTTGACTTTCACTATGACATTATTAAGATAGTAACTACGTCAGATAAGACTGATATCGATTTACAGGAAACCGTTTTAAAAGTGCTTATCGGAAAACTCAAGAGCTCTGAATGACTATACTGCCACATTCCTTAAGAGGGTGATTATGAGATTAGAATGTAAATACTGAACAAATGAACAAGTATTAGTAACAATGCACATCAGTGCTCAGTCGGTACTAATCAGGATATGATAATCTGTGATATCCAGCAGGAAATGCGTATCAATCTAGACGTCGTACAGATTGAGGTCCTATAGTTCTGCCTTTTACGTAGGAAACAAATGTCTGTCCATGCCACCCACGCCAGGCACGGGAAGGAGAGGTCGGCCCAAGAAGCGATGGCTTGACGTCGTTATGATTGACTGCATGCCAATAAATCCATCACCAAGGATGTCGAAGACCGAGCGAAGTGGACCAAGAGGAGTATGAAGGCAGACCCCGGGCCCTCGCCAGAATGACGATGAGTTGATCTGCCTGTTAAGACACCTGATCCTTAAGTAGAAGGGGGTGGTGAAGATACTGTACCGGCACAGACATCAGAATAATGTACCAGACACCACACACACAATTGATAAAACTGAATAAGATACAATTATGTCACAGTATTAATAAAAAAAAACATTGTCGCTTTATCCCCGTTGTGCTCTCGCGCATGGCCAGGCCTTGACTAAGATCCAGGATTTAGCAGATCAGATAATTACAGTAGAGCGACTGCTATCTGACCTCCGTGACCCTGCCACCAGGGGAACCTGACCAGAATTGAAACATGGTTACACATTCAGTCGCCTGAATGTGCCGGTTTCATCACGATGGTTTCCCTCCGTAAGAGCATCCGTTAGCATTCAACTAATGTACATAGCCCAGAAAAGAGTCGTTGGTACATGGCCGCAGTGGGATCGAACACGGTACCCCACGGTTACGAGTCGGATACCTTAACCACTCGGTCACCAACGCTTTATCAATCATATCTATCATTGATGCGGTGTAATTTTCGCAATTTTTTGGTACGTGCCTAACGCAGATATTTTACTAAAGCCTTGTCATCGTGAATACTAAATAATAACTAGACAAGAATAAACAACTGTATCAAAATAATGACATTTTGGAAGTGTTATCGTGTTAAGGTTTATTTACAGATAAGAACATTTACAAAAAATTACCTATCAATTTACGTGTTCCGCTAAAATAAAGCAATCGATAAAAATGCATTCAATCGACGATCTTATCATCTTAGCGTGAATGTCACGGTTGTGCTCTCGTGCACAAGGGTACGTGGTCCGCCTTGACCATGGTCCAGGATTTGGCAGATCAGGTAATTACTATGGAGCGACTGCCATCTGACCTCCGTGACCCTGCTACTAGGTGAACCTGACTAGATCTGCAGATTTCATCACGATGTATTCCCTCACCGTAAGAGCATCGGTTAGCATTCAACTAATGTGCATAACTCAGAAAAGAGTCATTGGTACCTAGTCGCAGTGGGATTCGAATCCCGGTACCTTTCGCTTACGAGTCGGATACCGTAACCACTCGGCCACCAACGCTCCGACATTAAATTCGATCATATTTGGAAAAGCAAAGCGACCGGTTAGGAGTAGCCTAAACCGACATTCATGTGTTATAACCGACGGAAAAACGTCGGGAAACCCTCGACCAAGTACATATTCTTCATTATATCCTAAACTACTGAACTAATTATATTGAAACAAACGCGATATATGCGTTGCCGAATACTGGGCGAATGTAGTGTAAATCAGAGTGTATATCGCCACAGACCGACACAGATAGACAGATCCACAAATACACACGTCGACTTTTAACACCCCTGTTTTTTCGTCGGGAGTTAAAAAGGATAATGGTTTACCTTTACTGGTAAAAGGCTTAACGTCACGTATGTACAATCACAATATAGTATGTACAAGTACAATCAATTAAAAACACCAATAACCTAACCGACAAATGTCGGAAATCCCCCGATAGTCTTATACATGTACTCATTTATACTCGCATACTTTCCAAACTGAACGTACTGAACCGATTTTAGTCTAAGCTAAGAAACATCTTGATCAAACTGTCGGTAAATGAAATAACAGCATCAAAATAGGTCTATCCCGTCAGCAACTATAGACCTACACAGATACTCGCAAGTTCTGTATATTTGTTACATGAAATCCAATTACATGAACAGGAATCGTAGATGTCATGGGCGACAGTTACCGCCTTCCATGACTGAGTGCTCGTTGTCACTGAATACTATAAAAAATACATACATACAGACGACAAACTTACAATACTTATCTTTTCTCGTAGGGGGTTGAAAAAGGTCTCACGAAAAATTCTTGTAACTACTTCACCAACCCAAATAACACATATTATGAAACCCACCCCTATACCCCATAGCCTATCTATCACACAACCGAAAAAACACTCAAAACCCACCCCTATTAACTCCCAAGCTACTCTACCACACTCTACACAGCCAGGTTGGCTGTTCTGTAAAAAATCCTAACTAAATCAAATCGATTAACCAGAATTTCACCAACAGAGAAAACCACGTAAAACACACCCCTATTACCAACCACTATCACACACTGCCGCTTACAACTAGCTGGGCTGTTTGGGAAAAAAATCCTACCTAAATCAAAGGGATAAAACAAAACATCACCATAGAAAACTGCACTCTCCACATGGCACAAATAACGAGATTTTTTTTCCTTTTTTTGTTTATGCCTCTGTTTCAATAATTTTTGATATTTTTTCTCTGTGAATATTTGCGATTTATTTTATTTTGTGCCGTGTGTCTGAGTGGAATAAAAGTGTTTTACTTTACTTTACTTTAAACTAAACACGCAAAACCCACCTCTATACCCAGCCACAAACACTAACCTGCGAATCGGGCACCGCTGCGTACGCGCACACCGCGCACGCTAGAACGAGCGTCCGCGCAGCCATATTGCTCAGGCGTGCGTCCGCCGCCGCGCACAGGTGAACTCTGAGACCCAGTCAGTGAGAGACTCGGTCTGCGATACGCGATAACAGAGGCTGACGCATCGCTCATTTATTTTAGCAACTATTTTAGCGGGAGGGTGGCCGAGTGGGTATCCGACTCGTAACCGAGAGGTACCGGGTTCGAATCTTACGAGGCCATGTACCAATGACTCTTTTCTGAGTGATGTACATTAGTTGAATACTAACCGATGCTCTTATGGCGAGGGAAAACATCGTAATGAATCCCGCACTGAATGTGTACCCATGATCCAATCTGGTCAGGTTCCCCTGGTAGTAGGGTCACGGAGGTCAGACGGCAGTCGCTCCACTGTAATTACCTGATCTGCCAAATCCTGGGACATGGTAAAGGCGGACCCCGGGCCCTCGTGAGCGGGAGTATAACCGGGACAATTTTTTTATGAAGTGGAGTGTTTTTTTAATAATGTGTTTAACCGCCATCTTACTTGATGCAACGGGTGCACGAGAGGCTAAAGAGGTGTTTCAGGATCGTAGCTTGTGGCACTCGATGTCTCTGTCTATCCTTACCTCGAGTCCGCTAAGTTACTTGGCTAGATCGAAATGCAATTGAATGGTAATTAGATCGTAATAGCAACTCAACGGCAGTTTTAATTGTAGCAAAATACAACCGTACCAGAATAAAATCGCTAGACTTCACTTCAGCAGTGACCACTTTCCATGAGGTGACGTATGCCTGTTTTTTTAAATTAAAATTAAAAAAGAAGTCTGCAGTATCAGTCAGTGTCACAATAACTATAAAAATACCGTGTAGACAAATTAAAATAAATTTATCGTATAATTTCTCATGCGAAACTCCGAGATTCAGCCTAGGTCGCTCGGGAATAGGTACAGTCAGCTGCAGAGATAACTAACCCTCTAACCCTTACCATGCATGTAGGTATGCTAGGGCGGCCCATACACTACGCAGCTGACTGTACATGGTATTTCTTCCCAAATACTCGACATTACCTCATACAACACTTACAAATACGCCCTCCGTGTAAATATTTGTTAAATAATAAATTAAATTACTTACCTAATTACAATACATAGTGTAATACATATTCATATGTACATTAAGTTGTTGGTTATTCGGCTACGCAAGGAAATAGGAGACAGTTTAGTGATGACATAAGCGTTACGCCGGTACTTCCCCTTGAAGCACTTGAATCATCGAAATTCAAACAATCTTAGGAACACACACATTCCGATAAATGCAATGCATTTCCGTATTTGCAGATAAAATATGCAGGATAATAGACACCTTGATTGAGTTTGCCCCCGAGACGTAAAGAGAGACATGTACAATGCAACAAACCCGTTAACAGGTGGAGGTCTACAAATCAACTCGAAACCAATGCCGTGTATTCTAATAAGCTTTCTCATCAATATAATTATGAAATCATGACATAATATGATGACAGATGGCAGTCGCTCCACTGTAATTACTCGATTTGCCAAATCCTGGATCATGGTCACAGCGGACCCTGGGCTTTCGCGCGCGAGAGCACAACCGGGACAATATTCTAGTATACTACGTAAAAACTCACAGTATACAAATTTTATAGTCTTCAGTTTTTTTTAAATCAGCAGACAATCGCTTTTACAAAATGCCGACCTTGTTACGATAGAATCCAAAGTCACGGATAGAATCTACCATAGTTATGTATGTATTTTTTAGGATAGGGTAGATCAACTTCATGAATTAAACGGCGTTTTCTTTTTTATGATATCAACAGTGTCTATTTTCACTTTCACGGAAGCCGGCGTGGGTGGATGCGCTTTGGTAAGTAGGATAGGAATAATTACTGTTCAAACTTAAAGCTCTGTGCAGAGCCTGCCTGAAAGAAGAAGAGACAGTTGTCCACATCCTGAAGACCTGTAAAGGGGTGGCATCATAAAGGCCTGGGCATCTCGTAGAACCACAAACCCTTCCGGAGACGTTTGTGAAACTCAAAGGATTGCTACGTTTCCTGCAAGAGTTAGGATAGCAAGAACGATAGGGTACAAAGGAGTGCATCACATCCACGCAGAATAGGCGCGAGTTCGTCAGACTGCAGAAATGGCCCGGATACATCTACCTATCTACTGTTCAGACAATACCACATTTTGGCAAACTAACATTGAGCGTTACTTATTTCTAGGTCATCACGCGTGATGGTATTATACACAAACGAAACGGTTATTCATACGAAATTTCTCGATGCACACCGTGACTTTTCCTCCATACTTGCGTATGAGTACACCATTGTACCTCATTATTATTTTGACAAGCGAATTCTGTTACATACCGACACGCTCTTGGATGCAACAATGAAACAAGCTTTATACAGGCAATGACGAACATTGAGATTATTTTACTAATGTTGACTAAATTCTATTTCTGAATATATTATGACTCTCATGAGCGCCAAACTCTTACTCTGCCATGTACGGGTCTCTTCAAATTCATCATAGAATACCAACTGATACCGTATGCATGTGCTCATGATAAAAAACAACCTTTACTATGGCACCAAGGGCCTAATTCTCCGCTGTGACATCTCGAATTCGACATTTTTTCTAGCCTCAAATCGCCATTAATAATGACATTGAAATGTCTATTGCAGTAAAAAATATTTTCTCAACTATCTTCGGCAGTCGTATATTGTCGGAGATCAATTTCAGTGACGTTTTAATACAGCTTTTTGGATACAGAAAATGTCGAATTTGAGATGTCACAGCAAAAATCGCCCCCAGTTACCAACTGAAAAAATATCATAAATTTTGGAATTCGTTTTCAATTTTTTACGAAACTGCTGATTTTTTTAGTTCCTTGTGCCCTGAAGCCAAATGTTCCTGGCGGAATATCTGATTCAATAAACGAAAAATTATTGCGGTCTCTCTTAGTTCTATGTTTATTCATACGTAAAATCTACCTGACCTTCTTGAATGGATCGGCATAGCGTAGAGTAACTACAAGGTGTCTCAAAAGAAAGATTATATTTAGTGGATCGATTAAAAAAAAAGTAAGCCGTGTATCGCAAAACTGTTTATTAATTATTAAAAAATACAATTTGGGAATTTATTTCTTAAAAATAATATCGTCGAAATGTAGACCCTCGCGTTCGCGGCACTCATTTAATCGAACAGTAAAATTACTTATGACGGCTCGGCAGGTGGCATCAGTGATGACTGCCATTTCGTGACGGATATTTTCTTTCAAACGCGCCAGGGAAGTCGGTTTATTGGCGTAAACTTTAGATTTAAGATAACCCCATAGGAAAAAGTCCATAGGGGTTAAATCAGGACTGCGTGGAGGCCAATTTATGTCACCTCTCCTGGAGATCAATTTGCCCGAGAAAATTTCACGACCTCGTGGCAGAGATGTATTGGACGTGTGTGACGTTGCTCCGCCTTGCTGGAACCATTTGGCCAGGAAAGCCAGGAAAGTTTTGCAGTTCAGGCACCAAGAAGTCATCCAACATCTCCACATAACGCTCTGAATTCACTGTAATTGCACGCCCCCTTTCGTCTTCAAAAAAGTAAGGGCCGATAATTCCTCGCGCCGACATCGCTGCCCATACGGTCACTTTAGGCGAATGAAGGGGTTTCTGATGCTTGCGTTTCGGATTCGTTGCACTCCAGTAGCGGCAATTCTGCTTATTTACGTTTCCATTGAAATGAGCTTCATCCGAAAACAAAATGTTGGTAAACGTTGAAAAGCGCTCAATTGCCTGAATTTCGAAGTCAAGCCTCTGACTGGCATCTTGGGGCTTTAGTTCTTGCACCAATTGAATTTTGTAGGGGAGCAGCTTTAGATCTTTGTGCAAAATGCGGTGTAATGATGATCTATGCACATTTATAGCACTTGCGCGCTTCCGAATTGAAAGGTTCGGGTAATCAAGAACAGACTGATTAACACTCTCCACGTTTTCTACAGTTCTTGATGACCTTGGTCGCCCGGATTTTGGTTTTCTCAGCGATGTACCGGTCTCTTGAAACTTTTTGACCCATTTTCCAGTAAGAGGAATGCTTGGCGCATCATTTGAGTGGCGAAAACCTCGAATACTGCAGAATCTCCTACGCGCTACAATCGCCGAATCACCGTTTTTGTAAAACTATCGCACTCACAACGCGCGGTCTGCTCCTGAGAACCGCTCCATAGCGACTGAATTACCAAGAGCCAGGCTACCGATTGACATAACACCCGCGCTCCTCGGATTCGTAGCGTTCACGCAGTAAACTAAATAAATATAAAATTTACTAATATAACTTTTAAATAAACCTTTCTTTTGAGACACCTTGCATATAACCTAGCTTTCTTGTTACTGTTCACTATAAAAAGGCCGTTTTCAAAGGACCAATTATATGCAAAATTCTACGGTTAATAGTATTCAAGTACTTGATTTGTTTGTAAAGGTATAGTTTGTACTCTGTAATCATTTTCCATTTCCATTCTGTTTACTAATATTTAATGCACTTTCACTTAACTGTACCTTTACATTATCAGATATCGAAAGCTGAGCGTGTAATTCTTAGTTATATGCTTGCTTTTCATTAAATGATTGATGGACATTCAGAAGTATAGGTAATTGCATAGACGTTTGTGCTTAGCATAGTCTGGTAAAACACCGTTTAGCAAAAGAAGCAAAACACAGAAATTATACTTTTAGTATAAGTTTAGTAAAAGTTACCTATTCATCTTTTTATTGAGCTTCATGGCAGTTAAAGATGATTGAGAAAATATAACCCACTTATTGAAAACTTGAGTAAAAATAACAAAATTAAAAATGTTCAGTTAAATTCCAGATTTTTTTTCAGTTAAATCTTAAAAGCTTTTACTGAATCTAAAAGGTTTAAAAGCGCTTTCCTAGTAGAAGTGCTGCTGGCTGACAAATCCGCTTGCCGCTGAGCGAGGATTTACCTGCGTAACTGAAGCATACCTTCTTTGCCTTTAACATGGCTAAATCATGTTAAATATTAGAAGCAGCCGAAACCCATAGCTCCACTATATGTAATAGGTACAGACTTCACGCTGTGGCGCCCAATGATATTTTCTATCATTGATAATAGTGACGATCTCCTAAAATGAAACAGCAAGTCGTTTCCAAGGTATATTGAAGGTAGTCACTGGCCTACAATAGTATACAACGTCACTGTTCATAATAAGTTACAATGGAATCTTAAATTACTTACGGTTACTTTCGTCAAAACGGTCACTGAATACGAAATGTATGACTATCCTAGCAATCATAAAGTGGGTCATGCATAAAAAAACTGTTCTATTGAAAACATATTACCATTTCAGTACTTCAACTACTTGAATATTAGAATCATCAATAGCCCACAACAGCCCATTGCTGGACTTAAGCCTCCCCCACAGTAGTGGAGAGCTTTGCCATAATCTCCACGCTTGGCCGCCGGATTGGAGGTCGAAGGGTCGAATATGCACAGCAAAAATGAGGCTGAACATGTTCTACTTCACCGAAATCTGTTGCAAAAAAACGGGTCCAGGGCATTTTTCATACAAGAGAAACAATTTGAACACCTTGGATCTCCCCTGGGAACTTCCTTGTTTGCAATCTGATTAAGCACATCTAGAGCATGGATGGAGGACTTCTAGAGTTCCTAAGGTACCTAACTGATCCAAAAGGCCGTTTACTACACAGCAGAAAAAATTTACGTCGGAATTTCGAATTCATACACCGGTTGTATGGAGTCGGATTTGGGTGCAAACTTTCTCGCTGTAGCGTGAATGGCCTTTTCTATCGGTTAAGGTACCTTAGGGACGCTAGACCTCCTCCAAGCGTGCTCTACAAGTGCAAAATCAGATTGCACCCAGAATGTTCTCAGAGGGAGTTCCTAGATCTCCAAATTGTCTCTATTGTATGAAAATATCCCATGTGCGCGTTTTTTTTGCAAAAGGATTACTAGTGGTCTTTGAGAAGGGATTGACGCTTTATTCTGCCCTGCCGGCCACCGGAATGATGGCTGAAAAATAAATTAAAAATTTGAATGCTCCTGCGGGAATTAATAATTCTCTTAGGGTCAATATTCTGGTTGTGATATCGCGCGCGAGGGCCGCAAGGGCTCGGCTTGACCATGTAATGCAATGGTGATGGAAAACATCGTGAGGAAGTCTACTGCTGCTGACTGCTTCTACTGCGACTGAATGTGTAACCGTGACCCAATCGCGTCAGGTTCCCCTGTTAACAGGTCACGGAAGTGAGACGGCAGCCGCTCTACTGTAATTACCTGATGTGCCAAATGCTGGGTCGTGGTCGTGGCGGAACCCGAGCCCTCACGAGATATTGACGCCAAGATGTTTATTAATATGCCGGGTATTGTGTAGAATGGCTGAATGGAATCTATTTCCTCTTCCTGTTTTGGGGAGGCTCAAACCCAACAGTAGATTGTTATGGGCTCTTAGTGAAGATGAGGATGAATAATAAGATCATTTTCCTCTTGTCACGAAGATTCAGTTAAAAGCAGTCGCCTGGTAAACGCTGAGAATCAAGAACCCGATGGCGTAAATGATTAGCACGACGTCCATGGCTGTAGCGAAGAGTTCCCTGGCAAGCTGGTCACCGGCCAGCTGCCTCATGTGACTCCTGGCCAGAGCGTACATCCTCACGCATTGAGCCATCACCACCTCAGCTGTCTGCATTACCGATCTGAAAAAAAACTTGCAATTAAGTTTCACGCTGCACGCTGCTGCCCATTTTCCTACGGAGACTCCAGAACTTTTGCCTGCCTTTTGCGCGTGAGAGCACAGCTTCTGCTAGCCTTGCTGAGTGGTGATCCTTGTAGGAGCTGTCAGCTGCGGTACGAATGGCCTCCCCCAGAATACAATCTATATAATAATATCTCGGAGGCTGTGTGGTGACTGGCAGAGTAGAATCAAACCATACCCCTTACACTCGTGTGTAGGCGACTAAGGTTATCGAGGCAAAAGACCCTTGAGTAGGAAAATGGGCAGCAGTGATTTCAATTGTTATATTTATAACTCTGCGATGTCCAACCCGCAGGCTAGGCGTGGAGATTATGGCAATAATCTCCCCTTTCGTAGAGAGACCTTAAGTTCTGCAGTGGACTGTTACGGGCTGTGATGATGATGATAATTAAAAACCTTTATTTTTATAATTATTGTATTGCATTTTATTTGTTTTTATTTTGTATAATGTTATTTATTGCACACAATAAACAGCATACAGATACTACAAATTGACAGACTACACAACAGGCACCACTTATTTCTAAGAAGAAATCTCTTCCAGCAGGCCTATAGAAGAGAGATATGGTAGAGTATTAGGTAATATGTTATAAGTACTATTGTATCACATGGCTTTTTTGGCTGAAATGAAGAACTTTATTATTATTAAACGTGTTTAAGAATTAGGTGCAAGCGTGTAGAAATTATGTTGTCTTCTGAATTAGTCCTTACCTATTCGTTTTTGGCACCCCTTCGGGCAAAATGAACCTTTCGACGCATGTACCAAAAACGCAGGGTATTATTTTTTTGGAAGAAAACATTAATTTTCTTTCCAGTTTTCGAACTGTAAGGTTTAACAATAAGCGTTTATTATCTTTAATTTGAAGCATTGGACATTTGAACATAAAATTGATAAGAACCACAGAGATTGAATTATTCTTTAAAATGGAGGGAAACCCTTTAGAGATGTTGGTTTTGATAAGAAGAAACATTGATTTGAAAAGAAACTAGTTAGTTTGGTACCTACACTTCATCTGCACAATTCAGCTCTTTTCATTAAAAAAACACAAATTTTGTAAGGAAATTCTGACGCGTTCGCATCCTCTTACCTTTCCGCGTCTATTCAGATTTCGTTGTAAAAAGCAAAAAGCCAACGGCACGCGGTGTTCCCAGGCGGTCACCCATCCAAGTACTGAACGCGCCCGACGTTGCTTAACTTCGGTGATCGGACGAGAACCGGTGTTTTCAACGTGGTATGGACGTTGGCGACTAAAGAGCTATATTTACCGCTCATATCTATCACGGATCTCAAAAGTTGATGTTTTTTTTTTATAATTGTATGTATCTAACCAATAACAACCCCTTCTTTTGGGCTTCGCCGCAGTCGGTGTAAAAAAGCAAAAAGTCAACGGCACGCGGTGTTCCCAGGCGGTCACCCATCCAAGTACTGAACGCGCCCGACGTTGCTTAACTTCGGTTGGCGACTGACGGCCTATATTTACCACTCATATCTACCACGGTGCTCAACATTTTCTGTTTTTTTATTATTTTATATGTATATCCAGCCAGTCAAATTCAAAATTCAAATTCAAATTTAATATTGTCCTGTTTATGTTTGAGATTGTGTATGAAATTATTTCCCCGCTAAACAGAAAATTTTACCTAATTGTTGTAATTTGTGTTTGTGAATGTTTTTTCTTGTTGTGGCAAATCAATAGATAAATGTGAAAGTATCGAAGTGAATTTCCCACCGCTTAATATACTCGACGCGTAGGTACCTACAACAGCTTACTTCCAGCAAAGTTGATAAAATTATAGGTCAGGTTAGGTTAGGTTTATCTACCAGTCATAGTCCTCATAACACTCCCCATTGTACAGCCGGTAGAACACACACAGGGAGCCAAAGTCCATTCGATCAGCCAGTGGTTCTAACTTGCCTGTCAGTATGGTATCGTCGACAATTCGTACGGCGCGCCTCTGTATAGAATCTAAGTGATTAAGCAGGTCGGCGGTTTCCCCGGCCCAAAGATGGGAACAATACTCCATATGTGGCCGCACCTGTACCTTATACAGCAACAGGCGCTGTTCTGGGGTGAAGTATCGCTTAGACCGGTTAAGCACACCAAGTTTTTTCGAGGCTAGTTTAGCCTTACACTCCAGGTGACTTCGGAACCGTACGTCGTCTGATATGTCGACACCAAGGATCCCGATACTTTCTGAGATGGAGAGGGATGTTCCTTGGAACTGCGGCACCATGACAAAAGGATCCTTTTTGGCGGAAAATGCGCAGACCTGCGTCTTATGTCAGTCTGATAGACATTTTAGATAAGTAGATACCTATATTATTTAGTTAGATCATAACTTATAATATGAATAGGCTCTCTTTATATCATCGTAATGTGTTCCCTTGTTATTAATGCATTGCAAAACATTTTCCGCTTGCTATTACTTTAAGAAATTCAAAATGGTTCCCAGGATAACGGCGCCATCACAAATTCCAACAACCCCTTAAAATCTAGAAAATATTTGGGAAAATCCCGTTGGAAAATCAAAAAATCAAAAGAAACTGAGGCATATTTCATTTGCTATTTTATTTTATAATTTTAGCAGCGCCATCTGCGTTTAGCTTACTAAAGCAGGTGGTACACGCGAGCATTAAACCGCCTCGAATGAGCCACGCAATGATGAGCTGTGTCTATTGCATCATGTTTCTATAATACACTAACAGATGGCGCCATTAGTTATGATTTTTCTTTACAACATTATGGTATTGATCGTTTGGTTTAGAAGAGCGAGCAAGTATCTAAGTACTTACCACCATCCACCTACGGTGGGCCCAAACCATACCCTCTTTCATTTTACGCATTTGCTCTTACGAGTTGCATTGGGCGACGCGGCGCTGCAATGCCATTTGTATGAGTTTGACGTGCCGCGTCGCGCCGCACCGCGCCGCGCCGCTCAAGCGCGTCTAATACATACAATATAAGTAGGTAAACCAACCTTGCCGCACGCGCCGTACAATAAAAACGACGTCTTGAGGAAGAGGTCAAAATTAGCAACACAATAATCAAGAAACTAACTCTGCAGCGGCGGCTCAAGTTAGCTGCGAGCGTTATATGTAGGTACAGTCAGCTACACAATGAATGGACTATCATCATTCTCTCATTTCATCATTCATGTCATTTCACTCTGCAGCTGACTGTACCTACCTACTTTCCAAAACATTAGGTACAGTCAGCTGCAGAGAGAACTGACCTCTCCGGAATGTATGCTAACGGATCCATTCATTCTGCAGCTGACTGTACCTGCCAAGTTGCATGATAAATGTGCAGATTTTTACTTTGCAAATTAAAGTTTTACGTCTTGTTCGTGTGAATTTACTAACCACCCAACTACCCACCACACCTTGACTACTGCAAACTAACTTCCAAGACGCGAGGTGTAGGTATCTTACTCCCAAGCACAAACCGTGACAGTTCTGATGCACAAACCTGGTTGAGCAGTACCATTGAGGGCAAGTGGTGAGGCTGAAGATGGGCAGCAGAACAGCCATCAGGTACGTGATCCCGGTGCGGTCGAAAGATGGATTTTGCACCATCACCGACCGCTGGACCAACGGCACACTGCAAGTTGTTTTGTAAGTTAAAATTGGGCGAAAGAGACTAGAGGAAGACCTAGAAGGAGTTACGTGCACGGTGCAGCAAGTGAAGAAGATATTGGGAGTAGTGTCCTACCGGAAAATGAAATAAAAACTGACGATACAGTGAAATTGTGATTGGTCCATAGACATGAGTGAGGCTCAAAGGCTTTGATGATGATTACTCGGAATAGATAGCTATCGGCGGACTTAAAGCCATTGATGCTTTATCTACCAGTCAACCAGTAAACCATCTAAAAGTTTAAATACTGTTAATTGAAATGAATATTCTTCTTCTTCACTTCTTATTTCTTAAGGACTTGCTTCCACGCACATAAGTTGGTGGAATGAGCTCCCTGAGGAGAACCTAGAACATGGAGTTCTTCAAGAAAGGGATGAAAAGGTTTCACAGGCCAATATGGTAATAAATTCTCGTATTGCAAACTTGAGGCTGCGGTAACTGCTCACCATCAGACAGGCCCTGACTTTGAGCCTCTTACACATCGTTGAAGGGTACCTGCTTAGTTGAACGGCAATGTTCTCCGTCGCGATGGATTGTGATGTGAGCCAGTGATTCATCTCGTCACTGAAGTCGTCGGCGAGAGTGTATGACGATAGCGAACTCTGGAGGAAGACCTGTGCACAAAAGTGTTTGATGATTACCTAACTTCAGATTAGTGTTTATTTTTGGGGTCCGACTCATACCCCGTGGTACCTGGTTTGGACACCAGTGCCGATATGTACCAATGACTCTTTTCTGAGTTAGTACACTAACCGATGCTCTAACGCGAGTTCAGGCGACTGAATGTGTAACCATGATCGAATCTGGTCAGGTTCCCCTGTTAACATGGTCGCGGAGGTCAGATGGTAGTCGCTCCACTGTAATTACCTATAATAATCATTATGTTGTTAATGTCCTGGTTGTGCTCTCGAGCACAAGGGCCCAAGGTCCGCCTTGACCATGGTCTAGGATTTGACGATCAGGTAATTACAGTGGAGCGACTATCGTCTGACCTCCGTGACCCTACTACCAAGGGAACCAGACCAGATTAGATCATGGTTACAAATACAGTTGCCTGAATTTGAAAGTTTCATTACGATGTTTTCCCTCACCGTAAGAGCATCGGTTAGAATTCAACGAATGTATCAGCTACTAATTTGGCTGATCCGGTAATTACTCTTCTGTAATTTCCTGATCTGCCAAATCCTGGATCATGGTCAAGGTGACCCCGGGCTCTCGTGCGCAAGAGCATAGATTATTAACGTCAAAATGTCCATCAGTGTTAATTTTTATCATTTTTTATCTTTAAGCTGGACCAGTAATTTGACCATCAAACTGGAGATCCAGAGTCCAGGAACTGGGTGGATGACCGTCTCGTACTTTGAGGCTAGTCTAACTTCAGCACCGCAGAGTGCTGGCTACTCGATTAGGTGACTCATAATACCCTCGACCAAGCGAGGTTGACCAAGTTCTGTCGCTGGGGACCCTAAGACTAGTTGAACACTCTCAGGAGTCAATTGGGTATATAATTTTTGTATATCCAATTACACATTTGCTCATATATTTATAACTGTACATAACATATCAGTACTTATTAATACTTGATATCGAAAAAGAGTATCTTAAGATGCCAGTGTGCCCCTAAAAAGAAAAGTTTTTATAAGGGCTTTTTAAATATCCCTTTACATTTGTCGTCAGTTTTGCCTCTTTAGAAGTGAGATGTAGCTTTATGAAATTACATCTAGACGGTTGTAACTTTATGAAACCAGATGTAACTTTATGAAAAGGGTAAGTAACGAAATGAAATATGCACCCATTGTGTCTGATTATACCTAAAAGTTTCATCGTAATCGGATTGGCCATTTCCAAGAAATTGAAAATCTGCTTGTATAAAAATTCCAGTTTCCTTCATTTTTGCGATACCAAACGCTAATTTCATAGGTAAGGACCTGATATGACTGGAAATTGAACGACAACACAACTATAGAATTGATTGGCATAACAGGTAGCTGCTTACGGAGTTCCTACCTGGTCCGCGGCTACCACATGACATATGATCCTAGGCTTTCCTTTGCCAGATGTAGGTCTATAATGAGACACTTGGCATCAACTCACCTTATTCTCTTCACTTTGACTAGAGAAAGTGTTAGAAGCCATAATCTTTGAGTCACCTATCGACCTGTCCCTTTCCACAAGACTGTCTGCTATCTTAGCAACCCTGGATCCCATAGTGACTGACCAATCACCAGCTCGACTGACTTCAGCAACCGTCTAACACATGCTAGCATTTATGCCAGCATGGTTAGCGGTAAAAAAGTATACTATTGCATGGATTTTTGTGCTTTTTAATAGTTTGTGTATGGCTCGATATTATGGTTATTTTCTTGGTTATTTGGACCACATTTTGCCTGTCAAGTATATGACGAGTTGTCAACAGCAAATAGGTTTAGTTCTTAAAGAGACAATCTTCTTTTGAAGTGAAAAAAGATTGTATTAGATTATAATCGTTATGCAAGTAGAAAGTCGTAGCAAAATATAACTTATCTGCAGATGGGCTGCCTTTTTCCGTCCCTGCATTTGCATTAGTGTGTGTGCTACAGATATGTGTGACATTTTGTCTCGTATTTAAACTCGAAATGTACTCCCTGCTTCTCTATTTACATTTTTTTCTCTATGATCCGAGCCACAGACTAATCCGAGCGGTCAATCCCGGCTTCTTTATACCAGGGTCCGATTTCCTACTTTTTCTTCCCCGCCTTGCACCACCCGTCGTAAGCCGTTGACTCCCGCGGCCGTGTCCGATTCGGCTATGTCAATCCATCACTTCTTGGGTCTCCCGCGGGAACTTTTTCCTCTGATACAGGCAGGTTTAGGCGCCTATTCCACATATCCTTGGGGCTTACGCAATTCGTAACAAAACCAGAACTGGCGTGCCTCTTCGATCTTATCCGCGATGTGCGCTGCGACGGATGCCATGCCAATTCCATCAACATCGACGTTGTCACCGGGTCAGATAAGTTCGACAATTTTGACTAGGCCTTGTATGTTTATACACTCGTCAAACGAGCGTTCAACACTTGATCAACTTATAAACAATTTTTATTAGCAGAGCTGGTCTGCCTGCTTCGTTGGATAGATAGACATGGATATAGACAAATATTTATTCGGTTCTACATTACATCCTTAACAGTGAGTACAGTAAATTATAATGATAGAAAATTACTTAAGACCAGCCAGTATATAAGTAGATAAGTATAGATGTAAAAAATGACCCAATCTGACCCAAATATTTCGGTCACACTCCACTGGTAAGCGTAATTAAATTGACCGAAATGCAACACCGCCATCATTAAGCTGTTAATTCGGTAGTCCACAACAGAACTCCACTTTGTAAAAAAACATTTTTTACCACCTACGCGGTATTTCTTTAATTCTTTACTTGTCACTCTTCGTGGGGTCGCGCTTGTGTGAAAAGGCGCGAACCGCGTGACGCCATTGTTCAAATTCGATTCGAATTTCGAACCTAGATACCCCGTCGTTTAATTATTCGCGGTTGCCAGTTTTAAAAAGTAACTTTTTACACGTATATTTTTTCTCACTTTTTTAGCTTGGAGAAAAAATGCGCAATGATTTTGCGTAATTTTGAAGTGAAAGAGAGACATCAACACAGACCTCCAGGCATAAGTTACAAGTCTTTTATTAAATCTGATGTCTTATTTAAGCGACACGATGTTTATTTTTCAACAATGCGTCGTATAAAATAAAAAAACTCACAAACAAGGCATTTTATGACAAGGCGTTATTAACACGTAGTTATGACGACGGCCTTAGTGGTTCAGTGCTTAACATGCCGGTCGCCACGCAGAGGTCCCGGGTTCGATTCCTGGCCAAGCCGAAATTGAAATTATGAATTTTAATTTCTGTTACGGGTCTGGGTGTAGTATGTATAATAAGTATGTGTTAAAAAAAAGTAGTTAAGTAGTTTATCAGTTATCTAACCCATAACACAAGCTTTGCTTTCTTTGGGGCTAGATGGCGCTGTGTGAAATAGTCCAAGCATATTTATATTATTTATTACTTTATTTCTTAATCAAAAGGTCCAGCAAATTGTGCATTGGTGACACACAAACGATCAGGGAAATAGCTGCACTTGTGTTTATTACAATGTAGGAAGTGGTACGACATTATGGGAATGCTCTCGCGAAGTGGTTCATGCGAATTGATTATAGAGAGACTTCCTAAGTAGTGGTTTGTGTTGACCGCCCCTGGCATGATTGTTTTTAATATTAGCCGGCTCCTGAGATATCCAGGGGATAACCAGTCATATTGTACACGGTCTGCGAATCGATTCAAAGGAATGTGAGTTCCAAATCGTTGTGCTAAGGTTTGTTTTGCGCTGTAATGTCCGTGCAATACTCTTGGCTGTCTCTTGATGATATTTGATGACTGTATTAAGAATAACCTGTCCTATAAGCCAGTACTCGATTGAACCTGTGAACTCGTTAAGAGATATTCAAGAGCGAATCGCTATTCATATAATTTTATTCCTGTGAGAAACTAACAGAGGGCTTAGTGCGAGTTTCGCTACTATTTTACTTTTCTATCGCATTTGTGTAACAAATTAGTATGAAAAAATGTACAGCGCCATCTAGTGGTACGTAAATGAAGTTTTTTTCTTCATTTAAATTTCGACCTAAACGCAAACGCGATAGTAAAGTAAAATCGAAGCAAAACTTACACTTAGCCATGTACAATTAGCTCAGTATGGTATGTTTCTTTTTATACCAAAACCATTTTCCCTTTCAGACATGAGATTCGTCACAACCACTGAGTGGGCGTGCAAAATCGAAATTATTGAACTCTCGAAAGTGAAAAGGAGCGCCATTTTGTTTTTCTAAAAAATATTTTTTTGCGCTCACTACACTGCGGTAGCCGGCACTGGCCACGCCGCGGGATGTCGGGCTACCGCGTGGCACGATTGATTGATTTTTGCGATTTTTTGACTTATCGCTATTTGATTTGGGTCACTGGCGGTACTTGGTACTGACACGTTGGAATTTGGCATCGCAGGCGCGTGAGGTGTTGACATCGACTTAAACATATTTAAAAAAAAGACAAGAACTGTTGGCGAACGTTTTTCTATTGATTAAGTATAAAAAAAAACATGTATTTCATGATAGTATATATTTATATTTAATATCTGTAGTTTATTTATCAGTGCTTAATATTGCCTCCACCTCTCTTTAGATCTTTGTTCAGAGGGTCTAAGGTTGGTTGAAAAGAATCCCATTGTGGGATGAGCCCGCCATTGCTTTGTAAATTTATACTTTTGTCATTCCTGTAGGTATTTATTATGCAATAAAAAATTAACATACATACAAACATATTACGTTTCATACAACATATGCTAACACTGACGCAACCGAGTCAAATTTCCTAAGCGCTTTTAAGTGCCTATCTCCTAAAATCATAATACCTCGTTAATCCTCTCGTATCATCAGAATGTTTACCCAAACTCATCAACATTACGGTCAAATATTTGACCAAATTAAAAAAAAACATCCATATGTTGGCCTAATAAATTCGGAGTCAACCCTTTGTGTACCTAAGCGGGCCGTTTAGACCCCTATTATAATATTTAATGCTAAACAAACACAGGATTTCGCCGCCAAATGACTTCATTCAGGCCAACATAGGGTAATCGTTTGAACGAGTTGATTTTAAAATCAAAATAAAATGAAAAAAGCTAATGGTCCCGTTTTGGGAAATTACGACCGTGTAATGTTCTAACATTTTTGTAATAAAATTATTTTGCTTTTAACTTTTTTGTTTGCCTACATAAATAGGAATTAGTTGCTTTTCTTAAATTTTATAAGAATCGAGAAACAATACTGTAGAAGGTAATAAAATCGAAGGAAAATATTATTACATACTATGTTACTTACTAAGTCTACCGTGGCATTCGCAGTATAGGGGCCTTTTTGATATATACCTATTGGAATATGGGTAATTGCTGCCAGAGCAACGTGTTCCCGGGTTTCAGAGTGTTGCTAATGTCCTAGCATATTTGTATATCTAAGCATAATATGACGAGAACGTGAGTATCTTCTTTTTAGAACTATCCAGGCATCTCACCTGGTGGTAAATGATGATGACATGAAGTTAAAGCATGTATGTCTACGAACAGTCTATTCTCTCTTGTATTGAAGGCGATTTCTACCACAGTCATATAACTCTGTCGTTCCTTGGTACAAAATTATTGTTGGAACCAATACAATCATTCGACCAGCACAAGTCCAAATCATACTAACGTAAAATTCTAGCAATAGCTCGAAGGATTACCAAAATCACATGCAAAAGTTGTATAATAAAATTGTATGTCATAAGTCTTATTGAAATAGAAAAAGAAGTATTTATTTATATTAACAATTGACTAGTTCTCCGTATACGACAATATTTTAATTTTAATGATTTATTTTATACAATTTTAATGTTTATCCTTTATTTTTATAATTAATCTATTGTATTTTATTAATTTTTAACTTGTATTATGTTTTATGTTTTAAGTACTATTGTACCACATGGCTTTTTTGGCTGAAATAAAGAACTTATTATTATTATTATTATTATTATTATAAGTAATAATATATGAAATTTCGTAAATGCAATTAAAGCCTAGATCGGTACACAAAAATATTTCACATTGTTTTAATTCAGGTAATATTATAAAAAATATCGGATCATCGCCTCTATCATTACAGCAGGCGCCGTCACACCAAAACGCAGTAACCGTTACAATAAAAAAAATCAACACACTGGTAGCCAATTATTAACGTCAGAAAAACAAACAGAAATCATCAATTACAATCCTTCCTATATTGATTTTTGTTTAAGATTTTTTGTCAAAGACCAATAACTGTTTGTTGGCACGAGCTTAACGTTTAAGTAGTTATTTGGGGAACCGGTTCGGTTGGAACTATTCATGGGTGAAATTACTGTCTACAATTATTAAATAATCTTTTTGGTTTATCCATTGATGTTGAATGTTCGTCGTCCTTACTTATTATTTTAAATGCGAAAATGTTTTTTTTTCATGGTAGTAGAACACCACGCGAACGAAGTCGCACTGGGCCAGCTAGTAGTAACACATAGAGATTAGGTTATCATAATGCACCTAAAGAACTCTAAAGTACGTTTAAGTTACTTAGAGCACGATATCGATAGTAATGTCCACAGAAATCTAAATAAATGAACATATTTAAATAAATACAGATTCTTCTTTAGTAATATGTGGAAAATACATTAAATAACTCATTTCTTACTTAATGTTGTCGTGCACTACTTTTGTCTTTTTTCTATTGAAACGTACTCTAACTAAGTACATTTAAGAACCACCTACTCATTTTGATACTTAAAACACATTACATTGTTGCTTCAGGGCAGTTGCATTCACGAATACCATTCAAGGAAGTGCAAAAAGGTAACAATTTCATCTTTCCCATCTCATTTCGAAGTGACCACCTTCTCTTCCGGGCTATTTACCGGGCAAAGCACAAAGGGGCAAGTTTGTTTTCAATTACATAACGTGCCATCAACTCGTATTATTAAATATGAGTGGCGTGTCGCCTCGGAGTAATGAATAGACTTAGTCGCAGCATAATCGCCATTTTCGAACCGAACGAAGGGTAATTTCCGAAACCTCAATGCAACATATGGCGGCGGCAGGCGCTGCTCCACGCCAACTGTTGTTCTCCCCTATCCCTGTCAATTTTACAAAAACAGAAAGAGATACATGTAGGATTCATTAGTTCGGTGGTGAAGCGGTAGTGCCGCCGTCATTTGAATGTGGAATCGCAAAAAATGAGCATTATAGCGCGACGCGTGCGCGTGGGCACTTGGCGCGAATTCGAGGATGATTTTTCGAAAATTTAAATGTGGAATATTCGAACAGGATATTGGGACGATAATCGTCGCTCTTCCTTTGTTCGGGGAAACAACATATGGATTATAGAGTGGGCATGGCGCGCGCTACCGCGGGTTGGAAATGAGGTTCTGATGCGCGTAACGTTCTCGTTACATTGTTATCGGAATAATCAAACGGAAATCCTGAACATGAGTGCTTGACTACTTTGTTAATCGCTTAAATACAACTGGTGTAATTTCAGCGAGTTTCGTGTAATAGACTTAGGCATTACACGAGTTTTTTGGTTGAAAAAATGTATTGCAAACATTAAAAATTAAAAAGTTATCTTTATCGGATACTAAAATACCTATCAGCCAAGCGATTTAGAACAATCTGTAAAATAAATAAAAATTTTATTATCTAATTAAAATTATAATATTAGCAAATATAAAATATTTTCTCAATATGAAAAAATATATCAATATAACAAACTACATAATTACAAAAAGTACCAAAAGAGAACTTTGCGTTAAGAATTAGGGAACTTTCGCTAGCCCCCGCGACATATGTGCGACTCGTGCGCGCGCGCACCTGAGGATGCCTGTTTGTTTTTGCCGCGGCGGCTTCTGGTGCGGGGTAGTTCTGATGGCAACTTGGGAAGTTTTTTCACCTTTATCAACTTGTCTAGATAATATTATTATGTTTCTATAATAAAATAGCAACATCTAGTTATTATGTGAAGACTATATTATAACGATATTTAAGTTTAAATAAACAAGTGTAACAATATCAAAATATTGTTACACTTGCACTTTTACCAAAAGTCGCTTTCCATTAGACTCTTGCTATTATATGTATGTACATAATTATGTGAATAATTTATTTACTTTGAGTAAATAATTTATTATGAATAATTTATATTGAGACAAAATATTTACAAAGACCTTAAGAAAGTAAGAGATAAATAAGAAAAATATTAAATAAATTTAATTGTTACTTATTAAATAATGTGATTATGATAACATTATTGGTAATAAAGGGATGTAAAAGTCTCTGTATTAAAACAGCAAAATATATACCTAAGATTCGAAGACGGAATCATTTCGAATTTCCAACTAGTAACGAGGTATGCACATGCGCGTATTTCACAAGGCCGGCGCCTGTCCGGGGCTGCGCCCTAGTGCTCCGCCCCTCGTTCATATAATATTTTATGATTTCACTTGTGTGGTCGCAAACAGTAGGCTGGAGCTAACAAAATATTTCCCAGTCAAATATTGCAAATGTAAATATAATTGTCTTCAGAATAAATTCAGTGAAATACTTAATTTTCTATGACCTACAGTGATCGAACGTGATACCACAGAATAGGATCTAAAATGATTATAGTCGATAGTGGAACATCGATTGTCTGAACTTACTTTCATTCTTATTTTACCAAAAATGCACAACAATGGAAGCGCAACAAATACCTATATCTAGTAATACGTAGAGACATAGTACTTAGTCTGTTTCACACTCATAACATTAGTGTGAATTATCTGTTTGACCACATAGGTACCCCATAAGCTAGAATTATCAGTACTTATTTCCAAAATGTGCTCAAAAAAGAATGGCATAGCATTTAAAAATTAGCAATGGCTACCGTTTTTTTCCAACAGGGATATTACAATCTAAACGACGCATCACAGTTGTGACACTATTTCACTACCACCATTTAGATACAGAGATTACCACTAATTTTATTGCTTAGGAAACTAATAAATTTCATAGTTTTTTGCCAACATTAAACACGGCGGCTCTAATTTGTTTTAATAACCCATAAAAATTTGGCAAAAAACTTTTCGGTTCCGCTCCTCTAAAATGTCGCTAAAAGGTTTATACCGCTTTGCCACAGGGGCTCATTTACCGCTTTAATTTTTTTAGCAAATGAGTTCTTTTTTATTCTAATTAAATTTGTAAATACGTACCTATATGTCTATAGTTTCTAATTAAAATACATTGTTATTATTATTCAAGCAACAGAAATTGTTTTGTTTTATTTTTGACGCAAAATTAACTTTTAAGTTTTTCGAAATTGTTTAATTTTTAACCAACTTCAAAAAAGGAGAGGGCTCTATGTTCGGCTGTACCTACCTATTTGGCTTTTAAATTTGGCTCAAAATGTAAGTAGATAGGTGACTATAATTTTTCAGCATTATATGTTATGAAAAACAAAGGTTTAAATGGGTAGTTAATATGGTAAAAAAATGGTAAACCCATGGCCTATGATAATAGTAAGTAATACTTAAGCTACGGCGAACTTAAATGCTTACCTACCTCTATTTGAAAATAGATTGTACAAGCCTAAAATAAAAATAAATAAACAAAACAAATGCTTTACCTACCTTTGAAAACAGATTGTACTCGCCTAACACAAAAAAATAAACGAAAGCGAGTGTAAGCGGCGCGTCACAAAAGTCAATCAAGAGACCATCTTCCAATTTTCGGCGCGACTTAAGTTGATTTAAAAATGTAACCGTTTCCAGGATTCAATAACTTAACACCTAATGTGTTAATTACTTTAAGATTATACACTCTCTGCTAACAAAACATCTTAAATCACCTTCCTTTCATGCAAAAAACGATCTTCGTACCTCCATATAAAGTTTTTATCCATTTTATTGTCACCATTTTACAAAGTCGCAACTTAGTTTGTTTAAATTTGAACGTTAATACGTCTAGTTAAAGCATGTTCTCCCTTGTCGTCAACGTTATCGATGACATGACATGGTCATCCGTTGTCGCATAGAAACGCCGCGGCCGTTCTGTTAACCGTTTATCGCCACGTGGACACTATAAATCCGATTTTATGGCCCCCTTGAATAGGACAGAAGCGATATGGTCACCTTTGTACGACTTAATTTGACAACTGATTTTTAAAAGATCGTTTTTTGAGAAGCAAGGATTCTTTGAAAAAAAAAAATAGTGACTGAGTGAAATTAAAAGTTTTGCTTTTAGAAAATCAAAATCTTTTAAAATCCGACTAACTTTGGCCCAATTTGCATAAATCTTAAACGTCAAATTCAAACGAAAATGTCAAACGAAATTACAGGCATGAAGCATTTCATCTTAGTCCTTACAGTGACAATGTATTTGTGTTACCTGCAACCTAAATGAAAATTAATTGTCGATGTTATGGGCATCAGTTACCACTCACTATCAGGTAAGCTGTCTGCTCGTTTGTCACCTACTAGCACAAAAATAAAATTATAAATGTTTTTTATAGATTATAGTAACATTATAATAATTACACATATTATCACATTTTACAAATGTGAGATTGATTGACGTATTAAATATATCTAGCACAAACCCGCAAAAGACCAATGATCATTTACCCCACGCAGATCATCCGGGTCAAAAATACCCAAAAAACACAAAAGGTTATTTTGGCTTATCGATTTATCGCTCTATTGAAGTTGCGCACTAAATACCTTTTTAATTACAGGTTGAGGATACAACCATCTATTAAGCGGTTGCAGAACATCAAAATATGCAGTTTTTTTTCCAATTTCTCATGAGATATGCAAGGGCGTGTAAGGCGGGTAGTATCCACCCCCGATCTGTATGGATTTATTTCAATTTGGAATCTGAACCCTAATGGGTAGCATTTTGTTTAATTATAGGTATTATACATTTGTAATTAAGTTGCAGAATATACCTTCCCATGAAATTTCGATATACAAGAAGATCTATACGAAGATTTTCAAAAAAATAAAGTAAAAAGAATTACATATTGCATAGTATTGTAAGCACCTATTTGCGTTTTTGTTTAGCTCAATATGTACCTACGCATATTGTATGCGTCTTCTCATAATGATATTTACCTTATTATTTGGCATTGTATCTACCCACTACCTCCACTGCTGCCTGCATACAAGCCTTGGTTCCCTAAGGGCGAAACTTAGACCTGTCCTGAGTTTTACGCATCCAGTCAATGGCACCCGTTTTGCGTAAATCGTTGTCGCATTTAGCGACAGGACGTCTCATGTTGTTCAATCGTTTTCTCGACTAGAGAATACGCTTACCTCAATGGTTATCTTACCAAATCACGTTTTCATTAGGCTAAAAAAGTTGTAATTCAATGTCAACGATTGAATGACGTCTGTTTTTAGCCCACTGATTCAACTTACACAGTTCTCTGAGCTGTGTGTGAGAGTTTTCGTGTTCTGCCGTATTACATAAATTAGATTTGTTTAATTTGTCAAATAACGATTTCGATTTAATCAACTGTCTTCCTTTTGTCCTTCCTAAGTATTTACATTTGCACACAATTGAAGTTGCGCAAAAGGCATTGTCACATTTACAAACATAAACATTTCGGACTCCACATCTCCCGTTAAATTCACAAGCACATTGTAACCCGGAGCGGTCAAAAATACCCATAAGATTTAGTCATAAATTGCGTCCACGCCCGAAGCTCCGATATGATATAGGGCGCGAGTTTTTGCCACCGTCGCTTCTTAGCCGTGTTAAATTTATGATTTTATTTGTGAGCGCGCGTGTGGCAAAAAGTTAATCGATTGGGTCAAGCGGACCCCGTACATGGGCTAAGGGTTGACGGATCATTTTTTTTTTGGTACAGGAATGTCGTTAGTCGAAATAGTAATCATTTCGGTTTGTGGATGGCTAGTCTCACTAGGTTAAATTAGGTAAGTAGAGCTTTCCTCTCCGTATTTAGACAAACCAAAACTGGTATAAATAGGCAGATATTCTATTTGTAGGTACCAAATTTCTAAGGAGACTGAAGTGCTAGTGCCTCTGCTGTAGCTGTATGTCTGTTTGCGATAAACTCTGATCTGATTTTCATACTATTTTCGCCAATTTATAGAGTCATTCATGTAGAAGGTTTACACGTATAATATTTTAAGGTGCAAAGTCGGTGCAGACGCCAGTATCTCTACAAATTAATTTCACTTTAAGTCCCTCTTTTTTCATTGTAAGTTACCCCTCCGCTTTTTCTGTCCACTTTTCATCCATTCTCATAATCCACGTAATTTGTTTCAGGCAATGATGACGCAACTATCGCTAACAAGGTCCCCCGACATTTCTCTAAGTTGCTAATGATACTCTTTGTCGGATTTCTCTTAAAACAGGAAGTTCTAATGAATAAAATGTGGCGAAATGCCGTGTGATCTCGACCAAATTGGGGGTTATTAGATTCTATTAGTGAATTGTGATTCGGGTGAATACCTTTTTGTAGAGATGTCGTCAATGTTCTCGTGGTAGGGTAGTGCTGGATTATCGATATCGATATCGAGTTTAAATTAATTTAATTAATTTAAGTTTCTGAATTACAATTTCAAATATTTTTTGCTTTCTTATCATTATTTCATCATAACAAGCTTTGGCCCTTGGCTTTCCCTGCGTGTCCTATGAGCATAGACTACGCAGATTTAAGGTATCCTATATCCATTGCCTAACGGTCACCTAAATTACGAACATGAGCGTCATCCAAACAAACAATTATTTTATAATATTATTTAAGATAGTACGAAATCAATGCCACCTATCTCAACTAATATGCCAAACAAAGCGTACATCCTAAAGTATACATACTAAAAAAAAATTTGCTATGAAGGTACGTACAACTTGCCAATCTTTTAGATACCTACTTATAAATTCTTAGAATTCGTCAGCTTCCCTATATAGATCGTTCAATTTTCAAATTAGAACACCAAGAACAAGTATCGATATCGGAAGCCTCTAGCCACAGCCTCTAGCTACAGATCCTAATTGAATTAGATATTCGCACAGATTATGGCTGAGCCGAAAAGTCGAAAATTATACCTTATAACATAACGACAGGCTTATTTGCTGACGACAAAAAACGTGTCGTGTCTCGTGACGTTTCGCCCTTATGTCATCCGTATTACGATTATTATTGCACAAAAAATAGAGTAGCTAAAATTATTCGATGTCGGACATTATTCTCCATGCTAGAAATAATGATGGTTAGTTTTACTTAGCTGTCAAATTACGCCATATTTATTTACTTAAAAGATTGCTATATAGGACTTATCCTGTGATAATGATGGATAGATAGATAGATGATCACTTTATTGCATAAATACAGAACATAGTGGGTGCTTGACAATAGCAACAGAGAGGAATACAGTCGGTACATATCGATAGCAACAGAGAAACCAACCGGCGGCCTTATTGCTTATCGCTTTCTTCCAGGCATTTATGCAAAATTGCGGGAGGTACCCAAAATTAGGCAGAAAAAGAAACATTTACGAATTTATGCCCATTGTGGTACATTTTACCCGGTAGCGCGTACCGCCGTGTTAAAAGTAACCGTTATGTTATGGTACTTAAAGTTGTTTTAGTTATTTACATATCCCACTTGATTCTAGAAGCGTCACTGATCTAATGACAGCGTGTTCGCAAGACCGATAACCAAGGTTGATCGATGCTCGCAATGTCCGGGAACTGGATGGGTGACTGTTTCGTACTTTGATGTTCGTCAAACTTTAGAATCACAACGAACTCGCCGCTCGTTAGATGTGCCTTCTAATACCGTTTGCGAAGTAAGGTTGGCCGACGTCTTCCGCTGGGGACCCGGAGACTTGTTGAGCAGTTTAGGGCCCCGTGGCGATGACCCGGAGACTTGTTGAGCAGTTTAGGGCCCCGTGGCGATGACCCGGAGACTTGTTGAGCAGTTTAGGGCCCCGTGGCGATGACCCGGAGACTTGTTGAACAGTTTAGGGCCCCGTGGCGATGACCCGGAGACTTGTTGTGTAGTTTAGGGCCCCCGGCGATATGACGGCACTTATCATTGACTCTAATACCCTCTCTAACAACTCTAAATAAAAGTTTCTCTGATCCCTTCTAGGCTTTCATTTAATTGATCGCTAAGTATGTAAGTGTAATGTTATTGTAAATTTTATTGCACCGCCTGCAATTTTTATTACCAGTTTCCGGGGTAGACTGGTAGATAGACAAAGCTTTAAGTCCATCTTTGTACTATTTTGTGCATAAAGTGTTAAATAAAAATTAATATAATAAATAAATTAAGTATCAAACCACCGAAAAAAAATCCAAAAGCCGTTTCGGAAATGAAAGATAGAGTTGTAAAATTTACACGCTTCGTCCTAATGCTTCGATCCTTTGCGGTCCTAATTCGGTTTTAATGTGCGAAAGAACTTATTAGATTGTTTCATAAATTTCACAGGGAATGCGGTAACGTTACGGTAAAATGTTATTGCCCCTGGCTAGGATTTGCCGCTTGTGTTCGTCGAATCGGGATAGACCTTAGGCCAAAGTGTATAATTATGTCACAGTAAGTTTGTGAGAGACAGTTGTTTATGTCTAGCGAGATTATAATATACAAAATACAAATACAAATAAGGTTATTGAAAAAATCGAATTAAGTACATATTATGTTGTTACACGTTTCCAGTACATGAAACAGTCTCACAGATAACCGATGAATTTTGTACTGCAATAAAATTCACCAAACGATTAACCAAGGAAATAAATTAAAAAAAAATCTTTGTACACATAAACATTGGGATTCATTTCGGGTGTTTTTAACTGAATAAAACCATTCTTCCTAATGGTTTGTTTTTCACTCCGTATCAATTTATTCAGGTAAAAACAGCACACGAAATAATGACATCGATATTTATAATCCATCCATGACAACCACCACAGATGCACATCAGTTTGTGTTGTGACAAAGTGCCGAGCAGTCCTGCGCAGGATTTGAAAGCATCAATAAACTAAAACAATCCGATTGGCAACCCGTGACGAATTTTTGGCCGTACGTAGTGAACAATCACTGCTTCTGGATTCTGTTTCACATTTCTAGCCTTTCGTACTCGTGAATCTCCACGCTTAGGTACCTACTTACTAATTTCATAGTTTTGTCTATAATAGTAAGTATCTCAAAAATCATATCTTTCGATTAGTTCTGCCAGAATCGGACCTTCACTTACTCTAGTTGTCTGACACATTCACTCCAAAAACATTCTCAGAGTCCTAGTTGACAAAATATCGTCTGTTAATATAATGGACACTATGGACAGACAATATTGTCAAGTGCATCTTGCAGCTCAGTGAGTGGGCACATTATAGTGGAAGTCCTGCGCTTACGCATGAGATGCCAAGTTTTCGCGCTACGATGACTCTTCCTTCCTGATTATACGTCTTGATACTTGTCTTGGATTAAAAATATTAATAAATAAATAAAATAAATATCATTAATTTCAAATTTCACAAACTCATATTCTCATGACATTTCATTCATTATTATAGTTTATGACATACGAATTCTACGCATATAAAGTTTTTAATATTTGGTTCTTACATATGAAATTTGTGTTTTTTTGCAAGTATATATTTGCTCAAAAAAGTTTTATTGTTTTTCTTTGATTTTGACAATAGAGCAAGTATGTTTAAATGCCAGTAAGTCCCTAAAATTAAATAAAAAAAATACATTATTAAAAAGAGCTTAGTTATCAGAAGGAAATGGTATGCACCAGTTAGCTTAATGTTGCCTGATTGTACCGACAAAGCTTTATTGGAAACTAATTTGCCAATTTCAGGAAATTGCTTTTATTTATGAACATTTCGGTTTCTTTAATTTTCATCATACAAAACGCCAATTTCGTAGGTAAGGATCAGAATCTGTTAGAAAAAGAAATACATAAATCTGGTTATTATTTTTCTCATTCACAATACAATATAAAAAAATGCGAAAGTAACTCTGTCTGTCAGTCTGTTTTCACGCCTTTGATACCGCAACCGCTTTTGATAAAAAATAAGTATTTTTTAATTATTTTGCTAAATTTTTTCAAAACATATTCATCAGTTCACGCTTTAAAAAAATTTAATTTTACTCTGTCAAAGAGGCGTCTAAAAGTCCGTCCAAGTATCAAAACTACTGGCACCCGTATAGTCCACTCCGGAAGGGTGATGTCTTACAAATTCTGCAACTTCCGCCGCCGAAACCCTGTTAGGAAGTTATGGGAAACGCCAATTTAGCACGCCCCGCTTGAAATTCATACCGTCACGTCACTTCCTCTATAGGCACCTCTAATAACTATACCACTTCCTCGTATTCCTCTGTACAATAGATAAATTAATATGTGTGTTTATCTCTGTGTACGGTGCTTTTAGACATAGACATGATTCATTTTAACATCACAAAAATTTATAAGCATTTACATATTAAGGTAATTTTAGAACACTGCAATCCTAAACTAAAACATAGTGGGTACAAACATAAATACTATAAATCATGGATCAATGCGATGCAAAAAATAGCCCAGCTGCTGAGCATAAGCTAGAAGTGCTGTATTTAGTGCTTATTTTCAGTGGTATCTTGACAGTAAGGAGACCTGCATAAAATAAACACTACGTAGACCTACCGTAAATAACAAATTGAGCATGCGCAGTCGGTAGACTCGGTCTAAAATGTAAAGCGACTTCGAAAATTATAATATAGAGCGTAATCAACAGGTATGCTAAACTGATTGAATAATGGAGAAGTCCGTCTGTATACCACAATATCTATAGTAGCTAAAATATGGACGTCTTCCTTATTCAAAATCAAGGTACGTACTTGTTGATTTCGATCAATTTTCTAATTTCTCAAATCGGTTTACTTTTCAGACAGAGTCATATCGATTTTCGGTCATCATCACTTTCAGAGCTTTTGCCCGCATCTTGTCCGAATAAAATCCAGATATTAATTTAAATAAATAAATAAATATTTGTTTCTGCACCGGTTCCGGAACCACATTGAATTTCAGGATAAATTTGCGTGTGTACTATTCTGGAATAAGTATAAACTACAAATTTTATCATCAAAATCCGTACAGTAACATCCAATCATCCTATATATTTAGATTACTTTATTTATCATTGACATTGTACTATACTACCATGTATAATACATATATGCAAGCCATAAAGATATCATCATAAAAATCACAATATATAAAACTTTATAATAATGTCACGGAATTGCCAAATATAGTAAACGTCACATTTGTAATATTAGTAGGATTAGATAGAATGTTTGTGAGAATGTGTAAATCCATTACTCTTGTCTCTTACGTTCTTCTTTAGCTTTGAGGAATATATATCACGTAATGACTACCATTTATAGTACCCACGGGACGGGAATTAAATGTTTTTCAAATTTAGTGAAATATCTTCACTACAGCTTTTTAAAATACCTAAACTTTCCACCAATTACAGCCAGCTGGTCGGCGCATGCGCGAAGCCCCACAACCCCTCATTGCGGTCGAGTCGGCGCAACTGTCACTTTTCCCGCCTTTTTCTTATTCCTTAGCAAGATGGCTGATTTTTTCACAAGAAATTCAGCAGATGCGACGGTTTTTTGTTGTAAATCTCAGCTGATCGAGTAATTAGACCATGCACTGTGCAATTGGCCGAGTAATTCTAGTCTGCCAAGAGGATTTCAGGTATTTTCGTGTGAATTTATTGGCAGATGTGGGTCAAAATATGTGTGGGAACTTGGACGTTTGACATCGAAATAAAAAAAAATAAAAACTCAGGTTTGAGATTTTGCAATGAAATTGCAGTCTTGGCATTGTATTAGATGTTTTAACGGAATGAAATAAAAACGGAGTGAATTAGATATGTTCAACTCTGCATTTCAACGATCCTAGCAAGTCAATGTAACCATATTTTACATCAACACTGGCTACCGATAATATCTTCTATCTATGATCCATTCCACACGATGAAAACTAACAATTAGTGTTAGTGCTAAATTTTGATTGAAATATTTTATGTTCGGTGGCGCTTAACGAGTAGGTACCTACCTATCACAGGAATTCTAAATGTAACAAAACAGTGCAGTCGCAACGTAGCTTCTGACGGTAAGATTGCAGTCAAATACCTACCTAAAGTTTGCCTTCTAATACAATTGACTATAAAATGACATTATAATTTCAAAACATTTAATGGAGGTGTCCGTTGCCGCGAAATTTTGTGACCCACCCAAAGACTTATATACTAGCGTAAAATCAATGTACTTACTTACTTTTCATAGCTAAACTCTTTGAGCTAATGTCATTTCAATGCTAGATACTATTCATGATATTTGGATGTTTATTACACTTTCACGAAAATACTAATGAACGAATTTTGATGAAATTTGGCAGTAAACACAGGCAGTGAAATAACTTAGGTATAGCCCAGAATAGCACATAGGCTATAATTTATCTTGAAATTCAATGTGGTTCCAGGAACCAGGAAAAAAGGATCTGGAACTTATTTTACGCGGACGAAGTCGCAAGCAGAAGCTAGTCTATTATATTAAAAGGAATTATCGTTAGTAAGCAATAAACAATGTTGAGTTATAAAGTTGTCTTTCAATCTGTCACCAAGATGACATAAGAATACAATTGTGGTGCACGTTAGACATGTGCGAAAGTCGAATATATAAATAATTTCCTACAGGTCAAGTTTTCGCGGTGACTCGTTTTTGCCGCGTTGTACTCTGTAGAACTATATTTTTTTAATTGTCACCTCATTAGCGTAACGAGTAAAGCCACAAGCTGCGCGTGCGCACCGAAGCGCGTAATGCTCGGCGCCTGCGCCGGTGGCCGCCGAAGCCCCGCGGTCACCCACTGGCCTACTGCCGTACGATTTTGCACCCTTTTTTCTCACTCCAAACTGGAGACGAGTCTGTGGGATAAAAATGTTCACGTTGTCGTTGAGTGAAGCGATGGTCCATGGTTTTGATTGAATGGTACAGTCGTACAACGAAATAGCTTACCGACTTGACCTAGCCCATAATTATGAAAAAAAATAACTCATTGACTATGATCCAGGATTTGACAGATCATGTAGTTACGTATCTAGTTAAGTGATATTTAATCATTGTAGAGTAAGGTAAACTCATTAAAGGTGCTCACAAATACAATGAGAAAATCATGGTTATATGCCTAAGGTTATAAATTAATTAGCATATAAATTATGTTGTACTACACTTAAAATTTTTATTGAAGACCGCAGAACCCAAGAGAAAAATGTACCTAGCAGTTTTAAAGTCGTAAAAATTGTTTAGTAGGTACTCACTTATTTTTAGAACTTTGACAAATTGATGGACTTTTTGAAATTCAACATCAAACAGGAGATAGGTTATCTCCAAAAAGCGATTTCTGTAAAACAACACATATTAATAGAAACGATATTTAAACGTGAGATGCTCCATAAAAACTATAAAAATAATGTTCATACCAACGATAATCTCCTCGTTCCCAGTGGCTGTGGGAACAAGTTTTTTGTACAGAATCTTCTTCTCCGGCTTTTTTTCTGGCAATGATTACCTTACACAAAGGCCAGGAAGAGTTCCGGGGCATCCGGTGGGTTAAATCGTTGATACATCGAGTGTTACATTTCCAAGGCTCATTAGAAACGTATCCTTGTGGTATATACCACGTGTGTATATACCACAGACAATTACTCTTAACCAGTCCAAAGTTCTTTTAACTATCAAAAAGTCAAAAGTACTGTTGACTGCAGACTCTCGACAATAGAACTTTTGACCGGAATTACAGTCAAAACTATTTCTGTCCAATGGAGTTGGGTAAAAATAGTTTTGAGTAACTGATTCCGTCAAGTCGTTAAATCTCATAATTTATGTATTTATCTTGTAATTTGTAGTTAAAAGTGGTTTTGACTAAGAGCGTCCGTCAAAACGACTTTCTAGTAAAAAATCCCAGTTAGATTTACTTATAACCAACGATTTCCAGACAAAACTACATTTGACCGACCTGTTGAGTAACAACTACATTTGCCGGGTTTTATCAGTTAAAAGTACTTTTGCTAAGAGTTTCATGAATAAACTAAATTAGGTATTTGGCTTTTAAGGTACTTATTGATAATTTAAAAAATATATTAGCCTTTTTTCCTGCTTTTGTGTCCCTCGAACAGTTCAACCTGGAATTTTTCAAGGTTGAACTGGCCAGGGTAAATAGGCTGTTTCCAGACATGCATGCTACATCTTCGGCCGCGTCGTCGCTTACCATCAGGTGAAAAGTGATTTATTGCTAATTCATAATCTTCCGGACTGGTCATATTCTAAACTGGTCACTTTTCTAATTGGTCATATACATAAAGCTAGACCGGACTAGCACCAAGATGATCTCACGAAGAGCCAAGCCCCTAATTTATAGCTCTAAATATAAATTGTTCAGTCAGAAAGCAGGGCATATTACTGTGATATAAAACCTATTCCATATGATACATTATACTTACTTATATTTATTGTGCACAGAGAAATGACAGTGACATTTAAACATAAAAATAAATATCACAAAAATTACAGCTTATATCTAACATCAGACTTACATAAGGGAGAGAGACTTTACCTATTTATTAGCAATTTGTACCTACTTAAATACTTCTAGCGTATTCCACTCACGTAGGTTATGAGCAATAAGCAAGCTTTCTTTAGATACATTCAAATATTACACTTCAATGCATATAGCTTCAATCCATACAAACATTGCAGATAAAGAAATTGCCAGTCAATAACTTTCCAATCGTTTTGGCTTAATCCATTCCTATCCAAAGGGTATTCCTAACACTAAGGAAGGAAAAAATAAAGTTACAAAAAGACCTATATACGTAATAAATAATTCAATAATTTATTTAAAAAGGAAACTCGTCACACAATTTCATTAAAATCTCCTATTTTTCTAATCTAGCGACTAGGAAAACAATGCGTAGTCCATTTTTTCACAAGGAAAAGGGCTTTTTGTTAGAAATCTCGGCTGATCAACGAGTAATTGATTTGAAAATTTAAAAATAACTTTAAAAAATCTCTTAATTTCCTACTCTAGCTGCGTAGTGCAACCGGGCGGCTCTGGCTGTAGCAGCAAACCCCTGCCAAGTCTCTTCATTAATGTGCTCTATGAACTCTGGCGGAACTCGGAAATCTTGCCCGTAGGAGGGTAGTTCGAGAGTGTAGGAGAACGGAATTCCTGCATCCTGTAAATTAGTGTACACATATCACTATCAAGGGCTTATATGGATTATACCGATAACCAAGGTTTTGCAATGCTCGCAATTCCCAGGAACTGGATAGGTGACCGTTCCTGGCTTTGAGGCTATTCGAACTTTAGCACTGCAAAGAGCAGGCCACTTGTTCAGTGTGCCTCCTTATACCGTCGGCGAAGCGAGATTAACAAAGGTATTCCACTGGGAACCCGGAGACTGGTTTAACAGTTTAGGGCCCTGTGACGGTACTTATTTATTTTGGTTAAGATGGCTTTTAGTTACGTAAACTAACTATAGTATCTAATACCTTTACTTTAAAATAAAATTTTCTCTAACATCGCAATATAATATAATATGTACATTACAAAAATCTTACTTGAACATAATCCTGCGCAGTCCCCGAAGCTGGGTACAGCACCAGAGCCCCATTCCCCACTTGGTAGTAGAAGGCTTGGGGCAACTTCATCGTGTCCATTACCGCTCCCATCAAGGCAGCGGTATGATGCAGAGCAAACCCGCTGTCTGGTACTGTCAAGTTGTCGTATCCGAACAGGACGTAGTTGCCATGACTATGGATGTCCATGAAGAGTTGGATACGGTTACGGTGTTCCTGGATTATGTCCCTGACGTATCCCGTTTCGAGTTCGGAGAAGGGGATAGAACCAGGGTAGGTGTCACTACAAGGATTGTTTGAGACACCGATGGTGTTGAACTCATGATCGAAGTTCCGGTTAGCATCGACACCGTAGCACTCCTGGCTGACCTCAGGATTGAAGGAACGGGTGCGGCGCCACAGACGCATCTGGTAATAAAATCGAATCATCATCATCATATCAGCTGGAAAATCGGATGGAACCAAAAATTGCTGGTTGAGTGTCTACAGACGAAACAAGATTTTACTAAGTCTGGTCCAGAAACTCGCAAAATTCTTATAACAGAATTTAACTATCCAAAGTAGTGCATAATCAGTGGATTTATTGGCATTTGGCTTTAAAATCTTTTAAATTAATAACAAGTTGATGAAATTTTACTGGTTGACAAGAGATTACTTGTAACAATCCCCGTCTCTACATCATGTAGTACCATAATATCGTGATCTCATTTAGTGTTTCTATCCAAATAAGAATCAAGTAAACTAAATACAATATACTCACGTTAGTATGCGTGTACTCGTAACCATCGGGATTCACGAGTGGCATGATGATCCAGTCGGTTTCCTCCAGCAAATCCCGGTCTTCTGCCCTCAAGTTCTCGACAAGACGATGTATGGTGTAAAGGGTGACGGGGGTCGTGACCCATTCTCTCGCATGGAGCATAGCTTCCATGAAGTAAATCGGCTTGGATGCATCAGCAAAATTTGTGGTGGAGATCTGGAGTTTTTTTTTCAGTTACTTATGTATATCAATCGTTTTCAGCTTAAGATTCCTACCATGGCTCGACATTTCTATATTATAAAGAAAAATGTAATCTCAGAAATAAGCTGAATTATGGTGGTTAAGTGCAAATAAATAATGCTATCAACTGACTAGTATGCTAGTAATCATGATATTTTATTTTTTTCTTAAACAATAATTGTGTGAGCTACTTACTTTAACATATTTAACAGGACGTCCTTCAAAACTTGGGCCAGCATTTACCAACGTCACAATGTCAGGATTTTCCGCAGCAATTCGTTCCAAATATGCATCGATCTGGGAATTTTGAATCGGTAAATGATTACACCAACCCGCTTCATTCATATTTTTAATTATATTCTTATCAGTATATCTTTATCAGTTTCTGTGCAATTAAACTTACATCCGCATATCGTGGATAGTCCTCGAACGGCACTAATCTTCCGGTTCTTCTTTGGCGATAGCGATTAAGTTCCACATCGAACTCATCGAAAGACCTGTGAACAGGATTAGGACAAAATAACCGTAAGACATTTAAGCAGATAGCTCGTTGATTGCTCGCGGATGACATAGGAACAAAATTTGAGAGACAGCCAACAAGAACAACTGACAATATAAACATTAACGCCGTGGGCAAGGACAGCAAAACTGCAAATAAATCTTATCGAGACGCTACTATAGATGGACCAGTAAAATCGCAGCGTGGAAACCCATAACTGGTCGTCGGAGCGTGAGAAGGTATCCCGCTTGTTGGGCCGACGACATTGCCAGGGTGGCGTGGAAGTGTCTGTCAAGACTGGCTAGTGACTGGGGAGTTTGGAAAGCTATAATCAGGCCACCCTATACTCAATTATGGACTACTTCAAGCTATATAAAAAAATAACCTGCACCACTCGTTTAAATACATTTTTAGTTTTTCGTCAAGAAAGCACAGTTTGAGAAAATATATCAGAGGATTATCTTTATTTTTATTCCATCCGACTTTTCTAATGAATTTGTGCATTTTTTGCATCCATCGAATGTATATATTATGTAAGTTTAATTAAAATCTCAAGATGTTGGAAATAACGACAAAAACTAGATACTACTTACTTGGCTACATCAGATTGCAACAGATAATGCTTCATTCCATTTTTGTCCAGTTCATCCAGAAACGCTGCACTGTTATCTGGAGAGACCATGATTTCTGCATCCCTCTGACCAGGGTATCCGTGTTGCCAAATATCTATTCCTAGAGATAATTCCAGGTCATGGAGTATGTATTGGTCAGCCAAGGTGCGGACCTCGACACTATGGACTGAATAGCTGAAATTGTTAAATGCTAATAAATTAGGTATTTCTCTTTTTATAGAGGAAACAAAACATACACAAAACGACAAAATTATTAAGAACAACGAGCATATATTACTGTTACCTGACTTAAGTAACTATGCTTTAAAAGGAAGTAGAAGAACCGAATTTATTGGAGTCTATGAATTATTGTTAAACTATTCGTTTACATTATATTATCCAACACATAAGTTTAATATTCCAGCATTATCAAGATACTTACGCCTTATAAATGTCATGTCTTGAAGCTAAAGTAAATGCTAAAACGGCAAATAATAATACTAATACAGTTTTCTCTGCCATTTTCTTTGCAGCTCCACGAGTGATTGAAGAATTTACGTGGGAGTTTCCTATCAGAAATATTGATAAAATATATGGTCAATAAGTACTATCTGATAATTTCAATATTTTTTCACTATAGATAAAGGTAATTGTAGTATTACAATAAAACGATTAGATTAAAACCTGATTAGAACTAATCACGGTACAGTTTTAGACAACAATGGAAACTTAAGGAAAAATATAAAATCAAAACCAGCATCTTTCTATTTTAACCAAATTTAACGTTTATTTCTAACAACAAATATTAAGAACGCATTTTAACGCGCAAGTTAATAATGCACACGACAAATAATTATTATTCTTTATAGTATTAATATGATAGAACGCTTCAAGATTCAAATGTTTAAGAGTTTTGAGAATTAGTTCTGTATCCTCGCATCGTAATATATTTTGCAAAGCCTTGCCGTGGCTGCTATTCCCTTCCAAGTCTCTTCATTAATGTGGTTAATGTACTGAGGAAGCACTTGGAAGCCATTTCCATATCCTGGCAACTCCAATGTGTAAGAGAATGGGACTCCGACATGCTGAAAGGTTAATATCCATTTAAAGATATGATATGACCGTGTGGTGCCGGCAGAGTAGAATACAACCCCATACACTAGCGGGTGTCGCACAAAGCATCTAATGTTTTTGAAGCAAAAGATCTAGAGTTTCCGTGGGCTGGAAAATGGGCGTTTTCCATTGTTATATTTATAACACTGCGATCACTAACCTTCCCTTTTGTGGGAAAGAAATGGGATAACATAATAATATAATACTATCTAATCCAGTTTGCTGATCTAATCGGAATAATGATTAATATTAATTAAATTATTAATGAAAACTTTTCTTTTAACTTACATTTGAATTAAGTATTAGAAACAAAAATAAAAATAGTATTTAAAAACGTCACCTTTCTTCTTCTAAGATCGTCATGTCAAGATCCATTAACTACATTATCAAATATTATTGGTTTATGCAGTTTTTATTGCGTGATTTATAACTATTTGCTGTTTATACCGTTTGTATTTACATCTTTAAATGGAGCCACTAACCTGTCCGTAATCCTGAGCACTGCCCGACGACACATACAAGACCAGGGCACTATTCCCGACCAAATAATAGCCAGCTTCAGGCAGTTTCACTGCATCCATCACCGCCCCCATCAAGGCTCCGAGATGGTGCACCTGCACACCATTTACTGGCACGGTCCTGTTTCCAAAACCGAACAAAACATAGTTCCCATGGCTATGGATGTCCATAAAGATCTGCACTCTGTCCAGATGCTCAAGAAGAACGTCTCTGACGTATCCAGTCTCTACTTCGGAGAAGGGTTCTGTGCCAGGGTAGACGTCGGAACAGGGGTCGTTCGAGATGCCAATGGTGTTGTGAGCGACGTCGAAATTGCGGTTGGCATCGACTCCGACGCAAGTGTCGCTTACATTTAGGTTAATGGAGCGTGTGCGGCGCCAGAGCCGAAACTGGAATGTAAGTGAGGTGGAATGTAGGTGACGAGGATTATAGATTTGGCCTTTCTTCTTAACCACAGTTACACATTTTAGGCAATAAAGGTCATTTGTGCTTTTTGTCAGCAGAGAATTTCTATACTGTGGATATTAACTTAATTTATAATCACATATTATCTTAAATAATATTGTTGGATTATTTGAGATGAGAATTCTTAAATTAAACACAATTTGCAAAACTTACAGAAGAAAGAAAACCTATTTTCTACAAATATTATATGACAGTATGACAAACTAATATGACCAGTGACCACCAGAAAAAAAGCGCTTTGTTTCCACGCCTCCACATATATTTCATTCCGATCAGGCATTCAATACTAATACTCTTACTGAACATGACCTATACTCACATCAGTGTGTGAATACTCGTAACCATCAGGATTCACCAAGGGAATAATGATCCAGTCAGTGCCCTCAAGCAGGTCCCGGTCCTCATCTCTCAGATCCTCCACCAGGCGATGAATAGAATACAGAGCTACAGGGGTTGTTGCCCACTCTCTCGCGTGGAGCATGGCTTCCATGAAGTAAATGGGCTTAGAAGTGTCAGCGAAGTTAGAAGTGGAGATCTGGTAAAAATAGGAATGAAAAGCTTTAGATAAGAAAGTAATAATTTATCTGCATCCACCGACATAAGAAAGAAAGTAACAATGACAAAACCTTCATGTTTCAAAAAAGGTTGACTTTAATTTCTCGTAAAGACACAGTGAATCTTGTGTGTAATAAGGAAGATGTGAGCGGTAATGTTAGCGACGATAGGAATTCGCCGAATCCAAAGAGGGTAAACAGATATTTGGATATGTCTACCATAGAAACGGCAACACTCAATGTACCCCGTCTTCTTGTGACAAACCCGATAACAATAAATTATTGTAATCCTAAAAGTCAATTTTATAATTTATACTTGTAAGTGTAACCAAATTTCACGTTGGCGAAGTGCTAGCAAAATCTAGTTATAATTGCGAATGGGCTAACGTGAGCGTTACCAACCATAGTAACGAATGTAGAAACCCTCCTGACAATTAATTTACAATTGTCAGGAGGGCTTCTATATTCGTCAGTAGATACGTTGCACCCACCTTCAGATACTTGACGGCACGACCCTCAAAACTCGGTCCAGCATTAACCAACGTCACTATATCGGGATTTTCAGCAGCTATTCTTTCCAAATACGCATCAACCTGAAGGGAAAATGACAATAATTATGTTTATTGATATTCAATTGCTATTGTACATTTATTTACTCTTTTAGCTTCGAATTACTCAAAAAACATTTGTATAGTTAGATGATAGTCCGTAATGGTTACTTGGTCAGTCTGACCAAGTTATTCCCTCAGCAATGAGAAAATCGATCGGTAGTTACAGTTGAATTTAGAATAGAATAGAATAGAAAAGCATTTATTTGGTAGTCCAATTTACCCCTTAGGCTCAAACTACGGAAGAGCGAATCACAGGAGCGCGACATAAGAATAATTCGACGTTCCAATTATTTGATTGTGTTTATCAGACATCACTGGAACTCGAATACGCAAAGTGCGACATAAGTTCGAATCACTGAAGTGCGATAGCATAAAATTACCTCCTCATATCGTGGAAAGTCTTCGAATGGGACGACTCTCCCAGACCTACTTTGTCGGTAGCGGGCGAGCTCCTCGTCATATTCGTCAAATGACCTGAAGTGTTAAATCATGATGATGAAGGTTATAAAGCCAATGAAATAATGGTTTAGAGTTTTACAGGTGGGTACGTAGGCAAAGAAGAGAGAGGTCATGTGCAGTTAAATCATGGGGAATAGGTTGATACAATAATCATAAACTGTATAAATATACGTGATATATCAGGAACTGTTATTTATAAGAGATAACCATGATTCTGTATAATAAATACTGTTGTAGGTTGTATAAATGTATACCTAATATCTGTAGATTCCTAATATATCATTGCACGTATGTTATCATTGATTAACGATACAACTCCTGTATTTAAAGTCTAAACTGTAAGTTCGTCCATATTTGGAATGGCTGTCGTATCATTCTAACCAGAACACAATAGCTAAACCAATTATTTATTTATTTATTTAATCGTAATGAGTTACAAATACGTCGCCTTTACAGGTCAACCCAATACTAGTGGTATTGGTAATTAATAACGATTTATACAGACAATACATTATGATTATTATCAGATATAAGTAAGATAGGTGTCCTACTGGACGGAATCCTCGGTCTTCGTCAACTCCTAACCCCTCCTGTCACAAAAACCTCTAAATCTACTCACTTTGCCACATCCCTCTCCTTCAAGTAATGTTTAACTTCACTATGATCCAGGGCATCCAAGAAAGCCACTCTGGTCTTCGGAGACACCATGACGTGCGCGTCTCTCAACCCAGGGTACCCATGCTGCCATACATCCACGTCCAAAGTCCCTTCGAGCTCATGAAGAAGTCTCTGGTCTTCAATTCCTCGAATTTCTACGCCGTGGACAGAATATCTGAAATTATTTATGGTTAAACACTTCTCTGCTATTTATGCTACCTTCTTCTTTTCTTCTTCTTATATAATTTCTTCTCAGGGGATTCTTTCGTGGTTGCCACAGACATTATCACCACCTACACTGAAAACCAGCGTTGTGGTACGCGTCAAGCGAACACAACATTATGCTGAGGGGGTCTAGTTGCACTGGAAGCCGCGACACGGTCTTTAAACAATGCCACTCGGAATAGATAAACTGTAGGTAGGTACATTTATCATTATTATTCTTTTTTTTATTTTTTATTTTCTATTCAATTTTTTTTTAATGTACGCTTATTTCCTTGTTTTTTTTGTTGTACCTAAGTTTGAAGCGGCTGAGGTAACTTTACTGTATTCTATATTCTATTATACTACTTTACTGTATTCTATATCATTATCATCACAGCTCATAACAGTCCACTGCAGGACTTAGGGCCTCTCCCACGAAAAGGAAGTTATTGCTATAATCTCTACGCTCGGCAGGCGGGTTGGAGATCGCAATGTTATAATATAACAATGAAAAACGCTGCTGCCCATTTTTCAGTCTACGGAGACGCTCAGATCTTTAGCCTCGAAAACATTAGTCGCCTTGTACGACACCCACGAGTGTAAGGGGTTGGTGCTATTCTACTCTGCCGGACACCATACGGCCATTTAATTGTATATAGTACCATTTTATTCTAAGTAACAGTTGCAAGAGTCACTTCGATCTTCATGGAGCATAGTGATAAATAGTTAAGCACGCCTTTTTGGGCCTAGCTTGATTCAATTATTAATGCCTTGGGGATGTTAAGTCCGGGTAGTTATTATACAACAATATCACTTACCCTCTGTAGACGTCATTTTTAGAAGCTATACACAAGGTGGCAGTTCCCAATATCAATAAAATCCTTGCAACCATCCTGATCGATATTTACAATTTAAGTGAACTATTTGAAAAATTTCGATGCATTCCATTATCTCCAGACGGAATTTTTAATTCTCCAGTAATCGTCAGATAATAGTTGGAGATTAAACATTAATTCTGTTATTAATTGTATGTAGATACTTTTGTATCTTGTAATTTAACATTTGTTGTACTTTTGCTAGCAAAAATGTGTTGCTAGACGTTCAGATATTAAATACGACGTCTTTTTATGTTGATGATTACTTATTTATATAACCACCACCTTTCAGGCGGTCAGTGATCATTTCTTAATATGACTTCTTCCAGCTGTGTCCAGTTCTGGATACGACCACTTTTGATTGGAGCTAGTTGTAAAGGAGACCATTTCTGGATTTGACCACTTCGATGTTTTCCTTAGTACAAACAAAAAAAATATCAACAATGCGAATATTTCCGTCATATTTCTAATAAAATGTTTACTCTGAAAGCTTATCAACATCAACCTAATTTTTTCTGAACAAGTAAACATACTACAGACAAACCTGGGAAATGAAATGAGTATGCCACATATATCTATGTAGCTGCGAAGATTAAGGATATAAATAGCTGCGTTAGTGATAATTTTTGATGGATTAGTCATTAGATCATGGTATAATTTCGTGATTTTAGGTTCTTACTTAAATTATTAACAATAATATGTATGGTCGACTAATCGTGATTGCAGGTGACCATTTTCTATTAGTAAAAAAAAAATATTTTATTTAGAGTTTATTTCAATCTTAAAATATAAATCCCGACAGTGTTATTGAAAATACGTTTAGGACAAAAATGTTTAGGAAAATTGCCGGCACCTACACTTATCATTAAATAAAAACTCGGGCAATATTAAAATAACCTTATTAACCTAAATCATAATAAAGGTTATAAAGGTGCCAAAGTTGAAGTGCAACGAATTAAAGAGGCGCCAAAATGCTCACCATCCTTTCGTCATGGTAAGTTTATGTCCAAAAAAGCAACCAAAAATGACCATAAACCCTAGCAAAAGCACTCGACCACCCGTTCAAGGGTGTCTTTTCGAAAATAATTAAGTTATAACATTTTTATGGATCAAAGTGACTGGCGACCCTTCACGTAATGCTGTCCTTCTCTCTCCATATAGGTCTAGAAAGAGTGGACCAACATTCGCATTTTAATAAATTTGAAAGATGGCACCCTATAACTGGCCACCCAAAATTGGTAAAAAGTGACGAGTCAGGGTTGAAATCTCTGAAATCGTGGTTGGTTCCGTACCTATGAGTTACTAAAGAAATAAGGGACATAATGTTGATAGATATAGAATATTAGTTTAATCGTACGAAAGTACCAAAAGTGACCAAAATTGATCTATTGTACTAAATATACAATAGATCAATTTTGGTCACTCATTGTAGCAATTTCACGTAAAAATCGAAGCCAAGCTAGCTTCAAATAAGTTAGGTATCCTTACTGGAGAGAAGCGATATTTTACACCGCCGCATTGCCTTCAGCTGTATAAGGTCATCAGGCTGCTTAATTATAGAATAGTGTTCCCATCTTTTCCACCATATCCTGTCTAAGTTACCCATAGCTAGATTGGTAATATGTAGGCATTTTGCCTAAAACATGCTAATTCGCATTTTGGTTAAGAGCAAGTCGGTGTGTCCATGAGGGATTGTGTCTGTTTGAAAATGTGTCCATTTGAAAGTGTATCCCATTGAAATTGTGTCCAAATAAAACTAAACCTGGCACTGCGGTGAGATATTACGTCTCTGTGTAGCTTTTACCAACCATATCACGGGGGGTGTTCTGATGTGTTGTTTGGGCTATTAGGTATCTGTTGCCGAGGTCAGCACCGCACTATCCGCCATAAATTTAAGATCAATCTTACTAAAGGCCGTCAACTCCCAAAGCATTTCATGAGATTTTTTAATGTCAAAATAAATCATGTCTATGTCTAAATTTCCTGCCGCGTAAGACCGTTCTATGGGCTATGGAATTAATTCCTGAGCCGGTACGTAATTGGAGCCTTAAATAAACAAGCCTACGTATTTTTCAAATATCGGCAACGTATTCGCGACACCATATTTTGTGTTACCGCTGTCCATTGATGGCGGTGATCATATACCATCACGATCACCCTTTTGCACGAATGCCTCCGTCTAGGTATTATGAACAAAAGCGGATTTTGATAAAACCTCAATATCTCAGAGGAACCCAAATATTTTCTTCTCAACATAGGAAGGAAACCTTTTACTTTACCGACAGTGACTTGCGATAGTCGACCGAAAAAAGCCGACGGTGGTAAATAAATAAAAAATTCTGCTAAAAAATGGTACCGGTGACTTGCATGAGCTCTGCTAAAAAGTGGTGGCCCTTAAGAGTCTGATGGATTAATTTAAGGGTGACAGGTATATTTACGTCGTTAGTTCTTACCCTTATTCATTGTAATGAAAGTTGTTTAAGCTACTTAATATAGAATGTCAAGATTAATTTCAAAAGTTAAACCAGTGCAGAACGAATAGTCAATTCCAATTGAAACAACAATATTTTTGTTGCGGATTTATCAGGTTTTAAATGAGAGAAAGGGGTGAGAAGATTTTACAGGGTCGGCAGCACGGGACTGTTGCTCGTGGTATTGTAAACGTCCATAGGCTGCGAAAACTGTTTACTCTGCATACTACTCACTGCATACTGCTAACTGCTTACTACATATTATTATTTAGTGGTCTATATAAAATTTAACCAGACGAGAATGCGATTAGTCTACATTTTTCAATTTAGGCGCAACTGTACAGATAAATACATAGGTTCATATTAGTTTAAAAGCTGCACAACTTGAAAAATTAAAATTTTAATCTCCCTTTAACAACAATCAAAATCGCTTCGCATTCTCACTTTTTTATTGGATTCTCACCAAACTGTTGACTCTGGGGGTGGCTAGGAAAAAACCAGTAGCTATGCAAACACTTGACGCTGGTGAAGTGTTTAGTTATGAAAACGTTTGAAGGAGGCACTAATGACACATGTTTGAGTATATTTTTGCTATTTATTTTCGACAAACTTTTGAAAAAAGAAAGTCGTAGTCGTCATTTGAGGTCTAGCTATATTTTTTTCCTTTAATTTGTACAATATTTATAAAAAAAACATCTACTAGTATCTACACGTACTTTTTGATTGAGCTAAAAAGTTAAATAAAATAATTAAAACGACACCGCAATTTTGATGGTATAACTGTGAAATGTAGTCTTTTGTCGCAATCTGTATCATAATTTACAAAAAAGTCTTTTGCTCTAATAACAAAAGAATTCAATAATATAATAAAACTATTGAATAAAGCAACAAAAGGAAGTTTAACCGCTATAATACACAATTGGCACAATGAATTAGATCGATTAAAATATCTCAAAATGTAAAAAATACTACTTTTGTAAAGGGTTTCATGATTAATACATAATAACTCTTACAATTCTTTGAATAGAGTTCAAATTCTTTTGAAAAAGAAGTATTGCCGTTTCCTGTTGAACTCAAGCCCCGCTGCGCGAAACAAGTGTAAGTCATAAAAAATATGTTTGTTTCGAAACTAAATTTGGCTGGTCTTTATTCTATGTTTATGATTTATTGAGTTTTGCCTTCGCGGGCGGTGAGGAAAGGATTCTCTGTGGTTCCGGTCACACATTGTTACTGTAATTTGATATACTTAACCTACCATGTAATCAATTTATCTTTTTTTTTCCGTGGCTAGCCAAATTAATTTATTTTATTTGTATTAAGCAACATTTTGATTAATGTACGTTTCAGAATATTAGTATATATGCCTAGTGATTGTACCACTGGTCCATCGTCAGTATATAATATTCCACTGCTGACCTCCGTATTTGGGAGATGGATTTTAGACTATCTGGTCTGCGGATGTGGCAGATGCTCGCTCTGCCCTACCGCAATCTAAAAAACTACTCACAAAAATTACGATAACTGTTTTATTCAGTCGTATGGGTGAACAAAGTTCGTACTTTGTTGATTGTCGTTGAAAATCCCTCTTTTACTTCAAAAACAAAAAGCATTCTAAAAAATCTCCTGACCTCAACTTCCTGAAACGAATCATAATCCAATCTGATATGAAAATCCTAACCAGATTGGATAATGGTCACACCGTAAAAGCATCGGTTAGTGTTCAAACATAACTCAGAAAAGAGTCGTGATGGCACTGGTGATCGAACACGGTCCCTCTCGCTCACGAGTCCGACCACCGAAGCTCCTCTCTCTCCCTGTCTCTAATACAGCTATAATATAACCCGAAATATGACAATTAAAGAGCCAATCATCATTAAGAAGGCAACAAAAAGCGATTCGCCAATAAATCGTTAAACGTTTTCTATTTTCAAACGTCCCGCTGCTTTACCGCCATTGTGTCAAATCATATCACTCCTTTCAACGTAGCGGCCATTTTTTTGGGCAAAAAGGTTCAGTTTGCATATAAATTTTGTGTGATATTGATATACGCGAACGGTCCGCTGTGGGAATCTCTATGTGCGGTCCAGAAGTTTCAGAATTCAAGTTTTCAACATTTTTATTAATTATGTTGAAATAACTTTGTTTTTAAAATATGATTTTGTTTTACGTGTACGTGTTACTACTAAAACATTCTTCGAAAGTGGGAGAATATTTTTGTGAATTCCAGCTTTAGGTATGTGTGTGACTTATCGGGTGAGAAATGGGTAGGGCAGAGATAATGCTTGATTGGTGATTGTCTGATAGTCTTTTAATCTTAACCGACAGTTGCATGTTCAGTTTTAACTACATAATTTTACAGTGTACATTCTACATTTTATAATTCATTTGTGATTATTTTTACAATAATATAAATTTTCAATATAAAAATCGAAATTTACAAACTCCATTTGGAAACTCATTACAGAAAAAACTACCCAGAAACCTCCAAAACGGAAGTCCCAATCCACCGGAAACACAAAACAAGTCGACCAATCAAAATAAATCTAAAATTAAACGCTTCCATCCCAACAATAGAAGTTAATCAAACGTTTCCAAGATATAAACATATGTTTGCGTCCAAAGGGTTAACTATTAAATAAATTAATACATCCTTTATATGGACGAGATAAGTGGTAGATACAGGGTGTATAAATATCCGACAAAAAGGATTATAGAACATGAGCTTGTGAGATTATTTTTATTTTTCTTCTGCCTACATTGTGATAGATTTTATTTTGAAAATGTAGGAATTTTAATAATTAACAATAGGAATAATGTAGCTACCTAAAGCGAAATTGCCGCTTAAATACAATCTTAGCTCTTAACAGTATTATAGACTATCTATTTAACATCCCAAATATGATCTGATCACTAGTATATTCGATACATCCCATATAGCTATCATTTCGTATAGTATTATTGTAGTATGCGTAAAATCACTTCCTCCATACGTCGAAATACCGGAGACTAGGGCCATATGACGCCGTTTTTTTCTCAGTCCGTCCACATGTCGTTATAGCACGTGTTCGAGAGCCGAAGCCCCAGGGGCGGAGCAAGGGAGGAGGGAGGGGGGAGGATTTTGTTTGTTAATAAGTCACCGAAACATACAAAATATTACGTTTTTTATACTACCAAGGTAGCAAGCAAGCTTAGGAACGGCCTGCCTGATGGTAAGTAGTCACCACAGAATATTGAAGTTTGAAGTTTGTTGCCGACCCCGAAAAACCTTTTCTCCCCTTCCTTGAAGGACTTCATGTTGTATTCTCCAGGGAGAACCTCTCCAGAAATAACCCGAAATTGTAAATAAAACACCAAGTCATCTTGATTATCCATAATGGGCAACATTATTTCCAAAGTAATCGCTATTAGATGCAATACAAATACGCCGACGCTTTCCATCAGTTTCTGAAACACTTCTTAGAAGCGAAATTGGAATAGTCTTCATTACCTACCTCCGTCGTATTTTTTAATTGCCAAGGGAGGAACACGGCCAGGCGGTCCACCTGATGGAAAGTGGCCACCGTCGACCAGGACATCTGCAACCTAAAGGGAGCGGATACGGTGCCAGCCTTTGAGGTACCTGTAGACATGCCTTTTGAAGAACTCATGTTGTAACGCAAAGAATCAACTTGGAAAGGGAGCTAATTCCACATCTTGCACGCGCGCGGTAAAAAGGCTCGCGATGCCTTTATTTTCTTTCACTTCGGCCTTTTTGTTTTTGGTTTACCTGACATTAATTATCTATTCCGATGCTTATTGCTAGTTTTCCATGGCATACCTATATTGCAAAAAACTTATCTGACCCTGTGACAGCGTCACTCTTATTGGAATTGACATGACATTTCAAAATAGCGACACTTAGTTCCAGGTTATTCTTAACTTAACATAAACATTACATTTTAGAATATCTACAGATGAATTTAATAAGTAGTAGCATGTTTATTTTTTCATTGTAATTTATCTTCTATTTTACGTCCGAAATGGACATGGTGTTGGAACTATTATTAGTTTATACATACGCATACCTGTAAACACACAGTACAACAATAACTTCTGATTTCAATAACTTCTGAATCTTCTCATTTCAGAATATTGGCCACCGGGTCAGAAAAGTTTATGGCACTTTACATATAGACCCACGTGCCGTCGACAGTTACCTATGTTATTTCATGAACGGGGATTAATTCTTGTCCTCAAGCATATTATTAGCATCGTCTTTCTGCACTGTTTTTGCATGAAATTCAGATCTTTTGGGACGAGTCAAGCAACGAATCTACAAAAAATTGTTCAAAAATCTTTCAATATACGGTGTAAGCATTTTTAGCACTATAATGCCTTTGGGTATTTCCCTCTTAACTCCCACAACGATTTTGCATCACTATTTGCTACTTACAATCTCAAATATTTCAAGAAAATCTAACAAATCAGACTATCACAGACAAATACATATTGGTTTCCAAATAGCTTTTATAAAATTTCCTTGGCTTTAATTGGTTAATAAGTGATTATGATATTGAGAGCGTCGGTGGCCGAGCGGTTGCAGTATACGACTTGTAAGCCAGAGGTCCCGGGTTCGAATCCCGCTCCGGCCATGTACCAATGACTGTTTTCTGAGTTATGTACATTAGTTGAATACTAACCGATGCTCTTACGGTGAGGGAAAACATCGTGATGAATCCTGCACATTCAGGCGACTGGGTGTGTAACCATGATCCAATCTGGTCAGGTTCCCCTGATAGCAGGGTCATGGAGGTCAGATAGCAGTCGTTCCACTGTAATTACCTGACCTGCCAAATCCTGGATCATGGTCAAGGCGGACCCCGGGCTCTCGTTCTCGAGAGCGCAACCGGGACATTAACGCCAAGATGATTATTTTATAAGTGATTATGATTAAACTTCGTTAGTGTGGAGCCCGCCTTCTTACCCTAATCGACCTATAATAGGTATACTACGACTTTACGTAGTAACTATTATCTTCATTCTAACCTGTGACACTAGTACCTATATACCTAGTACCTATATACTTTGATATTGTGTCCATATTTCCTGCACAAAAGCAGTTGGCTGGGTATCAGGATAAAGCCAGCAAATTCGGCCGCGGGGGCCCGACCGCGGCAAACATTGTCCGAAATCGCTGAAAATATAAACAGCTGTTTAAGGCGCAGTCGCTACACTTATATTACTTGCAATGGGTATTTGTTTCTTTATTCTAAAACGTATGAGTGTTTATAAGTTTCTTTAAAAGAAAGATTCTGAATATTTTCTTAAAAATATTGTTGCCGGTTATTCGTAAAAACAGTTAACATCATCATCTCCGCCTAACTTTTCTACTACAAAAGTTTCATAGACTATTGAATGACACATAGGCTGGATGCAGTGCTCGACCGACGCGACGGTTAGAACTATAGAAGAAATCAGCAATACCAGGTGCGCCACCGATGCGTTACCCGCCTCTAAAAAGAAGAAGATACATCTTGAACGATCCCTTGTCAAAGTCCAAAGAAAAGGCTGTGACTGGGAGCTTATTCCACATCCGAGCCTCGAGATCGTTGTATAAAGGTTAAAACGGGTAAGCTATAAATTCTGACCAATTTTCTGAAGTAAAGAGTTTGTAGAGTTAGGCTGTATAGAGCTAGGAGCTTCGGTCTTCATGAGTATGAAATGGATGGCCTACTTCTTTCTAGCCAGCGTACAACATTTCAGCTTTCTAGTAGCACTTTAGAAAGTGCCTTAATATGTTTTATTTATTTACTGCACCCTGTTAGGGGGTTGGAGGTTAAAAGTTGCAGATTATGTTTGTAGATTATTTTTTAAAATACCTAGAAGCATACCCAATTTCAGCTTTCTAACACTTTGGTAAGTGCTTTTTAGATTACGTTTTTTATACAGGCTTGAATCTCTTTATAGTAGTTGGAGCCTAAAGTCAATTATTAGCGTGCATACCAAATTTCAGTTTTCTAGGACTTCGGGAAGTTCGCTAGAGGTTTTGATGATCCAGTGAGTGTCGTAGTCGACGTATTTTAGGCGCACTAAAATACAAAATACAATAGCTAGAAATGAAACTTACCTGAAAATTTAAAATGGTCTAAAAATTCGACCAAAACGCTTTGAGAAAAGGTAGGTAGTGCTCCCGACTTTTTGCTCGGCACAGATTTGGAAATCGTGGACATAAAATGCGTTAGTATTAACACAGAGAGAAAATATACTACGCACAAGTAGTATTGGGAAGAATCGCAATTCACGGTACGTGGCCGCTACTCTCATCTATCGGTTCTGCACTTTCATTTTGCGATTCTTTGATTTTTTTTTATTTTCTTTTTTAGTTCTGTTCGGATGTCTTCATTTTTATTCGGTAGGTTTTTTGCTCTCAACTTTCAGCTTATAGACTTGTAACGAAGAGTATACTTCTTTCAGCATTGGAACACAAAAGAACGTAAAGAAAAAAAAGATAACTCGGTAAAAAAACATAGCTCGACTCTATGAAGCCAGGACTAGCTGATTATCTGCATCTTTAGCTTGATGTGCATTACCGCCGTATGGTATCCGGCAGAGTAGAATAGCGCCAAACTCGTGAGTATCGTACAAGATCTAAAGCAGCGTTTTCCATTATTATATTTATAACTGCGATCTTCAACCCTCCTGCCAACATTATGGCAATAGTCTTCCCTTTCGTGGGAGAGGCCCTGAGTCTTGCAGTGGTCTGTTATGGGCTGTGATGTATGATGTACTTTACAATTGCATGTAAAATCGCTTCTATGAAATTATGGTCACATTTGATTAATACAGAAGCTTACTCTTAACAAAAACCGTACACAACGACTACGCGAGCAAACAGACTGGACCCGCGTTCCCGGCCGCGCCATCGCGTGCCAACATTACCATTGTCATCCATGTTTGCGATGAAACGACCGGGTTGTCAATGTGTACGGTTATGCTTTGTGAAAAAATGTATTAGGAAGCATGCTCTGGACCTTTTTTGAAGTATTTCGTAGCAGTGGGAATGGGGACGCCGGCAGAGGATTTAAAAAAGGACTTGACCCTAATTTTTTTTTATTAGATAACCTAGGTGATTGTAACTATTGTATCAATTATTAAAAGTACATTGCCTACTAGTTTTTCGCATTCCGACTTCCACCATATCCTTGTAAATGGTAGTCCGGAAGAGATCGCTATTGGCGATAAGACCGCCCTTGTACTATTTATAATATTATAGAACCTGTAATAATTATATTATTAATGTACAACAAAGAGTGAAAGTGGTGATGGTTATGCTGCTGGTTTTTCTTTTCCCATTACTTTGACGTTATTTATTTACTACCCTCGTTGACTACCAACATTGTGGACGAAGCATTATTGTGAATAACATTATATTAGTCGACCTGCGGATAAGGCAGGCAAATAGTAAATTATGTTAAAATGTACAGTAAACTAGGTATTTAATATACATTTATCTACACTCATAGCTTAATGTCCCAATTACATATTCGAAAACAGTTGACTAGGATGCACTTTTTTCACGCCAGTCTATAAAAAATTAAAAAATTACTTTTCGATACAGCATTTCCCACACTATTTTCATTACAGCTGTATCGAAAAATAACTTTTTAATCATTATGCAACACTTTTCTTTTTTTAAATTTCGTCGGGCGCCGGGACTCGGCTAAATGTAGGCTGAATACCTAAATGTCTTCAACAAATTCAAAATTCCTGTTTATATTTGTGATCAGTTCATAGTCTGTGGTTGTGATTGTGTACATTTGGAATTATTTTCCCGCTAAACAAAATATTTTTTCTAATTGTTGTAATTTGTGTTTGTGAATGTTTTTTCTTGTTTGAAGCAAATAAATAGATAAATGTGAAAGTAGTGAAGTGAATTTCCCGCCGCTTGATATCCTCGACGCGTAGATACAACAGAACTGACTCGCAGTTACTTCCAGCGAAGTTGAAAAAATTATAGGTACGAAATTTTAACATGAAAATATGAGTGTAGATAAAGTAGTGTATGCAACTGCATATAATTAGGTATTAAAACACTCGTGTCAAACAATTATCATACTCGGCTACGCCTCGTATGATAAACAGATTTTATATGACAGTTGCATAAACTACTATTACTTCTATTAGGGCTCCATTACACGCTGAGCACACTAATACTTTCTTGAGACAACATACAAAGTTGTCTCTCAGTTGTCCGGAAAATATGTAACAAGTGCTCCCCATCCAATCCAAGCAACCGAGTTGTCGAAATACAACTCGATAATTGGCTACGAGGAAGTCTGATGGTTCCAAGACTCCGTTTCCGCGTATGCTTCTTTAATGCTTATTTTTATAACGACCAAAAGCAACACTCTATATGTTACGGTATTTGACGCCCGGCCTGCAGTTTGTACGGTGTAATTGACGCCTGTATGACTCTGTATTGCCAAAATCAACACTCTAACGAGCCGCCATTGGAATGTACAGGTTGGTTTAAACGTTATTGTACTGCAGTTGCGTTATTTCCGTACAACTTCAACCCAACAGTCGACGGGAAGCGACTTCACATAAGTGGCGTAAGGACGGAGAATTTTACTAAACAAACCTTTTATATGCTTTTATATATTAACCGTTATGTGCTTGTGTTTTAAATGAATTTAACTGCTGTAACAATAATAATAGGTATGCAGACCGTCAAGGACATCCGTAAACAATGCGATCTCCAAAATTATTTGCGAAGCATGGAAACTACGGTGGAGTCTAGTAGAGACTAAGTCCGCCTTTGTACGTAACAGTGCATGAAGTTTTAAATAAATAAATAAATAAATAAATACTCACTCAAAATCAAATGAAATGATTTACTGGTAAGTTGTTAAAAGGCGTATTCAGCTGAACTAGGCGGCATTCGGGAAGCTTTGTCGAGTTTTCACGTCATCCATACCAAAATATAAAATAAAAAGATTTTAGCCAGTGTATACTACCTAAAAATTTTGACTATAGTCCAATTTCTTATGTACTGACATAACCTAGACCTACGGTGCCGAGACGTGGATACTTATGGTAAACCCAGGGCCATTTAAGTCTGCTGACAGGTTATGGCGTTCCTATCATTGTTTATGTTGTGAGTTGTTCTTGTTGGCTGTCTGTCAAAATTCAGTTCCTTTGTTATCCACGAGCAATACTAAATAGCCCTGGGTCTACGAATGTTCATCAGTTCAAGGTCGCTCAGCGTGCTGTGCTCGGAGTTTCTTTCAAGGACAAAGTTCGTAAAGGAGTTATCAGACAGAGAATCAAAGTTACTGCATAACGCTGCAAGCATAGCGCTGGCATAGCGTTGTGTGGGAAGCCCTGGAGTTACGATGTGTGGCAACCCGAGGACAAGGTGCATTGGCGCTCATTGGGGGAAGCCTATGTCCTGCAGTAGACTAGTACAGGTTGATGATAATAATAATAATAAGTCGTTTATTCCAGACTGAACAACACAACACAGCACATAAATTATACAAAAAAACAATAACCAATTGAAACATAAAATTACATAGCAAATAAAAAATAAGATTCAATCAATACAACCTAATTAATTAGACCAACACAATACAATAAAATTGTCGACTATGCATTGCCATGTTGTGGCACCTCCAGTTCTTCCATATGATGTGAGAGGTTCAGTTGGTTAAGATCTGGTTGGTTGGTCTGGAGGTTCAATTCCCGTCAGGGCAGAAATTTATATGACTGGTACCCATAACACAAACTTTGCTTACTTTGGAGCTAGATGACGCTGCTTGAATTTTCCAAGCATATATTTATATGATAACGACAAAATCCAGTTAACATCTTTTTTTATGAAACAAATAAATCCAACCTGTACACAAATTAGCAAATCATCCTCCGTCATCTTTCACGCTTTAAGGAGGGCGCGTGGTTATTTGCATTAAATATAATTGGTCAGCAGTCGCGTGTCGGTCGCAGGTTCAATTCTCGCACGAGTCAACCGGCCGACGTAATCGTCGCTTTAATACCCCGTTGTTTTAACACTTCGATCGTACGTATTCGACGTAATTATTTTAAGCATTTTCTTTCTTAGCGAGCTGTCAGTGTTCAAGCTAATGTGAGAGCGGGCTCTCAGTATTTTTTTACACAATTGAATATTTATCGGTAATTCATTGCTACAGCAGTTATGTATAATATATTCTGGCTGATGACTAAAATATTTCTTAAATGTGTTACTTCAAAATATATTATTAGAACTGGTTGGTGTGTTTGAAAAAAGTACACACACAAGCAATGCGGCCAGTTTTTTCGAAACAATTCTTGGTAGGAGAGACTTACGTAAAGTTTTTTATTTGTAAATATTCACATAATTAGAATTAGTATTTGTTACATCGAAAGTGTGGGTGAACTCTGGAGTTTTTAACTAAAACAGACTTTCAGGCTGTACCTAATCTTTTTTCTTGGAATAATAATTTTTTTTTTATCGAAGTATTTACTTTGTATTTGTCATCTTGGTTCATAACGAAATCAAAATTGAAATTTAGGTTCGTTTCTAGCAAAAATAGTAGTAGTGGACAGACCGCACTGAGCTGATGGCCTTTTCCGTTTCTTTTTTTATGGCTGATAGTTTTCTCTTCCGTAGGTTAAACTTTTTGCGTCACGCTTTTACGTAGACAGATATTGCAAAAACATAAATAAAATATTGATAACACGGATATTTCTCATTACAGAGGGTCAATCTTCCCTCTCATCTTTGCCTATTTTTGGCGTCGTGAGGGCCATTTCATCCAACCACCTTGTTGGGCTGAGGCCTCTTGGCTGTTTGCAATCGACCATTTCTTTAACTATAAGTTGTTCGAGACTATTTCCATCTTTCTAGGCTATGCCATGTGACTATAAAATTTTACTTGCTCTTTCCTTTTTAATTTAAAAGTCCTCTTTAAAATTCCAGGTTCTTCTCAAGCGAGAATCTAAACATATCATACCGCATACCTATATTTAAACTTGATTAAATTATATATCGATATCCATATTCGCCAGACTTCGGGCCCACGTCAAAAACAAGCGAACAAAACAGCTAAATCTAAATAAACCAGCACGATGGCTCTTTACGTCTTAAAGCACTTGATAATTTGACTTAAGTGTCCAATTAGTAACACGTTCCCATAATCGATGGAATTTACTCTGTTACACGCGGTGTCAATGTCACCACAGAGACGTCAGGCATCATCAGCGGAGAGGACATGCATCCCTGGAGCTACGGCGAGCACTTTGTCTTTACTCAAATGAAACAATCATCGGTATAGCCCTGAAGGCTGACAAAAATATTTACCTCGTTACATGGACGTTCCTGGAATGTCTGGCATTGCAATTATGTAAGGAGTCGACACTTGCGGTTCGAGAGAGGTCTTAATATTAATGTGAAGTGGACAGTTGTTTAATTTAAGTCATTGGTTGTTTTTTATGAAGTATAGGTTTCTCCCATCTGACAATGGCTCGCCACACTCAACATAGGTAGCCCATACAGAAGTACGTGATTTATGTACGGTCCCAAATGCATAACCAATTTGGGTTTCTATACTAATGACAGAAAGCTTGTTTCATTATCAATCAGCAAACGTGCAGTGCCCGCATAGCCATCGCACAATAACCGCGTAACGTCTGCTTACTAGATTCGGCGAGCGTTGCTTATCCTTGGTTATCCTCGCAAGCACGCTCCCACTAGACTGCCAGTGCTGCTTCTCTATTTACCTAGTCGACATCAACTGCTCTAAATAACATTTTTACAAGTCTTTATTTGGTTTAACCTGTCCCGGTGTCTGTCTGTAATGAAATCTTTCTAGTTGCAGTTCCCGGTTTCCGATTGATCTACAATTTTGCATACCTATGTAAATTCGGTTAGAATGCAATGTTATGACATCGAGATGATTTGATGATGGAGATGGAAGGTTGCTATAGGAAATAAGGAACTGCTAAACTATACTTGATAAATCCCTCGCGTTGAGCACGTTTCTTGTGTGTGTCTCTGTATGTTTCTTGAGTTCAAAACATATGTTACCATTCAGGTAACATATTTTTCAACACCAAACAAACCGTTGTATCCAGCACCTGATGATGAAGCCGAAAGGCGTCATAGGAACTCCTTAATTACGCTTGCGAAACCCATCGAGCCTTGACTTATTTGATTAGTCTTTACAAGTAGGTATTCTGTTTGTTCTAACTTTCATCATCGGGTATCCGTCTGTATCTCGCTTATGGAGGTATCCCCAACTACAAGAAAAAGAACAGAACGCAACCTAAAACTAGTTTTTCTCACAAATAAAACGCTCACCTGTCCGATCTTTCTGACAATACCATTATTCAACACTATGAAAATATTTCGCTCAATGTCGTGCTCGATACAAATCCTACGCTATGTCTTAACGGTATTTTACCAAAAATTTTAGGTTTTAATACTGAGAGATTTTCCACTAAAATCGAATAAATAAATATTGGTTGCACTATGGTGACGTTATTCAAACTGAATGGGATGGGGTACCGTAACGCACCAATGACCCCTTGACGTTGACGAGCCATTCAATTGGCTTCGGGGATGGACCCTCGACATTTCACTCCCCTTCTATTAGCTCAGTATATTAGTTATGTATTGAACCAATATGGTGCTAATATCGTTATGTGGGAGAGCCGTATGCGTTGATTAGTATTTGGAGGTTTGTAGGCTTATTGTCCAATGTTATGTTTGCCGTGTATTCGACAAATTTGATATACGTACTCGTACGATTTGGATGTGGAACGAGCTCCCAGCCAGTGTTTCCTTTGGACTATGAAATGGGATCACTCAAGAGGCACAAGAGAGGTCTCTTTAGAGGCGGACAACGCATTGGTAGCGCCATGGTGTGATGTCCATAAGCCACGGTGACAAATTTCCATCAGGTGGTCCGCTTGCCTGTTTGTCTGTCGTATAAAATAAGAAATGTAATGTTTTTTATTATTTATTTATTTAATACTTTTTGCACAAAATAGTACAAAGGTGGACTTAAAGCTATCGCCGCTATCAACCGATGATCTGGGTTGATTGCTCGTAGCGTGATTTACGAGTAGATAGTCCTATATTTGGATGCAGTTGAAAGCAACATACTATTGTCAAGAGCCGCTCGTAATCCAACGAACATGTTTTCCATAGGTTACCTGTCCATCGGTATGTATGGTGTTAGTACCTATTTACTATGTATGTTAAATTGTGGTGGCCGAGTGGTTCGGGTCTAATACGCCATTTCGACACACTATTTATAGAAAGACATTTCCTGGATGACAGTTTAAATCGATCGGTTTCTCTGATTGCTCATATATTCGATGGATCGTTTCAATGAAAAAAAAATTCTCGATGAAACAGTACAGCGGTGATTTATTTTCTCTATATATTTAAACTTTTACTGTGACTCCTCTCATCATCACTCTCCTGCCATATCTCAGCGGCGTTATATAAATAAAATAAATAAATAAATATTCGTGGACAAATTCACACAGCGCCATCTAGCCCCAAACTAAGCAAAGCTTGTGCTATGGGTGCTAGATAACTGATAAACTACTTAAATACTTTTAAATACATACTTATTATACATAGAACACCCAGACCCGTAACAGAAATTAAAATTCATCATTTCAATTACTGCCCGGCCGGGAATCGAACCCGGGACCTCTTGCGCGTCAGGCGGCATGTTGACTGAACCACTCAGGTCGTCATATACCTATGTTCTCTTCCTCCACACGACTCTATCGGCCATCACACACATATCATCTTTACTCAAAAATGCTTGTAACTTGGTCATTATTGTAGATGTCTATGGGCGACAGTATCCACTTACCATCAGGTGGGCTGTCTGCTCGTTTGTCAGTCATAGCAAAAAAAAATATTATTACGACAACCTTTAAGCAAAGTCGAGCTTGCTGCACTACTCGAATAGCCACCAGCAATTTCCTTTGAAAACAAATTCACAATCCTCCTGGTGACCATAGGCGGTCACCAATTACCATCAGATGACCCGTTCGTTTGCTTCCATCTATCATAAAATATAGGCAATAAAGTCATATATATGGGAGATCAGCCCTCTCAACCCCCTTCACCCCCCGTCCCCCCTCCCCCGTCCCTCGTCGCGTGCCGTGCGATGCGCACGCGCACGTAATTAGAAGGCACGAGTCAAATGGACGGTATAGGTGATGTTTATAAGTAGCATGTTTATGGATTTTGTTTAGCGTTGTTGCTGTTCCCATAATGTTGTTCTGTGTAAATGATATTGGAAATCGTTTGGAGACTATCTTTTTCAACGTTTTTCAATATCTACTGATTATGGTCTCCTTTTAGGAATTTTTATTATTTATATTGCAGCAGTGGACGTCCTGTGGCTGTCTGTATTATTAGTTATTGTTGATAACTTGATAGCAGATAGTTCCGAACAACTGAATTTGCATGAATGAATAAAAATTCTTTATTTCTTGTACACACATTATACATAGCAAAAAAAAAAAAAAAAAAAAAAAAAACCAACCAGCGGCCGTATCGCTTAAAGCCCTAAAGATTATATATATTTTACTTTATTTTTACTGCAACTATCAACACACCATGACTTCGATCATAATAGTCAACTAACTAGTGGGTGTTCTCATATTTATCATCTTCATCAGCCGAAAGGTGTCAGGACTACCCCGCAGAGATCCTTACAAATATCTTATGCCTTCCGTATCCAGCTGGGACGTACGATCTTTACCAGGTCGTTGGTCCACCTTGTATTAGACCTACTCACGCTACGTCATGCGACAAGTCATATTTATTATTAATTACTCGATGAAATAACGAAAAATTCAGTTTCATTTACACAACTACCCCTTTAATTAATTCTAAATACCCATGACCCCTTACCCAGAAATCGAATATGAAAATAAATAATCGATATTTCCACCACGTCATCACTTGAGTACTTTCACCAGTGTTAGGGTGAGTCCACATTAGTGACGGCTCATTGGACGCCTATGCACGCCGCTTTAGGGTATCGGTGTCATCCTTCGTCGTGTGGTGAATATTTTGTTGAACGATTACATATTTTAGAATAAACAAAAATAACAATCATCATCACCCTAGCATAAGCTGGGATCACAGATATCAAATGTATTTAATTTCTGTGCCCGGGATAGACGCTAGGATGACGAATCGTCTTTCCGTCAATATCTCAATTGTGTTATCGCGCGCGAGGGCCCGGGCTCCACCTTGACCATGATCCAGGACTTGGTAGATCGGGTAATTACAGCTGAGCGACTGCCTATTCACCTCCGTGACTCTTAACAGGGGAATCTGACCAGACTGGATTATGTTTACACATTCAGTTGTCTGAATGTGCAGGTTTCCTCACGATGTTATCCCTCACCGTGTTCCACTTATGTACCTACATAACATAGAAAAGTCATTGGTATATTGCGGCACTAGCGGAATGGCTATTTTAATGTCCCACTGCTACTTCTATTTTTTTGTTTACATTTTTAAACCACTAAGGCGACAAACAAGCGTACTGCCTGCCTGATGGCAAGCAATCACCGCAGCCTAAGTACGTTTGCAATACCAGGGACATCACCCACGCGTTGCGGACCCAGTAACAACCTTTTCACCCCTTTCTTGAAGAACTCCTTGTTGTACTCTCCAGAAAACCCTCTTCAAGCAGGCGAGAGATTCTGCCGAAAGGGACTCAAAATCTTCCACTTGCCCGCTATACTTGGTATATCTGGACGTTCAAGTATAATGTGTTGTAGTCAATACAATGGATAGCCTCATTGACACGCTGCTGACTCGCACCAACCCGAATTGTACCATAGAATTACGCACAGTTTCTGACGCCTGTTCTTATATGGCCACCGGCGTATTTTTAACCAACGACAAAAATAGAGTGGTTATAAGGTTGACGTGTGTATCTGTGGATTTGTTGATTTGTGTGTCTGTCTGTGGCATCGTAGCGCCTGAATGGATGGACAGATTTGGGTGCGGTTTTCTCTATTTGAAATCGAATTAAATCAAGAAACGGTTCCAGTTGTTTCAATAAAATCGGCTCCGTAGTTTTGAAAATATATAGACATAGACATAGACATTATTTATTTCAGGTTAAGTAAACTTGGTCGGACTTTTTCTGGTTCATTGGTTTTCTCATATCTGTGTACGAATCGCTTGTTGTAGTATATTTTCGTGGACATTTGTCCTACAACTATACTTTCTATCCTTCTTTTTTCACTCTCGGCATCTGTCCGTCAGTCTGCATGTATTTCCGTTAACTCCCCCTAAACCACGCAATGGATTTTGATGCTGTTTTCACCGCCAGTTAGAGCATTTCTTCCTGAAGTTCTATATGTATAATACATGCATATTATAGTTAAGCTAAAAGCCAAAAAAGGCGTGTAAAGCCGGGGTGGGTGCGTGGTAGGTCGATTAGTGTTTTGTCACTTATACTAATTATAAAAAAAATTTGATTCAACGGTGAAGTATCAATACAACAGGCACAAAATTCGAAAACTATTCCAAATAATGAATTCCGATGCTAATTCAAACCATTCCAAATGCAATGGCGCAACGGAATTCTCGTACACCCATGAATTAGTTCTAAGTAATTAACTTCTTACTGACGCACGCGCCCTGCCAGGCCACAATAAAAAAAAACAACCCCCTCTATTCAAATTAACAAAACATTACTGTGTATTCCTAAACAATTATTTTCACTCGTCTTCGTTAAAAAAATATTTTCGAGCCCTGATCCGTGACTAGGTTATAACCCATTTGAAACTTTATAGGTTAGGGGAGAAAGTGTATTTTTGATTGCGTTAGAAAAAGGAGGGTAGTATGTGTAATGTCGTAAGTGAAATTGGAGGAAAAAAGACGGCACGCGCCCCGCGCACGCGCGGTGCTTCGGTATCTTCCCTCGCGATCGAGGGGTGCCATAGTGACGTTACATTTTTATCGACAATACACACATCAAAATTACTATCATACTGAATTATTGATCAGGGATTATGAACTATTTACGCTGGCCTTGCAGGAGTCTCTTTCTTACCTATTACAATGAAGTAAAATGGGGACATACCTAAACGTGTTTTTGAGTTATGGTCACGGGATCCTATAACCTCAGTTAATAAGAGACATTTATACAGAATTATGTAGGGAGTAAGAGGTTAGACGTTACAACAATTAAAATTAGGAAACTTTTTTGATTAATCTATTTTACAAGGGCTCCTTTGAAAATAAATTTATTTTTTAACTTGCAACGCCTCTCTTGTATGTTAAAAACTGGGGTTAAAAAATCATCGATATCGATACAATTCATTCACCCTATCGCAGCACTAGTGCGCGAGCGGCGCGTGCGCAGGTGCCGGTTCCGCTCGCCCGCTTATCGCGCGCCCACACCTGGGATAGATGCGCCGATTGCCCAGCGATGGGCATCGGCTGGCCTTGGGGATAACGGATTGCTTGTCCACTCAGGTCTTAGAGGTAGTAGGTTTCCCTTACAGTCCAGTGGACTTAAGCCTCCTCCAAATCAGTGGAGGGCGTTCTCCCAAATCAGTGAAGGGCGTTGCCATAGTATCTACGTTTAGCAGGTGGCAATATTCAAAAAATTGTACAGTCAGCTTCAGAATGGATGGACCCAGGCATACATTAAATGTATGATGGGTAGGGTGTCCTTACTTTGCTGCCCATTTTTTGGTCTCAGAGGTCCCAGTTGATTAGCCGCTGACGACATTAGTCGTCTTTTACGACACCCGAAAGTCAAAAAGGTTCGTGCAGTGTACTCTACCTAATTCCATTAGACCCATTAGGTATTTTTGTGTAAGTACGTACAAGAAATCCCTTTACTGAAAATTATTTCTATGTTGTAAGTTTAAGTCGCCTTTTATACTACACCATACGTCAGGACTGTAGCAAGTGGAACAGTGTGGCCGCACCCTACACCTAGGAGAAAAAGTCAGAACGTTATACAATAGGTATGTATAGGAACAACAGGTTTTTGTACGTGCTGATCCATCGAACTTGGAGCCAAATTGGTCGCGAACTGTGCGGTTCCAAACGAACTTTTTCCCACGCACACTAAGATTGTGGAATGAACTACCTGGAGAGGTTTTCCCTGGAGAGTACAACATGGAGTTCTTCAAGAAAGGGGTTAAAAGGTTTTTAAGGGGTCGGCAGTGCGTGGGTTATACCCCTGGTATTGCAAACGTTCATAGGCTGCGGTGACTGCTTACCATCAGGCAGGCCGTAAGCTTGTTTGCCACCTTGGTGGCATAAAAACTTGATTCCGAAGCTCCAACCAGTACCTACATCTGTAACCTCTGTACGTGACAAACTCCGTACAGCGATGGTTAGCTGATACCGCGCCCTAACTTTGTAATTCTTTTTAAACTATATAAGATCAATACATAGCCATTGATCACAATGTTCAACTGAGAATTCACAATGTCTGCATGAGTTCGATCGATTTCTCTCCGCACGAGCCAGATTTAGAAGCATACAACATAAGCTTCCAGCAACATAGGATGTTGGCCAGAAACGAGCAGAAGCTATATAAGCTACTTACAAATCCATTGGTCTTTGTTTTCAAAAATGGTATGTCCGAATAAAAAAGTGCTTTAACTGTAATGGAGAATACCTCTAAAAGCAATGAACACATTTTTCAAACTTTCATTGTACTGCACGTACCCACTGAGAGTTAGCCCCTACCTCATAATCGCGTTTATAACATCAACCTAGCAGAATTACGATCGCTGGATCAGAGTTTGATTGGCAAATTGTGTTCATTTATCAATTGATGGGCGTATTACGCTCAAATTTGGCGTGTTGGCGGCGCCGCGGGCGCTGCGTGCCGAGTGCCCGGTTAGCGTGCGCAGACCAGCCTGCTGTAGAGAGTGCGGTGCGCACTTTTGCGTTTATAGTGTTAATTTGGAGGTAACTAAATATATGGAACATGTAGCTACACACACATGGATCACTTTACGCACTAGATGTTTTGAAAAGTTATTTCTTTGGGGTACCACATACTACCTGGGTTTTGCCTGAAAATCAGTGTGTTGCCCTCCTAGGTGATACTGTGCTGAGCCATGAGAATTTTGTGGTATTTTTGGTAAAATTAAGCTGTATTTATTTATATCTCTTGTTTAGGTATAAGTTGATGTGTGTGCATGTTGTAACAAATAAATGCTTTTCCATTCTATTCAGTGTGTCGATAATTTTAAACTTTGGTTGCTTCAGGGCCGCAACGAGCTCGCCACGCGTGGCGGATTAGGAAGTGGACTAGCTAGGAATATGGATGAGTTAGGGAGTGGGCACATTAGGAATGGTACATTGATGAGTTAGAAAACGAACGCTTCATCCTTATGTCTTATTTGCATGAGCTGCTTTGGTTCAATGAATCCGCAAATCCGCTATAAAAAGAGGTCTAACCTAGAACATAGAGGAGAGAGTAACTTCGCCTTATCTATTCTGTCGACAAGCTGTTAGTTTGCCTTCCCTTGGAATCAGCTTATCCTCAATTGTTACATGAAACCTACGTAAGTATATTATGAACGATAAGTTACCACGTTTCATCAGAAAGGTCTCTGCTTGGTTGTAACACCTGGATTACTCACTATCCGTCCAAGAAAACATTTTTTTTCTACTTTTTATCCAACTTCCAAAAAAAGGGAGGAGGCTCTCACTTAGTAGCGAATAAATACTTAATATATTTTGATACCGAAACATTAAGTAAAAAAAGACTTGGTTCTTAACTTGGTAGCTTGCTATCCTGCTTTTGATAACCCAACAAAACACCAACCACATTCAGCGACAAGTTTATCCGACTAATTTTCGAAGACCACACACAGTCAGAATCAATCGAGGCCAAGTGACCAATTTGAATCGGTCGCGTTACCGTTACAAAGAAGAATCCTTTCCTTTATTAATAAGAATATTAGCCATTCGTGCTACCATCTAATTCGATTATCCTTTTATATTATTAACTAAGCCAATCAACCAAATGGTACAACAAAAGGACTGCATAACTCTAATTTTCTATAATAACTGTATTTAGATGTAGTCTAGGAGAAATGGAGGTTGCCCTGGATCATTAAACTAAAATTTCGAGACTCAAATATACAGTTTAAGGATTAACAACGTTTATTAAGCAGAGAGAAAGCAGTATTTTGTGCCGTATTCTCTCTCATTTAGCAGAATGAAGTCATTTTCGTAAATGCTGAGGACGATACCATGAATTTCAAATACATTAAGAAGCTATGTTAAAAAAGTGGATGGGGTTTACCATTGTGAATGGTTGCAGAAGGGTTAGAGATCGTTTGAAATAAAAAACAATATTTACGTAAATATCCCGGTTGTGCTCGCGCGCGGGAGCACGGCGTACGCCTTGACCATCCAGGATTTGCCAGATCAGATAATTACAGCGGAGCGACTGCCATCTGACTTCCGTGACCCTGCTACCAGGGGAACCTTACCAGATTGGATCATGGTTACACATTCAGTCACGTAAATGTGCAAGTTTCATCACGACTTTTCCGTCACTACATATCTCAGGAGAGTCATTTTTTTATGCCAGTTTGGCTTTGTCCCCCAAGTGATCCCTAAATTGGGTTTCATTCGATATGTCGACACCTAGGAACCCGATACTCGATAAAACTAAAATTATCACTGAGTTGTTCAGATTTCGCCCTTTTCTTTCATGTATTCAGCATTAAGAGTGCTTTATCATTAAAACTGAGTTCCAAGTAAGCTTCCATTAAGTAGCAGTACAATTGACTTCAAACCAATTTCGGCAGATACGCTAAAGCACTGTATAAGGTTACCAGCAACCGCTAACCGCTAACTTGTGACTAATTAAACTTTTAACCACACATTAGTGGTCATTACACCGGACGTGCTTTGTAAAGCTCATGTCAAAAGCTGTGATTTGAGCTTACGCTGTTATTACATAAGTGGTGTGTAATGAAGTGCTGCTAACTGCGACCGATTGTTAAGTTCAGTATGGAGATTTAATGTCGGTTTGTATATTACCTCTGATCTCAATATTATACGTAACTACTCATACATCTGTGTATACGATTTCCAAAATCCCGCATATAATTGTGAAATGAGCACTCCTGAATTATTTACCACCTGCATAGAAACTTTAACTGGGCCATGACTTGGCGTGGCCTAGACTCCGCGCAGAGGTTGGTAGATGCAAGAAAAAATTTACCAGAGGGGCTACACGGACGACGAATCATTCGTGTGCGGGCTACACCACAAACCCTACACCACGCTAAGGAGTGGAACGCGTTGCCTGCGAGTGTGTTTCCTGATCAATATAATCTGGATGCCTTCAAGGCTGGAGTGAATAGGCTGTTCCAAGACGGGCATGCTCCATCTTCGGCCGCATCGTCACTTACCAACAGGTGAGATGGCGGTCAAATGCCTGTCTTGTATAAAAAAAACTCTTTTTATGCTACCTGTATGTGATATTATTTGACCGAGCTACATCGAAAACTCGGCTCGGATCCGGCCTTCGAGTGAGTTAAACCATTATCCATCGAGGACACAGCCAGTAGAGTTGCAATCAATGGCGATATCGTACTTTCTTACAACATTTCAGTGAGTGTGAGCACCTGCCAAACACGCAGGCCGGATATTATGGCAAAACCTTTCACTGATGTGGTAGTGGCTCACGTCCAGCTGTGGACTGTTATTGCATATTCAGTTTCAATGTATGTGAAGTAAATAACAACGAAAATCTTAAAACATGTTATGTACTGTTGATGTGATAAATGAGAGATCATCATCACAGCTCATAACAATCCACTGCAGGATTTAGGTACCCCTCTTACGAAAGGGAAGGTTATTGCCATATTCTCCACGCTTGGCAGCGGATGATCACAGTGACACTACCTGGCCAGGGCCAAATGAGGGATGATGTTGTCTAACCTGGCGCAATTTTTATTATAATTTCTCGTCCAATTGAACTATTTCGCCAAACATCAAGGTATACTTATTGATCCGGAAGTACAATTTGTCGAATGACCACGCTGGCTTCCGGCCGGATGCGCATGTGTGTACCCTGAAAATAAACGCATAAGCCAATAGTGATATAGCATCCGTTGCGACGTAAATTTATGATGGTATCTTTTTGGTTTGATGCAATTTATATTAAACTACTAGCTTTTAAACCCGCAACTTCTTTGGCGTTGATTTCGATTATTACATTCCAGACCCGTTCACGTGGGAATCACATTAAGTATAAATTCTGGCCTATGTGCTATTGGCTATAAGCTATATTGCTGCCAAATTTCATTAAAATCTGTTCTATACTTTTTGCGTGTAGGAGTACAAAACATATAAACATATAATATTATTTTATTATTTATTAGATTATGTATATGTTTTAGGTGCACGTCATGTCTGTCTGTCTAATATAGCTCTCTCTCTCTTTGATAAGACGGCTGTAAGACATTTCTTTAAATAAGCTGTACCTTTTATGAATCTGACCAGATTGGGTCATGGTTACACATCCAGTCGCCAGAATATGAAGGTTTCATCACGATGTACCCTCACCGTAAGAGCTGATGCTCTTGACCAACTGATGTTCAACACATTTTATCTACATCACTCAGAAAACAGTCATTGGGTACATGGCGGCACTTGGGTACACCCGATCCCTCTCGCCACTAGGCCACCGAAACTCGCAACGGTAACAGATTATTATCTAAAGAAATAAAGTTGTCATTCCAAATATTCAGTAACTCCTTTAGGGTTAGATTTTAAATCATATTAACAGCTTTTAATTTGTCACCCATAACGAAATTAATATAAACGACAAATCTATGTTAATGGCGAGCGTTAGTGTATTGGTTATTAAAATGCCGTTCTGGAGTTTTTGTATGGCCCATTAAAATAACATAACTTTTAGTTGACAAAGAATTTTGAAATATATTATTTGGTTTAACGTTTTTTGTGTTTTTCTACCTCTATATCACTTGCTTACTAACATTACCCGCGATTTCGTTCGTGTAAAATTTTGTGACAAAAAGTAACATAGTAACAAATCCAGTTTACCATCTATCTCCCTGCCAAATTATATCTAGGTAATTTGTTCAGCGCTATTGTAACGGACAGATTGACAGCACATTTATAATATTATTAGTTTAAATGATACGTAAATAGCTAGTAGAGATTATAGGTACATTTTAGCATGCTTTCTACTAAGACAAGAACGTTATTGTGTACTTATATGTATATTAAATACAATGGAATTAAAGTGTTAATAGGGGCATCTGATTAAATCATGATTACACCTGAATGTGCAGGCTTCATCACGATGATTTCCCTCGCCGCCGCCGTAAGAGCATCGGTTAGTGTTCAACCAATATACATAAAACAGAAAAGAGTAATTGGTTCAGCGACATCGGGGTTCGGACTCTGTAGCTTTTGCCTACAAGTCGGATCACATAACCACTAGGCCACCAAACCAGATTAATAGGCAGGCTTAAGACCGGAACAAAGAGACGAAAACAGTCAATGGATAAATTTAATTTTGTCTAGAAGTAACTTGAATCGGAAAAAAAACATTTTTTTTATTTACTGGTCGCAATCAACTTCATAAACAAGTCCAGAATTTCTAGAGACATTGTCGCAATCAACTACAAGTAAATAATAATATACAAATAATTATAGAAGAAATAACGCTTGAAAACAGTAACTAAGTAATATTTTGTAGACAGGTATACTCTGTGGTAGACAGCAACGAAAAACTGATACAGATCTCTATAATAACTACGATAGATTTACGATCAGCCCCAAAAAGTGGAAAGTGTCGCCGACTGTCCCAGGTTGTCCTCGATAAATCGAAATCGTTATGATTTATCTATTATCGTTGATCTTTGATTTTCAGAAGCTGCAATTTTAGCTGAGATAAACATGTAGAAGAAGCGACAGAGCCTAGGTCACGACGATAAAAAAGGTGAAAAAGACGTGACGTTGTGAAGGTCCGTAATACGTATGATTACTAAAGAGTATTAACTACTTACGTATTACGATGAAATCAATGATTTTGAAGAAAGGTCAGGTCTAGAGTACTCTAATTAAATCGACGTTCACGTTTGAAAAAGTTATTTAATGTGGATGAAGCTAAAGAGATTTGCAAGTACAATAGCAAGTGAAACAATGTGGTTATTATGCCCCAGACATAATACATGTCGTTGTTTTTTTAAATATTTTTTTGTTATACTTAGCCAGGCATTTGACCGCCATCTCACCTGGTGATAAATTACGATGCGGTTGTTAATGGAGCATGAATATCTAGGAACAACCTATTCACCATTGCCTTGAAGGCGTTATGTATGTATTAACTACTTACTAACGACTCCCTTTGCCATTCAAAGTTGTGATAGCCCACTGCGCATAGTCCCCGAATTATTTCCACATAAATCTCTCCCTTTTTTGCCTCCATTTCGCCGACGACAAATATTAAACTGTCAACCGCCACCGCAGCATAAAGCATGTCCATATTTAAAACGCCGTTTGAATCATTCCCAATAAAATATCTTTCGGTTTTCAAATTCGGAATAAATTTCGTGTCACCTGCGCGTACGCATCCGGAAGAACTGTGTCGGCTCTCTCTCTCCCTTCTATTGCTGCGTCCTTTTCCACCTTACTAGTTTTATTGTTTATTTTGTTTCGGCTCTCGATTGAGATTTTGTATCCTGATAAGTTTTATGCCCGTTTTAAAAGCAATAAATTTTTGTTAGCGAGCTTTTCATAGATATCGATGATATGGCCGGTGACGATTTGTACCGAGACCGATGACAGGTGATCTAGCGTCGCGGTGATAAAAATCATTTCAATATTTTACTGATATAAACTTATTAATTTACTTTCATCGATATATTTTATTGGAATGGAATTCGTGAAGAAAGTTTATAGTAATATTTTATTCATTAACAATACTCAATAAATAAAATCATTTTGACGTTAATGCCCCGGTTGTGCTCGCGAGTACGAGGGCCCGGGGTCCGCCTTGACCATGATTAAGGATTTATCGATCAAGTAATTACTGTGGAGCGACTACCATCTGACCTCCGTGACCCTACTACAAGGGGAATCTGTCCAGATTGGATAATGGTTACAATTTCAGTTGCCTGAATTTGCAGGTTTCATGACGATGTTTTTCCTTACCGTAAGAGCATCGGTTAGAATTCAACTAAACACTTTACAGCTGAATTATAAAAAAAATTGATACCTACTCAAAACAAAGTTGATCTGAGTCCCATTTAATAATGATATAAATCTGCAAGTACCAAAAAACCAAAGAACCTCCCCTTTCCTCTCCCGAAGAATGGCATCCATTAAAAAACAATTGGACTAACGAAATAATTCATTCCTAATAAAGTGGTTTTAATCACTCGCTTTCTTAATCCTTGGTTAACTGAGTTAGCTCGGTGGTCCGTTTTCTTCAAAGGTTTTTGTAAAAAAATTGGCTTTTTAATTTTAAATTTGGATAGATGTAGGAAGCCACGCCTCACCTTCCGTTTCAGATATTAATTCTAATAACGTTATCATATTTCATCCTTTCTACTGAGAGGGTGTGCGCTTGATGTCATTATTTATTTTTTAATCGCCTCTTCTGGGCTGAACTATAGGAATCATAGAACAATATCTGTTTTGGGAAATATAATTCATAACGTCGCGCTTATTCATAGAATTGTAGTTAAATAATTGTTTTATGTATTTGTAAAGATAAGAAAAACGGATCCAAATCGGGTCCAGCGGTTCTGGAGCTACGATTATACACACCTTCACATATACACAGAGCCACAGATTCACAGTCAAATTTATTCACTCACACTCTTCTTTCGTCGGGGTTTCAAAATTGGACTAATATGACACGTGATTAAAGGTATTTTTAGAAAATAGCAACGCATTGGCGTCCCTGCTGTTGCATCAGTCCATAGGCGGCGTTGACCACGACCCACCAGACCTGCTTCGCCCGCTTTTTTACACGGACGGATGTCGCACCTGATGGAAAGTGGTCACCGTCATCCAGGACAATCATTGCCATTTATCTGGCAACTACACATAGTATAAAGCAAAGTTGCCTCCCGCCGTTTGTTTATATGTAAATCTTTTAAACGCAACTTATTTTGATGCGGTTTTCTTCAATCGATAGAGTGATTCAAAAGGAAGCTTTATAGGCAAGAAAAAAGGGTAAGGTAGGGTAGGGTAGGCGTAAGGGTAGGAGTAGGGTAGAGGTAGGGTAGGGGTTGGACGCCACGCGAAAGAAGTCACACCGGGCCTGCTAGTTAAACAGAAAAGAAATAAAGGAATTAAATAACATTAAAAAAAATCCGCCTAATGAAAAATTTACCTGCCGATCTAACTTGAAGTTTCACTTGCATTCACGGACGTGGTAATTGCAGACACATCCGCTTGTCTTGCGCCCGCGCAAGATTACCGCCAACTTAACATCGACCTTCGCCAGCATAATTGTTGGATTAAATTTAAATCCACGCTTTAAAATTCATTTATTTCGACTCCATTTAATTAGCGATTTTACTTTATATTTCTTTCTTTTTTTTTCGATCGAGAGTACGGTATTGCACGCTTCGAGGTAATTTGAGGTGGTTAAACGTTGTTTAATTTGAGGAGCGTCGGTGGACTAATGGTTGAAGGGTCCGACTCGTAAGCCAATGGTACCGGGTTCGAACCCAAGTGCTGCCGTGTACCAATGACTTTTTTTTGAGGTATGTACATTAGTTGGACACTAATCGATGCCCTTATGGTGAGGGAAAATAACGTGATGAAACTTGCACATTCAGGCGACGGATGTGACCATGATCCAATCTGGTCAGGTGCCCTGTCAAAAGAGCCACAGAGGTCCGATTGCAGTCGCTCTACTGTACCTACCTTATGTGCCAAATAGTGATGGCGGACACCGGGCCCTCGTGTGCGAGACTACAACCGGGACATTAACGCCAAGATGATTTTTTAAAAACGCTTTTGTTCATGTTATACATATCATTGTTGGTATTATTACAACTTGTCATATATATTTGTAGTTATTGCCAAATAAAAGCTATGTCTATGTCTGTGTCTAATAATTCGAGATTTTTATCGGATACACAAAATAATTAGTCACAATAGGTACCTATAACCTTTTAATTCATAATTCATAATTCATTTATTCATTCGCTCTCTAATGGTTACATGGGTGTTAATACAATTATTTGATCACATTAGTTGCCTTTCTAAGGCTTAGCGAGTTACATAATTATACCTATGTCAAGTCAATTAGATTAAATGTGTCTCATTCTAACAATTCATATACAAAATCAAACCGAAATAATTAAATATGTAAATAAAATGACGATGATTAACCACATGTTTACACATATTAAAGTATCTAATGTATAGATGTTGTATACATTCTTATTATACATGTTGTATAATATTTCTTAAACTCCAGAACCGATTTTGTTGAAACAAAGCTAAGAACCATTTAGATTAAAGTGGCTTTCTAACAAATAAAACTGCTTCAATATCAGCAAATAAAATAAAATAATCATCTTGGCGTTAATGTCCCGGTTGTGCTCTCGAGAACGAGGGCCCGGGGTCCGCCTTGACCATGATCCAGGATTTGGCAGGTCAGGTAATTACAGTGGAGCGACTGCCATCTGACCTCCATGACCCTGCTACCAGGGGAACCTGACCAGATTGGATCATGGTTACACATCCAGTCGCCTGAACGTGCAGGTTTCATCACGATGTTTTCCCTCACCGTAAGAGCATCGGTTAGTGTTCAACTAATGTACATAACTCAGAAAACAGTCATTGGTACATGGCCGGAGCGGGATTCGAACCCGGGACCTCTGGCTTACGAGTCGGATACTGTCACCGCTCGGCCACCGACGCTCTGTGCTTCAATATCAGTGATGCCACGAATAGACGGAACCACAGAAACACACGTAAAACTTGTAGCTCCCCTTCTTTCGTCGGTGTTTAAAAGGACCATAACCCAAACTTAGGTTGGTCTCTGTACTCTTGCCAGATCGTACCTTTTGGTACGATTTACGTGCTATTTGGCCGACTGTCGTACCTTTGGCGTACTTTGCTCCACATCGTACTATCTAGTACGTTTTTACAAAGTCCTAAATTTAGCTGAGTGAGGTGGTCACTTTGCCTTTCATGTCCGCAAAATACCGTAAAATAATGGAGGGAAGGGTTGATTTTGCCGTGTTTTTGCTCACTGGTACCAGCGGCTAGTAAATAAGGTCTTGTCTTGTCAAAATAACGCCGTTTTATTGGCTGCAAAATTTAAACCGTAAATTTTTTGCTATTTTCGTACTATTTTAGGAGCCAAACGTACTTTTTTGGAAACTACTGCTGGTAACACTGTCTCTGTACTACATCACGGACTCCGAACAACAAAGTTAAATATTAATATAAATGTTCAATATAAATATTTGGGCAAATGTGAACTGTAACGTAGCCCTATCCGACGGACAGTGCCAGGCTCAGTAAATAATAAAAAAAAAACGAATAACAGGGTAATGGGTTTATGTACATTCAGTCCAGAAACTATAGGTAATCAACTAAACAAGAAATTTTTTTTAAAGAATTTAAAATGTTAAAAGTACGAAAGTTCACAAAAGTCCACAACTTATGCCCGGGCTGGATCACTGCGTTCACTTTTGGTCGAAAAGTACAGGTTGCAGATTGACTTTGACAGACTATTTGATTTAGAAAACTTCGAGGATAAACCTTTTATGACGTCACGTGCATAATTTGACTTTGACAGACTATTTGACTTAGAAAACTTCGAGGATAAATTTTTATGACGTCACGTGCATAATTTGACCGGTCGATTGGTATTTAATTTTTGGTTTCTGAAGATAGCTTCTTCTAGCTATGATCTAGTTCACCTTCTAGTTCGAAGGCTGGGAGAACTCTGCCCACTCATCCGCTGCACTCTCTATCGCAGGCTCGGGTCTTCATTTAAACACGTTCGAGAACGCATTTGGCACAAAAGAAGATATAGTCTTGATGGCCAGTACTCGTAGTCGACCAGCCAGTTTCTGAAGTGGTCGATATTTATTTTCGGACGACCTCGTGTTTAGCAGCCAAGGATATAATCCATGAAGATATGATGAAGAATTGGATCCAGCAAATATCTAGAATAAGGGGAGCACAAAAAAGATTAAAATCTCCGCCATCTATGGACTGTGTCCGCATGACAACATATGACATATAAAGAATAAAATAATAAAAGATTAACGTCAATTTGGAAAATGTGATACTTCAATTACAAAATAAAATATTTGCTACGAAAGAAACCTTCTAATGTGATGGAAAAATGACCCCCGTGGCATGGGGGCAAACTTGGATTCATAAAAAAAGGAAAACAAAAAGATACAACGGTAAGAGTCCAGACACACACCCCAATACCCTTGTATTTATCAAAAAACCCTCATTACTTTTACCAATTGGATATTTAGGAAACGAGAGATCATTTCCCCAAAAGAAAATAGTCTAATCGAAGTTCGATTCGATTCAAAATATTTGTAGAACGTAATTACAACGTAGTCAGAATTTACAGTATTAACTAATTTTCCAGGCAAAGATGATGAGCATTCAGAGCCTGAAGGGCCAAACCCAAGAATATACCAATTATATGTTTAAAAATTTGACAATAAAAGTGTCAACGTGCCGAACAGCCACTTAAACAGGAGTAACAGTAAGTACCTTCAGGGCGAGACCCTACAGTACTTACTAAAAAAAAACGGCAATTTCAAAGAACTATTATTAATAGAACAGGACAGGATAGTACCTACACTCCGCAAGATATCTACTTTATTCGCAGTTTGTCTACATTTTGTTAACCGTAATTTTTTTCAACACCCTTTACCCTCGTCAACCCCTAACGTAAAGGTGTTAAACAGAACATGTTATTAATATAATTTGAATATTAATAGTTATCTCCAAAATTGAGTTTTCAGAATAATAAACGTATCATTTGAGGAAAATGTGCTTCTTTTGTTTTGGAATTATTTTTGTTGTCTTAATTACAAATACGTTCGCGCTACACACAGTTTTTAATGTTATTTTTTCATTTCTGTCAACGAAGTTGTCTAAATTAAAACCTACCAAAACTACTACGTTATCCGAACTTCAAGAAAGAAATAATTGCCATTTCAATTTCATATCGATGTAGGTACTTACTTAGAGCCGTGTTGGCTGTTATTTAGTTAGAGCCACAAAGGTTTAACCTTTACCATGTCTGTACCTACCGCATGTCCACCCTTAAATATATGTATAATATTGTTTTGGTGCATTAAATAATACTTTAATCAATCAATCATTAAATCTCATTTTTGTTAAGAAACATTATAAATTATTTCTAAAAGCATGGTAATGATTTTATTATATTAATTGCTTTATAAATGAATGTAGAGCGTAGGCTAGATTCAATTTTTGTGGGTCAACGCACTCTGTATGGCCATTCAATATGATAAACTAACCATAATTTTTAAGTTAAAGGACTGCCTAAGAGCACACGTGGACACAATTTACAAAAAATCAACGGAATACCTACTGGAAAAATGTTTTAATTGGCCAAGAATTTTAGGAAGAAAATATAGATTGTAATTCATAAATTTACGTGATTGTAAATGAAATTTGTTATTGTAATAATAATAATTAAATATTTGCAGAACACAAGAAATCTGATTTAATAATCTGTAACCTCTACAATAAAAATCTGAGAAAAAGTAATTCTGATTTACTTTTTTATTTACGGTGACTAAAGAATTGGTTTAGGGTGCCAACTTCGATATTCAAACACTGTACGACTAATTTGTCCCATTTCCAATACTTGAAGCATCATTAATCTATGTACAAATTCGACAATTGAAGGTTAGGCGTGCGCTATGAGCTGCGCTGTGATTGGCCAGCTGGCGTCCAATCACTGTACGTATATTCATAGATGGTTGTACGCATGCGTAGTCTGTAAAAGGATTTACCTATTGAAAGAGGCTTGGGAGGAACTTTGTGGTTCTGTATGTACCTACGTCTTTAAATAACATCGTGTTACATTTTTATAGTAACTGTGTAATGTTAGGATATAGGATTGGTTGTGTATTGTAATTAATTCTTCGATCGATTTTCTGAACGTTTAATAATACTAAGTAATAAATCAATAATTTACAAGTTATTGTAATATAAAAATTTATTTTCATAAATTGTCGACTTAAAAAGTGCATATTGGAACTGTATGTATTGTAGGTATGTGCGATTAATAAATTTGATGAAAGTATTAAATATGTATTTCAAAATATTCAACTATTTCATTCGCAGCACTACCATTTCAACTTTCAAGAGCTTACGTAACTACATTGGATCAAATGTAAAAGAACTTAAGGCAACACGTTTCCAAAAGATTTTTAAACACACAACAATATTCCCATACGAAAATTCAACAAGTCACGCAAAAAAAGATCAGACTCTACCACCGGTATTTAAAGTACCGACGATATTGACACCCCCAATATTAAAGTATCAAGAATCAGAATGAGACTACTTGTAAGATTCGCATACAAATTCAGAAAATATCTACTTGGACGGCGGAATTCGGAACTACAGTTGTCCGTACACTCCTTTTTGTGAAACGACGACGACGGCGCCGCCTTGCAGCCTGATGAAACTGCCAACTGAATGACATGGCAGTTTTACCATCCTGTCGGAGATATGACGGTATACAGTTGTCAGTTACCATCGAAAAGAAGATGTTACCGTTAAGGATGCTGTCAAGGATCGCTGACGCAACCCCAAATTAAATTCACACATTTTGTGTTTAATTACATAGCGGAAAGGGGTGTTATTACGTGTTTGAATGAGGTGTTTTAGCGAGAGCTTTGTAAGTTCAATTTTTTAGGAGACGAAGAGCTTTTTAGAGGTTCTTTTGTAATTATAGTGCAAGTATATTATGGTACCTAATAAACGGTTTGATAGATCATGATAGAGTTTTAAAAGAGATCTAAATAATAAATGAATTTGTCTGTTTTAATAAGTTCAGCGTGTATAAAGTCAATTGCAAAAGTAACGTTTCTATTTACAATGTTGTGTTATTATATAATTTAATCACTACCCCAATAAACAATCATCATCATAACAGCCCATACAAGTCCACTGCAGAACCTATGGCCTCTCCCACGAGAGAGAAGGTTAGTGCCATAATCTCCACGCTTGGCCGGCGGGTTGGAGATGGGCAGTGTCATAAAATTAAAAATGCAAACGAATGATTGATTTTTGCCTCGAAAACATTAGTCGCCTTGTACGACGCCCACGAGTGTAAGGGTTTGGCGTTGTTTTACTCTGCCGGACACCACACGGCCAATAAACAATAGTAAATTAAAATCTTAACAAAAGAAATAACTTTCATTGCTGTTACACTTTGTTTAAACCGATCGTCATTGAACCTACCTTTCTCAAGTAAAACAAGTTGAAATAAATACTTACTTATCTCTTACATACGACGTTGTACCAAGTAAATACTAGTCCAGTTGTACGCAACTACCATCTGCCCTAATTTGCATGCACTGACGAATTGTCCTGCCACTCTTCCCCCCACAGATATCGTAGATATGTTAAACAGACATTAGCATTGGGGGTGGCTTAAAGAGGGTTCTGGATTTTCGATGCCAGTGTAAGTAATGCTAATTTAGCATGTACTGAGTTTGGATAATCTACAGATAGTCGCAAAAAACTACAAGAGCGTCGGAGGCCTAACGGCTAGCGGTTTTGACTTGTAAGCGTGAGGTACCGAATTTGATCCCCCAGTGCCGCATGTACCAATGACTATTTGTGAGTTATGTACATTATCCACTATATCTGCTTACTATGGAAGTTTAAGTTAAATAATATTTTCTTTATATCGATGTTAAGACATGGAACAACTCAAGATAAAAAATGTAGGCGTTAATGTGCTCTCGCGCAAGAGGGCCCGAGGTCCGCCTTGACCATGATCCAGGATTTTGAAGATCAGGTAATTACAGTGGAGCAACTGCCATCTGACCTCCGTGACCCTGCTTCTAGGGGAACCTGATCAGATTGAATCATAGTTGCACATTCAATAGCCTGAATGTGCAGGTTTCATCACGATGTTGTCTTGTGATTGGAGATTGCAGTGTTATAAATATAACAATGGAAAAAGCTCTTTGTTTTGAAAACCTTAGTCGCCTCGTGCGTCTACTCTGTCGGACACCACACGCCCAACCGGACACCACACGGCGTGCAGTTTCGTCGGCTCGTCGTGCCGAGTTTCGCTTCGTACGATGAAATGCAATACGCCGCTCGCACGCTGTTGCATTAACTGCACGCTGGAGCTGTTGCTGCAACTGCGCGCGTTCTTGTTTGGTGGCGCGTTCAAGAGATTTGGATGCACCTAAATGATTATTTATAAACATAACAGCAGTTTCTGGATGTGGTTTTCCTCTAATGCAGTTGAAAATCAGGAAAATTCTATATATTCTAATATTTGGCTTAAGGTAGAAAGCCTTTATTACCATTAGTAAATGTAAAGCCATTTCTAATTATTTCTAAAATAATTAGTACCGGCTCGAAATGATATAAGTTTGCATAAAGATCTCATTGCACTGATTTTATTTCTTAGGGAAAATAATGTTTTAGAATAAGTTTTCATTAATTGTAAATAAATTGCTTTTAAAAACTGTATATGGAAATTCATACTGTATATCATCATTGATATTAAAGTTTTAAAATTTTTGGTATTTACTAATGCAGATAACACCTACCTTATTTTGTAATTGTTGTTTTATTATTATTAATATAAAGGAATGTTGATCTAAAAACACAAAAACAATATTTTTCAAACATTTATTTACAAAAAATCATTGGAATGTTAAATTTTTCATTTACACAATATACACAAACTTAAAACTACACAATTAGCTACGTACTGACCACAATATTTCGTATAATACTGATTATGGTTCTAAACACTAACTAACATTTTCAATACTTAGCTCGTTTGGACAAATAATACTTTCATTGGCAAGATGATTTCAAAAAACCTAGGTAAACTTATACACTATCGGTAGGACGGAATACACTGGCAAAGAGCTTAACAATAAGAAGAAATTACAAAAATAAGCGTAAAAGATTCTCTCGATCGCGAAATTGGACACCGAGTAACCCAAAACCGGCAACACTTAAGCAAGGATTAACTAAAGGTAACACGAAGAGTATTCTGGTACTTTACGATGCTAAAATTAACAATAAATATCCCTGTAGCTCCTAATCTCTATACAATTTGGCTGTAACACTAATCACTAGCAGAGTAAAGGTCGACGTACCGAACTATTGTAATAGCTCGTAGAGCGCCGCGATGTAGGTTTGCGCCATTTGTAGCGTCTCGTACTTGGACAATTGGCGATCAGCACCGAGGGATGGAAGATGGCCGCGGAGTCTGTCGAAAGCCTTGTTCAGGTTCTGCATCCTCCGCCTCTCCCGAGCGTTGGCAGCCAGTCGTCTCCTCCTCAAAACAGCAGCACTTGTCGCCCGCCCTCTCCTCTTCCCTTCAATGCCGTCTGCATCTTCCGCACTGTCGTCCAGGATCTCTCGAGATATTCCTCTATACGCAATGTGAGCGGAGTCTTGGTGAATGCTCCCGTCCATAGAAGGAGTCGGCTCCAAACTCGACCTCCCAGAATCAGGAGACCGAGGCCAGGACAGATAGCAGTCCTCCGTATTATACTCCAACATGACGTCGGACCCGAACATGTCCTTCTCCGAATACAAGAGACGGTGACCGTAAGTGTCGGTGGCCATTTCGAAAATCGCGCGTGTGTCGGCCCGGAACGCAACAGGTACGTCCACTGCGGTGTGCCACAGGGTTCTAACTTGGGGCGGGTTACCTGTCCGGCTTATATAGGCTCCCGTTTTGTGGGATAAGGTGGCAAGATACGCGGGCTGTGGGCGAGAACGGGATGTCCGACGGCTTTGAGAGGGTAATTTAAGGCCAATCATCATTAATTATTGGCTCCCTCGGGCGCGCGCCGGCGACCCATTGTTCGATAGAATGCATTTGACTTTTCGGCGGAAACTTTTGTGCGCACGACTGTGGTGGTTGCGCGATGCAATTGTCCGGGTAACCTTGTGAACTGCGGATGGAGGGACGGGATGTCTTTAACCTGCGTTTTACACCTGCCAAATTAATAGGCCATTGATATGGGTATTAGCTGTCTTAATCTCTATCTATCGTATTAACAACCGTACTCACAAACCATAGGTACTTGTCCAAATAAAGTAGCGTTAGGTACTAGGTATGCGTTCTCATAGTGTTCGTCTGCTAAGTGAACGCACTGCGTGCGAACAAATTGCTGCGCCCAACCAGGTCCATATTGTAATTAACATTAATATTGTAATACCTTTATGGGAGATATGATATGATAATACGGTTCTATGATGGGTCGATTTCGTTCAATTTGACGGACGCACAGTGCCGATCGCAACTCAAGTATTGTCAGTTGGAAACCTGTGCGTTCACGCGCTGTGATTTCTTAACGATTCTAAATACGGATGTTAATAAATCAAATATAAGCTAATTTTCTGTATTCTAGATAATCAGATATACTTAGCACAGAAATAATATTAGAATAGCTATGTTTTTTATTAGTTACGTGAAACTAAAGACAGAAAAGATTTATTGTGATCGACAAAACGGTCAGGCTTTCAGACCCTCGCGAACCCATCTTCAGAAACCTGTCTGCATACTACACCGCGCCGGGAATTGAACCCGGGACAGTATAGTTTCCAGGCGCTGAGGTGGGTGAAATTCAACTCTCGATTGTAGGTGGCCTGGTGTTAACGGGATGTGAGAAAAAGGGTGGATACGGTACTATGAGACGGTGACTTGCTTTCCTTGAAAAGTCAATTTAGAGCAACTTCATGATTATTACAAGTTCATTTAGAAAGACAATAATTTTCTGGGCTTGTCATCCCTTAGTATAAAGTGTTTCCTTTGCAGTATAACTTTGTTTTCCTCAAAAAGTATGGTACTCGGTATGCGGTCCCCTTAGGTCGCTTTCCATCCGGTGAACCGTCTGACCGTACAGTTCGTCTACGAAATAAAATTATTATTACTCCTTACGGACTCTGGCAAATCGCGTGCTTATATATGTCGTAGGATAATTGGTAGAATCGGATCTTCGCGAAAATTCTAGGATGTTTGCAAAATACCGAATAATTAGATAATTAGCAATCATTCAAGCTATTTTCCGTCTGCGTGCCGATAGCATCGTCTATGTCAGCCGTCGACGTTGCCATTGATTATGTAGATTTTGCAGCCATTCATAAACTGCAAGCTTTACTATAGCAACGGTGGCCGGCGCCGATATGCCATTGACAACGTGCCGTCGTTCGCTACACCGCACACGAGTAGAAAAATCTGTATACCGCATCCAATCCCCAATATCACCTCATTGCGCACGTTCGATGCGCGTATGCACCCTCGGCCCGGTGGTCCGCGTTTTCCACGCACCGTGCGAAATCACTGCGCCGATTTCTTTTTTACTCCAATCCGCTTTTGCTTACAGCTAATTAATTAGTTCGGTGCCCGCGTGAAGTTTGGCGGCTGAGTTTTAGGGATTAGGTCGTTGGCTGCGGTTTTTTAGGTAGGAGGCCAACACCCGGGGTGTCGGAGTTCGGCCTTAGAGGGAGGTTTGGTAGTTTGGTCTGTTGCACTATACTTTAGGTATCTAACGTTTAGTACATTTAAGATAATCATAGCAAGTATTTCACCAACATCAATCTGAACTCGTTAAGGCACTCTTAACCTTATGACACCGATTTTGTTACGCCTAAATGCTTATTAATCTCTTAAGGCGCCGACTTAAGCATCGCCTAAGTTTAGCGCCATCGGACAATGATTCGCCTGAATAGGTACCGCCTTACCTATTCTTATCGCTTAGTACTAAGTTCATGAAACTCAATTATATAAATGAATTATACTTACTATTATGTAATTCAAATACTTACTATTATGTAAATGGGGAATAAACTTTAATTTGAAACATAATTTATATAGACAAAATAAATACTTAAAACTAGATATCAGTATAACATCGTCATAAAACATGATGTAAATTAAAAACATAATTATTTTAATTAAATGTATAGATGTAAAATACTAGATACAAATTGAAATCATAAATTGAGAATACAAATTCTCAACACAGTCGCTTGACTCGAAAACATTTTCTCCATACCCAAAATCCACGAAAAATCTCTTCAGAGACGAACGATAATTTACAAATCTTAACCTCTAAAATCTCCTTAGACCTGTTATCGGTCAATCTTGACAAAATTGTCTAAACAACCAGTCGCGCTAGCGGATCGTCGCCGGGTAGTTTTTTACCCGTTATTTCACGCATCATTACCCCTCGACAAGGGTCCGATTTCGCGAGCCTCGAGAAAAAAAAACGAAGGGTCTTATTTGACCCGTTCAGTAAAAACGTCATGGGCAAAGGATAATAGCAAGATAGACTCGGGTTTAGAGAAAGAGCGGCAAGAAATGGTAGCATGCGTAATGATAATAATGGTTAGGTATGTCAATTTTTTTTATATTTAGACCTGCCACGCAATTGACCGCCATCTCACCCGGTGGTAAGTGACGATGCGGCCCAAGATGGAGCATGCCTGTCTAGGAACAGCCTATTCACTGTTATCTTGAAGGCGTCTAGATTATAATGTTAGGGAACACACTCGCGGGCAACGTGTTCTATTCCTTAGCCGTACGCATTAATAGTTAATTTTGAATAAAGTGGAGTTCAAAATTCATAACACTAATTATTGTCCCAATTGCCTTTCTTCACTCCTTCCCTTGTGCTCGAGCAACACCAACATCAAACGAAATAAATAGTTGAACATCACGTTGCTAGTCCTTTTTGAATATTGGAAGGAATATAAGAAAATAAAGAAGTTGACAGACAGGAGAGAAGAGTGGTGATTGCTCCACCGACAAGAGTCATACTCTTAAATATATTATGATGATGAGTCCTTTTTAATTATGCATATTTTTACACGGATTTTTTTTTGTTAAAATCAATCGAAAAAAGAAATGTAGAAAAAAGTAATGAAATTAAACTTACTTTTTCACGACCAGCAAGCATCTCTATTACAATGGAGTCGTAGAATCCGTAACGGGACACCGAAAACAAGTTGAGTGTGAAAAATTTTGTCTACAAAATGAGGAAGAAAAAAAAAGGAAAATAAAACAAAAACGGTCCCCTGTAACAGGATACAGAGCTCGAAGGGTTATACCGTTAGCTCGAGTAGCGGTGCAGCCCGTTCCGGGTTCACTTCCGAATGATGTCTGTATTAAATTTTTGGAAATAGCTTGAATAAGATTAATAATATAATTTGAGGAAGTTATAATAATACTATAATAATTCAGCAGCTGTATTTAGTTTTGTGAGATTTTGAGTTATTCTGAGATATAATCGTATTGAGACGAGAGTTTCTTGCATTTTCACCCAAAGGGCAATGGATTGGGCTAGGAGTCTCGTTGCGCTAATAGAATCAGAAATGAGCCTCCCATATGGTGGACCGACGACCTGGGAAAGATCGCATCGCATCCAGCTGATACCAACTGGATGGCACAGGACCGGCCTCTATGGAGATCTCTGGGGGAGGCCTATGCCAAGCCGTGGGCGCCTTTCGGCTGATATGATGAGCTATTCTTTAATATAATCTTGGAGACGAGAATTTCATGCATTGTATGGTTTACATGCACTCTTACATGAACTCTTAATACATGCATCAAACATCAAGAGTTCTTGCTAATAATATGGAGACAAGCACGGTCTTGAGACGCTTAAGTTTAGGATTTTCTTTAGCATTTAGAATCACAAAATCTGTGTCATAAAGTTGCGAGTGACTGTGCGAGTTTAGATTTGTGTGTTGGCTGGACCAACTGCTTTTCTTGTTTCGAATATTTTATATCATCTATGGCCATTTGCACTAAACTTAGGAATCGCCTAAGTTCCGTCTTAACTGGTTTCTACCCAATCAGCAACATCCAAATTGACATAAGAAATAACATATCCGATTCCTAAGTTTAGTGAAAACGGCAATTAGATCTCAACTTAAGCGTCGTCTAAGTTTAGCGCAATCGGGCATAATTGTAAGTAGACGATCTCACAATCAATATTCAACTTGTATAGACGAATCACGTGAAAAAGACGCACCTAATCACTCATTTTTTTTAAATAAACTTCATCGAGCGGGTCTATAATAGTCCTATTCAAAATTTCGCTATTTAGTTTAAAAAACCGAACCCCCAAGAAGTTATATTCATAAAAAAATCGACAGGCGTCAAATTTAACAGCTCCTACTGCACCGCTCTGTAATCTCGCTAAACGGTATATTTGTGTGTCACCTTATTGCTGTGTTTATGTGTAATTTGGTGCGGAGTCTGAGTCAATATGGCAGTGACTTCCGTTTCTATATCGACATCATTTCCTATTAGAAAATTGTGTGGTGCTACTTGTGTGGTATTCTTTGGTCAGTCTGTTTCATTTCCTGATTTGGTTTGGAAGTGCGATCCAGGACGCCGGGGAAGATTTTGTGATCTGAAAAGTAGACTAACTGCAAATAAATTCGAATCAATTTATATCAAAGTATAAAAATAATCATCTTGGCGTTAATGTCCCGTTATCTAAAATTTGGCAGATCAGCTAATTACAATAGAGCGACTACCATTCTGACCTCCGTGACCCTGTTGACAGGGGAACCTGACCAGAAGTTACACATAGCACAATTTGATTCCACGTGTCAATGAAAAAATAAAAATACCATGAAGCCAAGATAAAAATTACAAACATAATTCACTTCTATATGGGTATTTAATTAGTTAAGTAGATTCTTTTATAAAACCAACACAAGTAATTATTAAAAAGAAAACACTTTTTGTACCAAAATATTTGACGAAATATATCACAACAAACTATGAGCTATCTACATCAGACACCCATAACTTTGCCCAAGGAATGCAGAATTGATAGATCACAAGCCAAGGATTCACACAACTTTTTGTCTTAAAGCCTCCTTCCCTATAAATAATGCCTTGATGAGAAATTAATATTCATCATGAGCTACGCGATTTGGCCCATTTCTTTATTATGTTATCATGAGATAATTCGACATTATGTTAATGCTTATAACATGTTTTATGATGTCGAATTTATTATCGAACATAAGTCGATTGTTCTCGGCCACACACTGCGCGGGAGCTCTATTTATGTTAAGAAGTTGGATTAGCTCAATTTGTTCGTTTGAAATTTCTTTGGTAACAACTTTATTAGCGATTTTCTTAGAATCCATTATTGTTTTTGGATGACTGCTGTTTTAGTTAGCTCAAGCATGCTACTACAGGACCCGGCGCGTTTTCGTTCGCGTACACCTACTTTCCCCTACCTTCCCTTTTTTTCTTGCTTATAAACTTTCCTCTTGAATGAATCTATCTATTGTTGAAAACCGCATTTAAATCTGTAGCGTAGTCGAGATCTAAGTATACATAGATACAGACGGTGGGCAGGGACTTTGTTTTATACTATGTAAAGAGCTGTTTATTTTCGATAATTGCACTTAGAATTATGTTCAAAAGACCTATAGGTACTTGGGCACAAACTTTATTTTGAACTACAAATTAAAATATAAAATGAAATGTTTTTTACAGAAATTATAAAACAATTTTTCGATTTCTGCACCTACCTTGCCATCAGGAGAATTATATCCACTTATATCAACAATAGAATGACTTTCACATTGGCCACGCGCTAACAGTACCAGTAAGCTGGTCAGTCGCCACAATCAATGTAACTGCTGCCATTTGGAGCGATTTGCCAGGAATGTCAACTGCCATTAGTATGAAATCTTCCGTAGATCCAACATTCTATAACGATGTCCTCACTAACATTGCTAATACCTATGAAAGTATGTTTGTTGGCTTTGCCTTCTTCACGCTGTAATGTAGCAACGGACTAACTTGATTTTGATGTGATAGGGTTGCACTGGTTTCACAGAATATCCTTCGTTACACATTTGCCTTCAAATAAACGACCTTAATATTGTTTATACCTAAGTGATTTTTTTTTATTCTACACAGCGACAAACGACCTATACCTATAAGTCGCCTAATGTGTGTTCAAAAGGCAGATCCGCAGGCTACGACATCTCATAATATGACTAAATCTACCTACCGCAAATGCAATCACCACGAGTGCGTACATTCCAGCAAGCTGACCCAGGAACCAATATATACACCCTACATAATCATATCAGAATGCTAGCTCCCTAGTCCACCTAACATAATCCATTTGGAGCCCTGGCCACACTGTCGAATAAGAGCCCATCCTAACTAAAGGCCTACCTATCTTAAACCCCAGCCTATACCAAAGGTCCACCAGAACACACATGCTTGAGTACACTAAAACCAAAGTACAAAATAAATATTGCATAAGTCAACAGGTCATCTTAACAATGGCGTAAAAACGGCTTAAAGGCTAAAGAAAGCCAAAGATAATCATCGTACGTAATCACGGCTGGTCATACAACCTGTTCCATTTTGCATGCGCATTATGCAACATCATACAAATTCATACAATGGGTGAAGATTGGGCATCCAGAGCGTTTAAGTAGCGACAAAGAGCCTTGAAAAGAGGTTTGGTTGTAACGCAAGTACAGAAAAGCGAGGACAAGTAACAAGATTTTTAGCTCTAGCGTGTTCCCACGATTTTCGTTGTGCTTACTTCGGCTTACGCTTTTCTCTCTGACCTGATTTAGTGACATCAAGATTACTAACTCTACTCTATATGTGGTTTTTTTTTTGCGCCCAACGCAAGTGGAAATGGGCACCCTCCGGTATAGCGGTTGGGAGGGAGGAGGTGATCTCTCATGAGTACCAGCTGGCCGGCCAGCTGGTTATGCACGACTCGCCAAAAAAATACCTAGGCGCATACGTACTAAACACCCCCTGGGAGCACCTGTAGCCGGAAGGGCCTTTCAGGTTTCATCGGATGCTACACCCCGTAGGGACGGGGTGCGCTCAGCGTCACTCCTTACGGAGCGTACACTGGAGAACTTATAGCGTGACCCCTGAAGGGGGTCCCGCTGCTATGGACTGGATTTGGGGGCCTACGGGGGCCGCTGGAACGGCAGGGAGGGGCTTTGTCGGGTCGACCTGAGCCTCCAGGAGGAGGTTCGGAGCGCTAGACAGGTCGTTGGGGGGGTCCGTGAGGACGTGTCTCGGCCTCCGGATCGCGTGGCCGGAGATCGGGCAGGGAGAGTAGGCTGCTGCCTCTCGCACGAGCGGGTTGGGATGACTATATGTGGTTTGTTTGTTTTTGTTATATAGAAACCTAAAATAAATTTATTTAATGAATTTATACATGACTGTTAAATTGTTATTACTTAATGTAAATCTGAAGTTACTTTCCGAGGAATAACTGTTTGTTTTTATTTATTATTTTTGTGTATAGGCTATTGCTGTTTAGACGACAGGTAAACCAAGCGCTAAAATTTACAATATTTTTTTATTTTTTTTATATTAAAAAAATTAAGCATGCTATTGCTTAGATAATATAATTGTACAAACCAACAAACAAATCATGTGTAACCCAAAAGTAAAATAAAAAAGTCTCTGACAAAAAATATCTCAGCAATTTATTTTTTTCTTGAGAAAAAGTAAAGTTACTCTTTCGTTCTTAATCTTTTTATAATAAAAAATTAATAAAGCTGCTAAGTATAGAAAATTTGCTTCCAGGCATATCTTCCTTGTTAAGTTTCACCCTTTCTGCGTCTACTCGAATTATATCAACACGAATCGACCATTTTGTTTGGTCATCAATTATTATAATTGTATTAAAATAATGTCTGTTGCTCCCGATTGAGTTTTTGTTACGAACAAACGTGTTGATTTTAGCCTCGGGCTACAATTCGCACCTTTTAAAACAACAAAACTAAAACAAACCAAAACGCATATAGGTTAACATTGGGAAAGGAATATCGGAACGGTTTATTGGAAGCCCAACAGATGCTCAATTAAGTCTCCATCAAGGACATATAATATTTATCACTCTTTTTTTTAAGCCGATTCTGAATTAGAATAATTATATTACTTATTCGTAATAAGTGGACGCTTCGCGACTTCGTTTGCATACACCTACCTACCCTTTTTTCTTGGTTGTAAACCTAAAATTGAAAACCGCATAAAAATCCGTTGCGTAGTTTAAAAGATCTAAACGTACATAGAACCATAGGGACTGAAGGCGGGAAACGACTTTGTTTTATATCATTTAAATATGTATTACCAACATAAGACTAACGCAACACGTGGCAAAATACGTACTACGAAGAAGATCAGAATATTTCACATAAAGGTATAGCGAATTGTAATTACTGAACTCCGCTCCATTTTCAAGGCTCCCATGGAAGGATCTCACAAAACCATGACCTTAAAACTGCTGCCGCAACACCAAACGGTACTGTTGCCCTTGCCACAGATAACGTATAATAAAAATATTGTATTAATGAAAAGAGGCCACTTATTGAATTTTCTCAAAAGAGATCACGCAACGCCCGGGATAAAAGGACCCTTGTATTGAAAAAAGCCGTTTTTTGTATGGATGTGGTTATTTTTTATTCAAGGCCAGTTAAAGTAAGAGGTGAGGCTGCCAATACAACCTGCGATGCCAATTATTAACATTGTTCTGAGAGGTATTTACGACGAAAATATGTTGGCAGGCATCTAAATATATAAAACTGAATTTTACACGTTCCATGGCAATATCAAACATGACCCCATCCTGTCTAACAAGAATTCCTAAATGCTTTCAAATAATTACAAATTACTAATTTGATACAACAATTATGAAAACTGCAAAAAAGATAATGAGCTTGCTCTTATTATACGAGCTAATACGGCAATACGTGAAAAGAAAAAACCTGTAAATACTTTAGAAAAAACAACAAAGGACAGCGCAGAAATATGACAAATAGATGCGCAAGAGCAAACAAATCCGATTCGCAAGTCAGGGCGCAGGCGCCGGCCACCGAAAGAGATGCAAATAGAAAAAAGAAGAAAAAAATGTCTTTGTCGCAAACCGCAAACGCATCACTGACAACAATGATTTGTTTTGAGGAAGCTACTTTCTAAAATTTGATGAGATTTAATAGTTTTGAAATAGGAGCTATTTTGGCGTATTATAATGCACGAGGGTCGTTCTTTTGTAGATTTTGCGAAATGTTGTTGAGATTTTTCTGTCATAGCAAAATAAACTGTAATTTCTTTGTCATTGGAGTGTTTTTTGTGTATTGTGATATAATAGACGCCAGTTATTGCGCACACTTAATTAAACAAATACTGTTTTGTCACTGGAGAACAAAAAATAATTATGGGTTTGGTTAGCGTATTGTTTGGGTTATTAAAAATATTTTTCTTTAATAACTTATAATAATTTGCATTTGCATGACAGGTTGCGGCAAAATAAAAGCAAATTTTGGTACATAAGTTTTTTTCGAAATCGGGGCCGCATAGGTAGATAGAATTTTTTTGTGAAAAACTATACGACTAAATAATTTCAGCTGTATTGATTTGATTGTACAGCTGCGATTTCAGAGTTAGTGCCATAGTAAAACTTATTTGTTATCACGAGCACATACAAATTTGGTATCAAGAATTAATGTAAAGTTACCCCATATACTTAGAACAATTTATTTTACTTCCTACTTGCCTTCAAAATTTAGAAATAGGGATAACATTTTTTACTTGATTTTAATACACTTTTTTTATAGCGACACGTCTATTTCTAACACGTATAGTTTGTTTGTTCTTATTTTCTAACATTTTAGTGTGCACAATTAGGGCGAACAATGTGATTATATTGATTGCTGGGTGCGCGCGCGCCGGCGCGGCTTCGATTCCCGATTATAGACATTTTTGGGTTAGAATTTGGCGGTTCCCAATTTTCCTTGGGCGTCTAATAATGAATTATGGTTAGTTTTTGTTTGTTTATGTTTTTAGTGCGGCAATTTCGCTTTACATGTCAAAATTTTGAAGTTTTTGTTTGAATTGGGAATAATTCTGTTTTATCTTGCCTCTGTTCGTTCTTCCTGCCACGCAAAATTATTATAAGGTTTATTCCTATCAGGAGGGCTGACCCCAAATAGGTAACAAGCCAGGAGATTGATTGATTGATTATGAGATTTATTCTTATCTTACTTTGAAAAGCAAGGTAGCTTCATGAAATGGTTTTAACATGAATATCTTCTATACTATATAGCTATAGTTCCCGTATGTGACTACCATAGTTAAGTTAACCATGAGATGATCACGGATCAGTGGCTTCTAGTGATGTCACTAGTATCGACATCTCTAACATAAGACATGTACAGAATCATTGACATTGTTATTTTCAATAACGCTTAGTGTGTTTCTGTTGTCTTTTGAATAATATGTCAATTAGAAATTAAAATGTAAAAGTGTTTTTTTAAATAGTTTTGATTAAGGTGTTACTATTTTCATACAAATTTTATGTAACCTTTAATCGAAATTCTTTCTAGGCTTTGACGTTTATGCAATTAGCCGTTAGTAAATGTATCCAATTGACCGCCAAACGTAGGTATACATACATGTTAATTACGTAAAACTGATTGATTTTTCTCATTTTTCATTATCTTCTTTTTTAATTAATGAAGATATTCCAAATGTCATACGTCACAAACTAGCATCAGGCCAGTACTATTCTTGGCTTAGTCGCATTGTAGGTACGTATTGAATATTGTCTGTTAGATGCAAACAATCTGAATGGTAAACATTACATGAGGGAATTTTAAAACGTAGGTACGACTTTGCTCCAAACTTTGACTATGGCCCAAAATTAAATCAAGTTTTACAAAATTTTAATTATTTCTACTAAACTAAGTTATTTCCAGTTCTGTACAATTGCACATCTAATTACCGTCATCGATTTCCTAATCTCTATTATGTTTTCTCTGAGACATCTCCAGATCTATGATAATAGTCCACTTTTGGACAAAGTTTACTACCGCGTTCTGAGAATAACTAATGATTATCAGAAAACGGCAGTCGAATCTATCGGAAAGTAGCAATAAAAGTGCAATAAAATAGTTTTTTCTCATACACAAAATGGCCGACTAAAAATGCGCGGCAATTTTTGGCGCCCATTTTTTACTTTTTTACGAACCGGCCACAGATTAAGTAATATTGTAAAACCAACAAGGGGGCGTGAAAATGTTTTGTTTTAAGACAAAAAATGTTTGTTTGGCGCCTTTAAGCTCGTTTTGAGGGTTAATAATATTAAGTTGTTATTAGAGGCCATCGGCGGCTAACCCTGATCGCAGGGTTAATGGATTTTTGGATGAAATTCTGTGTTTTGTACAAAAAAATACACAAAGGTAAATCCTAAGAAGCAAAGGTAACGATCTAAAAGTTGATATGGTTGGCCGACAACGATTACAATTTTGTAATAAATTGTACAAAATAACTTTAAAGAAGAGTTACCCCCTTAGTCGTGCAGCAAGAGCAATAAAATACTAATAAAATAAAACCTATAAGTTAGTGAGCTAACCTAATCTATGTACAAACATATAACATAAGAAACAAAAATATTTATTTTAAATCAAAATCTTGTAGGTCTCGTGGTTTCTGAACACCATAAATACCTACCATAATATTTTGTTTTAATTTTCCTTTAAACCAGTAAGTGGGTAGTTACAGATAATAAAATCATTATGAACATTATTATAGGCAATATAAAGGAGGCCCAGTGTTAAAAAGTGGGCTGTCCAATATAGCACCGGGATATAGCCCGATTGATCGGTTTGGCGAAATCATCTCTTTTATGCTGTGAGCGGCAAAGATTAAATATGGCAGAGGATTTGGACTATCCTGATATTTTAAGAGGAGCGCATACCGGAAGCCTTATAAGTAATAATATGATGAGCAAATTTCGTATTAGATTTAGAAGATTCTATAAAAATGCTTACGAGTACTTGTATATTAATATGATTTTTATGTTGATTTAACACTATTCAGTTGGACACTCGGCTAATAGACCAAGAAAATTTTATGGATAATTATTATTTACACTTATATTTCAATATACCTATAGTCTATATAGAGCAAAATGCAGGGTCTTGAATTACACAAATAAAATTTTTACTAACCGCAGTCACTCTAATACCGAAACAAATCATGAAAATAATCCATAATTATGGTAAAATATATTGCAATTTACACACGGAGCAAACCATGTACATCATAATCTTGAAAACACCGTCGCTTACCAACGATTTTGCCTGTCACCAGTTTTGCTATAATTAAATTATTGCTATTGGCGACAATACCGCCCTTGTATTGGTGATAATCTTACAGAATCTGTAATTACACTACTGATAATACACAATAAAGAGTGAAAAAAATTAATAGGCAATAGTTTTTTGGCCATGTCGTCTCTGCCTAACATAATCTTTGCCCGTCTGCCCAATCACCGATCGATGATTTATGGCGCTAAGGCGGCGATTCCGGCGGATGTTTGTTTAATCGATTACAGCCTTACAACCTTCGGTAGCGTCTGCGTTAGTGTGAACGCCGCCTCAGGATTTAAGTTGGGAAGGAAATGGGCTTTTTTGCCAAATGACTTATTCGTGCGACGGGATTGTGAAAGTTTTGTGCGCGGTTCAGCTTAATGAAGATTCTTGTTGAATTTTCTAGAATATTTGTGTAATTTTATGCCTAACTGGTTTTGTAGTGGTCTATGCGTAGCCTTGTGGGGAAAAAGCGTATCTACTTATGTAAAACATAATATGTAACCTAACGTACGACGGACGTCGCCCGCGTCGTCGTAATAACCGCCCCTCGCACGACCATTTCTTATTAGGACAGCGCCATTTTACATGATTTGGCAATAGGTATTTTGTTTATAATCAGGTCTCAACCCGGAAAAAAATCCTCAATATGACTCATGAAACGTCAATGGGTGTAACAGCACAGGATAGAGATATTTAAATAGGCTTTTTTATGTCATACGGTAGGCAAACAGGCAAGCGGGCCTCCTGATAGAAAGTGGTCACCAATGCCTAAAGACATTAGCAACACCAAGAGTATCGACAATACGTTGCCCACCTCTATAACGTTGCTCTGGCAGCAATACGGCAAATCCACTGCCAGAGCCACGGTTCCCCAAATCCCTACCCCATGGCTGAAATATTTGCAGCACAAGTGGAAGCCATCGATATTTTATACCCAGCATTAAAGAGATGATTAATAACTAGAATGTGTTATCCGCGAACGTAGATAATAATGAAAACTTACTATGTTACGGTCTCAAGAATTTGAGACTACGGGACTGGCAGAACTCCCAGCCTTAGTTAATGTCGGTAGCTGATTAACAACTCGTGACGGCATTATTATTACGATTATTACATACATTCCTATTATATATTATAATCTTGTCTTCTTACAGTGACAATGCACCTGCGACTTCGCGGAACCTACATGAAGTCCCGGCACATATCATCTTCATGTCCCGCGGGAGACCCAAGAAGCGATGGATTGACATCGCCGAGCCGAACGCGAGAGCCAACGGCTTACGACGTGAGGATGCCAAAGATCACACAAAGTGGAGAAGAAGAAGAAGGAAAGTGAACTCTGGCAGAAGCCGGGATTGACCGCTCGAATGATGATGATGATGATGAAACCTACGTACATGAATCGTAGATGTTCATCATCACAGCCCGTAAATGTCCACTACAGGACTTAGGGCTTCTCCCACGAAAGGGGAGGTAATTGCCACAATCTCCACGCTTGGCAGGCGGGTTGGAGATCGCAGTGTTGTAATTATAACAATAGAAAACACTGCTGCCCACTTTCCAGCCTACGGAGACTCTAGATCTTTTGCCTCGAAAACCTTAGTCGCCTTGTACGACACCCACAAGTGTAAGGGGTTGGTGCTATTTATCTCTGCCGGTCACCACACGGCCAATCCTTCATAGATGTTATAGGCGAATAATTACCGCTTTCCATCAGGTGAGCTTGCTTGTAAATACAAAAAAATTTAGAAGCAGATATTTTAGTATTTGACGAGTAAAACAAAATACTTACGAGTAGGTATTCACATATATAAATTATGACACTTATACAGTTTTCTAAACGTCCATAGCTGACTTCATCGGTCAAGTAACGAACGGTAACAGACAACGGAAAATGTGTGGCTAATTAAAATTACTGCACACAACATAGAGGGGGATCGCGATCAGTGACCACGATGACAGTCACCCACCGGGTGGTAACCTCAGGTGGTAAGTACGCTATCGGTCAACATTATCTTTCGTGGTCTACTCACTTAGATATACGTTACATATTTTAAAAGTTTAAAGACATTTTATTTATGTTGCAGTTCGTCCGTAAATTTTCAAATACGAAAATAAGTAGGTACCTCAGTAAGTAAAACAAACTTTGTGAAATTTTACTAATTACTGGAACACCTCCTTAGGTGAAAACCGTATCTAAATTCTTCGCGTAGGTAGTTTTGGAGAACTAAAACAAAGCACAAGTTGTTTATTCATTTATTTATTTGCTTAGTGGCTACATATCAAAATTTTAAAATGCAGTTTTGTCATTGGCATTTCAACCGTTATGTGCTTGTGTTTTAAATGAATTTAACTGCTGGTTAACTGTGTATTGAACTAATAAATAAATTTAGGTAAGGTACACCTGCAGAACACAATATTGTTACGTTATAAACAGTTTACAAAAAATAGTTTGTTTTATTAAGAGCGTTGAGCGGTAATTTGAGCGTCGGTGGCCGAGAGGTTACAGTATCCGACTCGTAAGCCAGAGGTCCCGGGTTCGAATCCCGCTCCGGCCATGTTCCAATGACTGTTTTCTAAGTTATGTACATTAGTTGAATACTACCGATGCTCTTACGGTGAGAGAAAACATCGTGATGAAACCTGCACATTCAGGCGACTGGATGTGTAACCATGATCCAATCTGGTCAGGTTCCCCTGGTAGCAGGGTCATGGAGGTCAGATGGCAGTCGCTCCACTGTAATTACCTGACCTGCCAAATCCTGGTTCATGGTCAACGTTCTCCTTCTCGAGAGCACAATTGGGATATTAACGCCAAGATGATTATTTTTTATTACCTACCAGCTACAATAAACCATAACCGAATTTCAAGCAGAAGTACTCACGAGCAAAGCGACTGTAGAGTGTGGACTGTACTGTGTGGAGTGGTTAGATAATTACCTGACCTGCCAAATCCTGGATCATGGTCAAGGCGGACCCTGGGCCCTCGTGTGCTAGAGCACAACCGGGACATTAACGCCAAGATGAGTTTGTTTTAATAAGAGTTCCACATTGGTGACGCAACATTCACATTCAGTTGTCATTTAAAACAATTTAAATAAGCAAAACAAATAAAAAGGAATTAGGTATAAACTAAATATTCCTAAATAAACTTTTTGTAACTGTCAAAAGAATTGGGAAAGAGGTCAATTTGAGATGATTTTAAAGAATTTGATATTGAATAAACTGACATTTTCTTTCGATTTCCATGTTAAAGAAGTTAACTGACGCCTGTGATGCCGTGTCGTGCTAATAACCATTGCATTGCACTTTCATAATAGGAAGTTACCCCTGGCGTGCCACCCTACTGTGTTTATGGCGTGAGCTTACCACAGGGCAATATGTTTGACCTTGTATTTGACTTTTAGGTTAAATTACTCGTGGCTTAGGTAGGCTTTGCTCGTGAGTACTTCTGCTTGAAATTCGGTTATGGTTTGTTGTAGCTGGTAGGTAACAAAAATTAATCATCTTGGCGTTAATTTCCCGGTTGTGCTCTCGAGAACGAGGGCCCGGGGTCCACCTTGACCATGAACCAGGATTTGGCAGGTCAGGAAATTACAGTGGAGCGACTGCTATCTGACCTCCATGAACCCGCTACCAGGGGAATCTGACAGATAGGATCATGGTTACACATTCAGGCGCCTGAATGTGTAGGTTTCATGGCCGCAGTCGGAGTGTAATCCTATTTGTGAATACTGCCTACTATACTATTAATATCATAAAAGCAAAAGTTTGGAAGGATTGATGTTTGGTGCACTGGACATGCATGCCAAGAAACTCACCACCAAAAATGCCAAAGAAAAGGGAAGTAGAAAGGCGAACGGGAGAGCAAGACCGGGAACGATGACCTACCTATCCACGTGGGCTCCTCATGCAGCTCCTTACAGAACTTTATTATTATGGTAACAGTGACTTGGTAGTCATGATTTCATTTTAGGAAACTCTCGTAACCAATAAGAAAACAATATAGGGAAATAAATTATTAGCAACTGAAGCTATAAATTCATCAAGCCAGGGACTCCGTTGTATTCTCAGAGAGCTGTCACTTTGACAAGGTTTCGTCGCAAAGTAGCCTACTTTTCGATATCTGTGATTCTGATTACATAGCAAACTTTTCAATCTTTTTGAGACGAAATGACAACAAATCTACTAAAACCGACACACTATCCCACCAACACAGATCAAACCCAATACTGGCAATAGAAAAAAAAGAAACAAAACAAAAAAAAAAGAAGCCAATCACCCAGTTTCGGTCCGCGGCCGCACGTGGACGCTCAGGTGGCGCGACGCGTGGTAACGGCCACGCCATATGGTAGCGGGTTCGACTCCCGGCTGTTCGCAATCCATCGGGGGTGGGGAGTCGTTGCAATTTGTACTAATTCACGATGGATTTCGAGTAGATGGATTCGGGTCTGGTTGGCCAATTTACTTTCGCGATGAGTGTGTGGAAGGTTTTGAAAGAAATGGGGATGCGAAATTCTGGCTTGACAATTAATTAGTGTACACTCGGCGACAAATAATAAAAATCTGCGAGTTTCGAACTCGTATGTACACGCGTGCGACAGAGTCGACGCTCTGCGAAACCGAACTACCCGATAAAAATAAAAATAATTATCTTGGCCTTAACGTCCCGGTTGTGCTCTCGAAACCGAACTAGCCGATGCATTAGTTATTACCTAGATCTGTAGTTTGTTAGTTACTGGGCGTAGCGATAGCTGTCCACCATAGATTTTATTAAGAAGCGAGTGAAAGAAGGAGGCGAGTGATCTGCAATGCGCCTTTTCGAGTCTGGAGATAATGGCCAAATACTCCTGCATACCAAATTTCAGCTTTCTAGCAATTTGGGAAGTGATTAGATTTTATTTTTTATACAGACTTGCATCCCTCTTTATGGAGGTTGGAGGCCAAAAGTAGAAGATCTCTTAATTTTCTTGTTACTTGTGTGCAATAGCTTGCATACCATATTTCAGGCTTCCTAGGACTTCGGGAAGTGCCCTAGAGGCTTTGATGAATCAGTCAGTGAGTCAGTGCCGAAATCGACGTATTTACGTGCTCATAAAATCATAAATAAACTTTATGTATTTTATGACCTACTATGTAATCATACCTACCTATACAGAGATTCGCAACCGGCTACCGGAGGGTTGCTATTTATCACAGCTATTATGAATAATATTCAGATTTCGATATCAAACCCCTTCAGAAGGTACTGTATGGTAAACAGGACACGTAGTTTAATATCATTTTAAACGCGATCGCATAGCAAAGGGTGGCGCACTGACCGTGACCGAGACCATATCTTTATTAGCATATAAACCGTAAACCACGTATTATTATTATTATTTTAGCCTGAATGATCCCATGGAAAACCACGTATAAATATGGTCATCTTGACGTTATGAGCCGGTTGTGCTCTCGCATGCGAGGGCCTGAGGTACAAAATTAAAATAGGTACACCTATTTCAAACAATTTAGATAAAAAAGCTAGTTATTATTAGTAATGACACTGTTTTTCCCAAGGCACATTCGTTACTTTCCTATCACTATCCCATTTGATGATTGAAAGAGATATTTAATGTCCCACTCAATAAAGTTATTTGATTTGTACTGGTCTGCGGAGGTCCAAGTTGGGGCTCGACCGTCTAATTCGAATGCCGAACGCTTATCAGACTTTGTGCTAATTCCTGTTTAGTTTCACTTTCATATTTGTCAAATGCGCCTTTCTGATTAAGAGCGCTTTCACATATAGGTGTTTTAGTGGCTCTGCAGCAGCGCTGCATCAGCAAAGTCCTTCACATTACAAGTGAGGTTTAGTCGGGCGGCTGGTAATGCTGGACTCGCAAGAGACCTAGGCTCCTACCAGTTAAACTCTGCCTTGGGAGTTTAGCTGGGAAGGCTTTTCAGGTTTCATCGATTGCGACACCCCATAGGGATGATATGGGCAGTGGACACCCAGCTACTGCAGCGCGACTTAGCAGATCTGCAATCGCGCTATTAAAACGTCTATAAAACAGGTATGTAAAAGTGCTCGAAGAGTGTAAAACTACTGACCCTCCCACCCCCAAAACCTCCTCGCAGTTCCGCTGTCTGCGTCGCAACGGAATACTTGCGCAGTAACGCTAACCCACCTAATTGGCCGGTAAAGCACGCCGTGGGAAACACCGCGCACCTGTCCAACTGGCCGTCTCTACTTGGTACTGTCACACACTAAATTAACTCATACGGGACACGTTACAGTGCATTATATTCTCATAATTCTCTTACTTTTTTTATGTTATACGGCAGACAAACAGGCAAGCAGGCTATCTGATGGACATGGACATTAGCAACACCAGAGGAGTTACCATGCATTGCCCGCCTCTGAAGAGACCTCTAATATTCATCTTAAACGATGCCATGTCATAGTCCAAAGGAAACACTGAAACACTGTGGCTAGGACTTTATTGTGATTCGTTGAATAAACTTACTTAAAATGCCACAAAAATATCTACGCCGGTAACGGCGTCACTGTTATTGACAACAAAATGGCATTGCAAAGTGGCGACACTTAGTTTCAGTTTTAGCCACCGAATCAGATAAGGTTGTGGCATTATACACTGGAAAGTCGTATGGCCGATTGGTTTCTGAATTACGTCTACAAAATTTCATTGGGTTTGATTGCTTAATATAGAAAATAAGATCAAACTTCGTTTGTATGGAGCGCGCTCAGGGGACACTCCTTTTAAAACTGTTAATAGCTGCGGAGATGTTTACTATGACATGAACTTTTAACATTTGAAAGGTCGTTGGGTATCAACGGATGCAAGAGGCACAAAGTCGATCATTGTTAAAGGCGTGGGTGGAGTCTTATGCCCAACAGTGGGTGCCCGACGGCTGAGATCATGATCCAGTGGCCTGGAGACCGCCATGACCATGATCCAGGATTTGGCAGATCAGGTACTTACAGTGGAGCGATTGCCATCTGACCTCCGTGATCTAGTTCACGATCTGAAAGCTGAAAGCTTCAACGTCTTCATTGAAGGTGAAGGTCAACAAAACAATACCAGCTTATGAGCACAAACAGTAACCAGTAACCTACCGATAAAAATTATCCCAAGTCACAATATATTTCTAAAATGAACAATTTAACCGAACCGACTGTACATTACTAACTTAATCGTACTTGACGTCTATTTATGCAATGGTCGCGCAAGTTCTCATAGCCATAAGGCACCGTCGCGCCACGATGCACCCTTCCCTTACACGAGGGTGCTATATGGTAATTACTTGATGAGAAAGTTTTTTATCTTACACCACCTGGACACTTGTAATTGTGTGAAACTAGCGACTTGACCAGACTTTGAACAGGTTTTATTTAGTCTAGCCTAGCGTTGAACACCATCTCACCTGGTGGTAAGCATTCCTGTCTAGGAACAGCTAATTCACTCTAGCTTTGAAGGCGTCTATCCTTCTATTCCTTAGACGTAAGCATTATAAAGGTTAAGGCTTTTTACCTAATTCGTTGGGAGACGTTTGCCATAGTAAAATCCGTTGCCTAACTTAGAAAACATATAATATTTACTAACTTACTAGACTTCTAGGGCTAAAGGAAACTCAGTTTAAAGACAAACTGCATTATTATCTGTGTCCCTAAGCTCCACAAACTTTAGGCAAAACTCGTACTTCTGTCGTGCACCTGATGCGTTGAATAAACTGCCTGACCATCTGATCTGTATACTGAATTCATTAAATAAATTCATTTAAAATTGCACTCTCCAAAAATTTGTTTAATTCGTTTCGCTAACTATTACTTGATTAATATATAGCATCTAATTCATAGTTTCCTAATAATTAAGCAAGTGTTCACTATATAGACTTTAATATGTGAATGGTCGATAGATACTTTGTACTGGTTCTATTTGGCTATTATGTACTGTTTGTTTTCCGAAGAAAATAAAATAAAATAAACATTTATCTCTAGTTGCATTAATGATCCTAGCTAACGCAAAATCTCTCCAAAGCCAAGATGGCTACCCGCCTACCTGCTACAGCGGTTCCGGACCGCATTTTTTCATAATTTCGTTTTTTCTCACAGTGATATCTAGCCGCTATTATTTTGTCATAAAATATTTATCACAATGAGAGGGTTCGGGGTTCCAGGGCTCTCGTGGTGATGATTGACCCAACAGATTTTTTTGCTCATCTTCGGGTCCATACTTCTGTTTATTTCTTGGGAAGAGTTGGGTACAGCAATGTTTTGGCCGTGATTACGCAAAGCCCGACGCCATTTCAGTAATATATCGAACTAAGTATTGTATTCAATGATATGGCATTAAATAATTACTTTAACAATGTTTACGTTGTTGTGTTCACGCCAGCACAATACAGGCATCATCATAGTGGCGTTGGTGCAATGTTTTTATTGTTAGAAATATTCAATAGTCACCTAAGTTTAAACGGTCATAACTACTATTAATACCATATCATCAACATCATCATCATTATCAGCTAAAGCCTATACTAGTCCACTGCTGGACATAGGCCTCCCCTAATGAACGCCAACGCACCCTGTCCTCGGCTTGCCGCATCCAGCATCCACCCGCAGCCATTCGCAAATCATCACTCCATCTGCCCGGAAGGCATCCCACACCACGCTTACCGAGTCTATTAGAATCCGATTTCTGGCCAAGGCCGAAGCAGAAGGCTTAAAAGCTCTAAGACATTTTGTTTAGGCTACAAGCCACGATTGATAGTATAAATCATTTTAAAACGTTAATATCAAAGGTTTACTTTGTCTGTATATTATAGAAAGGTAGGTAGTCTAAATCATCTCTAGAAGTTAATCTAGGGATGATAAAAAACTTACCTTGCAATTTATTCGTCGAAAACACAACATTTCGAAATAATGTGAATTATAAAATTATTTATTAAATGATGACGTTTGCTAGAGTGGTTAGGCTATGGCCTAACGTAGCCGAAGCCGAAGACGAAGCCAAACCTTCGGTCACACACTAGTACCTATCTACCAACCATTTTCTTAACTAGGGTCCCAAGTGAACTCAATAACAAGGCCAAGAAAAACGTGTCAACTAACGGATTTAGCTGACCTATAATCAGGGATTGGATCGCCATCGTCTTGATGGGGAAATAATGAGTAGATTATAAGGGAGATTGCCTTTGAGTGTCAAACCCTTTTGTCACCCTTTTGGACATTAGTCAGTGTCGACTCGGACGAGTGTTAGCGCGTTTTTTGAACAAAACGAGGTTTCATTCCGCAGGTAAACGAGAGTATCCACTAGAAAGTATGAAGAAAGTTTGACAGCGATAGTCATATATTATTACAGTACCTCAATGTAGAGTCCATTCCAGATAGAATTGCTTTGAGGTCATGGCGTCCTTGTCATTGTTTATAAAATTGTTGTCTGTCTGTCAAATTTACTTTTGCATGAACAATATGTTTAAAATTCAATGTGCTCCCCTAGGAAGGTACCTACTATTAATAAAAAGGATAAATAACAAAGCTCAAGAACCGATAGATTACCGTAGTCGAGTTGGATGCGAAGCGAGAGACAAAGTTCACATATTTTTTTCGTTTCCATAGGATTATAAGGAGGTTAATATTTTTTGTTGTTATAAAAATTTAACTAATCTATCTATACAGTATTAAACAAAGTCGCTTTCCACTATACCTATGTATCTATGTACGCTAAGTGATTTAAACGACGCAACGGAGTTTCGCGATTTCTACGCGCCGATTCCACTATGACTTCAATAAAAATTAAGTTTCAATGTTGTGCAATAGTGATGTAAGTAGTACTAATAAAATTATTAGTGCAGACCCAACCTAATTTAGTATCACACTCTTTACAACAAGTGTCAGCGACTGAATTCATTACTCACGTCCACACTTATAGTGGTCCAACCGCATTTCATCGTCAACGCAGATTGGTAAATATGACCGAAACTCCTATGCCTAGGGAGTACCTACATATCATATGAGAACTCCCCAGGCAGAGTTTTTTTTCTTTTTTATACATTTAATGTCAGATAGAGGAAGTCCATCATGGACACCTGGGAATGGAGGGCCCAGATAGTGCGTCTATCCCTATCTGCCATTTTACTATTTTTTTCTCCGATACAGTCGGAGGTTTATTTATCTAACACATTAACCGCTACAACTAAATTTAATTGCATATTGCAGTTTCCCAAGTGGGAATGATTTGATTGATTACGCTATTACGGCAGGTGGATTACACGTATGTTGTACCAAGTCTTCTGAACTTTTTTTTTCTGTTTTTTGTTTTATTATTATCTGTTTATTCTAACACTAAGTGTTATAGTCACTATATCAACTGTGGTAGGTTCTTATGCTATGTTTTGTTTTTATCGATAGAGCTTTTACAAATTAAAAAAAAATACTCTATAAAATATTAACATTTTTTCTTATCGGCTATTATTTCAACTATAGTATCTATCCTTATATTAGTTCCTAACTTACTTTCTATATTAAATCTATTTCTATATTACATAATTTTGGACATTCTGTTATTAAATGTCAATCGTCAACCGTCAACCGTACAACCGTCTCTTCCGTGTTTGGGTCGCAGACACAAGCAGGGTCATCCTTTTTCTTAAACCTATGAACATATTGGGAGAAGCCCCCGTGGCCAGTAAACAGCTGTGTCAAGAAGTAAGTTTGCTGACTTTAACGAATTTGTTGTAGTTGGTTTTATGCTCCGGTGACAGTTGGGAAGAATATCTTAGTAACGCCCGCTGTGGGCTCTTCCTGGTACCTCTTATTCCATTCATCAATCGAACCATCCCTGATGGTTCGCTTGATGATTGAAATAGGGCAAAGATCGTAATCGGGCTTTGTTTTCTTTCTGAGCGCTGCGTCTTTTGCTAGTACATCAGCTCTTTCGTTCCCAACTATCCCGACGTGTGCCCTTACTCAATACAGATTCACTGTCTTGCCGGAACGTTTTATTATCCCAAAGTTTTCACTGGCTGCTATCACTAACGGATTGCACGAGTCAGCACTGCCTAATACTTCCAGTGTGGATCTGGAGTCGCTGAAGATATTGAATGTCCCTGTGTCACTGTCCGATATGAAGTCTGTTGCCCGATAAATGGCGTAGAGTTCCGCCTGGAAGACGGTGCAGTACTTTTCCAACTTTGTGGCTCTTAGTTTCAGCAACGTTATTCCACCAGGATAGCGCTGCTCCAACTTTGCCTTCAATTTTGCTCCCTAGGCAGAGTTTAGCTGGACTCCCAAGAGAGACCTATGCAGCTATCGCAGGTAGGCGTCTAGGTCTCTTGCAAGTCCAACATAACCAGCCGGCCGACCGCGCTGGTACACATGGTCCGGAAGATGCCATATACCCTTTGCGATAAGCGCAATAAAAAATTTGTATCAGAGCTGTGTACAATTTTTTTTTCTATGTATTAGCCTCACCAATTTGTTTCCGCTTTCAAACTTTGAACAACTAGCGCCCTCTAGGGAACCGTGATAATACTTCGTGACTGTCTCTTATGTCTAACAAAGTGCATGGTCGGTCATTGTACTTCCTGGTTACTTTATGAAATAGCTAGAGGGCGCTGTATCTGTCTGGCTGTAATGTCTGTATGGGTACATTGGACAACATTACAATCGGGTTCGATTCCCGGCCGGGCAGAAATTGAACATCCGTTTTAGCTCTGGGTGTTACAAAACAGGATATAAGTATTATGTATTAGTACTTACAACCTATAGCACAAGCTTTGCTTAGTTTGTTAGAGGGCGCTTCGTGTATCTGTCCAGGATTATTTTTAAAAGTTCACAAAATAAAATAGAGCAAGTTTTTATAATCTTAATAATTTTATTAACCATTCCTAATTTAAATTCGATAATTTATTATTTATTTTATTCAACTACATTACTGTAATGCGCACAAGTACAATGGATGTACTAAATTCAGTCTCATGGTGGAAGGGAATAATAAATTCATAGGGTTAATAAGTTAACCCTTTTTGTTCCATTGTTTCTCGAACTTTCTCTGGTTTGGGCCACAACAGCATTAGCAGGGTTGAACCTAGAACAAAATCTTCTATTACCAAATATATACTCATACCATTTATTTGGTGAACTTATCTTATTTGGTGAACAAACCATTCCTAAAATCACGCTATGTATATTGTGTATAGACGTCTTGAATTATGTAAGAAACACATAGAATGGAAAGAATACTGCTCATATCCATATAAATACATAATTCCCATAACCAAATAAGACAAGTCAGTCTGGACAGATTTTATGTAGTTCAACTAAAAGGAAGAAAGGAAGGCTTATAAAAAAAATTAAGTAACAGGTATGATAGAGCGTCGGGTGCGTAATGGCTTGCGGGCGGTCTAGTAAGCGAGAGGTACCGAGTTCGAACCCCAACGAAATATATATTTTTTTAAATTCCCGGACTCATGTCTTTGACTGCAAAAATGTTTGACCTAATCAGAATCTTACGTAGTTCGAATCTGACTAAACAAGAAACTGACCTCCTCAGAATCTGTCGTCCTGAGAATCTGACCTATATCGTCGAGTGGCCAGGTACCAATGACTTTTTTTGTATTCATTGGTAATGGCGCCGTCTACCTGACCAATGCTCTTAAGGTAAAACAGCGCAAGGAAACCTGCTCTTGCAGGCGACTGAACGTGTAACCAATCCAGTCAGGTCAGGTTCCCCTGTTAACAGGGCCACGGAAGCCAGATGGTAGACGCCTCATTGCAAAATCAGGATTTGGCATCAGATCAAGAGATCATGGTCAAAGGTGGACCCCGGGCCCGCGCGCGCAAGAGCACTACCTGGATATGACGCCAAGGTGTTCTAGGAAGGATCATTATAACACAACTACCAGAAGAGGATTAGAATACCAGAGGATTACAAAAGAAGAATTAGAATTCCTTTGTTCCCATTGAGTCATACACCTTTGTATCTTTTAAGGTGAACGCACACTTACCTGGGCCGAATGCGTCGGACGAATCGAAGTCAACGAGACCTCGCACACAAAAGAATCATTCCTATTTCCTTTACACCCGTCGCACTGTAATTAGATGTCAAAGAAAAGGAACGAGAAGCAGTACTCTCGCGCGCAACTGTCAGTGTCAAAATGCAAGTGCATCGGTCGCGATTTGATGACGTCATCCGAATTTTGTCCAGTTAGAAACAGCGTTTTGTAATAAATTATACTCATATATTATTTATTGGTTTTCATAAAAAATAAGGTATATATAATTATTTATCCCATATTAAGTTACAGGTTCTACATCTATAAATATATATTTCTTTTCTTTTATTTTGTATTATATATATTTGTATTAATATCATTTCTGCATTAGCACGTCGTTCGCGTCGTGCACGCATCGAGCTCTATTATGGGTCAGTCTGAAAACCAGCGCTGTGTTTGGCTGCTGTAATTCATAGCATTAAGCTGAGGCTGGTCCAATTTGGTCCGATGATGCATCGCCCTGCTTCCTTATTATGTACTTATTATGCTAGTTCTAAGTTTTTTTTAATGTGTTATTGGACCAAATAAAGATACGTCTATATCTATGTCTATGAATTCGTCTTGGGTTCTTCCAGATTCGGACGATTCGGCGTGGACAGGTGTGCGAGGTTTGATAGAATTTCATACAAATAATTCTAAAATTCATTTCGTTCGGATGGCGATCACCTTTAACGTTCTTTAGCGTTTAAAATGCATAAAAAATGTTTTGTTAATGGAGTACCATTAATCGTTCAACCATTCATACCTACGTATTTTTCCAACCATCTTACCAGAACACACGGCTCCCAAGAATATAAAGGCGGGTGTACACTGCGTCTCCAGCATGGCGCCGAGGAGGTAGGAGCCGGACGCGGCGCCCGCGCGGCCCACCATGTACATCACGCACATTGCCATTGCTCTGGAAAATAATTTTTAAATATTATTTTATAAAAAAACCCCACCATCTCAATAGGCCATCTTACCTAATGGTAAGTGACTTAAAATTTCAACTTAACTCTTCTTATTGTGACTAATGTAGCTGAAAGGCGAAACTGCCAAGAGGATGTTAGGCACCCCGGTTTTATTACTTCTAGAACCTACGCAAGACTTAGAGCCTGGTTTAATGCTCTAAGACATGTACTGCCTATCGCTACATTTGGGTCACAAGAAAGAAAATTGTCCCGGGCACGGGCAGACCAACCTTTTGTGGGTCTGCTAAACCTTCACTATCGTTACAAAGTGAAATTTTTCTTGTACTCGATGACGTAGAATAACATAAGGCGCCCTCACAGTCGAATAGCCTTTATGGGGAACACGTCGACCGTGATCGCTGCCTGGATGAAGACCGCGCAGCCGAAGCTGAGCCGAGGATCACATCGCATAATGTATGCCACCAGGTCGGATATCTTGCATACAGATTCCTCTGCTGGGGCGAGGGGCACCCTTAGACCAGGCTAAGGCCGCAGTTAGCGCGCGGATAACCCGTGATTCGGTCTGACGCGGTCCATAATGACCGAAAAGTCGATAGGACCTTGGGTGGAGGAGGGTAGACCGGGCTAAGGACGATCTAGTAGACAGTCTGCCTTAGCCTCTGAGTGGAGAAATAAGTGCAGAAGTGCATTTCACACAGCTGAAGTTAGAGCTGGTACCGCTAGTTGTTAAGAGCTAATACCCAGCTTACTACTCACCGCAGACACGTGGGGAAGACGTCGACGGCGATGGCGGCCAGGATAGAGGCCGAGCAACCGGAGCAGAGAGCGAGGATCAGCAGCGCGGTGGCGGCACCACCTTGCGGCACCAGCACTGCTGCGACCGTCGCCAGGCCGCAAATGAACATTATGCTACCTGGTGGAGAGTTGAGATTACGAGTTACAAACAGTGCTTATGCTGCAGTGACAAACGAGCAGATAGTCCACCTGATGGTAAACGGTAACTGTCGCCCATCGGCGATTCACACGTTTAGGTAATTTATTGAAACACTAGCTTTTGCCCGTGACTTTGTCCGCGTAGAATTCGGTTTTACAACCACGTTAAATTTCAGGTTAAATTGGCATTCTGAGTTACTGCCATATCTTTGCCAAGCTAGTTTTTTGCGTGAAGGAGTAACAAACATTCATCCAGCCTTAGAAACTTTCGCATTTATAATATTAGGAGGAAAAGACTAGCTAATTTTGTACAAGTAACACTAAAACTAAAGTATTAAAAAGATCTGAAGGTATGTATATTCGCTAGAGTATCAGCAAACAGATCGCAGTCTGGTACCTCATGCAGTAATTTATTAAGCTGGATGCGTGCTTTTACCAATGGAGAGTTAAAATGCGATACAGTTAGCACAGACTCTACTTCGATCGATCGGTAAGTACGGGCTCGCATGTGCTTCCTGGGGACCGACAGACAGTAAACTCGCTCAACCAGCAGCGACACCGTCGATCTCCAATCCTACGATACCACCCTCTGGAATGACGTCACAGAATATCCGAAATTCATGTTGTGACGTCATTCCAGAGGGGTGGTATAATGCGATTGGAGATCGGCGGTAAAACTTACAATAAAGAGTCTTCTTCCCCAAGCGGCTGATGAAGAACCCGATAGCGAGGTAGGTCAGCGCGAACACCGCGCCCATCGACATCGAGATCGGGAACACGCCCACAGCCACCTCCACCTGGCAGTCGGGTGACATTTCCTGCAATTTTGGGGCAGAATGTCGGTTTAAACTCAAATTCAAAGTTGAAAATTCTTTAGGTATTGCTCATACACAAACAAATTATAAAAAGCAACCAGCGGCCTTATCGCGTGCAGCGATTTTTTCCAGGCAACCTTAGACACCTATAAAATAGAATATACTCTAGGATACTTATAATATATCTTGGAGGTAAGTCTGTTCTACAGAACATTAGATACTGTGGCATATTCAACAATACTAATAAAGTTGTTTATTGAAATAAGATTAATTAAACTCGGGCAGAATATCGTTTTAAACCCAAATTCAACAGTTATGTATTGAGAAAATGGTATGGAACGTCACATGCGTAGACACTCTAGCGACGTCCCATATTGGCTCTACGTCTTTGAGGCCAGGCGCGGCGGCTGCATCAGCTGAAACCTTGAAACGCCGTAATAATGCAAATATCGCTCTTTTGCCGTGGAAACTTTGGGACATGGAAATTAAGAGTTGGTTTAATTCGTTCCACCGGTGAGAGCAGGGCAGGCTCATTCCTCGGCCAGCGAATGGGGATAGCCATCCAGCGAGGGAATGCAGCCAGTCTTATGGGCACCATCCCCAACAGTGGCAGCGATTTAGATGATATTTATACATATAGATTTGGGTTTGAGGTTAATTTAATTTTAGTAAGTTATGTTTCATCTTTGTATGTTTTGTATGGTTTTGTTTAATACAATAAATGGTACAAGTACTAATTTCTATTGAACTTGTAATCAATGTCAAGAAACAATGGATAAATAAAGGGAACGTTAAACAAGCTCATACAGCAAGTGGCCAATATGCACAATCACATGCCGGCATGCATTACCACAGCACGACAACAGACGATGGGCCCCCAACATCTAGGGTTGACGACCTGAGTGGTTCTGTTGGTTAACATGCAGAGGTCCCGGGTTCGATTCCCAGCGAGCAGAAATTGAAATAATTTTTTTTTTTTTCTGTTACGGGTCTGGGTGTTATGTATAATATGTGACTAGAGATGGGTCGCCTAAATATGCAGGTTTCATCACGATGTTGCTCTTATAAAGATATTGAATTAGTTAAAGATTTTTTGTGACAACATTGCTGAAAATGTCAAAGTGTGTCACGATTTAGGTTTCCCGATTGTCCAAGACCAATTATGTCTTAGAGGCAGAGCGTCTAACACGTCCATCGGCCAGAAAATGGGCAGCAGGATATTACTCGTAGATATGTAGGTATCACGCCTGCCCAGCGTGTAGTTAATAGAAAAATCGTCCATTAATGTAGATGAAGGTCGAATCTAACGACAGCTACCGACTGTTATTGTTTATGTTGCTACTGGACCCGACGCGACTTCGTTCGCCCCTACCCACGTCACTTACCAACAGGTGAGATGGCGGTCAAATGCCTGTCTTGTATAATATAAAAAAAAAAAAAAACCAACACCTACTTTACCCCTACTTACCCTTTTTTGCTTATAAACCTTTCTCTTGAACCACCCTATCTATTGCTGAAAACCATACTAAAATCCGTTGCAAAGTTAAAAGATCTAAGCGTACATAGATATGTATCTATATATATGTACCTACATAGACAGATAAACAGGGACAGACGATCGACTTAGTTTTATACTATGTACAGATATATAGATACCCTCCCCCTTGTTATACATTCCCTGTATCTTGTAACATAACTTTATCCTAAATCTTATTATATTAATAATAGAATAAGAATTGGGATCCAGATATAAAAGTAAAACAAAATTATATTCCAAATTAGGAACAAAGTAGATTGAAGATAGTACCTACTCTATATAAAAAGTTAACTTAGTAACTGAGGCAAAAGCTAACGTATTATTTAGGAAGTTAGATGATATAAATAAACGCCAAAGTTGGGCTAATGTAAAGGCTAAAAATAACCCCAAGACTGTTATCAATCATACAAGTGTCAAGGGCATTAAACTAATGATGACATCCACATCCCAAAGCCAGTGACTGATATTGACCTTAGATAAGATTGGACTGGAATGCTGTACAATGTAATGTGTACAACACAGATGGATTAATGGACCATAATGGGATGGAACATTGTCGAAGGATATCCAAAGCGAATCTCGGGAGAATGTGGAACTTCATCATCACAGCCCGTAACAGTCCACTGCAGGACTTAGGGCCTCTCCCACGAAAGGGGCGGTTATTGCCATAATCTCCACGCTTGGCAGGCGGGTTGGAGATCGCAGTGTTTAAATATAATGATGGAAAATGCTGCTGCCCATTTTCCAGACTACGGAGACCCTTGATCTTTTGCCTCGAAAACATTAGTCGCCTTGTACGACACCCATCAATGTAAGGGGTTGGTGCTATTCTACTCTGCCGGACACCACACGGCCAACGGCCATGTGGAACTTAATTGGTGGCAAAAAAACGCTTAAGTGGTAATGCGCTTATTACATTTAGCTAAATTCAGAAGCAAAAAGCGTGAGAGCAAATCAAAGAGGAATATATTGCTCATAAATAATGTCTATTTTTGTTTGAACTGTGCGGTAGCACTTTTTCTGCCACGACCTTCCAGTAGAGGTTTTCTCTGGAAGATATAACATGGGGCTTTTCAAGAAAGGGGTAAAAGGTTTACAGGATCGGCAACACGGGAGTGATGCCCCTGGCATTGCAAAGTTAATAGGCTACGGTAACTGATTACCATCTGGCAGGCCTGGTAAGCAGTTAAAGCAGCCTATAAACAGCCCTGCAGCAGACCGGCTGTAAGCTTGTTTGCTACCTTAGTGATTAATACAATTACTTCAAATTTACACTAAAGCCCGAGTACCTACTGTCATTTTGGTTTATTTTACAAAGTTCCCTATTATGACTGTGTGCCCAAAATTGGATTATGTTACTCACAGTGGAATTCTGCGATTCCAGGAATTTGCTGTGAATAATTTCGCAGATTGTGCGGCTGCGTTCATTTTTATTGCTCAAAATATCGTTCAGTATATCTGGCACCCACACGTAGAGACCGCTTGACCTGTAAAGCATAATATTATGTTTAAAAATAAATGATTACTCTATCTTACATTAATATCACTGTATATTATCTGAACTGAATTTCTGAACAGCTAAAATTTTCAAGAATGAGAGTGGGAGCGTCGGTGGCCTAGTGACTACGATAGTCGACTCACAAGCAAGAGGTACCGGATTCGAATCCCACTGGGCCATGTGCCAATGATACGTTTCCGAGTTATGTACATTAGTTGAATGATAATCGATGCTCTTACGGTGAGGGAAAACATCATGATGAAACCTGCACATTTAGGCAACTGAATATGTAACCATGATCCAATCTGGTCAGGTTCTGGTAGCAGGGTCACGGAGGTCAGATGGCAGTCGCTCCACTGTAATTATCTGGTCTGCCAAAATCCTGGACCATGGTCAAGGCGGACACCGGGCCCTTGTGCGCGAGAGCTCAACCGCGACATGAACACTAAAATGTTTTATCACGTAAGATACCCACAAAATTTATTACACATTACACAGCTTATATTCGAAGACTTACAACATGAATACAGCGAACATGGAGAAATGAGAAATAATAACGCATCTGAGCAGCGGGGGCTTGAACATGAGCACTATATTCTTGATAGCACCGGCAAAACCGGATATCTTTGTCGCTTCACTGCTAGTGGTTATCTTTTGGACCTGAAATTGAAGCATGCATAATTTTTTTAGTCACCAACATTCATTTTACAGAGTTCCAATAACATTTGGTTACAATTTATCGACCTGTAGTGCCGAATATCAATTAATAACAAATGAAATTTAACATGATTTGCCTTGCAGATAAACCGGACATGTTAAAATAACAATTTGTGATAAAGTGTAGATACCTAAAGTACCTGGGTATGCCAGAGTTCAAGCCGTACAACAGCACAACAAGAAGCAGATAATATACTTGTTACATATTCGAACAACATAAACACATGCGCGCTTTCAATAGGCGAGTAAAATATTTAAAGTAAGTTTTATATGTATTTTAATTATGATACAATACCACATAACACGATACAATATCACATAATTCGCTGACAATAAGCACTTGCTCTGTCGCCATAATAAGGCAGTAGAATTTTTCATACTAAATGATACCCATCGGCTGACGTACGTCCACAAGTTAGTAATTAAATTCTGTCTTAATACAAGACTATGCTCTGGGACATCAACACCAATGTCACATTTGTTCTAATTACCAACCTTATACGACAGTACGCCCAAAGACTACCAATGCCATCTAAAACTACCTATAAAACTCGTAATGCGACAGTAGGAAATACGAGAATGCTCACAAGATGACAGTGGATATTGGGCCACCTGATGGAAAGTGGTCACCGCCGCCTATGGAAATCAGCAACATCAGGGGCTCTACCTGCCTCTAAGAGGACCTCTAATATACCTCTTGAACGATCCAATGTCATAGTCCAAAGGAAACACTGGCTGGGAGCTCATTTTACATCCGAATCGAAGAATCTAACCAAAAAGAGAAAGCTCCTATCTCTGAAGTTAATGATGCTCTACAGAGTTCTATTCACGTTGCAATCCAAATTATTCGATAAATACCAATATTCCTCTACAATAACAAAAAACTGTAAGCTCACCGTGTAAGCAGCACCACTATGGTTCCACGAGTACATCTTCTCTAGAACAGGAAGGGCCTTCTCCGGCCCTTTAGCTGAAAGGAGGTACCGCGGACTCTCAGGAAGGCTGACCAGCAGCGCCGCAGCGACCAGACCAGGCGCGCACCACGACCAGATAAAAGCGCGCCATGGTACGATTTTGAAGGAGAGGATTTCGAAGGACCAGCGGCCAGGGATTATCAGCCAGGCCAGACCTGTAAGCGGTAGTGTTTTTTTATTAGAAACTGCCGTAGAGGTAAATCTTTAATGAAAAATTTAAATAAATACTGTCTTGATACAAAAAAAATGACAATAACCTATGAAGAGCTGAACTTTTGAACTTGAACTCTTCATAAAGAGAATTGGCTCAAAATAATGTTCATTTTGGCGTCAGTACCCTTTATAGCATGCTAATAGTAACGTGAGTGACGACCTGAGCGGTTCAGTTGGTTAACATGCCACGCAGAGGTCCCAGGTTCGATTCCGGACCGAGCAGAAATTTAAATGATAAATTTTAATTTCTCTTACGGGTCTGGGTTATAATAAGTGTGTAACAATGAAATGCACCTTACCTGGCAGTATGATGAAGGACAAGGATATGAACGCTGACCCCCACGCGATGGCGGCGGCGCGGCGCGCCTGGATGTGCGTCTCTCCGAGGTAAGCGTACACCGTCGCGCTCGAAGCTGACACCCTGCGCGTGCGCAAGAGTGTGTATAAAACGGGAATGAAAGCTAATTAGCGGCAGAGTAGAATAACACCAACCCCTTACACTCGTGGCTGTCGTACTAATGTTTTCAAAGCAGATGATCTTGTCTCCGTAGGCTGGAAAATGGGCAGCAGCGTTTTCCATTGTTATATTTATAACACTGCGATCTCCAACCCGCCTGCCTAGCGTGGAGATTATGGCAATAACCGACCCTTTCGCGGGAGAGACCCTTAGTCCTGCAGTAGACTGTTATGGGCTGTGATGACGTTAACTCTGAAGTACTTACAAACACCCAGTGAGGACTCGCAGTCCGAGCAGCATCCACACGTTGGTAGATAATGAGGAAGCCACTGAGAATACCGCCGACGCCACCAGCGCAGGCAGCATCACTGCGCGCCTGCCCAGCCTGTCGCCAAGGTACCCCCAGAGGAACGACGTGCAGATTATGCCTGGAGATCGTAGTGTATTTTTTATAATAGATGAGTGCAAACGAGCGATTAGTTCACCTGATGGTAAGTGATTACAATAACGGATCCTCCGATCTACAATAACGGAGACATCGTGAACAAGTGTGCAGGCGCTAATGTTTTCCGGCGAAAACAAACAAAATCTAAAAAAAATAATTTTTTGGCATGACACTTATTACGCCAGTCATGCTGACCCAACAATTTGTGTTGGAAATCAAGACTTTTTCTCCTAGAAGGCAAGAAATAATATTATACGAGATTTATTCGGTAAAGTTGTTTCGCATAGCATCAATATTTAATACGCCAAAAAATTTATATCGAGAATTCTTCTCCATCTTATCCTGAACAATGTGTGGGGTTTAAGACGTGGACAACTCCTGGTGTTATGAATGTCCTTAGGCAGCAGTAACCACTTTCCATCAGGTGGCCTGCTTGCCTGTTAGTCTAGTGACTGACACAAAAAGAAACTAACCTATTCCTTCTCTTACCAATAAAAGCGGCAGCGGTGACCAATCCCTTATGCATCCTCGACAGCTGCAGCTCGCATTCCGCCGCAGTGATCACGTAGCTCATGCCCACCGATTCCATGGAAACGTTGAGCATGATCAGACCGCTGGTCAAGAGGACCAAGCGGTTGAATTTGCCATGGCCTGGACAGAGAAAAAGGTTACAAAAAACCTTGAATTATTGAATATTGAATTATTAATATTATTGTAATAAAAGTTATTGATAATAAAAATAAGATACCATCATGGGGTGCCTATCGGCTCCATAGACTGTTAAACCAGAGTCAGGGTTCCCAGCAGTAGACCTTGGTCAACCTCGTTTTGCCAATGGTATTAGCACCTAACCAGTAGCGAGTCTGTTGCAGTGCCGAAGTTCGACTTGCCTTCCAATTAAGTACTTTAAGGCTATTACCCAAGAAGCGATGAATTGACATCGCTAAGTCGGATGCGACAGCCAACGGTCTACGACGCGAGGATGCCGAAGACCGGGCGAAGTGGAGAAGAATGAGTAGGAAAGCGGACCCTGGCAGAGGTCGGGATAAACGCTAGGACGATGAGGACAGTAATGGCTATTCCCGGAATCAGTGCGTAGCACTACCATATCAAGAGTTCAACTCTTATTTATTTATTTATTTATTCAATCTTCATGCACAAAATAGTACAGTGGCGGACTTAAAGCTAAAATAGCCTTATCTACCAGTCAACCAGGAGATGATGGATAAAGAAAAAGGTAGGCGGTGCAAGAGAAGCTACTAGACAAAAAGGAGGAGGGGAACAGTTTATGCAACTATAACCAAACCAGAGATAATGTGCAGATAAATAGATAGATAACTGAAAATAAATTAATATAAATAAACGTAGTGAGTGGGTAAGATAGCAACAATACATAACCATATAAATACCATACGAGTAAAGGTGAAAGAAGCTCAGTCAAACAAGGGAGAGATATGAGACAAACTCGTGAGCCCCAACACTAAAGATCCTTCAGATAATGCTCACGAACAGCTTTATTAAATGAGTATTTGCTGGAAAGCAATCTAAGATCAGGAGGGAGAACATTCCAGAGCCTTGCAGCCCTCAGTACAAAAGAATTAGAGATAAAACCCGTACGGTGTAGAGGAAGATTTAATAAAAGGTTACTCGAGGAGCGAAGATCTCGGTCGTGGGTGTCAGAAAGAAACTAGAATTTAGTTTTAAGGTAGTTGGGGATGGCCGGATCGAATAAGATGGAATGAAGTTGAGATAGCATTCTTAAATTACGGCGTTGGCGGATGGGGAGCCCACTTAAGCTTGGCACGAAATTCGGAAATGTGATCGTACTTGCGCAGGCCGAAAATGAACCTGATGTAGTTGTTCCGAAGACGTTCCAGCTTAAGAAGGAGCTCTTGATTAATGTCAGAGCAACATACGTCAGCATAGTCAATAATGGATAAAATTAGGAACTGCACAAGTAAGATTTTAGTAGCAGGAGGAAGAAATAATTTAAACCTGTAGAGGGAGCAAAGAGTCCCAGTTACCTTCCTGCTAACCTCAGTCACGTGGGCTGACCAGCTAAAAGTACTATCAATGTGGAGCCCCAAATCTTTTACCTGGGGAGAATAAGGGACAACCACACCGTTGAAATGGATTGGAGGAACCCGGGAAATGTCGAGGCGTTTAATTTGATACGGGCTACCCAGAATAATGGCTTGGCACTTAGAGGGATTAACAGAGATACCGAATTTGGAAGCCCAATTCTGGACAGCATCGAGATCTTTAACAAGAGCAGACACCGCATCCGAAATATTAGCAGCCTTCGAGTCCGCATATACCTGCAAATCGTCAGCATACAGGTGATACGAGCAGTTGAGACAACGTGTAAGTTGGTTAATAAAAATAAAAAAAGCTCTTCACGACACAAAAGGGATGTTATAAGTCTGTTTCAAGCGTGCATCTGCATAATTATGTACCTGTGTCTGACTGTGGAAACTAACCGTATGGACCGATTTTAGTGCAATTTAAGTACGGTGTAGTTGGCTGATGGAAGGGAAAGAAGGCCAAACTGGGAAAAATACTACAAGCCTTCGCTTGTGGCTCAGTGTGGCCTAGTGATCATTCCGTCAAGTTGTGCGTACTTCTACTTATTTCTTTTGCCTAGTGCACCTATAAATTTGAATATGGTGCTAATGTTACATATTGTGGTTGTGTAGTTTTAAAATATATTATGCTGTATGTGTTCTACATAACTGTGGTTCAACATAATTCCTAAATATCTATATTTGAAAGCCTGAAACTACTATCAATTAAATTCAGGAACATCAATATTGAAATCGAATCCAGTCGGGAGGCAGCTACAATATCACATTCAACCAAAACAGTTGTCGAACTTATAACCTTTTTGCACCAGTAACCAATACACATTCAAATATTCAAAAATAAAATAAGCAGTTTAATTTACCAACGCTAACCTCTATACATTTAAGTAAAACCCTCGAATGTTATGAAACGTGGAAACCCAACACGAGTATACGAACATCAGCAAACGTTTGCTGCTAACAAAGTGGGTAATCCAATTAGAAGATTACTTGAATACGTCAGGTTAATCGGACAGGCGGAAGTATTGTAATGACCTATTTCCGCCAAAGCATTAAAGAAATTGCAGATGTTTAATACAATTAAGTTCTACATTAAACTAATCTGATGGTAAGTGACGATATGGACGAGTATGGAACATGCTTGTCAAAGACAGCCTTATTCACTTTAGACTTGAAGGAGTCTAGATTGTTCTGTTCGGGGTACATATTGGAAGGTAAAACGGTCTATGTCTTAGTACCCAGTAAAAATGTTGCGCCCGCGATCGCGTTGATAGCTAGTATACCAAAACTCAGACCAATTTTTCATGGATATAAAGAAACACTGCGTTTCAATTCAATTTAAGCTAATTAGTAGTGTGTTCTAAGTGGTGTGAATACACATGTGTTTTTTTGTTTTGGCGTATTGACGAGGTATGTGAAAGTGGTTTGTTTACATTTGTAGACGATTTGAGACAGGGTATATACCTATCTGCGCCACATTTTATAGGGGTGGAATATAATGTCCTCTTCTTGTCAGTGTCGAAATATTATACCGGTTTACACTACACCATCTTGTGCAATAATAGCTACTACCTACATAAAGCTAATTACATAAAGGGATAGCTGGGAAGGTAGACTAGGTCTAAAGTAGGAAGCAACAGAATTACCTACAGTACAACCAACAAACTTAGGAGTCCTAATCTTAACCATGCACAAATATTTGTACCGACGTCTTACGCACCCAGCAAAGTCTGGAATTCTCTCCTCCGACTCTGATATTTAATGCATTTATTGTTTTTAAATGTAAATCATAGCAAACATCGGAATCTTATCGTGGAATGACGTTGCGATGGATTTTCCCATCTGTGTTTTTCATCTAGATACAGACATTTCGGTCGCAATCGCTTTCGTTTCTATGATTGACGACCCTCAGGTCGTAGAAGTCGAACTACTCATAGTTCCGTGGTCAACATGCCGCCACATATGGGCTGCATGTCTGCCACGCAAGAAGTCCTGGGTTCGATTCCAGGCCGGGCAGAAATTGAAATGAGGAATTATAATTTCTGTTACGGATCGGGGTTTTCTATGTAAGTATGTATTTAAAAGTATAATATCAGTTATCTTGCACCCATAGTACAAGCTTTGCTTAGGTTGGGACTGGATGACGCTGTGTAAATTTGTACACGTTTATTTATTTGTTTATTTTATCGCCCACGCACACTAAGCTTGTGGAATGAACTACCTGGAGAGGTTTTCCCTGGAGAGTACATGGAGTTCTTCAAGAAAGGTGTGAAAAGGTTGTTACGGGGTCGGCAACACGTGGGTGATGCCCCTGGTATTGCAAACGTTCATAGGCTGCGGTGACTTTCCATCAGGGAGGCCGTAAACTTGTTTGCCACTGTAGTGGTATAAGATAACATTATTGTTATGATGAGTATATGCTAATATTATTTCAAATTAAACAACTTTCTTATTTGGTCTGAATAAACAACAAAGATCTTAAGGACATCGGTACTCAAACTACAGAGGACTATAACTTTAACCTCCGACGCGACGCAGAAAGGGGTGTTTGACTGTGTAATGATGCCACTGGTGGTACTGTGCACTGTGTGTCTGTCTGTGGTATCGTATCTCCTTTATGGCTGGATCGTATTCAATGTGGTTGATATAATTTGGAAGACACTTAAAGCTCTTAGCTTTGTTTCATTTATATCGATTCTGTCCAAAAAAGTAACGCCAGGGGTTTGCCGATTGTGATGCGAAAGTTTTAAAGAATAGATTGATGGAGTTTTTACTCCTTTACGTAAAAACTACTTAACGGATTTTCATGAAATTTGGCAATGGTAATGTATCTTACAGCTCAGAATAGGACTCGAGATTCCATTTATCAAGAAATTCACTGTGGTTCTCGCGGGAACGAGTACGAAACCTAAAAACCGAATTTTTACGCGAATTTATTTTTGTCTTGTAGATTAGTACTTGCCTCCTATTGTTTTGTGGTATAACTTTGCAACTATGAGTATGAGTACCGCTGTCATTGTTCGTGGTTGTACGATCACGTGCAGTCACAAACTCAAAAATGATAAATAAACTCATTATCATCATCATCTTGGCGTGACTGGGGTCCGCCTTCCTATCCTCTTGACCACTTCGCTCGATCTTCGGCATCCTTGGTGGTGGGTGTGTTGGCATGCATGTCATTCTTTACGACGTCTAGCCATCGCTTCATGGGCCGGCGTCTCCTTCCCGTGCTTGGCGGGGATGGCATGGCCATACCCTATAATTTGCCAGTCTGCACAAGAAGGCGGCACTCTTGCAGTTTCTCTGCGATGTCCCGAATGCCACTACCGCAAATGTTGGTGTTACGGACGCAATAATATAATTAATAAGCCGTGTGGTGTCCGGCCGAGTAGAATAACACCAATCCCTTATACTTGCGGGTGTCATACAAGGCGACTAATGTTTTCCAGGCAAAAGATCTACAGTCTCCGTAGACTGGAAAATGGGCGGCAGCGTTTTCAATTGTTATATTTATAACACTGCGATCTCCAACCCGCCTGCCAAGAGTGGAGATTATGGGAATAACCTCCTGTTTCGTGGGAGATGCAATAAGTCCTGCAGTGGACTGTAATGATGATAGGAAGCGAAAAGCTGTTAATCGAGCTCATCGTAACACATGTAGACCGGTCAGGGGCTCAAGTGTGCTAGTGTCATTGTGGGTCTTTAACAAACAAAAAATGTTGGTTCACATACCGGTTAGCTCAAATGCATCTTCAAAAGTAACTTCGTTCACTTTTTCTGTGCTTCTCTCCACGTCCGAGGTGGACTTATGCTGCTCCTCGTTCTTCATTTCTTAAAGTCGATTTTTTAACTCGGTAAGTAACGCACGGTTTATATTTTTTTTAATACCAAAAACTAGCAGTTAACTAAAAAGAACAATAGTAGATTGTTAAGTAGGAGACACGACCGATTTTAATATTGACACTTATTAAAATTTAAGTAGTTATTGATTTATGTCATAATAACAGATTATTTAGGTAGACAGGTACTTATAACATTCGACTTAGAGTCATACGTAGTACCTGAAAATAAAGATGAACCGTAGTGTTAATACCTTATAATATGATTTAACATATTGTAGTGATCCAATTTTATTTCACATCAATAATAATATAAAAATACTTATGAAATTATTAGTATCAATAAATAAATGAAATTTGTGAAAGTGGATAATCAATATAAAAATTAACTTATCGAAATATCATGCGTAATATTAAATATTGTGTAGGATCTGTAAGATTTAGTTTTAGCTAAAGTCAAACTAAATTTTTTTCCCTAATGCAAGAAAACAATTACCTATACCTATTGTTATTAAAATTACTACACTCAATCTCATTCCATATTATTACGAATACCCACTTTAAAAAATACATTTAAAAACATGCATGTCTTACCTTATTAAATTGTCGATAACAATTTTCTAACACTATTTTCAAATAAACTTTATCTTATATTTTTAACGTTTTTTATTCGTGCTACAATTGCATCCCACGTGTCTAAAAAACAACGCCACCTTTTTTATTTTCTCCCAAATAATATCAAAGAAATTGGAAATTAAATCCTGAAATCACCGAACCTACGTATATGCCACTATTAATCACTGAACTATTATTTTCCCTCGCGTAATATTAAAACCAGCCCGGCATACTGTCAGTCCTCTCTCTATCTGTCTCTTTCAGTGGAGTCCCGGTGCACATGGCGTCCCACACACGACTGCGGCGGAGCTAAAAGCGTGCGCAAGCGTCGATGCGACGCCAGACGCAACAGCACTGTACAGAGCTGGTATTACCGCCCGCGAAAATAAGATTACAAAAAGTTAGATTGTTCAAACCATTTCTTCTACAGAGCTGGTATTACTGGTTGCGAAACTCAAATTACAAAAAGTTAGATTGGTTATTTCTTCCACAAGCATTTTATGAGACGTCTCCCCCGAGAGCTCCATACAAACGTAGTTTGATAATATTTTCAATATATCGTTTCAAAGTACACGGGATTTAAGATTTCCATTCAATAGACATGGCTCATAAACAAAGGTCATAAACAAATAGCCAGAATCGCCAGCCAAATGAATAACAATGCGTTCAAAATTAAAATTAAAATTTTAAAAAATCAGTCTCCTAAACCATATAGTACTTATAGAAGTTATTATACTGCATGAGAATCATGCTTACATTGATTTTTCTTAACTTTAAATTTCAAAAATGAAAAAAATACCCTTTAACACATATTTTAATACTTAGTAAGAACAGTTTTTTTCTATTCTATATCTATATCGGGAAAAGACTGAGGAAGACTCGCCCGTAAGCGAGAAATGGCCACCAGAACTTATTTATCGTGATTTCGTAGCAATAAAGGGGTAATTAAATTATCCGATAGAGATAAAAAAACCTCTGAAAACACCTTAAAATCACGTTTCGTGTATGGAAACCCCTGATATTTGATATTATTATATTAATTTTTAAAGTAACACATACTCTATGCAAAGTTAAAGTGTCTATTGTGGTTACAAAGATACAGTCACAAAGAATACGAGTGTATGGGTAGCGCCAAAGCGGCGGCCAGGCTGCCGGCTGGTGACATCACAGCTAGATCGCGTCAAAAAAATATGTAAACTTAAATATTCTATATATCAGTCATTTATAGGATTATTTATTTATAGATCCAAAAAAAAATTCACAGGCTTCTTTGTTTTGATCTATATTTTAACACTATGATATTAAATATGACAATATTTGCATTAGGGAAACTCCTTTATTGGCAGGTTCACGGTCATGCTTTACCTCATTTTTTAAACTTTTGCAGTTCACTTCCTCCAACCAACGAACTCGTACGAGTAGTCAAATAAAGATGAGCACACTTCAACGGTGCAGCCAAAGTGAATTGTGATAAAAGGGATAATTTCAAAATAAATTACACTATTAAAGTTATTGATAAAAACAATACTTATTTACAATATAAGAATAACAATTGTAGCAATGAAGCACCGCACATTATTATGTCAATAACGGTAACTATCAGTATTTGTCTATACGCAGTAGTCTAATTACGTCAGTCAACGAGCCAGAGCACGAATAACCTTATTTCTCATTTCCTATTGATATACTTGTGGACCACCTCTATTTTCTCTAGAAGTGACAATGCTTGTTAATCCCCTGCTCTATCCCCATTTTCATAATGGTTTTGTTAAATATATTTTAAAGATTTATACTAAACTATTTTGAATACGCCATTGCCACTAAAGTATGAACATATTTATTCATAAAACAGACATAATAAAAGGGTTTACATTGAAAGAAGAAGAGGAAAGAAACATAAAAAGCACTACACAAACGCGTTAAAATTTTTAAATGTCGTCCACACGTCTTTCCTCTAGAATTGTGCCCAGAAAGCTGGCTGCGTTACCTCGTTAAATAGCAATGCTTATTCTCTAACCGAGGAACGAGCCTTTAGTGTCTTTCTGACAAGAAATCCGAGAAGAAATTTCTTTAAATAACTTTTTAGCGCTTTCGGCAAACGGCTAAAATATGAAATCCTGGGCTAGGCTTTCATATTTCCGTCGCTTGAGGTCTTCAGGACGGCGTCAGAGTGTCCACACATGTAGCGTCCCACACCAATGCCTTCCATGGTGCCAAGCGTTATGAAATGAGATATTATATTGATATCGGGCATTTAATTCAGCGTTGCAAAAGTTATAGTTTAATACACCATAATAAGCGTAAAGTAGTAGTACGCTTTGAGGTTATCAGAGGTCTACCGATAATACTATTGGTTGGTATTGAATGATTATTACATTATTACGTGGTGAATTGCGTCTTTATTGCTGTTTGTAATTTAAGGATTTTAATTACAAGACGAATATAACAGGAAGCTTTTTGTTACACCTTATTGACGCTTATTGTAGTGACAATTGAATTGGTATTATGAGTCATAGGTTTTAAGACCTTCGTGGTTATTTACTACACTTTCACCACTTATATTATCTGGTATATAACCGTGGTAACAAACAAATACATTTACAAGTCAAATACAATACAAGTTCTTTACTGGTAACAAATTTCTCAGTGAGCCGGTACTTTAAAGCGATTGACACTTCTACACGGTTTTCATTCGCTTGCAGTCCTAAACCCATATAGGAATAGAGAATACCTACATTCGTCACAAATAAATCATTATCGGCCAAAAGTATAGTCGCATTGTCTTGCACTTGTATTAGATAACTAGTAAATCACCACCTTAAAACAACAAGACCTAGTTAAAGTTATATTATTATTATTATATTACAAAGGGGACATTGAATCAAATAGCAAACAGAACAATATCAATTGAAAATATGGTCCAAGGAAAAATATCCTATTACAGAACATGCTAATCAAAGCTTGTATGGGTCAGCAATCGGTCAACGCACCTCGTGATCCCAGATTACAATATAATTTGTTATTGGATTATGCGACTCGGTGTAGACGGGACATTTTAGAACCAAAATATTTGTCCAGTGTGCTTTGGATCCTTAGACAAGTATTGGGTACATTGTCAGAACCCAATAATTATGTTAGTGTTTTATGTACCGATATTTTAAATGTTACTGGATTGTAAAATTATTGTGTCATAGCGTCCATATGTAATATATGTCTGTCTTTCTTTTAAAATGAAGTATCCTGCTTCAGAATTTGCTTCAGATTTAACTTGCCTAGCAACTTCGTTGGCGGTGTCATAGTCGTTCTTTATTGTCTTTATCTTTATCTAAGAAACACAAGTAGTAGTCTTCATATATTTATTTATGATGACGTATTTAAGCACATCTTTTCCCCTTATTTGCTCTTGTACTACTATGAGATACTGTGATAACTTACCTCTTCCCAAAGGTTGTCTGGAAGAGATCGCCTAAAGCGATAAGGCCACCTTTGCTCGCATATAAATTGCTTTTTTTCTGTTATGTGTAACTTTGTGCGTGCAAAAAAGAGTCTTTACTTACTTTACTAAGAAATACAAGTACCTAGTTGAATAAATGTTACAATATAAATATCGCACGTATTTACCAACCTACCGATTATAATTAAATTGTGTCATGTATTTAATTTTGGTGCCTAAAAAGTGAGTTGTAAAACGTCATTATGTTAAAAATGATGAAATATTGAAAATTGTTATATTGCATGTATTTGCCTGTACCCGACAAATGCATTTTACAAAGCCAGCCTTACCTGACCTGGTGGCAAAAAATCGAACTTAGTGTCGACATTTCTAAATGTCATTTTGTTGTTATCAACACCGACGTCGTCATCGGATCAGGGGACATTCATACTCTTTAAAATCACTATCTACTTATACGTCACAATACATATAATATGGATTAATATTGAAGAGTAAAAGTCGCGTGACATTGTATTTACTATTGTGTGTGTTTGTATAGCCAAAGTTATCACCTCAACACAATGTAGTATTTGTATTAGGTACCTATAATAATTCAAACATTATTATGTAATAATTTCCGGCACACTATTGGGTTATCAAAATAATTAATTGTGTGACATATGAACAATGACGGAAAAGATAATTCGACGTTGCAACTAGTTGCGTAAATTATCCAATATCAAATTATACATAACACATAATTCAGTATGGACATTTTATTTGGCCATCCTGCCGACAGAGTATGAAAGTTGACATTGCTGTAATCGTTAAGAAGTTATATGGCTTCATCAGCACGGCAGCATGATGACGCCCTGAAGCGAACACCTAAGTAAGACATGATAACATTACAAGCACAACATACAAAATTAAATTTTCGTGGACTGCCCTCCATTTCATCATCATCATCAGATCCTGATCTGATGAAAATAGGGCCTCCTCATAGATATACTCCACCGTTTTTTGTTTTTGAAGTCGGTTAAAAATAAAGAACAGTGATATCGCAATTGCATGTAATATTTAGTTTTGGGCTTTTAGTATTAGTCTTATTAACAACTCTAGAGATATTTTAGTGCATCAAAATAAAAAAATAAATTATATAAAAGGTCAATGATTGAATGAACTTCTTTCTTCCATGACAATAGGGTGCGATCAATGATTCCAGAAAAACATCCTAAAAATAAAAACAAATATAGTAAGTAATAATCACAAACGTAGTGTGATATATTCTAATCTGTACAATTTATCATTTAGCTAAACGCTGATATGTGTATGTGGGACTTTTGTAATGTTATTAACAAACAATTCGCATTAGTTTACAAAGATGAAAACTACGTCAATTCATACAAATCTATCATGTCACATGACTGACAGACGTTCAACCCATTCGCGAACCTCCCGGTTGATGGTAGACAGCGGTGATCACTTTCCATCAGGTGATCCACTTGCTCAATGCACTTGAAATATGAAGAGCTTTGATAATAACGACTAATAAAATAAAACTTTAAGAGACTTCTAAGTTGATTTAAAACATTAATAACTTGAAAAAGCATTGTACCAACACCAACCTAATGTGAAAACTTAACTCGCTAAGTCACTCTTAAATTTATGACACAGATTTTGTGACCCCTAAATGCTGATGAATATTTTATGACATCACTTGAGGAGTCGCCTAAGTTAAGTGCAATCGGGCACCAGTTAAGTTTAAATTTTCCCAACGTATACCTAGGAGTACAAAGGGTATACGTGGAAAAAGCCTTCCCATGGGACTTCCAAATGGTCTCATAATAAGTGTAGGTGGGTAAGCAGGGAAAAGAAGATGCTAACATTATCGGCCCTATAATAGGACCACGCTAAGTCCGAATCGGCTGACAGTAGTAAAAATTATAAAATGTGGATATGGCAATAATCTGGGGATAATCTGTCCTTGTCAGTCCTTGTCAGCCCTTCTTGTAAACATTCAGATATTTGCCTTGAACTTGTACTTTTAGTTTGACTAAATTATTAATCATGCTAATAATTATCACTATCACTTCCTTTTTAATTGTTTTGCTCATTATTTAATATTTTTCATAACTCACAAAAATAAACAATCCTACAGAAATCAAATTGTTCGTTATGACTTTTATGAATGACGTTCTATTACTTTTAAAAAGCTTGTCATAAGTTGCCATACAGAGATTTTTTTTTAATTATTTATTCGGACTTAACGTTGTCTTATTATATTAATAAACATGGCATAACTTGACATGTAGGATTAGCCATGGAAGTTCATATTCTTCTTCTTCTTATCGTGTCAATGATGAAATAGGTTAGTTTATTACTATTTATATTTTTCCAGTCCAATACTGAGAAACGGGGCATTGTCTGAGGCTTGATAATTCCAGTAAAATTAATACGGGTGTATAGGTTTGTAAGAACTGGCAAGTGCGCAGTCTAGAGTTTCAGTCTACAATATTTCATTCATTATTCTTGCTTTAAATGTTACATTATTTTCTTTTTATTTTAAAAGCAATGCGGGGATGGCATCTATTTCATAGAAACGACAGATTTTAGTTATTTTTACTCGCTTAGATCTCAAGATTTACAGACACGCCTACACATTTTTTATACATTGTATAAAAATGTGTGATCTATGTAGAAAAATATCGCCGAATAGATTTTTTATTTAGGGCATAGTTTTAAGTAACAAATAAAAATCTATCAAAATCAGCATATTTTGTACGCATCGCTCCGCGTCTCAAAGTGCGTGATAAAAAATGAACCTTATTCTATGAGCAACGCGATCTACTTTGGTTTGTCGGTGCAGCACAGATTGTTTGTCAACGGTCTCCCTCAAGTTTCTTTTTGACGGAGGTGTTAACAGCTCTTCATATTTACTAATACCTACTTACTATAAAGCTTGGAATAATTTTTATTATATGAAGAAGAAGAATCGTACATATGATGTGTACCTGTGTTTTACATTCAAGCAAACAATCGAGCTTCTTTGTGTAACATACGTAGACAGACAAACTGCGTAGGGAACACAATTTGTCTGGCCTTATACAATATTTTTTCTCTATGGTCTGGCCTTACCACCTCCGGCAGGCACGGAAAAAAGATGCCGGTACAAGAAACTATGGCTTGTAGTCGTTAGTTCGTTACACTCGACCGAGTTGTGGGGCGACGACCTGGGGTCCCGGGTTCGATTCCCGGCCGGGCAGAAATTGAAATTCTGAATTTTAATTTGTTTATGAAGAACAGCGATGTTCATAATATTGAAACTAGAAATAAAGATAAGCTTGTGACTAGTGCTTGTCGTCTAACCAAAGCCCATAAATCATTTATGGGTCAATGCACGCTTTTATGATCAAGTTCCAAAGGATATGCAGAATTTATCATTGGATAAATTAAAAGTTACTGTAAAAACAAGTTATGTCAATAAGTTATTATAGTATATCTGAATATGTAAATGACAAAAGTCCATGGGGCTGAACTGAGGTTCTAGACAGGTACTTTTAGGTTAATATGGAGGACAAATACAATGTATTAGTATTTAAGACATTTTAAAGAAAAAGAGTTAATGTAGGCTCTGTTAACTTCTTGCCGCTTGTTTACCACGGAGAACCACCTAGGAAGCGCTAGTAACTGAAAAACTGAATAGTGACTGAAGAAAAGTAACTTTTCTTCCCTTCCCATACACGGTGTCTTTTGGTCGTTCCGGGACTGGGAGGTACCTGCTATGCTTTGGCAGTAGGGATGGTGTAGGGAAGGGATAGGGTAGGGGAGCCCCCCTCCCCCCTACGGTAGGGGTGGGTAGGGATAGGGTAAGCATAGGCCGGGGTAGGTTAGGTGTAGGGGTAGGGGTTGGGTAACGGTAGGGTAAGACCTATCCAACCCCTAGGTAGGCTACGGGCAGGGTAAGTGTACGGTGGGTAGGGGGAGGATCACATACAGCATCTGTAATGCATGCTTGCTTAAAGGTCTGTCTGGCGGTGTCGCGGGGGCCGGGTCGCCCTTTTCCCTCAAATATGGTTGAATTGGATGATGGCTGGGCCCTGCATTATACTCGTGAATGGGTACTGCCTTGGTGGACTGGCTTACTCTTGCTTTAGTTTTAGGTGGTTTTTCTTAAGTATAAATTACCTATACATATATTACGTATATCGGGCGCCGTCCGGCCTTGCCTGGCATTGTCAGGCATTCACCGACTCTGCTACATAGGCCGAAATAATGGATGAATGAATGAATTTTAATCAGGAATAAACAAATATTGAACTTTCATCATCATCATCATCAATTTAATGTTATGAGTTTCGATATAAAACGATAGAAATAAACTACATTTCGGTGTTACTTTTTTTAACTTATTTTTTCACTGATATTTTGGTTGAGTGTTGTATAAACTAACTGCTAGCTTACCCAAAACCATCCCTATCGGTAGGAGACGGTTTTGCCTGACTTATGTAACTACATTCAACTTTCACACTATTCATCAAATAAGGTCTCGAAATAATAAAGTTGTCATGCGTGCCAACAAACTGGATTGACGCCAGGATGATGATGATGATGATGATGGGTTGGCAGTCAATTAGGTACATGCCTAAGTGTTTTAAAGTGAACGCCTCGCTTATAGCGGCAAACCTGTACTTGACAAACCTTATCAATGGACGACTATTGAGTTCAACGTATTCATCGACTAATTGGAAATTTTGTGGACAGGATATTACTCCTTTAATTTAACGAGGACCACACAGGCGGAATGGTTTACGTTCATTGATGGATTCGTTTTTATGCTTTTTTATATATAAATAATAATCATTTTGGCGGTAATGTCCCGGTTGTGCTGTCGAGAACGAGGGCCCGGGGTCCACCTTGACCATGATCCAAGATTTGGCAATCAGGTAATTACAGTGGAGTGACTACCATCTGACCTCCGTGACCCTACTACCAGGGGATTCTGACCAGACTGGATCATGGTTACAAATTCAGTTGCCTGAATTTGCAGGTTTCATCACGGTGTTTTCTCTTACCGTAAGAGCATCGGTTATACAACCAATGTATATAACTCAGAAAATAATCATTGGTACTTACATAGCCGCAGCGGGATTCGAACCCGGTACCTCTCGTTTACGAGTTGGATACTCAACCGCCCGGCTACCGACGCTTTTGTTCTATATGCTTGGACAAATTCACACAGCGCCATCTAGCCCGAAAGTAAGCAAAGCTTGTATTATGGGTGTTAGATAACTGATAAACAAAATTTTTACTACAAATATATTATACTACACCCAGACCCGTAACAATTAAAATTCATCATTTCAATTCCTGCTCGGCCGGATCGAACCCGGGACCTCTGTGTGGCGACTAGCATGTTAACCAACTGAACCACTTAGGCAACTTCGGACATTTGATAAAGAGATTTTAAGAAAGTTTCAGTCCGTGTTGGTCCATAAAATATGGACAGGACGACCCCTCGTAGGGGAGTAGGGTCACTAGTTTATCGTTAACATGTCGCGCTATGCCCGGTCAAATTCAAATTGTGAATGATTTATTTAGTTAAGGTTTCGACGACACACTTATAAACATTACAACATAACAGTAAAAAAAATTTAAATTTAGATTCTTCAACAATACTTTCTACATACAAAATTAGACTTGTCTTACATATACAGGATGACCTTAGCCTCTGGACAATAATGAAACCCTGTTTAAGACTGCTACTCAGCAGTGTCGTAAAATAGCTCTTTCCTTAAATAGACAGAAAAACAAAATCTGTTTTTTCTAACATATTTAATTGTTACTTGATCGGCAACAAATACAACATTCTGTATAACGACAATACGAATTAGAATTAATCATTGACAACCATGGCATGACATGAGAAACGATTGACGTTGTGTCATGCTTCATATCACAATTCGTATTTTTTTTTAATGTAATCTGTCATTACAGTTCTAATGCAATTCAAAAGAGTTTACAATGTTTTGGGTACTTCCTATTCTTTATAGACCAAGCAATTACATACAGGCTGCTCCATAGTAATACATTTAAAACTGCACTCTCTTCAGTCGAAAGCGGTCAGTTACCAGCATATTATTTTTTTTGTTTTTTGTTAAATAGACAGTTATTTGACTGCCATCTCACCTGATGTTATTTCCTTTTCTCGTACTATAATGGTGAGTGTCAGCCACTTTTAAGCGATCGTATTGCCTTTTATACATATACATACATATATAAGATTGTACACTGTAAGTAGATTTTCCTAAATAGATGTCTTAGCGAGACCCGGGGACTTAATTTATAAATTGTGCGTATGGGTCTCTTTTGCAGAATTAATATATTCTGTATATCGGCTGCAGAACCCCACAGCATTAAACCATAAGACATTATGGTGAGGAAATAACTTAACCACTGTTGTACTCCTTTTTATTCTTGAACATTTCTTTCATTATTGAACATAATAAATACCCTCTCCTCTTAAAAGGAGTTTGTTCTTTCCTCATTGATTTTTCTTCGCTATGACGAAAAAACTTCTTACTCCGGGCGTAAAATTTCGTCATTTACTCCACGGCTTGTTTCAGTGTTGCATGAGTGTCGCATGAGTGTTGCGGTTTTGCTAAAAATATTTATTTTTCAAAAAATAATTGTGAATAATTGGCTAGACCTAGATTTAATTTTTCAACTGATACGAGTTTCGTATTTTACATTCCTCCGTTTTTCATTTACTTTGTACCGGCTGAATCTTAGTGAACACCTTCTATGAACCGCTAGACCGTATCCTTTACTAACGTAATAGAGGAGACGCCGAAAGTATTTTCTTTGCTCCACGCTTTGCGGTCCATGGACCGCAGTGGCCGCAGTCAATTCTTATTCATTCATTGCTCGACGCGGACCATATTGACGTTACCTTGGTTATTAAAAAAAATGCCATCTTGTGCATTAAAAAACTGTACGAATCATTCGGGGGCCAAAAATAAAGAAAATGGCGTAACATTTCGTCAGTCAGTATAAAAACCTGTTACTAAAATCAGCTGTAAGGCCAAAACCATATCTAATATCGCAGCCCAACCTTTGCCAGTTTGTAGCTCTTTCTGTTTTAACGTTGTAAGTAGGGAGGATGTCAAAAAACATATTTTATCTATAACACGGCTGTAGCGTGGGTTATGATTGCTTATCATCCCGTATGATCTCACTTCTCCTTGCTGAGCTATTACCTATACTAACTCACATTTTTAATTTCTCCTTGGAAAATAGCTCATTCCCCACAGCGTGGAAACATGCTAACGTCATTCCTCTCCCCAAGATTCCCAGGCCCTTATCTCCTACTCACTTTCGGCCCATCTCAATTTTACCATTCCTCTCCAAAGTCCTTGAGCATATTGCCCACGAGCAACTAACACATTTTATTTTATCTAATAACTTATTATCACCTTATCAGTCTGGTTTCCACTCTGGTCACAGTACTGTTACCACGCTTCTTAAAGTCACAGACGACATTCGTTGGACTTTTGAAAATAAGTCGTTAACTGTGCTTGCCTTACTGGACTTCAGTAGTGCCTTTAACACCGTGGATTTTGACATTCTCCTTGCTGTCCTTCGTTCACTTGATGTATCCTCTTCAGCATTATATTGGTTTGATTCCATTCTTAGGGGCCGTACGCAGCGTGTCTGCTTGAATGAGTCCAACTCAAACTGGTGTGACCTCGTTGCTGGCGTGCCCCAGGGTGGCGTTCTTTCTCCACTCCTCTTCTCCATTTTTATAAATACTGTTACATCGATAATCTCTCGTAATTACCATATATATGCAGACGATCTGCAGCTGTATCATCATTTCGATGTCGATGATATTGACGGTGCTGTCAACTACTTCAACTCTGTTCTGGCTGTTTTGCAATTGGCTGGCTGGTGTTTGCAATTGGGCTAGGGACTACGGTCTGCTTGTTAACCCAAATAAATCGAAGGTGATGTTGGTTGGCAGTACCTATATGCATAAGCAATTAAGTATATTAACATTGCCTTCGGTTATATATGATGGCTCAATTATCCCATATACAACAACTGCCAAAAATCTGGGGGTAGTTCTGGACACAAACTTGTCATGGACGTTCCAAGTGAACAATGTCAGCAGGAAGGTTCACCGCACACTGCACTCACTTAAGCGTCTCCAAAATTTTCTGCCCTTGAATCTCTCTCGTCCAAACACTAATTGTTCCCTTATTAGACTACGCCGACTCCTGTTATCTCGACGCCACGGAAGAATTATTGAATAAGCTTGAGCGGCTCCAAAATCTTGGTATCCGGTTTAAATTTGGCTTACGCAAGTACGACCACATCTCCCAATTTCGGGCCCAACTCAAGTGGCTTCCAATCCGCCTTCGCAGGAATATTCACATCCTTTGTGTCCTTTATAATGTTCTCTATAATCCTCGAGCTCCTTCCTACCTTCGTGATCGTTTTAATTTTTCCCGTTCCCAAGACATGCCCTGTCGCTCTAGCGTCAAGGCACTGCTTTCTATTCCTCCTCATCGCTCCGAACGTTATTCCAACTCCTTTTCTGTTTATGCGGCTAGATTGTGGAATTCACTGCCACATACTGTACGTACCAGTCCTTCGCCTGATACGTTTAAAAAACGTGTAAAAGAGCAATCTTTCCATTTGTTATCCATATTATTATTATTATTATTCATCTTGGCGTTAATGTCCCGGTTGTGCTCTCGAGAACGAGGGCCTGGGGTCCGCCTTTGACCATGATCCAGGATTTGGCAGGTCAGGTAATTACAGGGGAACCTGACCACATTGGATCATGGTTACACATCCAGTCGCCTGAATGTGCAGGTTTCAATCACGATGTTTTCCCTCACCGTAAGAGCATCGGTTAGTCAACTAATGTACATAACTCAGAAAACAGTCATTGGTACATGGCCGGAGCGGGATTCGAACCCGGGACCTCTGATTGTTATCCATAATATATATATATGTATATGTATTTATTTCTATTTATATTCTTTATATTTGTATGTATGTTTTATGTATGTATAGTATAGGCTTTTAATTGAGCATTATATATATATTTTTTTACTACTGTGCACATCTTAACTGCATTTAATAGTCACGATCTCTCTGCTGTGGGCCTGCTGGAAGAAATTTCTTTATAGAAATAAGTGTGCCTGTTGTGTCTGATATATTCTGATTTCGTTGTTTAATAATTTATGTAGGTATATAGTGGATGCGTAAATTTAAGGTGCACGCCATCTGCGTCTCGATTTTGCCCTCTCTCTTGTGTTGGTCGGCTGGAAGATATATCTTTAGAAATAAGCTGAACCTGTTGTGATCTTATCTGTATGTCAATTTTGTATACTATTTATTATGCACAATAAATGTTAAATAAATAATAAAATAGAATTTAATCTGCTAGAAAGCCTTTAAGTGTTCTGTCTCTGCAACTTGCTATCTAGTGTGATCCCCAAATAAATAGTACAATCTGAAAAGGATACGGTCTAGCGGTTCATAGAAGGTGTTTACTAAGATCCAGCCGGTACAAATTGAATGAAAAACAGAAGAATGTAAAATACGGAACTCGTATCAGTAGAAAAAAGAAATCTAAGTCTAGCCAATCCTTCACAATTATTTTTTGAAAAAAAAAAAATCATGCAAAATTTTAAATGTTTGAGTTTTGGATTTTGAAGAATGTTTTGGAATTTTGACTAGAGAGTGATGGTTTATCAGACGGTGATAAACCATTGTTACAAACATACGTTACGTGGATAATAGAAATGGAAAAACCAGGGGGGAACCTAAATCTTTTCTCGTACCTACAGTACACTCATATAACACTACAATACACTATAATAATAATAATAAATTTTCTTTATTCAAATAAAATACCCATAAAATACATTAGATACAATACAATAATAATACAATGATAATTTAAATTTGGCCGTGTGGTGTCCGGCAGAGTAGAATAGCACCAACCCCTTACATTCATGGGTGTCGTACAAGGCGACTAATGTTTTCGAGGCAAAATATCAAGAGTCTCCGTAGTCTGGAAAATGGGCAACAGCATTTTCCTTTTTTATATTTAAACACTGCGATTTCCAACCCGCCTGCCAAGCGTGGAGATTATGGCAATAACCTCCCCTTTCGTTAGAGAGGCCCTAAGTCCTGCAGTGGACTGTTACGGGCTGTGATGATGATGATGATGATGAAGTGAAGTAAATTAGCAGACTCGGGACCTGCTTGCACGTTTGCGACCCTCATAAAAAAGACAGCTTACTTCACTTGCTGCTTGACAAATAATTGAAATGTAATTGGATCGCAATAGCAGCTCACCGGCAGTTATAATTGTGGCAGACTACCAAAAACGCGTAAAACTGCCCATGAGCTGTGATTGAGGTAACATTACAATTCAATCGAGTCAATAGCAACAGTAGCAAAATACCAAAAACGTGTCAAAATGTCATTGAGCGGAGATTGCGATCCAATCACAATTCAATCGTACCAATAATAAATTAGCGGTCTTGAGGCCCTGATGATTCGTAATTACCACCGCCACCGTTTAACAAACTTCAATACTAAAGTAAGGTCAATTTAATAGGTCCCATTTGACATCTGTCAATCTTAGTCTCATAGTGAAGTGACTTGTTAATTGAATACCGAGAAATATCGATACAAACTCGAAATCGATACTGATTTGGTATTATACTTTTAAAGAAATATGAATAAAAAACAAACTGTTGTAATATTAATTTAATACAAGTAAATAACTGTACATACTTCAATCAAATATCAATCCCTGTGTATATGTAATAATTTATTTTTTAAATGAAATGACATAATTTAGTTTAAAAATCCATTTATTCAGTGGAACTACAGCTATTATCAGTGTCATCATCATCACTACTGTCCGCACTTACAGATATAATCAACTCATTTTCGTTGATATTGTCAATTTTAATATCGCGTTCAAAATCACTTTCGATGATTTTCTTTGTTTTTTCAACAACCTTTTTCCAATCTTCTACAGAGACACTGTCACATGCATTTTTTAACAGCGTAAGCATTTTTCCTGTGCTGAAAGGTGGCTCGGTGTTATTTCGTGCTGCATGACCCTTTATTTGTGCCCAAATAAGCTCGATGGCATTATACTGGCAGTGGTAAGGAGGCAATCGAATCACTTCGTGTCCATGCTCTAGGGCTAGTTCGTCGATAACAGAGCGTGGCTTGGACGACATAGTTGTATGCACTAAATTCATTAGCTCGACTTTTAATAAATTTGGATTAACTTCCACACCATGTCTTTCGAGCCACGAAGCTATTTCATTCTTTTTATTGGCTTGAGTTGGTGGTTTGTCAACCTGTACCGAATGGTAAGGAGCATTGTCCATTATAATTTTTGAGGGGTTTTCTAGGCTAAGAAGTAGTTTTACAAACCATTCTTTAAAAACATCAAAGTTCATTTCTTCGTGATAGTCACCTGTTGATTTGGATGCAAATGCTAGGAGGCAATCTGGAATAAATCCTTGTGAAGCTGAACCCGCATGACATATAATAAGACGGGCTCCTTTTCCTGATGGTACTTTTGATGTTGAGGCTGCTGTATCATCAGTCCACGTCCGTGAGACTGTATGGTTTGCATTTAACCATGTTTCGTCAACAAATACAACATTGTCCCAATCTGTAATTTTATTTACTTGCCGCAAGAATGTCAGCCTCTTCAGAACAATATCATAGCGTTCTAGGAGAATTTTCCGCTTGTCTGCCTTTTTATATCTAAATCCAATTGATTTCAAAACTTTTGACAGTGACGTTCTTCCGCCAGAAAATAAGCCTGCCTCATTTAATGAAATAATTAGTTTCTTCCTTGTAGGATATTCCTTTCTTGAGTAATATCCATAAATGTGGTTGCGAATTGCAGCAGCATCAAAATTGTCAATACCGACAACTTTCTTCTCTCTCTTTCTTTTTTTCGGTGTTCGTAATCTATTCTCTTCCGAGCCTGAGGGTCCATATTACTCGTTGAGAATTTGCGTTACAGTCTTCTTCCCTATTCCTAATGCATCAGCAACGCGATCCCTCGTTTGTGTCACAGGCAAAAGAGGCCCACCGTTGGCCGACTCACGTTCGAAATAAGTGTATAATTTTACCACTTGTTCGCGAGCTTGGCTGTTTAAGGTTATTCCTCGTTTAGACATGGTTAAACCAGAACAAAGTCCAAATAATAAGCAATCGGAGTCCAAATGATAGCCAGGTAAACGTTTGCGGAAGATCCGATCAGTAAGAAAAGCCAGTTCAAAAGATAATAAGGGATACACGGAAATGTAGGTTTAAACTGTAGGTTTAAGTGTTGCCAGGAATAAGTTATACTAAATACTATGAGTTTATACTAAATATTATTAAATATTTTAATATAAAGTTATTGCTTAAGTATTCCAGTATAATTGTAATTAAACATATTTCACAAATAAACAATTTATGGTTTTATATTTTTTCGTACACACGTAGGTAAGTCATTACACATACATAAATCATTATATCGATTCAACTAATTCGGTTTTGTCGGGTTTTTTTTGTGGTACATCTCTAGTGATAAAAAAGAAAAAGCGTTAATCGAGCTGACTTTGTAGTGACGTTTAGATTTCATTAAAAAAATAGCTTTGTATTTTACATACATTCAAAATGAATGTCTCTTTAATCGAAACAAATGGTAATAATACCGTTTTCTGTCATCACTATACAATAATTTATGAATTAAACAGAAAATGCTTAAAAAATTAATTAAATCTCACTTTTGCAAAAACAAATAATTGAGTACCCGCCGTTACAAGTACACATTGTTGAATTTAAATGAAGTGTCAAATGTGACCTATTAAAATGGCCCTACTTTAGGTACTAGGCACTATAAAAAAAACAACTCGGCGTAAATGTCCCGGCTGTGCTTTTGCGCACGAGGGCTCGAGGTCCGCCTTGACCATGATCCAGGATTTGGTAGATCAGATAATTACAGTGGAGCGACTGCCATCTGACCACCGTGACCCTGCTACCAGGGGAACCAGACCAGATTGGATCATCGTTATACTTTCAGTTGCCTGAATTTGCAGGAATGAAACCTGCAAATTCAGGCAACGATGCCTTGTTGATGCCATCGATGCCAACGATGATGCCATCATGCCAACGATGCCATCGTTGCCTGAATTTGCAGGAATGAAACCTGCAAATTCAGGCAACGATGCCTTGTTGATGCCATCGATGCCAACGATGATGCCATCATGCCAACGATGCCATCGTTGCCTGAATTTGCAGGAATGAAACCTGCAAATTCAGGCAACGATGCCTTGTTGATGCCATCGATGCCAACGATGATGCCATCATGCCAACGATGCCATCGTTGCCTGAATTTGCAGGAATGAAACCTGCAAATTCAGGCAACGATGTTTTTCCCTTACCGTAAGAGCATCTGTTAGAATTCAACTAATGTACATCACTCAGAAAAGAGACCTGGTACATGGCCGCAGCGGGATTCGAACCCGGTACCTCTCGCTTACTAGTCGGATACCCTAACCGCTCGGCCACTGACGCTCCCACTAGATACTATTGTACTGCTTGTACATAATTATTGTCTTCTTGTAAGCGCCTTGAAAGCGTTTCTGTTTACATTTATGACAAGTTTAAGATTTACTATACCTACTTTATTTTATTGCCTTGTGCACAGGTATAGATACACTGTGCAATTTCCTTGAAGAGAACTCATCAATGCTCTTTTTTAACCCCCGACGAAAAAAGAGAGGTGTAGACAATGAAAAAACCTTTTCAATGACATATCGCTCAACGTTATTGGGCATATAGGCTGCGTTGTCCGGACCTCCTTTTCATGAAAATTTCTATCACAACACAATCTCACTTTATATCACATAAGTACCTATACGACTTTCCTACAATATTTCAGATTAGCACACATTTTACACAGAATAACTTATCCCGAAATAGAATGTAGTGTAATTCTACGTAGAGGACGTTGTACATACATATTTGTTAAGTTGGTTGAGATAATTATCGTAGAGGCTATGCACACTGCAACGCAGCACCGGACGGTTCTTTCTTTCTTTGTTTTAGGTTGTGGCTTCCGCTATGTAGCGATTTTGCCAAATACTAATGAACTGACATCAACACGTCATAAGAAATATAGCCAGTAAAAAAATAATAAAAAGAGGTGTCTATTGAGTTCCCATAAATGACATACTAAATATAAATGGATGAGAAATATAAACAACACAACACGCACTGTGCGTGACGTGCGTTAGTGCGTGACACAAAGTTCTTTGAGCTGTCATGGGTTTCTATGGAAATCACGCATAGTCGAACACACTGAAAACGCATCCACGCACGTTCGCGCGGATCCGTCGTTTTTTTTCTTTGACACATTTGACACGCGTGCTCTGTAGTCAGTATTGCCATGTAGGTCTACTGTAATACGTACTGAATTTATTGCTGAATCCAAAGAGATGGTATATATTGGCTGAATCCACGGGCTGTCCCTAATGAAATGTACAAAATATCTAATGCTTTGTGGGGAAGTTTTCTGTTCTTAGTATTGTTCAATGCAAAGTATAAAAGCCAAAGCCAAGAGTTTCATGTACCAAAGCTTTAGTATCTAAAAACCGACAAGAATCAAGAATACATCATAAATGTGGCGAAAAAAGGAACTAACATTCCGTCTATTTGAAAAGTCAATTTTCAATATGGCGGCATGCACATGGGCGTAGCCAACATAGTGCCCCCGACCCACCTAGCAAAATGTATGAACTGAAGAGCAAAATATTAAGAGGAAAAATTGCGTTTCGGGTGACAGCTGTCAAACCTAAACTGATAACTCTAAAACTAATGGTCCTAGGAAACTAGTCCCTAAAGAGTACTATCAGTACTAGTCGAGATCAACATTTTGGGTGACAGCTGTCAAACCTTAAGCTGTTATAGGTCGAAAATAATTGGTCCTAGAACATTATTTCCTTTAGAGAAATGATAGTACTCGTCCAGATCTACATTTCTTGTGACAGTTGTCAAACTCAACATTGTTTTAAGTCGGGAACTATTAGTCCTAGAATACTAGTTTCTAAAGAGAAATAATAGTACTCGTCGAGACCTATATTTCGGATGACAGATGTCAAACTTGGAAAATGTCATAACTTGGAAAGTATTGTTCTTGGAACTCTTTTCCCCATTAGTCTATGTTTACCAGTAGTCCCACGACTACCAGTGATTTGTTTATCACGATCTTTCTTTCCTTGATAATATTTATTTATTTTATTTATTTAACAGTTTATTGTACACAAGAAATACATTGCAAATAACAGGCAAAGTAATAAATGGCACAACAGGTGCTACTTATTTCTAAAGAAATCTCTTCCAGCAGGCCTTTGGGAGTGTGATGTGATCATGAGACGCCGATAGGACGTATAATATTTCGTATAGGATAATATTTCGTATAGCCGTAAAAATATTGTTCAGGTTTCATTATCTCTATTTCTCTCTTTCGTGTGGAAGCCATCAACAATACCACGGACTAATTCGTCAATCTGACAAATAAATTGAAGTCGATCACAATCATGATCCAAATGCATCTCATTCTGACTATAATCTGAAGTAGTAGCACATCTGAATACTTGCCCATCATATATACTTGCTTTAAACTAATGCGAAAATTTACAACCACGTCACGCATAGACGTAGAATTTTTAATTCTAGTTTAACTTTGATCATCAACATAGCTACATACATCATCATCTTTTGAGCGAAGCTAATTTTTTCTTCAATACCACACAACAACGTACAACGCCTGCGAGATTAGTTTAAGCAATTTCCGTTTAATAACAATTTGCTAACAAAAATACGAAGTTACATATTGCACAGTACCTGTGCGCCTACGTGCTTGCTAGGCATAATATACATACTAGCTTCATGGTAAAGACATTTAAAACATTTAAAGTAAAATAAAGTAAAAATACATATAAACCGTCACGCCTTTTCCCATAAGGACATGTAGAGATCGAAATCACATCCAAGTTAAATAGGTATATCTAGTGATTACTCGAATATAATCAGTCGCTATGGACCGTACTCCATAGTTCATAGTATTCATGTTGATAATTTTCTCTGTCCGACCACTTCTTTTTTTAATTTCTAATCTGACGTCGTGATAGCCCATAACTAACACAACAATCCACTGTTGAACTTCGCAGTTTCATCCACGACTTCCACGTCACCTCAGATTCTTTTCTTTTGTTCAAAACCATTTACAACTACTGAACACATTTTCGAACTGCTTCACATTTCCAAAGTCTAAAGTAGATACGCATTTTATACTTTTTATGTCATACGGTAGGCAAACAGGCAAGCGACTGGCAAGGTGGCCACCTGATGGAAAGTGGTCACCTTTGCCTATAGACATTAGCAACACAAAGAGTATCGCAAATGCGTTGCCCAACACGTTGCTCTGGCAGCAAAAAGGCAAATGCCACTCCACTGCCAAAGCCATTTCATCATAATTTTGTATTTTCTCCATATTGATAGCAAAACTTGCAAGAAGTTACAAAGAGTTTACAAATGTATCTTGACACCGGCGTGAGTGCACCATAACTAAGACATTACGATCAAATTTTTGTCAACTTAGCCCATATCCCATTCAGCCCGCGGGTTCAAATATACGTATACCCGTAAATCGAATGTGTTAGGACTTTATACTACTCTGCAGGTCGCCATATACCTATTCTATTCAGTAGCTTAATGGTTAAAGTTTCCGACTCGTACCCCGAGGTACCAGGTTCGAACCCCAGTGCGGCTATGTACCAATGACTCTCTCCTGAGTTATGTACATTAGTTGAACACTAACCGATCCTCTTACGGGGAAAACATCGTGATAAAACCTTGTACCCTGAATGTGTAACCATGATGTAATGGTCAGGTTCCCTGTGTTAACCGGGTCACGTAGGTCATATTTCAGTCGCTTCAATGTAACTACTGTAATAGTGGATAATGATCCAAGCGGACCCCGGGCCCTCGCGACCGAGAGCACAAAGAGAACACTAACGCCAAGATGACCATCATAAAGATAATTCAATTAATTCAATCAATATAAATGATCACCAAACATGTAAGTACTTATTCCAGAAAATACCGTGTTAGAAGTCGGGAGTTTAATAGGTATATATCTAGACCATGTTGTATGACCAATATGTAGGTGTTGACGAAGTGGGAGTCTACTTAATCTGACCATACTTACAGGGTAAGGGTACGCGAGCGACGCGCGAGCAGTTGCTGCAACGGCGCATTCGCGGTTCGTCCGCGAGAGCTTGACGATCACCCAAAACATAGTAGCAGTAAATAGAAGTAGGTACACAATATAGTAGTTCTTAGATATATAAAAACGTAATGGTAGTAGTAGACTAGTACCCATAATTAAGGAGGATTTTCGTTCTAGTTTCATAATGTTCAATCTAGACGATCAGATCACATAATAAATGCTCAGTCCTCTGTGCTATCAATTGACATTTGACCCACATTGAAAGATTATTTGTACAATAATCCGATTGTTCAAAATGATCTCGGCAATAATTCTTAATACAATATGTTATGTTATGTATCTGATGAGCTTTTCTGTATTTGTCTATAGGGATTAACATAGAAAAGTAACATTGTCATATTCTTGATTAATTGTATTTTAAATATATCATTAACCCCCGACGAAAAAAGAGAGGTGTTACAAGTTTGACGTGTGTATCTGTGACTTTGTGTGTCTGTCTGTGACATCGTGGCTCCCGAGCGGATTAACCGATTTGGATACGGTTTTTTCAATTTAAAAGCCAGTTAAATCTAGATGGTTAACTTAGCTTAGTTAGTATGGCTTAGCTGTGTTTCATTAAAGTCGGTTCAATATTTTAGAAAATATTTGAGTTTAAGTAAACTTTGTCGGGTTATCTGACTTTTTCTGTTGATTAGGTTATTGTATCATTCGACGTCTACCTATAGTATCATCATCATCATCATCTCGGCGTCATGTCCCGCTTGTGCTTCCACGCGGCACGTGAGGGCCCGTGGTCCGCCTACCAACAGTATAATACTTAAGTTTATTAAGTATTATACTACCTACCTCATAACCTAAAACTCCATTAAAATTCACGTATGTGATGCGTGTAAGTGATTAGTGTATAAAATGGTGTGTCATGGTTGCCATGGAAACGTAACACACGCAACACGACCGCGCATACAACACTCTTGACTGTTCTGTGACAAATGAAGAGAGTGTGTCGCTCGAGTTGTCGCTCAAAATATCTTCGATTCATACTTACGGTGAGGGAAAACATCGTAATGAATCCTACACATTCAGGTGACTGAATGTGTAAACATTATCCAATCCGGTCAGGTTCCCCTGTTAGCAGGGTCATGTAATTACCTGATCTGACAAATCCTGGATCATGGTGGACCCCGAGCCCTCCTGCGCGAGAGCACAACCGTGACATTAACGCCAAGATGAGATGAGATATAATTAAATATTTTTTATTTCATCAAGCTTTCCACACTTCGTTTGCAATAAACACTAGGCCACCCTAATTAATATCGTCTAAACACTTAAATTGTCAATTTAAGTGCCAGCCTTTTCTAACACGTGTAAAAGTACGTAGGAAAAAAATTTGAGGCCGTATCAAGGCCGTGTGATAACGATTTGATCTCTGATAAAACCGTAAGATTTATTATGCATTTATTTATGATGAATGACTAAGCAATATCCTCCCAGGCTTGAGGAAAATTATCCAAAAAAATTCCAACGCACTTTTTAGTAAAGTGGTCATCGTGTGTTATACTGTAATTACCTATACTTGTCAAATGGTGTGCATTATTGTATCACCTGTTTGGGGTTTGGGGCCCCACCACCATCTCAGGGGCCCAAGCCATCCTCACCTGCACGTGGTCCCCCTGCTGGCAGACGGACGAGGCTCTGGCGAATCAGCTTTTCCCTAACGGGTTGTGCGGGTCGGATGGGAGTCGACGCACGTAAAAAGCCAAAACCCCTCAAAAATTATGGAAAGTCGAATAAGGAGACCGGACACGGATAGGGCGTCGCCGCAAAACGACGCGCAGGGGGTTCGCCCTACTCCTGTGTCAAGTCGGTTAGGGCTACCGGGTCCAGGGCGGGCCCGGTTAAAGACGCTAGCCCACAGAAAGTTCCGCTTCGCGTCGTGGAACCTTGGCACGCTGACCGGACGGGCGCGTAAGCTGGCCGATGTGCTCGCCAGGCGGAGGGTGGCAGTGGCGTTCGTGCAAGAGACGGCAACAGGTCCCACAACATCGGGAACGGCTACAAGCTGATATACACGGGCTCTCCGAGTGGGAGCAACGACGTGGGGATAGTGCTCTCTGAGGAGTTTCGGGACATCGTCTTGGATGTGAAGCATATAAGCGACCGCCTGATGGTTGTGGGAGTGCTTGTCGAAGGGGTCGTGACCTACGCTCCACAGGTCGGTTGCAGCGATGCGGATAAGGCGCTGTTCTGGGAGCAAGTCGGGGAAGTTCTACGAAATATTCCGTTGTCACAGGGTATTGTGGTGGGTGGCGATCTGAACGGTCATGTGGGTGAAAAGTGTGAGGAGTTTGGCCGTGTTCATGGCGGTTTTGGTTTTGGGAGCCGTAACGCTGAAGGGGAAGAAATTCTTCGAACGTGTGCGGCTGCCGATTTGGCCATCGTATACACGTTTTTTTAAAAGAAATCCGAACATCTGATCACCTACAGGAGTGGGAGGAGCGCCACCCAGATCGATCACTTTCTCACTCGGAGAGACAATATTGGCAAAGTAGCCACCTGTAAAGCTATACCCGGAGAGAGTCTCACTACCCAGCACCGGGTCCTTGTGATGGACCTGCGCGTTAAACCCCGAGGCAAATACCGGGAGCATCATCATCATCATCACAGCCCGTAACAGTCAACTGCGGGACTTAAAGCCTCTCCCACGAAAGGGGAGGTTATTGCCATAATCTCCGCGCTTGGCAGGCGGGTTGGAGATCGCAGTGTTTAAATATAATAATGAAAAATGCTGCTGCCCATTTCCAGACTACGGAGACTCTTGATCTTTTGCCTCAAAAACACTAATCGCCTTGTACGACACCCATTAATGTAAGGGGTTGGTGCTATTCTACTCTGCCGGACACCACACGGCCAATTTGAACGGGAGCATTGTGGAACGATACAGTCCAGAGGGAGACCAGGCTGAAGAAAGCTCTCTTTAAAAAGTGGCAAGCGTCAAGATCTCCTGAAGACCACGCTGCATACAGGGATGCCAAACGTGCCAGCAAACGAGCGGTAGCCAGAGCCAGACGAGACCACTAACGTCCTTCATACGATAAGTTGGAATCGTCTGAGGGGCAGAAACTCATTTACAAGTTGGCACGATCAAGGGTTAAAGCGGCACAGAACACCGGGAAGATACCAGACCAATGGAGGCTGAGTATTATTACTCCAGTCTATAAGGACAAGGGCTAGGTGCGGGAGTGCACCAACTACCGCGGTATAAAGGTGATGTCTTACACCATGAAGCTCTTCGAACGCATTGTGAACTCTCGGATCCGACGGGAGTGTACAATCTCGGAGTGTCAGTATGGGTTTCGGCCGAGTTGTGGGACCATGGACCCCGTATTTGCCCTGAGAACTCTCATGGAGGGATACAGATCAAAGAACATACCCCTGCATTTCCTGTTTCTAGACATGCATTCTAGGCATGCCTTTGACTGTATCCCTCGGGAGATGATATGGTGGGCGTTGCGGTCCAAGTAGATACCTGAGGCCTATATTGACATTATCCAAGACATGTACCACGATTCCGACCCTTGTTAAAGCGACACAAGCAGGAGCTCCGCGTCACGGAAATGAAGATGCTGCGGTGGATGTGTGGAGTTTAACGGAAGGATCGGGTTCGAAACGCCCACATTCGAGGTAGCCTTGGCGTCCGTGACATCGCAGATAAGCTGCAACAGTGCCGCCTCCGATGGTATGGCCACGTCTTGCGCAGACCGGCAAGTTATGCGGGGAACAAGTGTCTGGCTATGCCACCCCCCCGGGCACGAGAAGGAGAGGCCGGCCCAAGAAGCGATGGCTTGACGTAGTCAAGAACTATATGCGTGCCAATAAGCTCACCACTAGAGATGCCGAAGACCGAGCGAGGTGGGCCAAGAATAGTAGGAAGGCGGACCCTGGGCCCTCGCGTGCTGCGCGGGGGCGCAACCTCCCGGTTCGGTACCATCCATGACGCCAGGATGATGATGATTGTATCACCTGTTGCAGTTATGTAGAGAAAATAAAAACTGTATTTATTTATTTATTATTATCATACTGTAGGCAATCAGGCAAGCTAGCCACATTGCAACGATGGTATATCACCTCCTTCTGATATACCACCTCCCTCTGTTAAAAATTCTAAATCATTCTTTAAAATCCTAAATTCAAACATTTTAAAAATTCGAATATTAACAATTTAGCTCGATTTATTTCCGCATTCACATTTCAGACTTAAAGAAAGTTATACCCGCAAAGCCGCTAGCCTAGGCTCTTCCTCGTCCTATAAAAATACATATTCGATAAGACTTCTGTAGAAGCAGTGTCATTTATTATGGCTAAATAGTGTAACGTCAGTGCTAATGTAACCTTTTACAGCTTATTCGACGTATTTTCCTCATCCGAGGGTGAGGAAAATACACACAAAGGTTGCAGACTCATAGCATGGCGTTGGCGGGATCGTTCCACATTGGGTATGCAAGGGTTTACCCTTGGAGGCCATATCACATCTCACTGATACGATCAAAGTCCTTTCAATACGAGTTACTCCATGGTATTTTGATAAATGTTCATCCTCAAGGCTTAAGGTTTATACTTACATCTGAAAAATACAGGGCTGACATAAATTGCATTGATTTTCTGAATATTTTATTGACATTACTTTTTATTCTATATGTGGGTTACTTCATGACAAAGTCTAATACAATCATAATATTATATCGTTTATAATATTCACCTGACATAATAATTATTATTCAATGATATTTCTATTTTCTTTATTTGATTTTGACCAATGTGTTCTCTACGAATGTACATAACAACAATTGCCTGTGTATTGTTGACGTCTTCGCTGCGACCAAAGTGCACCCAGTCAATCAATTAATTACACACTCCGCACTGCATTATTATCTATCTATTTAACGTCTTCGTCTATGCCTCACTCAGCAGGTCTCACTAAAAACCAGCGCCCTGGTCTCCACCAGGGCATGAAGCTGCGTGAGGTCCCTTTTTACACACCTCATCACATCCACAAATCAGCTCTGTTTTTAATTTCTCCTCTATTTTTGTATGTTTGTCGAGTTGTTGTTTTACTTTTCATGTTGTTTAAAATTGGTTTTGTTTTTTATTTGTACCTTGTGCTTTATTTTTTAGTTTTTTCACGGCTATTGATTTGAGTCGCTGACCTCTAATAATACTTGTATTATTACAGGTCAGTGATTCAAGCGTTTTTGAGCCATTTTAAATATTCTATATGTTTGTGATGAGGTGTTGTGTGCTATTCAGCTCCTACTTTCAACCGCTTACACCCAATGTCACACCCAGGTAGACCAGGCGTAGCACGACAACCTGATGGTAAGTGGTCACCGCCGCCTAAGAACATCAGGAACACCTGGCGCATCACCATTCATTATCATCGTCATCATCCTGGCGTCATGTCCCGGTTGCGCCCCCGCGCAGCACGCGAGGGCCCAGAGTCCGCCTACCTGCTATTCTTGGCCCACTTCGCTCGGTCTTCGGCATCTCTAGTTATGAGCTTATTGGCACGCATATCGTTCTTGACAACGTCAAGCCATGGCTTCTTGGGACGGCCTCTCCTTCCCGTGCCCGGCGGGGGCGGCATAGCCAGACACTTGTTCCCCACATAACTTGCCGGTCTGCGCAAGACGTGGCCACACCATCGAAGGCGGTGCCGCCTTCGATGCAGCTTATCTGCGATGTCACGGACGCCAAGGCTACCCTGAATGTGGGCGTTTCGAACCCGATCCTTCCGTTAAACTCCACACATCCACCGCAGCATCTTTATTTCCGTGACGCGCAGCTCCTGCTTGTATCGCTCTAACAGGGGCCAAGTCTCGCTACCGTAAAGGAGAGCAGGTCTAACGATGGTCTTATAGCTTATCTTGCAGCTTATCTGCGATGTCACGGACGCCAAGGCTACCCCGAATGTGGGCGTTTCGAACCCGATCCTATTGCCAGCCTCTTATGAGATCTCTTAAACCTCTTGGTGGACTGAAAAAGACCGCGCGGTAGACCGCCTACCCGCTGTTTAGTCCAAGTAAAGACACTTATTGGCCTGTAGCTAAAGCTATTAAGACCGCCGATAAGATTAGCTGGAAGAAATCCCATTTTGGGATAAGCCCGCCTTTGCAATGTATGTTTATTTTCTTTTGTTATTGTTCTTTATATACGCAATAAAGAGTTTACATACATACATACATACCGCCCAGAACAGAACCACATGGAAGAATATGGTACAGCCTGTGGCCAATATTCAGACTATACACAACCTTCAGTAATGAAAATGCGGACTAAGAAGAAGAAACCTCTTGAAGGATTCCTTTATGTCCAAATCTTTGATTCCCTATCATAGTCCATAGAAGTCTGTGGCTGGGGGATAATTTGCCACATTCATTGTGGATTGCAATTCTGTATTTTTGAAGATTAATTTTAAAAGAGTTTCCTCCAAACATACGCCATACAAACGAAGTTTGGTCATAATTTAAATATAAACCAATCAAAGCCAATGAAATTGAGAAACCAATATCTATGTCTGTAGTTAGTCGGAATTTCGTTAAAATATATCGTTTCAAAATTGCACGGGATTTAATCTTTCAATACCTACAAGACATAGAACCCGTGAAAATTAGAAACAATATTTATATCATGTTTTAAACTATCGCGGTTTTCATCACACATTTTAAGGGTATGTGCCGGGTTTCCTACCGCGTACCTTTGTTGACGAGTAGCCCGATATTTCGACACAGTTGCATGCATCATGGTCACGGGACGACTGACCGTCAGTCGCCTGTACTGACACCCCACTGACAGTCGTTCCGTGACCATAATACATGCAACTGTGTCGAAATATCGGGCTACTCGACAACAAAGGTACGCTGTAGGAAGCCCGGAACATACCCTTAAAATGATATTTGTATTTTAAAAATTTTACAAACCACAGACATAGACGTCAGAAGGATTTTAGTGTCCATAACGTTTATTAAATTTCATTGGCTTTGATTAGTTACTATTGATTTTATGTTCAAACTTTGTTAGTATGGAGCGCGCCCGGGGGACACTCCTCTTAAGATAGATCTATAGATCTAAATAAAAAGTCGCTTTCCGACGTCTGTCCCTATGTACGCTTAGATCTCTTTAACTACGCAACGGATTTTAATGTGGTTTGAAACAATAGATAATGCGATTCAAGAAAAAGGATCAGAAGAAAGAAAAAAAAGGGTAAATAATGGTAAAGTACGTGTACGCGAACGAAGTCGCGCCGGCTCCACTAGTTTTATTATAAGCTGAAGCTGATATTTATTATATCGTTACTTCAACTACGTTAAATTCAACTTTATGCCTTTGAAATAAAGTATAAATTCGAATAACAAATTTCGACGACTATATTACGTAACCTCCCTGACCTTCCTTCTTGGCGCCATGCCACTGCCATGCCTTTGCCCCATTTACGAAAAACGAGCGTATCTCCTTGCTCGCACTGCATTGCTATTTTAGCCCTAAGCTAATAGTTACTATGTAATGCGTGACAAGCAATCTATTCTGATTAAAATGAAGGAACCGTTATCTGTAATATAGCTCATAACAGCAAACACTGAAAATGTGTTCAAAGATTTTAAAGTTTGACGCACATTTGTACTCAGGTACAGTAGCGTTTAGTTTGATACCAATTTATAAATATGCTTGGTTAAATTCACATAGCACCATCTACCCCCAAAGTAAGGAAACCTTGTGTTATGGGTGTTAGATGACTGATAAACTACGTAAATACTTTTTTTAAATAGGTACATTGTACATAGTTACTACAACCAGACCAGTTATTTTATTATTTCTATAAATGAAATATCAATTTGTACTCAAGTTTCAATTAAAGAAGCGTGTTTCTAGGCGTTCTGAATACAGTAAAGGCATCGAGAACAATCTCTATAACGTTAATATTGTGCGGTTCTATAACATATAAATGGAAATAATGGTACCGTTTTTTTATTTCATAACACTTTATTGTACATTAAAGGAGATTAAAAATATAGTTTAAAACAATATAGGTACAAGGGCGGCCTTATCGCTAAGAGCGATCTCTTCCAGACAACCGTTTTCACATAAACTGGTATAGAATATTAACATTGTAGGCAACATTGTATCCAATAACAAAAATAACTAACTTAAAAAACAATACATAACAATGCTATTCCATATCTAGACTCAGACGAAAGGTTTCATTTTTAGATCTAGGAGATGCTGCTTCAATCTCCTTTTGAATACATCAGATGTATCCAACTTATCAAGTTGCTCCTCAGTCAGATCAATAAAGCATGTGTCAGCGTAGTCCAGTATGGGTAGTAATAAGGACTGAACCAGCGCAATCTTAGTTGGTATCAGTAGAAAATTGCGCAACCTTCTCATCACCGATGACGAGGCGAACAGCTTGCGGCTGGTCTCGGCAATGTGTGGCCCCCAGGACAATGTCTTGTCAATAATGACTTCTAGATTTCTGACGGACTCACTAAATGGCACACGAACACCGTCAAAGTAAACACTGTTCAACGACTTGTGGTCCACTCTCACTAACATCCTCGAACTATCGATGTTGATTAACTGCGTCTTTAAAGCATTGATTTTAAGTCCATGTGAAGCACTCCAGTGTGCAATGCATTCTAGGTCACTATTTATAGTGTTAATGGCGTGTACCAAATTATCCGGAGTTGAGTGTGCGTAAATTTGTAGGTCGTCAGCGTAGAGGTGACAACTGGATCTAATATTAGCAGTGATGTTGTTAATAAAAAGAGCGAAAAGCAAAGGAGAAAGGTCACTACCCCGCTGAACACCAGTATCCACTTTACTCCACGTTGAGAGGAAATCATCTAAATAACTACTAAACCACTCAACAATGTCCTCACAGATGTTAAGCGAGCGCATAATACCCAAGAGAACGACATGGTCGACAGTGTTGAACGCATTGCTGAAGTGCAAGAGTGCCAGAACCGTAACATGCCCACGCTCCATCCCCATTCTGATGTCATTAGTTATTTAAAAAAAAAGATTTTTTTTAAATAAAATACATTCGTAGGTACTTTAATCAAGTCCGTGCCTTCGCGCTGGAAGAAATTTCTTCATAGAATCAAGTAGTGCCCCTTGTGTCATATATGTATGTATGCATGTATGTAATCTCTTTATTGCATCAATTTATAACATTACAGGAAATAAAAATACAGTTTATAATGCAAAGACGAGCTTATCCCACAACGGGATTTCTTCCAGCTAACCTTTAATATGCCGAGAAGACCTTTGATGACCCTGACTGAGAAGACCAAATATATATATTTGCCCTGCATCTGTTACCATTATTGTGTACAGTAAATTATTAAATAAGAAAATAAATAAAATTATGGATTCTAAACAGATCGAGCCAACTCCACAAAATATTATCTTAAACACAAAATCTTTACAAACCTTTTAAACCGCGCGTCGATTTAGGCTTAGCATACGCTGACCATAACCATAGCCATGGCTTTGACATAGAGTCAAGCTTTTATTCAGTATTCCAAAGTAACAGAGGGAAATCGCACGCAAGTTCGTGCGATCCACGTTTCTATCCCTTACGCGGTTTTTAAATCAACACGTTTTATTCCTTTACGCGGTTTTCAAACCAATGTGATTACTGGAAACTATCCATTGTGATGCTCAATTGTTTTTAGTGTTTTCTAAGAGTGTTTAAGGTTACTAATAAACTGAATTGTGGTTGGATAGTTAGTGCAAGCGCCTAGCTAGGAGCGTGTTAGTACCTAATTCATGCATCAGAACCATTTGTATTCTTGATTAAGTTGGTTGCAGACGTGAATAGCAATGAATGAAAATAATACGAAAGGGAGCATCAGCTCTCCTGGTACGCCGTTTGAAGAAGCCCTCACGAAGACTGGTTTGTACTTAGTTTTAAGTATTAGCTTCATCTTTGAACTCATCATTCGTCTGCGTCTGCGTCTTTGAACTCATCATTCGTCCTTATCTCACTAGATGGAGACTGGAGACCGTACAATACGTCTCCTCCTTTCATAATCACCTCGTGTGCATCAGAGCCGCGGGTCTGCCTTCAAAATGCGATGTTATTTCTTTTTTACAAATACACACACCGCTATCTAGCCCCAACGTAGGCAAAGCTTGTGTTGCGGGTGTTATTAACTGATAAACTACTTATGTATATTGTTAAATACATACCTTATTATACATACTACACCCAGATCCATAACAGAAATAAAATTCATCATTTCATTTTCTGCTCGGCCGGGAATCGAACCCGAGACCTCTGTGTGGTAGAGCGGCATGTTAGTTAACTGAACCACTCAGGCCGTCGACAGTTGTAAAAGAGAGTTACATCTCGATACTCACTCCATTCAACCGCATGTCATCATTCACACAGTCCATCCATCTTTTCTTAGGTCGGCTTCTACCGAAGTAGACATCCATCCACATTTATATTCACCACCTTCCTTGTCATGACTTGCGGTTTTGAATTAAGCTCAGTAGTCCATCTGAGCAAGTTCCAAGTAGCGTAACTACAGTGTACAAAATGATTTTGAAAGAACTCAGGAAAATCATGTTTAAAAAAATTATCTGTGTTCCGTAGAGAAGACTAGAGAAACTATAGTGGTTGAGCAATTGCGCAGAAAACCTACTTCTACATCCTTTTTTACCCAGACACAACCGCGTGACACTACCAGTACTGCCATGAGGAACTGCTATTCCCTTCCACACTACGAGTAGTGCCATGGAGAACCCCTATTCTTCCAGCTAGCTTATTAGTGCTATGAAGAACTTCTATTCCCTTCCACACTATCATTAGTGCCATGGGAAACTGCAACACTCTTCCATTTGTTTGTTGTTTTTTTTATACCACTATTGTGACAAACAAGCTTACGGCTTGCCTGATGGTAAGCAGTCACCGCAGCCTATGGACGTTTGCAATACCAGGGGCATCACCCACGCGTTGCCGACCCTGTAAAATCCATACTACCAATAGTGCCATGGAGAACTGATATTTCCTTCCACACTGCCAGTAGTCCCATGGGGAACTGCTATTTCCTTCCAAACTAGCAGTTGTGCCATGGGGAACTACTACTCTCGTTCACACTACCAGTAGTGCCATGGGTCACTGCTATTCCTTTCCAAACTACAAGTTGTACTATGAGGAACTGTTATTCCCTTTCATACTATCAGTTATGCCTTAGGAAAATTTTCGATCGGAGGAACTTTTTAGACACGCTACCACCTCTTTCCTGATAGGCCGTGATGCTCTACCGTAAACTACACCTATACTTACGTAACATCAGGTGTGATAGCAGAATATATATAAATTATGAATTTACAGGCATGAGTCATTTCATTTTAGTCCTCACAGTTATAATGCACCCGCGGTTCTGCATTTTTCTTGTCTATAACCTCAATGCATAAATCGTAAATGTTATGGGCGACAGTCACCGCTTACAATAAGGTGGCTTGTCTGCTTGTTTATCACTGCGTGGTATAAAAAAATTAACAAATAACCTACCATACAGATGTCGAAAATGCTCCAGCGACGTACCGACGATATACCGACGTACACAAGTTTCCAAAACTATTTTTTAAATGACATATCGCTCATTTTCATTGATCATTATGGAATGATTTTTCCAGTACAAATTGAAGTTTATTTTAATTTACTACTAAAACTTTTTTCCCACATCGCTTCGAGAATTGTCGCCACAGTAAAAGTTGTAGGAAATGAAAAATGATTTCTAACATTGACATTTTACTCAACGTTATTGGTACCCCTCCTCCTTTGCTGATAATTTTTTTTTTGACGTGGTTCAAAAACCCATATAAATGTCTGTGGTTTGTGAGATTTTCGTTAAAATATTATACTTTCAAAGAAATATTTTCTATCCTTTTGACGTTTTGTCAGTTAGAGAAATCCGCATCGGAATCGGTGCATTCGTTAGATGTCTACGATGACACAGACAGAAACAGACACGTAAATTTTTTTTTTATGAATATCAGTTTTAATATCAGAATTACCTATAAAAATCAGCGCAGTGCAGCATCGTCGATGCAAACTCAAAACACAAACCAATCTCAGCCGGCGAACTGTAGTGTTCTTAATTACTTTATTAAAAAAATCAACTGTACATAATGAAGTTAAGAAAGAGGAAGAGTATTTTCACTCATCACTGATTACTGATCGTCCATTTATCAGATGCAATTAAATTGTAATCTAAAAAAATAATTACTTGAAGCAGTGAGGACAATCAGCAAATTTAGAATGCGTCGGCCTTTCTCGGTGTATTAACTATTTCTGGCTCTAAACAATAATGCTTGCATTGCTTACGCGTAACCGCTTTTAAATTATGTAGGTATAGGTCTGTAGTTAAATGCTATTAAGACTAAGTTAAGAGTTAGGTAAGACTTCAGTAGGCGAATTACGTAACTATTCTGCCAAAAATTCCCTGATTTCAATTATTGAAATTGTTACTTTTGCGATGCCATATCATTGATTTCATTGGTTCATTTGCTAACAAAGTTCCATTGCAATAAACTGAAACTAAATCGATCATAAGTAATCACAAAAGTAACAATTTCAATCATTGGAATCAGATAATTGTGGGCAATAGCATTATGTAATTAGCCCTCAGAAAACAGGTAGACAACTTTTAATGCCATTGCCATTAGGAACTACAGAAACTCTTACAGAATCTTTCATAATTTAACTTTATACAAATGTGATTGTTCTTTCGGCTTATGGGACCCTATTTTTGAAACAGTTCGCAACCACGCGAGCGCTCGCCTTCTAATGCTTGTCCTTTCTATCTCTAGCAACTTATACCACGAGTGTGAAATAAATAGGTAGCTCACGCGAGCGCTCGCGTGGTTGCGAGCGGTTTCAATAATAGGGCCCCAGATTTCGTCATTTTAAAGATAACAAGATTAGCGGGATGTAACTTTTGATAATGTTGCGCAATATATAATATCAGGTGGGACGACTTGGCATGTGGTCGTCTTGGCCTTAATGACCCTGTTGTGCACTCGCGTGCGAGGACTTAGGGTCCGCCTTGACCATGATCCAGGAAGTGGCAGATCAGGTAACTACAGTGGAGTGACTGCCATCTGACCTCCGTGGTCCTGTGCACAGGGAAACCTGACCAGATTGGATCATGGCGCATGAATGTGCAGGTTTCATCGCAATGTTTTCCTTCACAGTAAGAGTATCGGGGAGTCCACGATGATGGATGAGCAACACTGACTTGTCTATTTCTCTCACCAATCTCTACAAGCAACAATGCTTACTTTGTTGTGTTCCATCAAAGTGAACGACTCTAGTTCCTCTTTGAAGGATTAGGTATCCAGAGAATTTACAGGCACTAATTATTTCATTTTAGGACTCACAGAGACAACGCACATGTGCTTCTGCATGTTTGCTCTCTGCAACCTAAATGCATGAGCCGTAAATGCTATGGGCGGCAGTTACCACTTATCATCAGGTGGGCTGTCTGCTCGTTTGTCATCGAGTAGGTAGCTTTAAAAAAACTTACAGACATTTATTTCTGTTCTAGGCAATGGTCTTTACAACGGTCTCCTGGTGGCAACGTGTGCCGTCAGCCTCCTGGCCATTGGGATGGAGCTCCTGGCCTTCCCACTAGTGGTCAACGCAGCGTGTGACCTGCACCTCACCGTGGAGCAGAAGGGCATTCTTACTTCCTTGCCTTTTATAGGTATGGCCTGAAATAAACCACCTACTTGTTAGAAGTCATTCTGGTGCCAAGAAACAGTACGTGTGTACAGTTTTTTACATGTCATAGTAAACAAAACACACGCACTGTAGTTAGGCACTTGATCGCCATCTCACCTGATGGTAAGTAACGATACGGCCAAAGATATTTTTTATTGCCTAGGGAGGCAGACTGACGGACAGTACACCTGATGGAAAGCGGTCACACACCAAGATATCTGCAACCTAAGGGGAGCCGATGGGGTACCAGCATTTGAGGTACCTGTAGACGTGCCTATTGAAGAACCCCATCTAATGCTAAAAAAAGACATCGGAAGGAAGCTCATTCCACATGGAACATGCCTTCACTCTGGCCTTAAATGAGTCCAAATTGTACTGTACGGGGCACACACTAGCCGGCGAAGCGTTAAATTCCTTAGCCGTACACATTAGAAAGGTCGAACCAAAACGGAGTTCAGGTTTTTTAATAACTATAAATTATAGCTACAAGTATAGGTGCAGTACAGGCCAGTCCTTAAAAGGAAAACAGAATAAACATTTTCCCACCACTCATTCCCACCGCTGCAATTCCTGTGTAGCTACGATCTTCAGCTTCGACCACACACAGGTCTTGAATTTTGACACTCCGCGTTCGAGGACATGTTAATACTGTCTTGGAATCATCAATAAACCACTAAGATGGCAGACAAGCTTTTGGCCTGCCTGATGGTAAGCAGTCACCGCAGCCTGTGGACGTTTGCAATACCAGAGGTATCACTCACGCTTTGCCGATTCCGAGAAAACCTTTTCACCCCTTTCTTGAAGAACTCCATGATGTACCCTCCAGGGAAAACCTCTCCAGGTAGTTCATTCCACAACTTTAGTGCGTGAGAGAAAGTTTCTTTAGAACCGCACTGTTCGCTAAGCAATAAATTGAATTAAGAAGTAACAGGTAGGAGTAGGAAAGATAGTGTTTACACTACGCTTACCGAGTCCCGGTCCCTGATCAAGAACTCGTTTACCACAGCAGTTGTCGGTTTACAGCAGTCACTGTAGCTTGCCAATTTAGAGGGCTGTCTGTAACAACAACGAATGTCAAATTTCCGAAGTATTCCTAATCTTGCCTCTTGAGAAACGAATAACTATTTATTCAGGAATTTCTAAGATAAGCTAGTTACTCCACTGCCGGATTTGCTATGATGATCAGTATGAATAACTATATAAATATGCTTGGACAAACTCACACAACGCAATCTAACCCCAAAGTAAGCAGACCTTGTGTTAGGTAACTGATAAATAAATAAATCATATCTTTTAATATATACTTATTATTCATTTTTCATATTACATATTAAAAGTCATTATTTCATTTTCTGCTCGATCAGGAGACTGGCAGAGCGGCATATTAACCAACTGAACCGCTTCCAATTACGAATATAAACAGGGAAAACTATCGCCAACGTTGTATTTGACTAGCCATGGCCTCATCTGTGTAGAAATTTATATATAAAATGAAGTATCATCGCTCATTCTGTCAAGTCTCAGTTTCTGTACGCACGTTATCTATTTTTGCTTACACGTTATATTTGCGAAGCAACAAAGCCTACGATGGTGAAATGTACTAGTACTACTAGGTAGGTTTGTGATAATTCACTAATGTCATAATATGTGGTATTTTGCCAGAATTGTTCTTCTTAATGAACGTTACTCACTTATACTCGTGGAATGAGCCACAGTGTTTCCTTCGAACTATGACATGGGATCGTCCTAATTGGCAACGGTCGTGAGACCATGATCGTACGACGGATATCACCCGACCAATACGAGACCTCAAAACCACCCCTCGCACGACCGCTGCCAATTAGGATAGCGCCTAAGAGGTGTTCTAGAGGTGGACAACGCATTGGTGATACTCCTGGTGTTGCTGATGCCCACAGGCAGCGGTGACTCACACTCCATGTGACCCGCTTGCCTGTTTGCTTGTTATATAACATAAAAACTTATGGGATCATATTTACACTGAACTGCCTATTATTAGATCATGACGTGATTTAACATTACTGTAAAAAAAACCACTGGAAAAAAACGAGTCACCTACAGAGTAATTTTCCTTACGGAAAACCTAGCATCAAGTAATAAAAACATAAAAATATGGTTATGTTTTATTCTTCCAGGCATATTCCTGGGCTCGTACCCCTGGGGCTACATAGCGGACACCCGTGGGCGCAAGTTCACGCTGCTGGTCTCCCTCAGCATCGGGTTCGCGGTCTCCAGCCTGGGCAGCCTCTCCACGCACTGGCTGATGCTTGGTGTCTCTAAGCTGCTGTCGAATTTCTTGTGAGGTTTGCCCTTGAGTTTATGGATGGCCGCCGTGGTTTTCACCCGCACGCGGCTAACAGTTTTTTTATTGCCTTGAGAGGCACACGGCCGGACGGTCCACCTGGTGGAAAGTAGTTACCGTCGTCGAGAACATCTGCAACCTAAGTGGTGAGGATGCGGTGGCAGCCTTTGAGGTGCCTGTAGACATGCCTTTTGAAGAACCCCATGTTATAGTACAAAGGAAAGACTTCGGGAGGAAGCTCCAACAAATCTTGCACGTGCGCGGTAAAAAGGCTCGTAATGCCCTTACCTTAGTTGGCATCCAGATTATCGGGTTTTCGCGATTTGCGGATGTTAACATGTAAAAAAGACGGCTGGTCTCAACTTGGCCTCGAAACATAGAACAAAACCCAACCTACCTCCACTATCAGCCCCTCTGGTTTGTACAGTAAAATGTAAACTAAAGTATCATTATCATGATCATCTCAGCCACATGACCACCACAGCTGGACATATGCCTCCCTCACGCTCTACTCTGACCATTTAGTGAGATACAGAGCCGATTCTACGATTGCCACCCCAAACCAAAATATATTATTATTATTATTAATCATTTTTAAATAAAATTTCGTCTGAGAGTATAGGATCTTTAAATAATATTCATTATATTATTGTTCTTACCCTAGCATGTGCGCCGCCAACTCGACCACGTACACGCTGGTTGGAGAGTCGTGCGCCCAACGTGTACGCAGCAAGTACATGCTGATGATGACCTGCCTGCTCATCCTGTCGCCCGCCATGGGAGCTGGTAAGGATCCTCCTGAGCATTATTCTTACACGAAGTCACATTACGAGTACACGAACACAAGGTTGGCAAGCATCCGCACATAGATGGCGCTGACCGTCCTACATCGCGCTAAAGAAATGTGCCAACTTCCGCGGTATATATACAACTTCCGTCAATCAACTATCGAACTCCTGATCCCATGGTCACCCGGCCAGGTGGGTAATTACCCTTTTCCACCTTCTCCGTCCGCGCTTGCCAACATTGGCGGCTGCGTTATCCGCCAAAGCAGTAAACATCTTCAGAATAACGTTGACAGTAAGTCTAACGCTTATATTGTAATCTTTTTTTTGCAGTTTTCACCTATCCAACTCTCAAGCTAGACTTCGCCGCAGACATACCCTTGCTTGGAATAGTATTCAGACCTTGGAGGCTACTCATCATTGTCATAGCCTTACCGGCAGGAATCGGAACAATCTTGATTAGCTTCTTGTATGAGTCGCCGAAGTTTTTAGCGAACAGGGGAAGACAGGATGAGGCTTTGCAAGTGATGAAAAATATCTACGCAATCAATCATAGATCTGATCAAGATGGATATAAGGTATTTTACTTGATATCAGTGAAAGGAGACATTTATTTTTGTTCTGATTATTGAAGTCTATCAGTTTCTAGGATTAAAACGGCAAAGTGAATACCTATTAGATACTATTATATTCATCATTATTTTGCTAGCAACAACAATTGATAGTATAAAGGATACTGATTATAGAACAATCTAAAACATTCTGAAACTTTCAGGTAACATCGTTGATCCTTGAAGAAGTTCCAGCTAAGAGACACTCGTCCATATTAAAAGGGATGTACGAACAGAGCGCCCCTCTTTTCCGCCCCCCTCTGCTTGGCAGAACTATTCAGTTGTTTTACCTAATGTTCGTGGCATATATCACGTGAGAACCAGGTTTTATCTCTATGCTGCTTTCTGTAGATAGTAAATCAATTCATACATTACCAGAATTTTACCATCATCTTTAGCTTCAAGCAAAACACTCTTTATTACTGCTATTCAGCGCTTTGAAATCGACATCGTCAGATATATTTGCAAAATTCACAGGTAAAACTGCGCTTACCGTTTGATTAATAAAAATTACTCTTTCGAACACGAGCGGAGCCTTATGTAGAAACTAGAGAATATTTTTACTTCTGGGTTATACAGCAACCCATTTTCTGCTTTTCCCGAACTCATAATATGTCTTTAAATATTTGACCTATTAGTTTTAACAGAATACTTATTCCCTATGGCACTAAACTTTAGACGACTAAATTGATTTCAGACATTCGTAACAAGAATAAGCATTGAACATCACCCAACCTCGCTAAGCTCTTAACATTTTGACACCGATTTTTTTGATATATTATGGTGCCTACTTAAGCATCGCCTAAGTTTAGTACAATCGAACATTAATTACAAAAATGCACATAATATGTCTCGTATTTTACAGAAACAACAGTTTCCTCGTATGGCTGCCTCATATCCTTAATTTGGTGAGGTTAGCTATGGACTCAAATGCCTCTAATATTGGGAATGTCTGCTCAGTAATTTCCTACGGAAGAGGCGACGTTGACCATTTGAACAATACAACAGATATTTTGGACATTAGAAATTCTACATTATCTGCAAAAGCAATAACGGTGAGTACAGAAATAGTTTCTCATCTTGAGCCTCCTCCTCCGCCACATTAGTGGAGTGTATTGCCGTAATCTCCAGAAACAGTTTGCGGTATAAATATTTCTACGTCAAGAAATACAAACGTATCGATTCTTCGTAATATTGTAGTACCTATTTATTAACCAAGCGCTCATTCATTATACTACTATTTATCATCAAAAATTAATGCAATGAGAACACAGCAAAAACTACAATGAAGAGACAGAATGAGTTAGAAGATGTACCTACATACAATGAAAATCGCTTATGAGTAGGTAGGTATTACGGTTCGTTTGATTTTTTATATTCCTCAAACCATTTCATTTCAGGTTCCAACGACATGCACCGGCAACATAGCCGAAAACGTGCTAATCACCATGATAGTGTCGCAAAGCGTGTTCTCCCTCCTGACCTTAGCCATCGCCTACCTGCCTCACAGAAGGAAAGCCGTCCTCGTCAGCGTACTCTGCCTCAGCAGCCTCAGCGGACTCTGCATCAACATCATCCACCAGCCAATCGCTAGTGTGTTCTTTTTCGTCATGTTCACCAGTACTTGTGTCACTATGGGCATCCTGGCTTCATACTTTGTTGACTTGTACCCTACTTCGTACAGGTGAGTCCTAAACTTTAAAACAAAGACATCTATTAAAAAAATGTTTGCTTTCAACATATTTACCTCCTGAGTGTTCATAGTAATTCATGACTTTCCTCATAGAACGGTCCGTATGGTGTTCCACGTAGGTATGTTTGTTACTAGTTTCTCAGGTACAAGTAATGTTTCATTTTCCTTTTCAGAGGAATGATATCTTGCTTGAGCATCATGGTTGGCCGCACCAGTGGGTTCATTGGCATCAACATAGTCGGGAATGTTATATTCAACCACTGTCAAATTACATTCTATCTGTGGTCCTTGATGGTCTTCAGTAAGTTTTCTTCGTTACTCATTTTTTAATTAGAATTAGAATCATTTATTTGCTGTAAATGCGGTAGGTACATTAACAATGTAGGTGGTACAATGTGTGAAGTCTTAGTATAAATACTCTCGCACATGAAGGCCCGATCCGCCTTGGCAGGTAATGCCAGAGGGAGCGACTGCCATCTGACCTCCGTGGTCCTGTTAACAGGGGAACCTGACCAGATTGGATCATGGTTATACATTCAGTCGCCTGAAGGTGCAGGTTTCATCAAGATATTTTCCCTCAGCGCAAGAGCAACGCTTGGTGTTCAACTAATGTACATAACTCAGAAAATTATAATTGGTACATGGCTGCACTGGGGTTTGAACCCGGCATCTCCCGCTTATGACACCTTAACCGCTAGGTCACCGTCCCTTTACGGTACCTATTTACCTTACTAAGCCAAAATGTAGCACTCAACTTATCTTGAACTCACTACCAATTTATCGTTTTGGATACCTACATGTATTTAACAGAGTACAGGGTAACTCAATTTTTGTATCCATTTGGGTACCGTGGGTAGAGAATGCGTAAAAAATTAATTTTGGCATTGCAATAGTCTCAGCTAATGTTCTTATGAGTTATGACTAAAAGCATTTGTCAAAAATTCCACTGTTACCAAACGGGTTGGACGTTATATTACAGTTTTTATCTTTGTCAGTAGTAGTGATATTGTAGATCTTTTTCGTAGTACCACCTACATGGTTTCATTTCCATTTCATAATGATAGAGAAATAATATGAAATAAGCTTTTAGCTTTCGTTGTAACCTGCTGTTTAGTATTCACCTCCGTATTTGAACTTTTTGTATTGAATTTGTAGTTTTTTTCGAAGTGTAAGGTATAGCGCAGTTTTTTAAATAAACTTTTAATAAAGGCACGTATAATTATTTTTACAGGTAGCGTGCTCGTGTCCTGGTTTCTGCCGCCTGATATGCCCGCGACGAAGTCAACAAGCTGATAATTAATTTATTAGACTCTTTCTCAATTCCTTGAAAAAATATCTCAGTGGGGATGTGCGTTAGCTTTTAGGTAAATAATATTAAAAATGAATAATTTTGATAGTTACACTACGTTACTATATACACTAGTTTATAGTTTGAGTGTGTCTATTTCCAGTAGGTTACGAACAAATGAACCCAACCTTGAAATAAAAGCTTACCTTGTTCAAAAAGTTGGAAAGGCTACCAGGTTCTTCGTATTGTGGTAGATATAAATACATGGTACCGTTGATAGGAAACATCATCAATCTTTTTGGCTACTGGAAAAATAACTGACATATCAGATACTAGCTGGATGCGGAAGGCATAGGACCGGCCTTTCTGGAAATATCTGGCCTACGCCCAGCAGTAGATATCTTTTGGCTGATATGATGATGATGATTATGTCCTTATTCCGGGCCGTGATTTCTAAAGTGAAGATAACCCTTATGATAGCCGACTTCTCCGTTAGGAAATGACAAAGAAGAAGGTCCAAAATAAGGCGAATATTGAAAAAGTAATTATTATAATTCAGTATAACTTAAAATTGTAATATACCTAAAGCAAAACTGTCTTACATACTAAAATCATTAAACTTAAGTACTTCATTAATTTCAATAAACACAAAGCATGTCATGACACAAATTCTTCGTCACACAATCACAGTTTATCAAATGCAATTTTTTTAGCGCATTTTGTGCACAAATTACATTATTTAGGCCCTGTCCTAATTGGAAACGGTCGTGCGACCATGGTCGTACGACGGAGTCACCCGACCAATAGGAGACCTCAAAACCGCCCGTCGCACGACCATTGTCGCATGGCCGTTGCAAATTAGAACTACACCTTATACTTTATGAAAAATAGCGATACAATAAATACTCTTATTATGTACACTTTAAATTGTATTAAGTATCTATATACTATTAATTAATCAGTAACTACTTACCCAACAATTTTTAAGGCACAGTTTAAGGGTTCAGAAGTTACACCTAATAAGCACATCGTCTAAGAAACTTAGAAATCTCAGTGTTTTAACCGTGCCTCTATTGAAAATGACGTCGAAACCATCGATCTGCATCTCTTTCACACGTCTATGTACGTATATGAGAAAGAGTACTTACTCCATTTCTATGGTGATGGCACAGGTTACTCTGTTAATATCTTTGATATTTTGACATACTAAGATCAAAAGCTAATAAAAGTTAATAATTAATTATCAAGCGCTTCTTGTGCTGTAGTCGTGATATTTTTATAATAGTGTATAATAGTGCAAAATATGAGAATCGTAAGAATGTATTACAGATTCAATTTTGCAAAAAATCGTATGAAATACGGCCGGTGTCTTAGGGTTTGTCGATAACCTAACCAGTTTTGTAACCTATGAAGCAACTTAAAAGACTTCGATTATAATATATTAGGTACAACATGTATTTGGTGTCAGGACTTTATAAGCCTGAGCAATCAGTCGTGGTGTGTTTAATTTTTTTTTGCTACCTTTCGTAAAAAAAACTTTTACTTTGTTTTTTGAACTATCGAATAAATTAGCAAGTGTATAGTGTACAAGCACGTTCTCAGTTCTCGATAGTTCTACCATTCTTATTTCAAATGAGTAATCTAGTTTACGAATCGTCGATGTTTGTATAAGCGATAGTATTACTTCAGGTGGATTCGTTTTGTATTTTGTATAAAAATATAGTTGGCGCCATGGAGCACAGAACCAGGTGCACAGACGATGCATGTATCTACAACGTTTTGTACGTGATACTATTCCCGTTCGATATTCAGTTTTGATTTTCTTCATAGCTCGCCGCTTGGAGGAAAGCAAAGAATGGTTGCTTGTAGTATTAGGGGTAACCATACAATACCCTGTCTGGGTCTTTATTTTTGAACGGTTTACAATTATAATTTTGGGCAAGAAAAGTCCAATATTTTATGTTACATTTTCAACACCGTAAGCGAACGGTTAAAAAAAGGGGAAAAATCAATGTTGAATTTTTCATGACGAAAATTAAAATTTAAAACCGTTTGAGTCGTTCTTCTCCCTGGTTCTGTGTTCCATCCCGATATTTGTTTCTGTGTCACTAACACAGCTAGCTGCTATCTCTTCGTTACATGTGAGTCGATATATATCTGTCGAGTCCAACATTCTTCTCTGTGATTTCTTCAGTCTTGTCCACGGCGGTTTCTTCACTCGGGTTCTCCTCCAACTTTATCAGCATTATAGCTCCTATTGACACTGAAATGGAAACGTCCAAGTTATGAAACAACTCAGGGATATTCCTTAATCGGTGACAATCGGTGAACGTAAATTGATAAATGTCTTAAATTAAACTTTAAACTTAAATTAGTTGCTTAAAGTTGCGTAAAGATTTAGAAAAGACTCAGAACCAGTCTTGAATCCTCGAAACTGTGAAACCTTAAATAAATAACTTATATTTAGTTACCTGTAAAGGATCGTGGAATATTTCGGCCACATAACCCGTAAAGGTGAACATAATCTCGAGTAGCTTATGGTGACAGGGACGATCGATGGCAGACGGCCGAGAGGTCGCAGCCCTAAGATGGTCCAATCAAATCCGCTCAACGCTCAATATAAAGCTGTATGATGCACTCCATGATGCTAAGGACAGATGCCGATGGAGAAACATCGTAAAGCAGAAATTAACTGCTCATCGGGGGATTCATGATGTAATGAGAAACTCGACGCGAAGAGGAGGATTTAGTTACCACCTAGTTTACGATGTTTGTACGTAAAAAGTTATAAAACGTGATTTACCAGCAAGCAAGGCAGCTACGGCGACGAAAGGTGCGGGGCATGAATAGTCCAGCAGTGCTCCCAGGGCTAGATTGGACATCACCCCGCCCGCGCGGCCCCACCACGCGCCCCAGCAGACACCCAGACCACTGCGGAGGGAAATAATAATTACGCTAACCGACAATAGCTATCCAAATTTAAATATATAGTTTTTGGCAGGTGGTAGGACTTTATCAAACCTGAGGAGTCTATCTGGGTGAGTACCACCGCATTATCTATTTCTGCCGACAAGCAATAATGCTTGCATTGTTGTGTTCCGATTTGGAGGATAAGGCAGCCAGCACAATTACAGGCATGAGACATTTCATCTTAGTCCTCAAAGTTACAATGCACCTGCGACCTGAATGCATGAATCGTAGATGTTACAGACGAGACAGTTCCGCTTACGATCAGGTGGGCTGTCTGCTCGTTAAAAAGCCGCTGACGACGATGATATCCATCTTCTGCCATCCGCTCCTAACACAGCACCACTTCATGTCATTCCGCTTTCCCCATCATCTTGACGTCAATATCCCGGTTGAGCCATGATCCAGGATTTGACAGATCAGGTAATTACAGAAAAGCGACTGCCATTAGATCTGATCTCCTTGATCCTGTGAAATGAAATGACCAGATTGGATCTTTGTTCTGTCGCTTGAATGTGCAAGTTTCATCAATCTGTGCGACCGGTTGCTACAACTGCTCATTTGCGGGGCGTTCGCGAGGTTTGCAAAGCATCAGTTAGTGTTCAAACTATGACAAAACTCAGAAAAAGTCATTGGCGGCACTGGGGTTCGAACCCGATACCTCTCGCTTAAGAGTCCGACACTTTATTAGACTGCCGCATTCCCGATCAAAACCATCAAACCATACCTCAACTTAGCCGGCAAGGCGTGAAGCAGCAGTCGGATCAGCAGCACGTTCCCGTTCAAAGACGCCGCGTTCAGAGTGGCTGCGGCGGCCACTGCTATCTTGTTCGAGTTCGCGCACGAGCACGCACATGCGGCGAGACAGGCGCACGCTAGAGCGCACGCGAGCGTGCACGTGGCCGCAGCACGGCGCACGCCGCGTGCGCCGCCGCGGGCGCAGAGCACCGCGCACGCCGCATTACCGAGCACGCAGCACGCTCCCACTATTAGACCTGAGGTGAATATCTGGAAAGCATAGCAGAGGCGTTAGTAACAATATTCTGTGGCAAAGGATACGGTATAGATTAGAATCTATATTTCACCGGGCTCCGTACTCTGCGCAGAGGCGCACCATACGCATTGTCGACGATCTCATATTAACAAGCAAGTTGAAACCACTGGCTGTTAGTAGGAACTTTGGCTCCCAGAGTGTGTTCCACTGATTATACAACGGGGAAATCTGCGATCACACCACCCGCCGCGGACTGGGTGCTGATCCACATTACTTAGACCCTTTGTTAGTGTCCACGCAACAGTTAGAAAGAACGTTTCTCGCTCATCCTATTCGAATATGGAACGATCGTCCAATCTCAGTGTTTCCTCAAAGGGTATGTTAGAGGTCTCATTAGAGGTGGGCAACGCCTTGGTGGCGCCCCTGGTGTGGCTGATGTGGCCTTAGGCGATGGTGACCTCTTTCCATCAGGTGGCCCGCTTGCCGGTTTGCCTATTACCGGTTTTGCCTATTACCGGTAGCAGATTTGCATCATGGATTGTCTGCTAGGGTTGTACAAAAACAATATTATCTCTTAAGATCTACAAAGTATTTCACTATTTATTTTTCGTACTTACATCATCATCCATACCGCCGTCGCACGAGCCATGAGGATTTGAATAAGCGTTATCCTCAGAGCTTTCAAGCTCATTCCTCCCATACTCAGCAGTCAGCTGCCTCCAAGTTGTGTTGGTCGCGTTGAACATCCTGCCAGCGTCGATGGTGAGACGCGCTGCGTACTTGCAGTCTCTTCCTTGCATCCGTAGCAGCAGCTCTGGAATCCAGAGGTTCAGACCGAACCCTCTGAGGGAGAATTTTTTGTAATTATAATAGGTGTGACTGTTTTCAGATACGTTAAAGACACATTAAACGCACATGTCCTATAGGCGCCAAGCGCCCTTGGCCTATAACTTGATGTTATACCTGCACGGTGTTCTAAAATTTTCTTAATATGTAAACGCTTATGGATTTTTGTGATGTGAAAATAAATCATGTCTATGTCTAAGTCTATGTCTAAGTGTGCCCCCGACACAGCTCGCGCTCGAGAGAATTTTTTATCTATGTCGAATCTTTTCTCGGTTATCGCACGCAAGAGCATACTTGTGCTAGCCGTGCAGATCCCTCAAAGACCGGCACCACATCCCTCCCCGTTAGGTTGCAGATGTACTTGACGATGATAGTGACGTGACCACTTTCTATCAGATGTATCATATACTTTATTGTAATTTTGAAAATAAAACTCAGGTACTGTATTTATAGCAACATTTTTCACTAAAATTCTATAAATTGGTTCATCTAATTTTCGACAGCTACAGGCACTCGTTCCATTCGAAATGTTGTAGCAGTCGTAATAGACACATTTGTAATACTAATTAAAAAAATATAAATAGTGCTAATTATTCTATCTATTCAACCATACTCTGCAATAATTTGTGTAAGGGTAGAAAACCCACGACCCACCAGCGGGTCTAGGCAAGATTATAGAATATTGTAATAGCCAAGATGCAAATCGCACCGTGCACTCCACGTCCACTGAACGGAATGGTAGCTCTACACTACTCGCGAAGTTGACAGAGGTTAGTCGAATACGAGAGTGTGAAGAGGCACTTCGTCTTACTTCGTCCAACTTTATCTCGCCCCGGACAACTTCCGATTGCTGTCGGTTTTTGTGCCAGAGTCAAAGGACTCGAAGTTGCCGGAAGTGCTTACACGAAATGCCTCTCTACACTACTCGGCTGGTATCACTTCAGTTTGCCATTTTAGTCACGAAGTTGAACGAGTGTGTAGTGACGTACTTCGGACTTCGGACTTCGGTCAACTTTCCCGAGTACTTCCTCGAGGAACTTTGCGAGTAGTGTAGAGGAGGCAGACCTCCTCGACTGCGTTTGGCCGGCTTCGCAGCGTTCGCAATACGGATTTGCATCTTAGCAGACCCGCAGATTACACAGTAGCAAAACATGATAGCAATGCCTATACCTAATTGGTACTTACGCGGCCATATTAGCAAAAAAGACGAACAGGATCAAAGTAGACTTCACAGCATAACTCTTCGATACAAACATCTTGAGGTCCCTCAGCACACCAAGAAACAAAGCCTTCGTTCTATTTTGTTCGCCGTTTAAAGTCTTTAACATCAATATGTTGTCTTGAATCAGCTTTTTTACCTGTAACAGAGTAAACATTTTGTATACTTACATAATGCTACACCTTGTCTGTAGTGGGTGCCAAATAGATCGACAATACCGGTCGTTAACCTCTCGGTCAAACCAAATTGCTATCTATAACTATTTAAATAGTCATTTGTAAAAAAAAATTATGTAACTAGAACAGTTTATAACATTTTTCATATAATTTTCAAAGCGCCTAGAGAATTTTTTTATTGGTAAGATAAATAAACAAGATATGTGTTATTAGATAGCATGTTTGGACCATTCACACAGCGCTATCTACCCCAAAGTAGGCAAATCCTGTGTTATGGGTGCCAGACAACTGATAAACTACTCATATATTTACAAATACATACTTATTATACATACCTATAACATACAGACCCATAACAGACATTAAAATTCATCATTAAAATTTCTGCTAGGCTGGAAAACGAACCCGGGATCTCTGCGTGACAGACTGTTGTTATTGATGATGATGATGATGTTAACCAACTCAGGTCATCAAAATCTTTTACTCGCCTGCCAAGCGTATTGAGATAATGCCAAATTCCTCCATTGACGTGATGTGGAAGAGGTTCGAGCCAACTGCAGTATCCAATGCCGTTTCAAAACAAATGACAAACACCTATGTGGGCGATCAATTTGAAGTTTAGAGCTAAAACTAGTGTTCTAGAATTAAAAAATCGCCGTGCTCCATTAGAGCTTGTCAATTGTGTTATTGGTAACAATTACAGGCTTTTACAACATATCTACAAGTAATTGACTAAAGAATGTCTTGTTTAGGTATTCCGCATAAAACTCCATTGTGTGATTAAGGTGGAGTTTGCAGTAGGTACAGACAGACAGTGGACTCGGCGCGACAGCGTTCACATGGCGCCCCACACCCATCCTACACCTACCCAATATCTACTCTGCACCTACCAAACACCTACTTTACCCCTACCCAACCTTTTTGTTCTTGCTTATAAACCTTCCTCTTAAATTACTCTATCCGTTGCGTAGTTTGAGAGATCTAAGCGTACAGAGATACATAGGGACAGACGGCGGGAAGCGACTTTGTTTTATACTATGTGTAGACTATTTAGGCACCAACCTAACCTAAGGAAGGAACGATAATTCACTTTATGAAACGTGTTCGTGGAATCCACTATTACCAAAAAATATTCGGTACAAACAAAATGCTACCCCTTACCAACTAAATAATCCAGACGCAATACAAACACTTAAACAATAACAATAAAAATAGAATAAGAATATTTAAAACGCATCAATTTACAATTTAGAATACGTACTTTAAACGCTTCCTTGCTGCCGTTCGTTTTGTGGATATACTCCATGATCTTCAAGGCCTTGTCGCCTCTGTTGGTATCGGATAGCAGTCGGGGGCTCTCAGGCAAGCACAGAACCCAGAAGCCAGCCAGGAATGCTGGTATACTGGACAGAGCCAGATACAGCCGCCAGGAGTATATAGGCAGCAGCGTTGAGTAAGCCACCTTAACTGGGATTACCATCCAGGCGATTGCTGGAATGATAAGGGTTACCATCATAAATAAGCACCTCCTGCTTAAAACTTGTATGAAGCCTAAAGCGGAACTCTGAAGCGTAAAGAAATAAAACCGTGAAAACCAGTCTCACATAGATCATGTCAGATTTAATATGTGTATCGAGTTGCATCTTTGCTTATGTAAGACTAAGAAATTAGTTCTAAAATGAAAAATTTTGTCATAACAAACTTTTATACGCGTCTAATTTTAACTGGATATCAACTAAGATCAGTCAGAGTACTTGTAAGACAAATCAAACGAGCCCAAACTCGATGGGCTTATCATGCATGGTTTAGGAATACCTACTTCCGTCATCATCATCAGACCTAGGGGAATAGTACTCATGAAGACTATTAATTCCTAAGAGCCCAAACACGATGGAGTTATCTTGTCGCGACCATAAGTTCCTATTACCATCTTTCCACTCCATCGTCATACTAGCTTCATGGCACCATATTAATGCATTGTCATCCTAGTTACATAGGTTTACCAAACATCTTAATTGACGGGAAGTAGGTCAAATTAGGCTTGCAAGATTTTACTCGAATACAACTACATACATACAAACATTGCAAGTTAAATAAGCTTCTAAAATAGTCAAAAGTCCACACCAACAACGATTTATGAGTGTCAGGCGACTAATGTCTAACTCTCCAGGACCTCGTAAATGATTAAATAGCTAGCAGCGTTTTCTATTGTGCGTTTGGAATCCTGCGATCTCCAACTCGTCTGCCAAGCCTAAAATTAGGATGAAGCTTCCCTCCCACCTTCCAGCAGTGGACTGTTATGGGTTGATTGGATGTTATGCCGCTTCACCAAAATGGTTTCATTATCCTAGCCGATCATATTATTGACTATTAAACGCATTTTAAATTATTTTTTTTTATGTACGCGTTGATTGCTTTTCCTTATCGAAGTTTCGAGGCCATTAACTTGCGCAGATACCATACATTCATACCGAAATCTGATTTAGGGCATTGGAATGTCAGTCGTTTCAGTTATGGTATTGTTTACAAGCTTTTATTTAAATTGCTATGTTTCTAACTATGTTTCTTCGGGGCAAATCTTGTAAGTCAAATTTGACCAACTTCTCCGTGTTCAATTGAGTTGAAATTTCGAATACCTATGTAACTTAGAAGACCATGTGCCATGGTGTTTGATGATGGGGTCGAAAGGTGGTCATAGGAACTAATGAACGCAATAAGATGTCACGTTCTTGTTTGGGCTCTTTGGAATGGTTTTAATGAGTACTATACCCCTAAGTTACATTTCGGTGAGTTTGCGAAGCAGCTGCACGACCTCATTCCGCCGTCCCCTTTCCGCCATCGGGAGACACGATCCGGGCGAGCGCTTCATCCTTATGTCGTGGATCTTCCAACTATCCGCACTAGCCGCTTTGGCTTGACTATTATAATGCGTACGGCTAAGGAGTGGAACGCGTTGCCTGCGAGTGTGTTCCCTGATCAATATAATATGGATGCCTTCAAGGCTAGAGTGAATAGGCTGTTCCAAGACGGGCATGCTCCATCTTCGGCCGCATCGTCACTTACCAACAGGTGAGATGGCGGTCAAATGCTTGTCTTGTTTAATATAAAAAAAAAAAAGGTGATATTCAAGGTCGGGTGATGATGACGGAGGGTGACCTTAGGAACTACTGAACGCAACAAGATAACCTCATCGTATTTGGACTCTTTGGAATGGTCTTGATGAGTATATACCGCGCGAAAAAACAAGTTTTAAAAAAATTAATTCATTTGAGAACTTGTTGTACACTAAGATGGGAAAGAAACGTACGGATAGTAAATATTTACCACAACCAGAAGGAAATTTCCCTAAAACCATTTTCTTTCCACGAAGAAATGTAAGGTAAAAGCTACTCCTTCATTTGAAAAATGAACATATATGAAAAAATATGTATGTATGCAAGGTACCTGGTAATATGAGCCAGGCTGCGACGAAGCTCATGCCAGTAATGCTGAGGTAGAACTGCCGCCTCCTCACGCCTACCAAGTCTGATAGATACGTGAACACCAACGTAGAAGGGCCACCTGGAAGGGAAAGAAGTAGATTTAGGAAAGAGTAGGATTAGGTAGCTATATAGTTCCGTTATCCATTTCCACGAACCGGAAGAGACGCAGCGTGGATAGGCCTTCCATAAAATGGAGGCCTACCCACCTAGTAAAGATCGCAGGTACCAGCTGGATGCGAAAGGTACGGGACCGCCCTTTTTGAAGATCTCTGGAGGAAGCCTATGCCCAGCAGTAGTCTTTATGATGATGATGACGATAGTTCCATTGCTACAACCCTCGAAGAACTGGAGGCGTGATATGAACGTAACCAGACTGGATCATGGTTACACATTCAGTCGCCTGAACGTGCAGGTTTCCTCATGATGTTTTTCCACACCGTAAGAGCATCGGTTACTATTCAACAAATGTACATAACTAAGCAAAAGGTCATTGGTACTACGGCCGTTCGAACTTGGTACCATACGTTTAAGAGTGCGACCCGCTAGCCAAGCCACCGATGCACGACGCGGGAAAAACTATAAGAACTAAACTGAAAATCTTTTGAGTTGAATAACAATTATAATATACGTGACAAGCTTAGTACAATTCACAGATTCTATTTCAGCTGTTTGGGATCGAGACGGTGAGACGCCGAGGCTTTGAAATTTTATAAAAGTATTGGCAAAAAAGCTAATAAACACCACAGGTGACCGGAGAGTTGGTTCGTTTCTCTGACATAGGATAAGTTTTGCTATCCAACGAGGCAACGTAGCCAGCTTTCTGGGCACCATTTCGGCAGCTGTGGATGACTTTAATTTTTTTAATGTTTTTTGTTTTAGTGTTTGTTTTAGTTTACATTATTTGTTATGCTTCTGTTAATATATTGTCTGCAGCCCTACACAACCACGGATCTTGAGTTGTGGGCACGATGGGCAACCCTAATTGAGGTCTAAGACCAAGGCTAACGTTTTATAGAAAAGTTAAAGTAAAAAACCGGTAGCAGTACCCGTGAAAGTATAGTAAGAACACAAACACTTTGTTGCAAAATACGACTCGCACTTGGTCGATTTTTAGGTGATCGTGCCCACAACCTTTTTTAGGGGTTGGATGCGCGCCTGGCCCTACATTAAATAAATCTTTTACAAACATAAATAAGCTACAGATACTGGGTAGGTACATAAACAAAGGTTTACACAAAGGATAAACACTTAGCTACCACCCCATAACAGTCTAAGCGCACATCGCTGCAGTGAAGTGACTCGAAGCGACGGCATTTTAATGGTTTGTTTGCATACTGATAGGTACAGTCTGTTCCCTAACATGTCACCAGGCACATTGGTGGTTATGTATGCACATTATAGACTGCACCGTTTAAATGATACAAATGTTTTTTAGATTAATCTCACATATGCTAATTTCATACATAAATTACGTGGTGGAGATATTAAAAAAGGAGCTATGGCTTGAATAGAGTTACAAGCTTGTAAGGAAAATTCAAAGTTTAAGACGATCCAGCTCCAGAAAATTAAAAAGCCCTGACTTCGATAACGTTAGAGAGTAAGGATAACTCTAAATTTAAACAATAGTCGTGGGTAGGAGCTAGGCATTAGTAAATTAAGTTAGTCGAAGTATCATTGAGCCACAGAAGTTGCCTACAACATTATTATTACCATCTTAATGTGGATAATAGGTGTAGTCTATAATGTGCTTTCAAAACCACCAATATGCCCTGTGACATAAGTCAGGGAACAGACTGTACACGGCCACGCGTTAACGCGAGCAGCTGGAATTCATGGGATTTTGTATTGACCCAACACTTCTTATTACAGTAACTAAAGAGTCAACTTCGTTCGCGTGTTGTCCTACCCTATGATGAGTCACTCTATCTATTGTTGAAAACCGCATGACAATCCGTTCAGTAGTTTTTTAAGTCTATTGCGAGCAGACAGACAGATGCGGCGTGGGAATTTCCGGATATGTGGTGAGACGATTTTTGAAAAACTTATTGATGCTGCATGTGGCAAGTCGATGTCAGGGTACATGGCGCTCATTCGAAGAGGCCTCCAGCAGACCCCAGCACCAGAGGTATCCAGCAATAAGCTAGTATAGGCTGATGATAATGACTATGACGATAAGAAACATTGACTTACCAATTAGGAACCCATTGATGCACCTCGCAGCTAGAAGCAACCGGTAGTCGGCGATGGTGCTCTGCGCCAACGTAATGGCTGCATTCAGCAGTAGTGTCAACGCCAAGGTGTTCCGCCTTCCGAAGACATCGCCGAAGATACCCCAGAAGAAAGCGCTGGCTGTGCCACCTGTGGAGATGACAATCTTTATTACAACACAGCTTTTTTTCACGTGAATTCATGGTTATGCGGATACAAGCAATCTTCATTTCTACAATCTAATACAGTAGAACAATACAGTATTATTAATTATTGATACTTCATTTGCTAATTATTAAGCCGGTCCAAATCTAGGACCAGTGTACGGGACCGATCGTACGACAGGAAGATGTCATGGCGGGACGGTCGGACTGACGGCCGTGAGGAGCAAGAGTAAATAATTTATTTTCCCAAGATTACCACCTGTATAATGTTACAATTATAACAGTCTTTAAGTTCAAACAGATCTCAAGTTATATATTAAATTACAATGCAGTTGTATTTATATCAGGGCGGATTTCCTGACTCCTACACTAAGATAACCTGTTTTGCAAGAGACAGTAATTCCTCAATTTAGAAGTGGTGTGTGGAAGGTATGGGGAAAGGAGTATACCCACCAGTCAGCGCCCTGCTTAATAAAAATAAAATAAATGCAATAAAATAAGTTCAAATCCTGTAGCCGCGTAGCGCAGTGATTATCACGCCGGCTTGCTTAGCAAATGCCAAGTTTGATTCCCGCCCCGTGGAGAAGTTACACTTGCTTTTGAATATGCATGCGTTGATTTGTTGAACAATCATCATATCAAATACTGGCGTAACATGTTTGGTTGCCCACATAACATACGGCATTTATCATTAGATACTTTTTATTAGGTATGCTAACTGATACATCCATAATGATCTGAAGCATTGATAATTATTTATTAGAATATCTTTAAAAGGCGAAATTATGTGGTCATTCTGAATTGACATAACTGAAAATAACATGGTTTTGTAAGAACATTGTAGAATACATTGGTTTGTAAAATTACCCACTTACGCCTAATGTGTCGTTAATGACACACCTACAGAAACTGCGTCAAATATTTCGATAATTTATAAAAGGCACTTATTGTATATTTTCCTACTGTCTAGCCCTAAGTCAGGCAGTGCTTTTTTTAACCCCCGGAGAAAAAAGAGGGGTGTTACAAGGTGGGCTCTGTTGTTCTGTGTGTCTATTTGTGGCATTGTAGCTCTCGAACGGATGGAACGATTTCGATGCAGTTTCCTTATTTGAAAGCCAGTTTAATCGAGGTATTAGCTCAGTTTCATTAAAATCTGTTCAATAGTTTAGGAAATATTGGAGAAGGTGTATACTTGGTCGGGGGTTATCCGAGATTTCATTAAAATTGGTTCAGTAGTTTAGGAAATATTAAAGAATACATATTTTTGGTCAAGGATCATCTGAAGGCTTTCCGGAGAGGTTCTCAATTCTGCGACTATACGGCCACTACCCCCGCCCCTCATACTCATGACGTCACCACGTTGCAAATACGACACGCGCAGTTACGACCGATTTGAATCGGATCCACGACGGGTGCGTCCGTGATGTTTGCGCACCGTTTTAATACTTGCGTGTGCGCAACTCTTCCGCATTTTGCTGAATTTTCACACATGTACTTATTAATTGTTGGGACTACAGAACCGCTTGCTTTGCATTAATGAATTGTTTTAGTATTGTGACCGATTTGTCGGTGATCATTGCGTAGGTAAATTTCTGTTATTGTATATAATGAATTTGTTTGTTTCTATATGTCTCTTTTCACCAGTTCAATGTCGCTCAGCCTGCTATGGAACGTGCTATGCTCAGAGTCTCCCTGACAGACAAAATTCGCAAAAAGGTAATAACGACAGAGAACCAAAGCTGGGCTGGAAATATCTGCCGACGAACCGACAATCTCCTAAACCACTTGACAAACCTAACCCGACCGCGGCTCGGCAAGCGTAGTGTGGGACGCCCTGCGGCAAGATGGAGTGACGATTTGCGAAAGATTGCGGGTGGATGCTGGATGCAGCAAGCTGAGGAAGAAGCTGATGCCTATGTCCAGCAGTGGACTAGTATAGGTTGATGATGATGATGTCTCTTTTCACATGAAATGTGTTTGTAATCAGCCGTGCCAAAATTTACCTAGGTTATTCTTTGTTTTTGTTTTTGATACTGTAAAGTTATCGATACTATTCGAAACGTCGCGGTACGATGAAATTGTCTCATTCTATCAAAGCATCGCGAGACCTAGACTGGATAGGCGACACCTATCCCTGGTAGCAGGGTCACTGTAATTACCTGATCTGCCAAATCTTGAATCATCGTCAAGGCGGACCTCAAGCCCCCGTGCGCGAGACCATAACAGTAACGCTAAGAGTATTATTTTTCTTAAACTAGGAGACTCACCGCTCATGAAGGCCATGTTGACCAGCCCCGCCTGGTACGTGGTGAGCCTGAGCTCGCAGCGCGCGGCGGGCAGCACGTACGACATCACGCAGTTCTCCACGCCGGTCGTGAAGAATGCGCACGCGCACGCACCTAGCGCGCTGCGACTGAAGCGCCCGTAGCCTGTTGAGACGGAATATAGTAGAATTAGACTTGGTTGTTTGTAAATTTTGATCTGGCTTTTTTCAAGTCGTGGACGTTTTATAGGCAATACAAAAATATAAATGCAAATTGGTCAAGCTATTCTTGAGTTTGTCCATCATCACAGCCCATAACAATCTACTGCAGGACTATAAGCATCTCCCACGAAAGGGGAGATTATTGCCATAATATCCATGCTTGGCAGGCGGGTTGGTGATCGCTGTGTTATAAATATAACAATGGAAAACATTTTCCAGCCTACGGAGACTGGATCTATGGCTTCGAAAACATTAGTCGCCTTGTAAGACACCCACAAGTGTGAGGGGTTGGTGATGTTCTACTCTGCCGGACACTACACGGCTTGGTAGTAATATAGCATCCAAATTATATGTTATATGTTCAAGAAGAAAAAATATGTTAAAATGCGAGAAAATAAATATAGAAATCAATTTCGCGCTCTATTGAATACTATATTTACTAAACACTGAAACAAATGAAAAAATGCCGAGTAAATTGTGTCGAAACACCAGTATAGTTCCCGTTACCGAAAAAGAACCGCTGAGCGTAAGCGAAGGTGGGATATACTTTCATAAACCTTCATTATTGTCATATATTTTGTCTCATATTTTAAATAACTGTACCTAGCGTAAAACCTGGCTCTTTCGAAAGCATTTGACGGTAGCCATGTACATTGCTATGGATGGACAGATGAAACTATTAATGAAAGTTAGTGCCGTACGAAGATAATAATCGGCCAACGCGATAAAATGGTAATAAACATTTACTGCCAATTGTCAATATTATTCATCGATCATAGATAGTTGTCCGGAGATCAATGGAAAGTGTAATACTGATCATAGCATATCAGTTTTCACTTTATCGTACAGTGACCGTTTATTCTGCAGTCGATCAAATAGTTAACAAAGCAAGTTGTTACCTCTTTACACTTTCATTATAAACACAATCGAGTCCATCTAGTGCGGTTACTTATAGAATATATTATACTGTAATATAAACAATGTACAATATTGTAAACTAAGTAAATGTTTAAATCGATTTCAACTAAAGACTTTGTAGAATAATACTTATAGGCTTCTGGTATCCAGGCCTCTCAATAAATATTAAAAAGTTACTGAACTTACTATGATATTATGCGTACGTGAAATACTTACATAATTTCACGTACGCATAATGTTTTTCCTTTAATAACGGATAGGTAGAGACGACATTGTTCGACTTCCAAAATTAAAGTATTATTATTTTTAAATCAAATCAAATCAAAATGTTTTTATTAAGTAGGACATTACATATCCCTTTCCATCGTCGAAGAGGAGGGGGTAGGAAAGTAGGAAGGAAACACACAGTGACATGTTGGCCACCACAGGACTGGAGCACATCCACCCCACGCCGACAACGACCGGACCGTGCCCGACAATACCAGACAGAGCCGGTCAGTGCAATGCCAAGCAGAGCCGGATCGCGCTCGACTTAATACATAGGTCATATTATACTTGAGAAAAAACCACCTAAAACTACAGTAAGAGTAAGCCAGTCCACCAAGGCAGCACCCGTTCACGAGTATAACGCCTGTCCCAGCCATAGTGCAATTAAGGGAAAAGGGCGACCCGACCCCTACACCACCGCCAGACAGACCTTTAAGCGAGCATGGATCACAAATGCTGCTTGTGATAGGCTACCAAAGGAACCTGACCAGATTACGTCATGGCTATACTTTCAGTCGCCTAAATGTGCAGGTTTCATCACGATGTTTTCCCTCACCGTTAGAGCATCGGTTAGTATTCAACTAATGTACATAGCTCAGAAAAGAGTCATTGGTACGTAGCCGCAGTGGGAACCCGGTACCTCTCGCTTGCGAGTCGGACACGTTTACCACTAGTTCATCGACGATTCTTTGTCTTTGCTGTTATACAGTATAACTATAGGCAAATAATGACAGTTTAAGCGCCACATCATCGCCGAAACATGTCCAAACACGAGGATGTTTATACGGACACTTATCTGGGCATAGTACAATGGTATTGAAACGTGGTCTAGTGTTTATAATGCGCGAATTATTGTATTATGGTAATATTGAAACAATTGCTGGGTAATAAGGTGGATAGAATCCTAAACGTATCCTTGGATATCCACGCTGTGAGTTGAGAGCCACTTTCACCCGGCATGCGAATGCACAATGGTTCCAACTCTCAAATGGCAATACTTGAGTGGCGATCGGCACTATGAGTCCGTAAAAATATGAAACCATTTCCATATTTCTTATGGTCCTCACTGACTACGGTATTCGGCAAAGGCGATTATACCCATATAGGTATGGTTTTAAGGTATTCACAGTTGGGCAGTTTGGGGTCCAACTTAAAATCTAGAGCATGTTCGGTTGGGTAGAACCAGATATACAGCTGATCTCTCCGTAGTACTCGCTTTCATACATTATTGAGGCCTTACGGGAAAAAGATAAACGCCCTAAAAACGATTGCCATGTTGACGAATTCGCGGGTAAAATCTTGTTGGTTCAGAACTTAAGATTTTAAATGTTAGTAGGAAGAAGCCTCTAGAATTGTAGACCTCACGAATGACCTAGATCACAAGGGTCGACAAGCCCATTATCCTAGTACTAAACTTAAACATGAACCAACATTATCGCACACAATACGGTTCAATGCACCATGTTATGAATAACATTGATTGAGATGTTGATCTGTCAATAATATTTGGAATGGCCACCTCTCATAATATTAGGTTAGTGTGATCGCCATACTGTATTGATTTGTAGATCTCTATGAAGTATACTACCTGCGGGTAGTAGCGAAAGTAGTACCACGGGACTGTGCCTACACGTTATGACTCATTGGACGGTTTGACAGTTTAAAGTAGGGTCAATTTAATATATCACATTTGACATCTGTCAAAATTTCCTTACATCCACGATATAGCCTATTTCATATTCGGCGTAACCGCGAAAATGAACTTTATGTCGTGTACGCAAGGAAATGGTGACAAGCACAAGTGTGCTCCGGCGCGCGATAAGCGAGAAAAGGCGCGACATAGATGCCGCTATTTTTTCGTCTTAGTACTGACAAAAGAAAACAAATGTTCTCACAAAAGTGTGTCGCGGTATACTTGTGCTAGCCGTGCTGCAATGGGTCGCCCCGGCGCAAAGCCACTTGGTCACAACGGCTTTGAAATCGCGAAATCAATTCACCTGCAGCTGACTGTATCTCTATCCATGAAACATCACACATCATCTTGGCGTTAATGTTCCGGTCGTGCTCTCGAGAACGAGGGCTCGGGGTCCGCCTTGACCATGATCCAGGATTTGGCGATCAGATAATTACAGTGGAGCGACGCCATCCGACCTCCGTGACCCTGCTACGAGGGGAATCTGACCAGATTGGATCTACCCACGAAACATTAACCACAAGGAATCCTACTGATCCCACTAATAATATAAATGCGAAAGTATGTGTGTGTATGTATGGTTGTTACGTCTTCACGGCTAAACGGATAAACAGTTTGATTCTTTTTATTTATATTTATACCGTGTTTATTTATATATACTTAGGTGTTATATAATACCGTAGGTACATGTCAACCTTTCATTCTAATGTACAATGGATTAAAAACACATACACATGGATTATTATAATGGCATATCGATGATAGACATAAAAATAATTAACAAAAACAATTTCAAATACTTTCCTATAAATTGTGTAAATTAATTACGAGTAGGTTACATTTTGAAATATAATGCAATATTTGATTGTAAAAACGTGCATACGTAAGTATCTAGTTTGATAATATTTTCAATATTGCGCTATAAAAAACAATGACATTTTGTATTCGTTATCCAGAAACTAATAACGATGCTTGTAGTTTGTCAGAGTTTCGTTAAAACATATTGTTTCAAAGTTACATTAATATTTCCATACAAATTTAGAAACCTGTGCATCTTTGAAACGATATATTTTAACGAAAATCTCACAAACTACTCGTACAAGCATAGATATTGGTTTACAATAAATCTTTCAATCTTTCAATTTATAGATATCAGTTTTGGGATCTCGTCTACAAAATTTAATTGACTTTGATAGTGTAATATTGAAAATATTATCAAACTAAATACGTTTCTCGGGAGACACGAACTATGACTCGTATTTAAAAATAATTGAAAATGAAAACAAATATCGGTAGTAAATAATGAACACATGTGACTAACTGTCCGGCGTGCACAGAGTTCTTTCTAAATAACAGCAACAGGTGCCAATTATTTTATTCACCGCTTGAACGTAACGCTCCACTGTAATTACCTGATCTGCCCAATCCTGGATCATGGTCAAGGCGGACCCTGGGCCCTCGCGCGCGAGAGCTCAACCGGGACTTTAAAGCCAAGATGATGATGAGTAATTATTTTGTAGGCAATTTCTGTGGCTCAATGATGCTCCTACTGACTTAAATTCCTAATACCTAGTAACTCCTGCCCACAAATCTCGATTTGAGTTTTCCTTAAAATCCTAATACATCATCCAAGGACGTTTAAATTCTTTTAACTACACCCGCTGTCTATGTATAAAATTATCATAAAGAAAGATTTATTTAAATAACAATTGTTTTCCGTTTAATTTACATATAATCGTTTTATTTAAACGGTGCAGTCTATAATATGTATTCAAAACGTATGTTATACAGGTCACCTGTAAATTAAGTTAGGTAACAGACTGTACATGCTACTTATATCTTAGAGATGTAGACAAGCTAAAACCTCTACAGAGCATCGGCAGCTCAGCGTTTGCTGTTTTTTTTTTTGCGCCCACCGCAATGGGTAATGGCATAGCCTTCTGGTAATGGGCTAACTCCAAGCTAACGAGGGAGAGAGGGGGAGAACTTGTATGAGTTAGTACTAGGCTAGTGCCCGGCCTGCCGGCTGGTTATGCATAACTCGCTACGAAAAACTGAAGCGCATACCTGCTAAACCTGGGGACAAAGCCTAGCCTGGAAGGCTTTTAAGGCTTCATCGGATGTGACACCCCATGGGGATGAGGTGCGCACCGTTTGCTGTTGTATATTTTACACCCTTATTAAGAAACGTTCCTATTAGGTCTCACCATGGTCTCCCAGTGCGCGCGAACGGACAGATTGCAACCAATACTTGAACGGCGATCGGCATTATGCATCTATCAAAATTAATGCAATTGACATATCATCGAGTCGTATTGAACGCAGAGCTTTCCTTAGCAGACGATCACTGTGGTCATCTTGGCGTTAATGTCCCGGGTATGCTCTCGAGCTGCCTTCGGTCGGGTCTGCCTTGATTATGATCCAGTATTTGGCAGATCAGGTAGTTCCAGTGGAGCGACTGTCAACCTGACCAGATTGGATCATGTTACACATCGCCTGAATGTGCAGGTATCATCACGATGTTTTCCCTCACCGTAAGAGCATCTGTCAGCTTTCAAGTAATGTACATATCTCAGAAAAGAGTCATTGGCACATAGCGGCACAGGAATTCGAACCTGTACTCGGGGTACGAGTCAGACCCCAACCATTAGGCCACCGATGATCCACGCACGCGCAGACGAGCACTGTAAGAACGGATTCTAACGCCACTTTATTTATTTATAGGACTACTAACGCCACTTTACTCGAACAAGTACTGTTTGTGAATAATGGGTATAATAACATTCTATTATCGCACCGCTCGCCACCGACAGGGAGTTCATCCTCACACCTTGGAGCCAAATTGCTCGCAAACTGTGCGGTTCCAAAGGAACTTTCTCCCACGCACACTGAGGTTGTGGATCGTACTACCTGTAGAGATTTTCCTTGGAGAGTACAACATGGAGTTCTTCAAGAAAGGGGTGACAAGGTTTTTACGGGGTCGGCAACATGTGGGTGATGCCCCTGGTATTGCAAACAACCATAGGCTGCGGTGATTGCTTTTGATCAGGCAGGCCGTAAACTTGTTTTCCACCTTAATGGTATAAAAAAAATTGTTGGAGTTGATTCATATTTGCTGGCGTGTTAAAATTTAACCGATAAGATCATAAATATGGGCCTTATTCAAGTTCGATCTAGTTTGTGCCTAAGTGTAGATAGATAGCAAATCCAAACGCATGTCACGCACGTACAAATATGCCGTCCATTTATCTATGATGTGCCTAGACCGATTTTATCTAGTTCTTGTCTTGTACAGGGTGATTGTTTCTTCTGACTTTAATAATATAAAATGCCGCTTTACTTATCTACAAAAATAATTATTAAAATAATTAAAGCCGGTAGTGTTAAAGTAAGTAATAAGTAGGTTAGTAGGTAAAGTTGTACCAGGGTTTACTTAAGTATAGATAGGTGAATACCTACACACACATAGGCACAGAATTGTGCCAAAGTGTAGAACCGCGAAAATATAAATTAATGATTGAATGAACACTTTATTGTATAAATACAAGATACTGTCTTTACATATCGGCAGCAATAGAGAAAACAACAGAGCCTTATCGCTTAAAGCTATTTTTTCTAGGCAATTTTTGGGTAGCGAACTATCAATAGGGACATGTTCTATCAATGTGTATCACGTTCACCATTTCAACAAGAGCTTGCGAAAAATATTGTCTCGATGCGTAGTATTTGTTCATGAGTTAATTACAATTTTCTTAAAACAATCACAATCCATTTCACTCTGGCCTGTGCCATCTCCTGTCAACAGTCAGCCCGGAGTTCCAACAGGTCTCTTACCTCCAGCGATACCTGGGATCCGACCGGTCGTCGACCACTGGGATGTCCCAAGTATGCTTTCTTCACTGCCCGATCCTCTCTTATCCTCCCTACGTGGCCAAACCAGCGAAGCGATCTTAGTGTCGGAGGCCAAGACTCATTTGTTCGTTGCGTCAACACAGTAAGTCATCATCATCATCTTGGCGTTAATGTCCCGGTTGTGCTCTCGCGCACGAGGGCCCGGGGTCCGCCTCAACCATGATCCAGGATTTGGCAGACCAGGTAATTATAGTGGAGCGACTGCCATCTGACCTCCTTGACCCTGCTACCAGGGGAACCTGACCAGATTGGATCATGGTCGTCAACATAGTAAGTAGTAGTTAGTAATTACAATCACCCTGTAGCTTGTTACCAAACGATGGATGGAGGTACATTTCCTACAACGTGATATCAATGGTTTAATCGGTATACGTGATGACGACATGTTAATTAATCATGAAAATGTAGATGTTGAATCTAAGTGTTTTATGTAAGAAACTGGGTTACTTTCAATTGTACGGATGCAATACAGCATTATTGTCCATCACTCTCACATAGGTATCACTTTTTTTAATTATCATGGCTTCAATATGCCGATTGTGCTTCCGCGCGTGAGGGCCTGGGGTCCACCAAGACCATGTACCAGAATTTGGCAAACTTGTCTGGCCCGGTGATGGCGTCGCTGTTTTGATTGTTTGTGATTGGTATTGACATATGATAATTATGATGATGATTTAAAATGAAGTGCTGCCATTTTTTCTCATTTCCCTTTCAAGTCAAGCGGAGGAAATACGAAAGTCTAGCGCAAGACTTCGTATTTCAGCCGTTTGGGGTGGAAACCTTGGGACCCCACTGGTGACCGGAGAGCTGGCTCGTTCCTCGGACAACGGATTAGCATAGCTATTCAACGAGGCAACGCAGCCAGCTTTCTGGGCACCATTCCGGGGGCAGCGGTGTGGACGACTCTTTTAATTTTTAGTATATGTTTTATATGTGTTAGTGTTTATGTATACCTATAGATATATTTGTATTAAAACTGTAAATATTTTATGTGTATTCAATTCAATCCATTCGGTAACAATATTAATTTGTATCTTAAACTATACATAAATAAAATTAAATATTTTTTTACATTTAAATTACGTAGATAATATTTTAAAGTTAATGTCAAAAATTCAAAATATCGAAAGCAATCTGCTTATAAAACATGGCATGACAAAACTTCAAAATAAATAAATTACGTATTTTTATGACATGTCAAAAATTTTGACTACCACTCAGATGAGTTTGTGACACTGTAAGAAAAAGTAGCTTACATGGTAACGTTACTTTGCAGACAAGTTTAGTATTGTTTTGTGAATACAGGTATTGGATGATAAACATCTAGGTCCTTCTTATTCCATAAAATGCGAAACGCCGAACCATTCTCTGCGATCATTCCTGTTGTCCCACAAATCTAATCTCTTTACTCGACGCAAATTACCACAAGTGTGAAAGAGATAGGTAGATTTAGGGGACAGCATTCAGGGAGCAACGCAATCCGATCTGTAATGTTTTAAATATCACGATGACTAAGGATAAATCCTCTATAGATGTGGAGGAGTCTCATGTCCAGCAGTGTACAGCAATGGTCTGTGTGGCAACAGGCAAAATTTTCCCAAAATACTGATATTTTTCAAAATATTCTAACATTTTCGCTACTATTACCAATTGGTTATGTAAATATACCTAACACTTGATTTTTTTCAACCACCTGCGTGTCGCTAGAGGTATGTTTACTTATTCATAAATAGGTTACAATGATGTTTATATTGCATATTATGCGATAGCAAATCGGCAAAACAGTTATTACTAAAGTCATTCAATTTACGTAATTCGAAACAAATTACGGATAAAGCTTCTCACCAGCCTTTGTAAGTACAAAAGACACGTTTCTTTACAAATTGAATTAGAAGTTCCCTACAGTTTCACCAACGCGCAGTTCGGATCTCTGTAAAGATACAACTAACCCACGGGACCGTATTAACTATTTTTCCGGGAATGAAAAGTAGACTATTTCATTCGGGGATAGTAGTAGTAGTAATTGGATCAGTAGTTTCGGAGTTAGTCTTAAACGTATAAAGTCACAAACATTCAAACATTTCCTCTGTATAATACTTGTATGGGGGTAGGTACACTCACCGGCACTACACCGGAGTTATATAACACGTTAATGATAAATTACGCCCTACAGGGCACTGAAAACCTATTCGCATCAAAACATTACATAAATAACCCTCAGTTTATTTACAAATTTGCGATAAACGCTTGGACAACTTTTTGTGCCCCTGAGTGTATCTGCTTTGGACAACTAGAAGTTTTAGGGTTTTTTTAATGGAAAACATAATTTCCTATAACATTAAATTGAATCTTATAACTTTATTTGCAGAAATAAAAAAAATAGATAACTAATATTTCTATGAAATGGAGCGCCGTCGGCCGAGTGGTTAAGGTAAACGAGAGGTACCGGGTTCGAATCCCACTGCGGCTATGTACCAATGACTCTTTTCTGAGTTATGTACATTAGTTAAACACTAACCGATGCTCTTACGGTGAGGGAAAACATCGTGATGAAACCGACACATTCAGGCAACTGCATGTGTAACCATGATCCAATCTGGTCAGGTTCCCCTGGTAGCAGGGTCACAGAGGTCAAATGGCAGTCGCTCCACTGAAATTATCAGATCACCCAAATCTTGGATCATGGTCAAGGCGGACCCTGGGTTAAATTTTGTCCTTTTTATAGCAAGCTAAAAAATAATCTGGGCGTTAATTTCCTGCGTCTGCTCTCGCGCACGAGAACCCGGAGTCCGCCTTGGATCGGGGTCTGCCAGGATTCGGCAGATCAGGTAATTACTGTGGAGCGACTGCCATCAAACCTCTATGACCCTCTTACCAGGGGAACCTGACCAGTTTGGATCATGGTTACATATTCAGTCGCCTGAATATGCGGGTTTCATCACGATGTTTTCCCTCACCGTAAGAGTGTCGGTTAGTATTCAACTAATGTACATAACTCAGAAAAGGGTCATTAGTACATGGCCACAGTGGGATTCGAACCCGGTACCTCTCGCTTACGAGTCGGATACATTAACCACCCAGCCACCGACGTTCGTGTACAATAGGAATGCAACGTTTTTATGGGAAATTGATAGCCACGATAGCCCTAAAATGATTGCTCTCATACATGTTTTTGTTAACGGTTAGTTTAGACCGACAATTACATACGTGCGCATACTACACGTGACGATCTGAGAATGGTCACGCTCATACATACATTACATACACACAAAGCTTGCTCTTTACTTGTTAACATTAAACATAGATTCCTGATACACTACGAATATGGCGCCTATGATTGAGTTAATATTTTTTTACAGTAGACAAACAGGCAAGCAGTGCACCTGATGGAAAGTGGTCACTGCCGCCTATGGACATCCGCAACACCAGGGGAGTTACCAATGATTTGTCCGCCTCTGAAAAGACCTCTAATACACCTCTTTAACGATCCCATATTATGATACAAAGGAAACACTGAGTTAATATAAGGTTTGTATAGCTCTTCTAAGCTATGGCGAGGCAGCTAACGGGACTCCAGTACCTGTCTCTTAACGTAAGGTCCCATTTGAGCTTAATGGCCAAGGTGTCCCAGATACCGCATGCAATTGATGGACAATGCTCAAATTCCGAGTGAATACAAGATTCAATTTGTTTTCTATCATAAAAGACTTCCGTGATTATTTACTGGATATATAAATAATCATCTTGCAGTTAATGTCCTGGTTGTGCTCTCGTACGCGAGGGCCATGATCGAGGATTTGGGAGATCAGGTGGAGCGACTGCCATCTGACCTCCGTGACCCTCTTCCTAGGGGAACCTGACCAGATTGGATAATGGTTACACATTATGTGCAGTTTTTATCACGATGTTTTCCTTCACCGTAAAAGCAACGGTTAGTATTTAACTAATGTACATAACTCAGAAAAGAGTCACGGCAGTGGAATTCGAATTCGGTACCTTTCGCTTACGAGGCGGATACCATAACCACATATTTTTCACCACAGAAAATAATAAGCGTGGTGAAAAGCCCCGTTTGTGGGACGATTTATGTGCAATTTCTTGGTTAAAAAGATTATTAAAAATTATTTGTGAATACTATCAATAACAAAATAATGTACAGTGTCATATTATCTTCATCGTCTTAAATTTATGCTTAGAATACCTTTCGTTTTGTAATTGAAACTGAACTACGAATTGATAACACGAAATTATTTATTGTTCAAAACAGACTATGAACTAAGTTCAAAATATCGTATAGACAAACGTATCGTATAGTGCAACAAACTTATCTGACACGGTGACAGCGTCGCTGTTGTTGAAATTGACATGACATTCCTAAATGGCGACACATAGTTCCAGTTCTGGCCACTGGGTCACTGTTTGTGGCTATTTATTAACGATCAATCGTTGGCCCGCAATCCTTCAACGATGAAGGGTATTTCGATGAGCTATGCAGTAAGCACCAAAAAAGTATAATTTCTTCGCCGAAAGCAAGTGGCTTGCATACTTACCTCAAAAACATACCTCTACCTATACCATTATGATTAAAATGTTGGTATAATAAATAGTGACGTAGTTTGGACTTACCAGCTGCGTCGATCGCCGTCTCATAGTCGGCTACCTCCAGCGTTCGCCCCGAATCCGCTTCCATGTTGGTACCATGGTGCGAGGCTGCAAAGAAAAAAGGTATCTATACTAACGAACTTTTGCTTAGCTTTTACCTATATTATTATTTTCATTAACGCGTATCATAACAAGTCGATTGAGACCTTCGCAGATCATTCTAATTGCCAGCAGCTGTTTCCACAGGAACTTTAGAGGAGGCCTTATGTCCAGCAGTGGACTCTTACGTCTGACTTGGTGATGATGTTTCAGATCAAAGTTAACGGGATAGTCGTTTCTTGGTCTGATAAATGAGGGGATGAAATAGTCTGATAATTGTAATAGTCGATCAATAGTTTGTGATGTGTCAGCTCGATTGTAATAGGGACAGTGTTTTGTCGAGAACCGTTTCTTTTGGCCTATTAGTGTGAAAATCAAAGAAATTGTCGGCCTAGCGTTCATCGAGATTACAGTCTAGTTTCTGAAACGCTTGTCAATGTCAATCATCGATTAAAACTCTTTCCGTCTCTGTATACAACTCATCATAGATAAGGATGACGAATTTTAATTGACGATTAACAACGCCGTACGTCTATCGGAAATTATTGTCGGTGATTCCTTGCTAAAGAGGGACACTGTAGTATCATCTTTTCAAGCGTTAAGACCGGTGTGCTATTAACGCTTGAAAAGACCACAGGATCACTCAAATTAAATTGACAAATATACCTATTAATCCAATCATATTTAAATGTGGGTTTCTTGCCATTTCTTTCTCCCGCAGATAGTCATTTTCCTAACTATGAAGCGGCGTACTGGCAGACAGACATTTTTTTCAATTATTTGTTATGAGCTCAGGGAGCGATGCGGGTGGGCCGGCTGGTGCGTACGGGTGCTCGCGCCGGGCTGGCTGGGGCCGGGCACGCGCCGCACAAGATTCGCCTAGACGGGTATGTGCGTGGCGTGTATCGGTTCCCGGTGTCTCGCCGGGGTAAGCACTCGTACGCACCCCTACCTGGCAGTTCGCTTAGATATTTAACGTTTGAAAAGAGATCAATTAACGTAATCCTAATTTAATAAATACTTTTTCATTTTTATTTATTAATTATTAACCCATTATGGATTGGCTTACAGGGTAAAGTTTTCAGGGCAAACACAACAAAAAAAGTTTAAATGAATAGGTGCAGCCGTTCTGAAATTATGCACGAATTTGATACCTTCAAGAAAAATATATTTATAAATGAGATCAAAACCACACCACACACCATCACCACCACTTCAACCACAGTTAAGTGATTAGTTAAGCAGCTATCTACTAGTTAGCGTGAATTCAGCCCGGACTAATAGAACAGCACCCGCAAATGCAGCGAAGTTTGCTTAAAACGCGAGGAAAAATTGCGACCTCGTTGCGATTGCTCATTGATTGATTTCCCTGAGTTACTTTTATGAGGACACCTTGCTGTTAAGAACCACATTAAAAGTTAAATAAAAAAATAATAATAAAAAAAAAAAAAAAAAAAGTTCACGTAAAGAATAAAGTGTTTCACTTTTAAAATATTAGTTTGTAATAAAAGTTGTTGTTCTTATTGAAATTTGTGTCTTCGATTTGCAATCATTTGATATGGGGTTCCATAAAATAATAGGTAGGTATTTGGTGGGCGTTCCGTTATCTTAAAAGTTTAGAAACTCCTGATCTAGAAGATACTTTCTAGTTTCAGTTCAAGTCCCCGATATTTTTTGTTTCTGTTGCATATTTACTGTATGTATTTTGTATTGAATTTTTGAATAATTCTATATTTGAGACGCCTTATTTCATCTCCGTCATATAGTTTAAACATAGGTAATCAACTTAAACCAAGCCTAACAGTATTTAAAGTGAAATATTACAATTTTTAATTTATGAGACCTAAGCCATATTAAATTCAATCAATATGAACTGTAACTAGACATATTAGACGTTACTGAAATCATACGGTGTTTTGTTTAAAACTAGGTACTTCTTGAAAATGTACCTAATACTAGATTTTATAGTTCATCGAATGTGTATAGGCCATAAACATAATATGTTGTGTAATATCATTGTGTAATAAGCTACACAAATGAATCGGAAACCGCTGTGCTGTTACAGCGTTTATAGTTTTTCTTTTTTTACTGGTCGCGATAACTGTGCTAGGCTTGGCTTCACTTTGTTTCCACCGGTCGCTTTAATTGCCTATTATTATTTTATAACATCCCTCGTTCAAGATTTCATAACAGCCGCATTTAAAAACAAATTAGCGTTTCGATTAATTCTTTCACACACTTACGGGAGTTAATCTTGGGTACGATTTTGCAGACCATTTTGTCCAAGGAGAACCGATAGCTGTGGCACTCGAAAACTTTTCTAAAAAATAGTAAAACGTTCCAAAGTTAAATTCTCAAAACTGCACTTCACTAAAAAGGCGCGCGTTTGAATTTTTTCTTTTTTCAAAATGGCCGGTGTGTATTTCCCGCCGTTCGCGCGCGATGCTGCGTACGCCCGAGAGCGCACTGGCCGGTGAGCGACCATGACATTGCCTCCGCAGACCTACGCACGTATAGAAATGTACGCTAAGTGCTTTAATGCGACTCCTAGGTGTAGAGTTGCTTGCATAGTAAGTGACTGGAGCTTCTAATATATGAATTTTAATTAAGTTGCGATGAAGCTTTAAGGTGGTAAGCTGGCATATGAAATGAGGACCAAAAACAATTTGACAATTTTAAATAAAAGATTCAAGCATTTTTCAGACTATTTTCATTTGAATAGTGTTAAATTCACAATTTTCCGCCATAATAAATGAAATACCTAGATAAATTATTACATATTTTCTTAGTAGTAAAGTTTATGTGAAACGTTACGGTAGCACAGTGAAGTTAGATAAGGTACCTGCATTCAGAGTTTATTTAGCAAAATAGGGTGTGTTATAATAGCCCACATTTTCCGCTACAAGCCTATGTAGCATTTATGTCTCGCATAGCTTGATTTTTCCACTTAGCAAGGAATGACGTTAAGTTAGCAACTAGAAAGCCATACCTATAATTAATCCATTTATAATGAGGTGGGCTGCTTTCACTTCCTTCGAAGTAAGCTCTTGTTGAAATTGCATAGGTACGAGTTGGGTAGGAACAGCTTCTATGATGAACGGTTACCGCTGGCTAAGACGGTGCTTAATGGTAAATCCTTCGACGTTATGAGTGCTGATGGTAACCCATAAAGTGGCAGTATATGGGATTTATTACACGCCTTAGAACTTGTTTAACTTAGTAACTTACCTATAGGTACTTTATAGTGAGATATTTGATTAAGAACTTTGTAATTTTTTTTTAATATTCGCGCTGCTTCTTTTTTTTATTCCAAATCACTAAATATTCAAAATGACCGCTTACATGTTCCTTTCTTGTTCTTTATCGTTCTGGAGCTGGGGAACGTCTGCTTCTGTTTCCATCAGCTGTGTCAACTAGGATTGGCACGAGAATCTCGTGCGAAGTCTAACACTGTCCGGTATTTTTTACCCCCTACGAAAAAAGAGGGGTATTATAGTTTGTCGTGTGTCCCTATGTCAGTCTGTAGCAAAGTAGCCCCCGAACGGATGGACCGATTTCGATACGGTTTTCTTTATTTGAAAGGCAGTTTAATCGAGGCGGTTCTTAGCTTTATTTCATAAAAATCGGTTTAGTAGTTTAGAAAATATTTGAGTATGTAAATTTGGCCGGGGGCTTTCCGCCGTTTTTTGTTTAGGTTAGGTTAGGTATTTCCAAAACAGAGGGAGGCCCTCCATGTTTTTGCTACGTTACAGGTATAATAATATACTGTGCATACGCTACGTCCACGTTGTCTCCCCTGAACCCCTTCCTGTGCGCGGTAACACAGTGGCAGGTTGGGTGGCCGAACGCGTATGCGCGAGGTGTCATTTACATCCAAATATTATTCTTGCTCTTGTTGGTGTCTACCCATGCTCCTTGCCTGTTAAGGGATCTCCAGGTAGAGGGGGTTTTTCGACTCTGGTGTGCGTTGGTTGTTTGTAGACTTATTTGTGTTCACTTTGTATGCTGCACTTTAGCGGTCTGGCACTCCCCCTGGAAGCTGGAGGCCAGGGTTATAGCCGTTGTCTACGAATGGCGGCGCAAAGGGCGCAAGGTGAGCGCTCGGCTTCGAAGTAGCCGTAGAGTAGTTTGCTCGCTGAACTCTCGACGTCATCGGTCCCGTCATCGAGGACTGGGTCCAGCGTCCGCAAGGATTTCTTTCTTACCGTTTGGTGCATATATTATTATCCGGACACGGTTATTTCGGATCGTTTCTGCACCGAATCGCGAGAAAGGAAGCCCCGTCGTGCTACAAATGTGGCGCGGCGGAGGACACAGCGCTACACACCCTCGCGGCCTGCACTGTCTCCTGAATGCGGTTGTGGGTTCGGACTGTAATGAAAGCCATGCTTGGAAGTGAAAGGACAGGACAAGGAGGCAGAGAAGGAGGATGACCCTCTCGCTCCACCGCTCTGCAGACGCAGAAAAGGAGTGAGAGGACGGTACATCCGTCCTCTCACTCCTTTTACCGTTACCTTCTCGCTCACGGTGGTTGCCAGCAGGCTGAAGATGCGCCTGCATTTCACAGACCTCCACCTACGTTCGATGAGAATAGTAAGGCGCTTCCGGCTATTCCCATCCGTCCCCCGCAAGGGGAGCACGGCGGGCCCGCCGTGTAAGGCGGGCGGTCATCGGAGGTGTCGTGGATGAGAATACTTCGGCTGCTCTTATGACACCCTTATTAAGATGCAGGAGCGCCATGGGGTTTTAGTGGGTAGCCTGACGAACGCCGGGAGTCCCGCACAGGGCCATGGTCCCTCGAAGGAGGGCAACGCATTCTCCGCTTAAAAAAAACGTATATCCCGAGTCGTGAGAATCGCTTAGAATATTATATTTCTCGTTGTCGAGAAGTACCTAAATAGATACTATAGTTGACTGTCCTCGAAAAGTTATCGAAAGTGGGTAGTGCGGACAGCGCGTAAGGTCGTTAATGGTATTGCAAGAATCCCAAAAAGAGGCGAAATTTAAATTACAAAAAATTTAATCTTTATCAAATCATCCATTTTTAAGTTTTTTCAGAAGATTTTGACGTAATGACACCCTTTGTTAAAGACGGGAGTTAAATATGATAAAACATGACACGCCGCCGCTTCTAAATTTCAACACTCTATGTTGTTTCACAAAACTTGGTCTTCAAATGTTTTTAATTTGACAGATAAATGAGACAGATCACGGAAAATTGAATAATTGGTTTATTTCTGTACCAAACACAATGAGTATGTATCAAAAATAGTTCTCAATAATGGAATAATGTCCTATTGCAAACAAGCGCCATAGAAAAATAGTTTTTTAAGTTATTCAGAAAAAATGTCCATAGGTAATTGATGATTACTGCCTAGGCTGTGGTGATTATCCAATTGAAGCTGAATTTATCTTATCTAATTATATTTTTTCATGACTTTATTATAACTGTTGGGTCCGTATCCGTGCAATCAAAGAAATTCGTGTATAAATTAACTGTTAATTAAATAGAAAGGAGATTGGTAATCATCGTCATCGCGTCAGTGGCCTAATGGCTAGCGGGTTAAGCTCGTAAGCAAGAGGTATCGGGTTCGTACCCCAGTGCCGCCATTTGTATCATTGACTTTTTGTAAGTTTTGTACATTGGTTGAACACTAACCGAAGCTCTTACGGTGAGTGAAACCATCGTGAGGAAACCTGCACATTCAGGCGACTGAATGTGTAACCATGATTCAATCTGGTCAGCTTCCCTGTTAACAGGGTCACGAAGGTCAGACCGTAGTTGCTCTACCGTAATTACCATCTGCCAAATCCTGGATCATGGTCAAGGTCAACACTATTTCCTAGTAGGTAGGTACATGAATTATTTACCAAATGTTTCCATTTCCACAACAGTAGATATAGATTTAAAAGTCAAGAGAAAATTATAAATTCGTAATAACTAGACTCCTTTTTTGCCCTAATTTCTATATTCTAAATAGTTTATCACAGAAAAATTCATAGCTAAATCAAAATACTTAATGGTTAAACATTCCCTTTATTATAAGTACCAAAAAACCATCAAACTTAAATACATTGTCAGTTTTTTTCCGCCAAACTAAACTCCTATTGATCTTTATCTGAAATATTAGACGTCAGTTAGCATAATGATGAATAAGGCATAGTGAAAGTGCTGGCTAATTATAGACAAGCAAATAATAAATCAAGCGGATGATTTGTTTTAAAATATCGCTATAGTATTTAGGATACCACTTCAAACCCGGTAACCTGGATATTGTTAACCTGGATTTTTATTTTAACCTGGATCGCTACTTAGATTGCAAGCGAGGCGTTTAAAGATGGACAACACGTTATGCTTACTAAAAACAATTAATAGCTATAAGCAAAATATTGCATCGGATTTTTAACCGGAGCTATTGCAAATAGCAGGGTCATGAAGGTCAGATGGCAATCGCTCCACTGTAATTACCTGACCTGCCAAATCCTGGATCATGATCAAGGCGGACCCCGGGCCCTCGTTCTCGAGAGCACAACCGGGACATTATCGCCAAGATGATTATTTTTTTTTTATTGCAAATAGTTACCCATACCAACCCAAATAAAAAGGTACTGTCTCATAATTGAAGAATATTTAAAAAATATGAAACTTTAACTGTCAAATTTGTAAAATAAATTGACATTTGACACTCAGACAATCCTCGGATTTTTTAAATCAGACTAGAAAGGCAGTTGACTGCCATCTTACCTAGTGTTACTATGACGATGCGGCCGAAGATGGAGCTGTCTAGGAACAGCCTATTCACTCTAGCCTTGAAGGCATCCAGATTATAATGATCAGGGAACACACTCGCAGACAACGCGTTTCATTCCGTATTCCTTATTCGTATTTATTATTCACATATTATGCCACCCAAAGAACTTGAAACCACTATTTGTTTATCTTCATCTAGAGCCTTCTTCAGTGTATTTACCTAGAGTGCTCGCGGCCGAAAGTGGAACTAAATTTGGCAGGCATTAAATAACAACAGCTCCCAACAAAACGATGGCAGGACGCCATACCTAAGTGCAGACTTGTTTTGCGCGTTCTACTTCCAGGTAGCGCGGAAGCGACCGACGTCCATCACTTTTTGCACCACGAAAGTCTGATGAAACAACTAGACTAATTAATCAAAACTGACACCGAACCATTTGATTAGGTTTTTGAAGCCTGTACTGGCATCGAAATAAGGTTCAATATCCAGTGACGTAAATGAAACCTGATTTGCATTTCACGGAGCGTGATTCCGAAAGGAGATTTTACTTTGCTTTTTTGTTTTTATTTTTCAGCTTCACAGCTGATCGGTATAAATTGATTGTTGTTGTGGGTCGGCTATCTGTCTGTGCCACATGGGCGGGATTTTTGAGTTGTTAGACGCTTAATTTTGGTTGCATTTCAATTGTATTGTTTCAGTTTCAATGAAATTCTGGTTTGCGTTTAACTTTTATATGAAAACGAATGTTGCGCAAATTGCGCGACTGAACCACTTTCTGCTTGTTTCGACTCTCGAATTGCGCTTTTGTGGCACCAACCTGTCAAAACCCAATTCCAATTATGATAATCTAATGATGTCATCGTGATGACACCTGAACATTCATTGACTGTCTGTGTAACCATGATCCAATCTGGTTAGGTTCCCCTGGTAACAGGGGCACGGAGGACAAATGGCAGTCGCTCCTCTGTAATTACTTGATCTGCCAAATCCTGGATCATGGTCAAGGCGGGCCCGGGCCCTCGTACGCGAGAGCACAACCAGCGGGGCTATTGGCTAACTCAGTTGACAACTGAGTTTGACACTAGATATTAATTCTACACTTCGTCATCTACGCTGGCCACTGGCAATAGCGTCTACCACATTAAAGTAGTGTAAGATTATTCAATGTCAAATTGCTTTCAGGACATTAACACCAAGATAACCAGATCATAAATTGTTTTCTATTATGACGTAAGTATTTTGTGACAGTCATCATCCCTAGTCCAATAGCGGAGTTCTTCCGCTAGTAATGAGACAGTAATATCTGTTTTATCTGAAGTCATTGTCACTAAACAGTCCATCATATTTATTTCTAGAAGCCGATTGTTATCAGCTATCACTGGATAACGTCTTGCTTCGTTATTTTCAAAGCCAAGGCTGACGTCATAAGACACCTACGTTGCCTGCTGACGTAAGCAAAGTATCTCCCCTTTCTTGGATAATATAAAGATATAAATAAACGAATATACTTGGACAATTCACTCAGCGCCATCTAGCCCCAAGGCAAAAGTAAGAAAAGCTTGTGTTATGGGTGTTAGATAAGTAATAAACTACAATTGTTTTTTTTATTACATACTTATCATACCTACATACCACACCCAGACCCGTTTCTGTTCGGCCGGGAATCGAATCGATGTTAAACAACTGAACTACTCAGGTCACCATATTAAGCATACCTAAACATTTAGTCCAACAACAAAATGTTCATGAAAGTACCCCAGGTATCCCTATCTATTACACTCCGAGCAGAACACCTTTCTTAACACCGTAAAAGGCTACACCCCGTGTATAAAACTTTCCAAACAAACAACTGCATATACAGAACGTGCTTCTGCGAATCAAATCGCTTGCAAAAACATCAAATGTGAGCAAATATCGGTATAGTAAGGCGGCGTGTACACTTGCCCCGTAAATCATCTATCGACGCCGCGCCTAGTAATGTCGCCACGACAAATGTTATACATCGACTGGTAAAGATCGCAGGTACCTACCAGGCTGGATACGGAAGGCAAAGACCGGCCATTGTGGAGATCTCTGGGGGAGGTCTATGCCCAGCTGTGGGCGTCTTCAAGCTGATAAGATGATAAATAAAAAAATAATCATCTTAGCGTTAATGTCACGGTTGTGCTCTCTAGAACATGGCACGGGGTCCGCCATGACCATGATCCAGGATTTGGCGATGAGATAATTACAGTGGAGCGACTACCATCTGACCGCCGTGACCCTGCTACCAGGGGAACCTGACCAGATTGGATAATGGTTACAAATTCAGTTGCCTGAATTAGCAGGTTTCATCACGATGTTTTCACCTCAAGGTAAGAGCATCAGTTAGAATTCAACGAATGTACTTATGTACATAACTCAGAAAAGAGTCATTGCTAGATGGCCGCAGCGAGATTCGAACCCGGTACCTCTCGCTTACGAGTTGGATACTCAACCGCCCCGCTATCGACCCTTCTGTCTAATATGATGATGATGATAATGAAATGTTATAGACACGTCTAAGGACACGATTTCCTAGTATGCCTAGGATGATAACAAATACTTACATACTGGGATTGGAACCTTGGAACGTCGGTGGCTTAATGGCTGGCGGGCCGGACTCGGAAGCGAGAGGAACTGCGCGGGTTCGATCCCGATTGCCACAATGTACAGTCAAAACAAATGTAAGGCTACACAGCGGTTTTGCAGCCTCTGTGTAGCCTTACGTTAATTCGACCGTGGCAAAGAATGTTTAAATGAGTTATATACATTAGTTAAACACTAACCGATGCTCTTACGGTAAAGGAATACCTCGTATTGAAGCTTGTACATTCAGGTGTTTGAATAACCATGATCCAATATGGTCAGCTTCCCTTGTTAACATGGTCACGGAGGTCGGGATGGCAGCCGCTCCACTGAACACTTCCCGCAAAGGGCCTGGGTTGTTCAATAAAACCACTGAACTGTTCGGAACCCGTACACTAATAATATTTACATATATAATATAAACTTCCTGAGAAACCGTGTATAGAGACACCTTCAATTTTTTTTTTGCCTTCCGCAATGTGTATATGGCACCCTCCGGAACAACGTAGCGAGGGAGGCTGGAGAACACTCATGTACCAGCGCAGCCGGCTGGTTATGCTGGACTCGCAAGAGACCTAAGCGCCTACCAGCTAAACTCTGCCTTGGGAGTGCCTATAAGCGGGAAGACTTTTTAGGGTGCGCCTAATTCTACTGTTTTATATAAAATGCATCCCCATCACAATAGCGCGACCTAATTCACGCAAAGAGACATCTATCGTGAAGTGAGTTAATTAATGAAACCGTTACATTCGAAATATAACATAACAAAATTCTCGTTAAACAGTACTGTAACATTTTTCTGGACGTACACTCCCCGTAGACGTATGAGTTGTTAAATCCAGTTGAACTGTTGTAGCTTTCCCGCTGTCTCACATTGCAAGGGCGATAACCTTGCAAGCACTAGGAACACCATTAAGCTTACACTGCAATGACTAATTCATATGGCTGTTTGCATACTAACTGGAAAGCTAACTTTAGACACAGAAATATATGCGTTTGGGTAGTTGTTTATTAGCTAGAATAGCTAGGAACGTCAAACACCGGCTCTTATAAGGTTTCATCACAAATTCTATCAGGAGGTCCATAACACAGGCTAACACAGTGCACTCGTGTCTCCCAATCAACCTTTTTTATATTTTAAATGTCTTTGTAAACTTTTTTGGGAGAAAAATGGATAAAAAAATACACAAATTCTTTCGTTTGTTCTTTTACTAGAGATGTTGCTATAACTACTAATTTGGATACAGATTAAATTTTTTCCTTCGCTCCGTGACGTTAGATTTCGCTAACTAAATGATCTAAAGTAGATGGCCTCCGACCAATTCTCCGACAGAAAATTACGGCACGGGGCCCGGCCGCCTAACTCCGCTAATGACTTGCCTCCTCGGTTGCTCGAGTCTCGGTCTCATCTCGGTCTTGGCATAAAATAGAAAACTAATTGAGGCGGGCCGTTCTTTATTTTGTAGTCTTGGTCAAGAGAGCGAGATGAAGTCAAATAATTATAGCAAATGCAATTGTAAAGAGTTAGGCAGTTGGCTCTCTGGTCTGTTCGGTGCAATAACCAGTGGAGAGTGGTTTTGGACGTTTTTATTCTAAATACTTGTCACCCACACTTTTGATTCAGGCGACTGAATGTGAAACCATGATCCAATCTGGTCAGGTTTTACCGTTAACTGGATCACCGAGGTCACATGGCAGTCGCTCTACTCAAATTACCTGAGCTGCTAAATCCTAGATCATGGTCAAGGCGGACCCAGGACCCTCACTCGCGAGGACACAACCAGAACATTAACAAAATATGCTTATAATATTCGGTGAGTGGTTATCCCGCTAGCTTTCTCTATTGGTAAAATAGCTCGTGATCTGGCGGGTGGAGTAACGATTTTTAATTTCTTATTCCCACTTAGAAATCTTGAAACTTACACTATATGTAGGGATACACATAGTCCCATTATTCTATAACGTATTAAAAATAATTCTATAGAATCTAATTTCAATACATTTGAATGTGGACGTAAAATTAAGTAAAATCAAGTTGGTGGTTCTTGTAGATTGTGCACTCAACTGTACCTCGTTCTGTGAACTCAGCATTGATACGAGTCCGAAATGTTCAATGCAAGAGTTATGTGTGTATGCGGCCTTACTTGAGGGTAAGGGCACGGTTGATTGGTGACCTCGAGTTCTTGAGAAATGGCGAGGTCGGTACTCGGTATTGAGTACTGACTTTATGATCCTAGTTTTGACTAGGTATTGTATTGAAGTAGAGTTATGGATCATCAAGGCGGGCCCCGGGTCCTCTTTCTCGTGAGCACAACCGGGGCATTAACGCCAAGATGATGAGATGATTGAAGTAGCAATGGCCAAAGTACCGGAGAACGCAGTGACAGACAAGGTGGACCGACGACCTGGTAAAGACTGGTATCAGCTAGATGCGGATAGCATAGGATTGGCCTTTGTGGAGATCTCAGGAGGGGCCTATACCCAGCTGTGGGCGTCTTCCGGCTGATATGATGAGCGAAGGGTAGGCCAGGTAGATTGTGAAATCGAGTTCTGATTGGGTGCAAGGTGTTCGAGGAGATAAGACGGTCATAGGAGGGGTCATAAGGGGTCAACGAATGCGAAGAGAACGAAGGAGTGGCTAGTGGACGTCCTGTGGCCGCCACCTACAACAACAATAGTAAAAAACACTTGTCTCGTGCGAGTTGAACTCCCGTGAATGGGGTTCCGTGCGATGTTATTTACCATGTTTTTTTTAGATTTATGATATACATTTAAGATTAGGTATTGTAAGTGTTCCGTAATCTATAAGTAAATAAATAATTTCTGTAAAATTTTAGACGCAGCAGACCAAAAGTGACCGCAACATTTCCAAGGAAATGTTTACAATTCCTAGATTTTATCCATTTCCGATAACATATACCGCGACTTAATCGGTTCAGTAGATTCGGAAAAAATTGGCTGTGACAGACGGACAGACCGATACACGAATGATCCTGTAAGGGTCCTGTTTTATTTTTTCGAACGAACGGAACCCTATCAAGATTTTATCTATCTACTTTGCCAATTACTTAGCCTACTTTGACAATTAATTTCAGAACCAGTTCTTAACCTGCAAAAAGAATCATAAAGGCGCGTTCACAGGACACATGTCTTTTGTGTACCTAAAAATATCTTGAAGTACTTCATTGAAACTTTTTTAATGCGTAGGTACCAAATACTAACTTCATTATTAATTTTTAGATAGTTATTTATTTTTTCGTTAAGGCTTAGTGCTAATTTTTTAAATTAGTCAATATTCGAATTGGTAGATACGTTACAGTATCTGATTTAAAAGGCCCGTGGGTATTTAAAATGAAAGTCGACGAGCGTAGTATCCTCTAGGTTAGAAGATTTACTAGACCTATTGTGACCTACAAGTCTAGACCTAAGCTTTCACAGGTGGTATTAGTGCCAGCGAAGCGTTGGCCGCATTAAACCTAGAACTATCTAGTTCACATCGCCTATCATACGCCAATGCGCTCGCATGTCAGATGGAAGAAATAAAGTTGGATAAAATCTAAACAAATCCAGCTCTAAAAAGTAAAAACCTAGTCTATATCTACTAATATTATAGGCATACTAAAAGAAATTAGATAGGTGCTCAACAATTATAAAATGCATTATGTATTTTGACGACCTGAGTGGTTCAGTGGTCAACATGCCGGTCTGCCACGCAAGAGGTCCCGGGTTCGATTCCCGGTTGGGCAGAAATTGAAATGATGAATTTTAATTTCTGTTACGGGTCTGGGTGTTCTATGTATAATAAGTATGTATTTAAAAGTATTTAAGCAGTTTATCAGTTATCTAGCACCCATAGCACAAGCTTTGCTTAGTTGGGGCTAGATGGCGCTGTGTAAATTGGTCCTCGAATATTTATTTATTTATTTATATTTATCTTTTAAAAGTATTCACCTTGGACACGAATACCTACATTTTTCCATCCGTTTAAACCAGTTGGAAACTTCTTTAAACACCTCAGATGCCTCATAATTATACAAAGCCAGTGTATCTCCTTGTTTTCAGACAGCCTGCCCTTTTGCTTTTCTTCATTTAATGGAAAAAGGTGTAAATTACATGGCCGCAAGAGGATTCGAACCCGGTACCTCTCGCATACGAGTCGGATTTATTAACCACTAGGCCACCGACGCTCCTGTAAGTGCACGGTAAGTTATGCTTTTGTTGTTATTTCTTTTCTTATTAGTACCTTTAACAGATTGTTTCGGGAATAATCTGCGTATGATTTAATCTGTTGGTACATTGTCTTCGAAGCGAGCGACTACACACACAGAGCCGGTACAGAGTAGTAGCATTTAGCGGAATTCGGCCCGCAGGAGCCGGCGTGAGAGACAAGTATAAATCCAAACTAATATATCAGTCTGTCTGTACCTACAGACAGACTGATACCTATCTTAAGTTTTCACGTGTAGGTAAATTGCTGAATGGATAAAATTTGGTAAGCCAACAGATGGCAGCATATGCTGAAAAATGCTAGTACATTTTTATCTCCAAAAATAATCTAATTTTACGCGGACGCAGTCTTAAACAAAAACTAGTTTTCTAAAAAAGGTCTATATGTATTTACATTTTGCTTGTACGCCGAAAATGTAGTTTTCAACACAATTGCAAAAGCGAAGGGCTTCCGTGTTCACGGAGAGACTAGTCAATTACATGCCAGCGGACGTGTTTCGTCAGCGCCGGCCAGGTTTCGCAGCCATAGAGCATTAGAGACCTAGTAAAGTTCTTGTACATAAGCTTCTTGAGCTGACAGCGGTTTTAGGGTCATCGGTGACTACCATGAGCACCCGCCATTTGGCTAAAACTGCAAAGATACAGGACTTGATATTACAGCCGATATGAATGTTCTTAAATGTTCTTATCTGTTTCATTATCAGCTTTGTTCCTTATTATGGATGGTTTCAAGTTCCGCGCTGAAACCATTCTACTCTCTTATGGTTCTTCGTTATAGTGGCGATATTAAGCTTCAAATAATCATTTTCTAACAAACTTTTAAAAACCCTGCCACCGAAGCTCTGTGTTCTTCTCTCGTTTCCAACAACTTAGTAGTGCGAAACAGCATTTTCAGCCTAAACAATAGACTGAAATAAAAATGATAATGTCAACTAACACAAATTGAATATGATATGAACCGATTCATTTTCATAAATTTTAAATTTACATTATCAACATACAACAAAGAATGGGTACAGATTAAAACAGTAAAATAAATTTGAGTTTTGTTTTGATAAACCGCCACCGCTTGTACAACGTAACCGCGACCTCGTTTGCATTCGGAATGTAAATATTTTATGGCATTCAATATGGCTGGATGCTAAAATTATTGCAAGTAATTTCAAATAACTTCTTACAATACACTAAATGTTTTACTTGATCTGCAGTGGCGCCAGCAGCAGGAGTAGGTATTATTTATTATTAATATTTTATTCAACAATTTATTGTGCACAAGCGAACTTAACAGAAAGTACATATTAGTTACGACACAACAGGCACTACTTATCTCTAAAAGAAATCTCTTCCAGTAGGCCTAAAAAGAGAGGAGTGATAATTAAACGCAGATAAAACGTATATGATATGTACGTGTCTATAACAGAATTCTTTGTTAATTCGGACACATTTCGTACCAATTACGTAAAACATCCAACATATACGCAAATAGTAATCTGTCTGACTGCGTACCTATAGTTATACCCATCTACGGGCACAAAAATATTTCGAACATAGATATTCAATCAGACCATGATCCAGGATCTGGCATTTATGGTAACACGTCATTCAGTCGCCTGAAAGAGTAGGTTTTATCACGATGTTTTGCCTCAACGTAAGAGCATGGGTTAGTATTAAATCACCTAGTGTAGATCTCGCAAAAGAGTCATTGGTATATGAACGCAGCGGGATTCGAACCCGATACCTCTCGCATTGCGAGTCGGATACCGTTACCACTAGGCCACCGACGCTCTGTTACTTAGATTAATTTATCTTTATTAACTAGATATATCAAACATCGGCAGCTATATCAGAAATGCTGACGGTAATATTCACGCGTCAGCTAAAATTAATTAGCTAATCGCACGCACGGCTGCCGGAAATGTAGCGGTGCGTAATCATGCATGTAACACCTTGCTTGACAAATTGGCTGGCAGCGACGCAGAACTGTAAATTCGAGGCAGTAGACTTATTTTCATGAATCTTTATTAATTTAATTGGATGGATTTCTGCAGGTTCATTTAATAAATTCGATATCCGATTCGATCAGGGCGAATCAGGTGGTAGGACTTTGTCAAGCATGGGGAGTTCGCCTGGGTGAGTACCACCGCCAAGCAACAATGCTTGCATTGTGGTGTTCCGGTTTGAAGGATAGGTAGCCAGCGCAATTACAGGCATCAGGTGGGTTGTCTGCTCGTTTGTCTGTATAAAAAATAATCATCTTGGCGTTAATGTCCCGGTTGTGCTCTCGAGAACGATGGCCCGGGGTCCGCCTTGGCCATGATCCAGGATTTGGCAGGTCAGGTAATTACAGTCTGTCTGCTCGTTTGTCACTGCGTAGTATAAAAAAAAAACGATAGAAAGCGTCGTTGGGCTAATGGCTACCGGGCCCTCGTTAGCGAATTCGATCCCCAGTGACGCCAATATGATTCTTTTTTTACATTTTAAATGAGAAAGTTTATAGGGATAGTCGTTTGGATATATTTTGTTTCTTCTTGTTAAACCTGGGATCTGTACTTAGCGCAACCGTGCATCCCTCAGCAACAAGGTTGGTATGGCATGGCAACGTATCGCGGAAAACGGCAAATGTCCGGCCATGCCACCTCTGCAAGGCACAGGAAGGAGAGGCCGGCCCAAGGCGAGGCTTGCCGCATTCAGTTGCCGAAAACTGTAAACTGACAAGGATTGCCATCTTGAAATTGTTCTAGCCTTCGCATATACATCTTCGGCCGCATCGTTAATTATCATCAGATGAGATTGCCATCCAATACCTGGCTTTTTCTTATTAAAAAAGCTACACATACCACTTCCACAGATACCACGTCCAAGGCCATAACCAGCCCCATTAAGGCCGACACGACGGAAGGAAAGCGCGAGTTAATTTCTCTAATTGCCGAGAAGACAAACATTGCGACGTGGAAATGCACCCGCAAGACAACGTAGATGTGTGTATGTCTCTCAAACACTTCAAAACGGCACGTGTGGTAATGAACGTGGTAAAGTGTAGAATTCCCATCAGGTCGTCAGGGGACGCTTGTAGATTAGCTTGGTAATCTTGCAGCAAAATAAATAATATATCGCTCCTTTTTTGGGTTCCAAATCTAAACCCATATAGTCGGAGATTTTCCGACAGTTTTCAGTCGGTTAGGTTATTATATTTATTACACTACGATCTCCAATCCGCCTGCCAAGCGTGGAGATTATGGCAATAACCTCCCCTTTCGTGGGAGAAGCCCTAAGTCCTGCAGTAGACTGTTATGGGCTGTGATGGTGATGATGATGATGAGGTAACAGATGGCCTTCATAATATTAGCCGCCTTTTACAACACCTGTCAATGTATAGGCATGTTAGGGCATCCATTTGCCACATCAGGTTTGACGAAATTAAAACAGTTCTTAACGAAATTCAATTTATTACTAAAAATCAGCTATAAACTTAACATTTCAATAACAAAACAGACTCAACATGCATAGCTGGAGCTCCTGAGCTATTTATAATTAATTCAATAAATAAGTAACAAGTACTTTTCTAGATTACAAAATGATATAAGTATTAAGTGCTTTTCTAAATTACTAAATTACAGAGTTCAAACGAACACTCATTAATGTTATCAATCTCGGAAATTAATAACTTTACATGATACTTTCATAAAGTCTACGGTACTTGTATTTAAATAATAGGGTATACATAATAAACGATATAGTTTTAAATTTAACTAGCCCAGTATTACTATACACCAGCAAAATAAAAAACACACTCACTAAAAAGTAGATATTACATTCGATAAAACGATAAATTTTAATAATTACTAAGTTCAAACACTCCTTTCGATTCTTATACCGTACCAAAAATACTGTATTCAAAATTACAAAAAAGTTGCACCTCTAATTAATAATTTTTATAATTAAGTACGCATACGTATTATTTTACAACTGGTTCACCATAAAAAATATCTATGCTAGTAACAGGTGTTTTGGCTTTTATTTATCAATGGATTACTTACGTTTGTCTCAAAAATAAAATTTTACGTATAAACTAATGACATTTTTAATAGGTACTTTGCGCGCTAATCTCCCTTTCTATATAAATACCATGCCACATGGTACGTTTGCAAATAATAGTAAAATTCAACTATTAAATATTTAGGAAAATATTAAAACTACTAGTATTAAAAAATATTACAGTACCTATACCTACCTACTCAACAGATAACCAACTTTACATTAGAATTAAGCTATTTATTGTCATGATTATTTATTTAAATGCCTAAAACAGCTAAATTTTCGTTATTAATATAATACGTACCCTGTTCCCTATATTTTTTATTATCTAGCTATTTAGCATTTTTTTAATAATTACGACATTACATTTATTTACATTTTAATTTAATAGAAACCAGCTACCGTGTACAAACTTATCAAGATTCAATTAAAATTAATTATAGTGTATTAAAAGATAAAAAAAATGAATAAGCCCAATATACCTACAATCTTTTAAATATATGTTTTAATTTTCTATTTCTTGTTGAAGTCAATCAAAATAACATTTTTATCCAAATTTTTAAAAAACCTTAATTTTAATTTTAGTTTTTGGTACTTACATAAATACATTTTTGTACCTATTTATTTTTATTTTTAAATATAGGTATATTGGTGTTTTTTAATGTAAATAAACTATAAGGTGAAACAACTAAAAACCATTCAACTGAACCCTTATTTTTATTTTGTTCGGTGCGTTTCAGACAACTTGAACCTGTGCTGTGTAGATTCTTAGCTGTGACATCTTTAAGTACTGACGTCTGCAAAATGTAGGTAACTAATGCATGTTATAATGAACTTTCGCGAAGTGGTAAAAGTAATATTAAGACAAACGTTGAAAAATCTTGAGACGTTTTTTTATGTCATGCGAATGCGTTGCCCACCTCTAACACGTAGCTCTGGCATCAAAAAAGGCAAATGCTGTTCTACTGCTAAAGCCACGGTTCCCCAAATTCCCACCCCAAGTTGTTTGAAACGCACTAAATTGTTGTTAAAACTAACTACAAAATTAAATACCTTATATTTGAGCATGGTGTTAAGCCAGAAAATATGAACCAGCGATCTTAGGTACCACACAACATTAACGTGGTATATATTTGAAACACATTACCTATAATATCCATATATACAAATATTAATCATAATTTTAATACCTAAATCGGCTTATTTTTGCTAGCACGTGGTTTCTAATATTCAAGACAAAAGGTGTAACAATCTTAACAATGTAATATTGAACCAAGAGTAAAGCATGCGGTACACATAATTTGATGTCTCAGAAAATATTTTGTCCGAGAAAGAATACTGTGAGAATACATTTCTTTTTCAATATATAAGATGTTATTACTTAATTCGTTTCAGTTTTTAATTAAGGGTGGTGATTATATTAGCAATTATTAGTCGATGAACTATTGGACATGAGTAGGAAAGTCTTCCAAGGATAGGTGCTTATATGAATTCGCTTTCATTATTTTTCTTTTCACGCTAAATGATACCAATATGAATTTAAATGTAAATGTATTCCATAACACGTACTGAATAAAAATTTCATTTGTTTATTTCATATATTTAATACCTAAGTACGTAAGTATTTAAGCACAAAAACAAAAAATACAATATCTACTGTTCTATCAAAACAACACAAAATTAACACTCCCGACTCCTGGAATTTTTATAAGAAAAATACATTGAATCAGGTACATTACACTCCCAATTTTGAAATAAAATTTAAAAATATATAAAAAAGAAATGAAAGGAAAATATAAATACACATACATTGTATTTTAGGTAGATAATAACTTAAATTATGTCGATCTAAATTAGTATACGACTCAAATCATAAAACGTTTATTTGTTTCTGAAATGCTATTGGTCGGGCCCCAATAGCACTTCAGAAATATTTAAAAACAGATTAAGTACATTACTTACTTTTACATTACTGGGAATCATGATACCACGTTCAAAGATTTGAGCCGAAACTAAATGATACAAGCAGTGGCGGTGGAAGATGCTGATGGATATAATTATTTATATTTTAGACCGATATTTACAAATATTGATAGTGTTACAAAAGGGTAATCAGTCAGGTTGACATGCAAAATCAAGGAATAGAAACAAGTAATTCGATCGCTTTTATAACAAAATCGAGTATTTGTGAACTCCATTCAAGTAGAAGCTGTTAATAATAGTACACAGTACAAGCAAAATCAGCAGTAGAATTAGATAAGGCTGAAAAATAATAGCAATTAAAACATATTTCCGAATTTCATTTCAAAATTTACTAACTTAGTAATCATTAACGTACGGAACCATATATTTGATAGAAAAGTAACTACTGACAAATTGACTAATAAATTGACAAATAGATCTGTAGGGATGCTTTTAACTGATATTGCCAAAACTTCTACCGGTAAGTATGTAAACCATACAAACATATCTCAAAGTATTGGTATCATATGTATAAGTATCTAATCACCAAAAATCATGACATAAAAATCTCTTTGCCAAAAATATATTATTATGCATGGTGCCTGCCAATGTACGAGTACATAGCATAGAACATTTGAGAGATTTTTCTGCTACTTAAATAAAAGCTAATTTAATCTACTAAATATCCTTAAATCTACTGAGGTCCATCACTGGTATTTTAGGGTTCTCACAGGGGATGGGCTCGTTCCTGAAAAATAAGCAGTCTTAATAAAAGTCCACGTAAAATCCTCTATCCTGCTATCCTGAAATACAATGTTTTGTTAAGTTTGTGAAATCTATGCTTCTTACCTTTTTAACAACATTTCATTTACATAATTCACTATGGTTCGTGCCGAATGAATCGGCAATAGCGTTTCTTGGTCAACTACTAACATTATTTCATGAGAAATACATGAAAACTGTTATAAACTATTTAGTTATATGGTTTTCCGACAGCCGAATAAAAAGAAAAAATTGTTCAAATAATTGTATAAACAGATGGCATTAATTAGACACGATTCTCAAAAATTTATCTTTTTTATTTTATTTATTATTAATTTATAGATCAACGCAATCTATCAAAGGTCGTCGCGGTTACGCTTTTTACTTTTAAAATTAGCTGTCAAAAAACACCCATTGTAATAAATAGGTACGACTATTTAAAGCGTAATCGATTTGACGGGACCCTTATATGCGGCGTTAAAGATGATGATGAGTATGACAGCTACCGCTTTGACCGCTTACAAAATAGTTCTGACCGAGAGATCAATGTTCGCTATTGCTAATCCATTTATCACGAACTATATCATTCCACACTATCCCGTACCTATACTTAGTGGGTTCAATAGAAAAAGTCAAACTAATTGAATGCTGTACAACTGTAATAATGACCGTGAGGGGGCGTCAGTTGTCTTTTATTCATTTGTTTCTCTGTGGGCGGCGTGTTAGTTTCTTTTTACACCACAACAGTATAATCGTTTTCCTATTAAAACGCCCTTTACCAAGACAAACATCCAGTTCCAGAACAGAAATAACAATTCATCGCCATTTCTTTTCATCTGGAAGTAGACCTGGGGATCATCTGCAACTGCATAGCAGAAAGGCATAAAGGACCACTATGTGAATCAGATTAGTGTTAGAAACTGTAACTACAAATCACGACAGGAGTTTTGTGAAACGCTCTATAACGATCGTCGCCTACCCATACCTCAATCTACCTTCAATCATGGTTACAAAATAGATAAAGAAAAAGAAGTACATTGATCTGTGTGCCGTAGTTAAATGTAAGTGTGTTGTAGTGAAATGAAGTCAATTAAAAAGGAGAGTAATTGTTACATTATTGAATAATTTGACAAAGTTTGGGGGGTTTTGTTAGGCGGGTGTTGTTTATTCGGCACCGCATCCGCTCCCCTACAGGTGTACCCGCGACACAGTGCCTTTTCTCCCTTATGGCGCGCGGTAACACACTTGTGCTAGCCGTGCTGATCGACGGTAGCCGCTTTCCATCAGGCGGACCGTCGCCGCGTCGGACAGTGTGCTTCCCTGGGCAATCAAAAACCTTTTCTAAAACTTTGCTAAAAACACAGTTTACGTATAATTTGACCAAAAATATTGGAAAGTTTGCGACCTACATAGACTGTAAATTTTTTATTGCTCTTTGAATTAGTCCAAAGTAAGAACGCTTTATGCGGAAGAAACCTAAAACAGTCCAGTATCAATCAAAATTTGACGGAAACCGGTACGCAAGTTTACCCAGTAACAGAGCTCGGCCCCAAAGCACCAATATGTGGAGAGCCCCATCAATCAATAGCAAGGTTAGTGTCCCGAGCTCGTGAGGCTCGTGCGCGAGTCAAAGTTCACATAGCAACTGAAATTTGAGCATAATGGCCTGAGGTGGCACTCAAGTTGCAAGGAAATGATTACGGTGTCACTTATTCTAAAAAAAAACTCGGCGATGTAGGCGGGATGCTCAGGATGATAGATTCTGAGGTGAGTTTCTTATTTTGTCAGATTCGGACTACGTCAGATTCTGATTACTTAAGCCGCTATGCGCGCTAGGCGCTACAGCTCAGGAACTATTGCTTTAGGAACACTAGTTCCTAATGAGAAATGATAGCACTCGTCGTGAAGGCGCTAGGTGATTCGAAAAATATAAAATCTAAGTATTTTATAGTCTTTTCCCGGACTCGGTGTCTTGACTGTACAAATGCCTGACCTATCTGACGTAGTACGAATCTGACAAAATTAAAAAACTGACCTCCTGGAATCTGACCTACATCGCCGAGGTGCTCAAAAACTATATGAATACATTAGAACAAAATTATTTCAATGACATGATTTATCATGAAAAATAAAAATTATCTCTAGTTTTACTCGTATAACGCGATTCAACCGCAGTGACCTGTTACGACATATACCTAACTAATTATAGAATAACGAATGTTTTGTCATTTTTGACCGAAGCCCTCATTACTTTACATTCACCACCGACAAAACATAATTAGGTTGATAGACGAGAAGAGCCTACCATGGCTACAAATACCAGACACTTACCCAGGTAAATCAGCTCTTAGAAATGCGCTCGGTGACTGTGCGAGCAACTCCACCCCATCTCTGTTGTCGCAAATTATTCTAGAGAGGGTCACCTTCTTTATTTCTGACAATTGACCTGAAAACAAAATGAGAAGATATGAAATAACTTATCACAAAATAAATTACGAGTATCACAAATGATTTGGAGGTAATTTGGATACAGTTTTAGATCAGTCCTGAATCGATGTGTTGCATTTTTACCCACGACGGGCGGAACGGAACGGAGGCGGTGCAGCAGCCTGGTATGTCTGCATTTGAGGAATTCTAACAAACTACTAAACCGATTTGGAACAAAAACAAAAATTTTTAATTTTGAAAATTCCCTCTTCGGTTAAAGTTGTTGTAAAGGGAAAAGGATTAAATAATTTTTTATACCCCTGACAAGCCGATCGCAGCCAAAGAAAATACGTTGTTTTAAAATTTTGAATTTTATTGGACAACATGGCTCAGTATAAAGTGGCCAGGACTGGGCATTTACCGTCTTTACTCAGTTATGTTTGGACTCGTAAAACACCGGTTATGAATACCTTATAGAAATATAATTTTCCCTGCAATTAAGTTATTTATGTTGCAACTTACCCGGTGTGAACGCCCCAGGATTGACCTCAGGTCCGTTCTCATAGTAATACCGGTCTCCCCTCTTCAATCTCAAAAACTGATCAGCGAGGATGTTCCCGAAGGTCTCTCCCACTACGCCTCCAGCCTGTGGCTCCAGAAGGCCGCCGATCCACAGGTCTATGTCCTCAGGACTGGAGTAAACCGACGACAAGCGCTGCGCCGCCTGAATGCAGCAAATGAAGGTCTTGAAATTGAGATTTTTCTCCACCGTAGAACGACCACCAGAGAATATTGGACCGCGAGACAGCAACAAATTTTCATGACCAAGTTCCATTTGGCCGATAACTTGTAAAAGGCTTCAGAAACTTGTATAATAAAGGCCCGTGAGCGTCAGCGGTGCTGCGGTGACTTGGGTAGGTTAAGCAAAATTTTTAAGCTATTGCATAGCTTTTATCGCGGGCTTTGACCGAATCAAGAAATTCCGTAACGAAAAAAACCTAACACCCCCCACTCCGACCGGCACAGCGGTGCGGCGTTGAAAGCCGTGCATCGTCTAACGTCGTTTCAGTTCGGCAGACTTCGGCACGGTGTTTGTGTGCGTGCGACTAGACGTATGCGTGTAGACTAGCTGCTAACTGCTCATAACTTATTCTATCTCTTTTAGACACAATGCTAGGTAAGACAGCGTGCTTTTTGGCCGCGTCCACGAGTGAGTTTGATAAGGTAATCCAAAAATAGTTAGTATTAAAGTAACATTATATCTATATAAATGTACATCGCGCGAAATTCGATGATCAAACTCTTAATATCGTTCTTTTTGTTCAAATTTTTTGAATGAAGGTACTTATTTTAATTGCATAAGTTGTTAAAAAATGCTATGAAATAGCTTTATCGCGACAGTCCCCGAGTGCCACACGTATTTTTATATGTTTGTGTGATCAATTGAAGTTTTACCCACTACTTTTGGTAACATATTGGGTTAGCTGTAACTATATACATAATGTATAGTAATATATAATTCACAGTCTGGAAGAAATTACTGAGTTTTTTTAAAGTGCGAGGGAGGCTACCGCTTTTTAATCCACCCAAGTCACCGCAGCTGACATTCACGAGCCTTCATTATACAACTCTCTTGAGCCTTTTACAAGTTACCGTCCTCGAGGAAATGACTGACGAAATTTGTATCAGGCTCATGTACTAATGGCGGTCAAAATATATGCGCCTCCTACATCTAGAATTAGAATTAGAATCATTTATTTGCTATAAATGCTACTCTACTGTATTATGTTTTGTAAAGTGTTTATCTGTCTATATTTTTGCAAAAACAACTCACACTAGGATTGAATTCACCGAAGTCCGCAAACGGCCTCAGCCCCACCAGCCGCCGGTACTCATTGTAGGAGCGCACGCCCCACTCGCGGCCGCGCTGGATGTTGATGGCAGCCAGGTCCAGCCCGAAGGGGTTGCCGCCGTGGAACAGGTAGCGGGTTAGCTGGAAGACAGGTTGCCGTCAGGAAGGAGATTAGGGTGCGCCGAAATCATGAGGACGCGCAGCGAATGCGCAGTTGCATCAACGGCTTCGGCTGCGAGCGCGAGCTGCGAGCGTGCAGGGGCCAATTTTTAAACCGCTCGCATTCACGCAGTAATGGCGAGCGCTCACGTCAATACGAGGGGTTCAAGAATCGAACCCCAGGAGTGGTGGTAATACCTATAGAATAACGTCACACATCCTATTCGTATAGGTTCTACTTCTATAAAGCATGGCCTGAAATTTGCGATTTTGAACGGCATAAGTCTCTCGGCATATACTCTAACTTCATGTAAGTAGATTTTATGTTCCGTTGTACTAATATAATTTACATGCTTTTTAGTTTTTAGTTGATCTCGTTTTATAAAGTTTTAAGTTTGCAGAATAACATGACGCACTCAAAATAAAAAAATATACATAAAATTCATCATTTTGCATTCTATGCAGTATAAATTAATTATTTTTTTGGTCGTGTGAAGTTATTTACCACCAAAATGCACAACAATTTCATTATTTCTGCACTCGCAGGTAATTCGAGCCATATAATGATTGACGACACAAGGTGCGGTTACTACTCTAAATAGCAAACACCACAATTTGATTATTTTTGAGATTGACACGAGGCGTACCATACTACGTATCTAGTACAAGGATCATTTGTCACGTGGCCGAAATCAGAACTAACGCCGCAATCTCATAGTGAGTAACTTTTGACAGTCAGCTGGAGCGGATGTTTCACACCCACGCCCTCACTCACATGCCAAATGATCCTTGTAGCACTGTAAGTAAGTACGTAAAAACTTTTTATTGCACACATACATATGATAACATACAAGAATCAGTATAATATACATGCGCGCAAAAGCGGCCTTATCGCTTTAAGCGATCTCTGTATCTGGATCCCTGTATTCATTTTCATTTTTCAAATTCTACACTCACGCCTTCAGTGACGAACGGATCGACGTTCTGCATGGGCTGCAAGCCGAGGCCGGCCAGCGCGCGGTCCAGGAAGTGCCGCAGCCGCAGCCGCGACGGCTGGAACATCAGCTCCGGGATCGATATGGTCTCGTACACTTCAGAGGAGTAGGAGCTTGGGATTCTGCGGAAATGTTTTTTGTTTTTTAACTATGTGAGAATGTATGTATTTACAATACACGGGACCTGTGCGAAAAATAAACTTTTTTTTTTAATTAGAGAGAGGTCAAGACGCAAGATGGTGAAAGTCTATTGGCGAAAGATGGTGGAAACAATCGTCTTTGCAAAGTAGACATTTTGCTTTGATTAAATTATAAAATAAGGCAAGATATGTATCTTAGCCCGTGGCTGAAAATGGAACTAAAAACAGACAGCCAACTAGAGCAACTACAATTAATTCAGGGGGTATGATACGATTTTACATGACTAACCCCAAACAGTTTTTAACTATTTGGGGTTAATCAACCCCAATTATTTTACATGATTAGTCCCTCGAAATTACCAGTTTTCCAAGAGGTATTTATAGCATTCTTAAACACTCACTAGATGGCGTAGTCGACAGTTTTGGTAATTATTGTATGCAAAAACGGAATTACAAACTTAAAAAAAAAACAAGATCAAGTTTAAGTCCTTGTTATGTAGTTATAGAAAATCTCGTCGGTGGTTTGTAGAAAGGGCGAATATGCAATTTTTTGCAAAAACGTTTTTATGTTTAGCTAGAACAGCGATCCATTTTTCTCTAGATCTGCATAAACGACGAACCTACAAGACCACGGGAACAGCGCAACATTCGATTGGTGTAACAGCGAATATCCACTATGTGTTACTTAAAAAGGGCTATATTAACACGTTCGCTCTTACATCATATCACCATAAAAATTAGAGCCTGACAAGGAATATAAATGAAGTGCCACCCGATTGCGGAATATTATAAAACTCATTTCTTATACTGAAAACAGCAAGTAACAGCAACAGTAGCTCCCCCGTGACACAGGGCAAACCACATAGGCCAGGCTCTATGTCAAAGTGAATTGACGAATAACCTTTTATGCATAACAATAAACGAAATTAACATTCTACATTTACCATTTGGCAGACCTATTATCCAACACTAAAAAGGTACCAAGTAATAACCTAACCAAAAAGTACCAAGTAGTTGTGCTAATTTAAACTAATAAATATAAGTGATCTGATCTGTTTATTTAAACTAATATTATAAAGATAATGTACAGGGTTAGGTTAGGTGTATAGAATTGGTAGGTTGTAATCAACTAACGCAATTGTTGGGGATAACCAACCGACTGAACCAATTTTGATAATTCTTTCATACTATGAAGCATTATTCCCGATTGTCATTGGCTTCTGTTTATCCCGCAAAAATAATAGGGTCCTGCGGGTCCAGTGAAAACCGAGGGGGCTGCCAGTTTATAATAAACATGTAAGTAACTGACACGAGTAATAATATTTTCATAGAACATTTTTTGTTATACTATTTGAAGTTTTGTTATATAAAACAGCACAAAAATATAATAATAGTACTAAAATATTATTCGGTAACAAACAACTAAAATAAACCCTTACTATAAACACAAAAAGAAGTTAATAAGTAAAACGATAATAATGTAAATTGTTTTGAAACTAAAAAACTGCTCTAGGTACTGTAAAAATATAGAAATGGCGCTTTCGCCCTTTCTGCAAAGCACCGACGAGCTGTAAGATTTTTGTATCACAAAAATAAACACAGATTAGTAATTCTTAGCAAATACTGAAATTATATAAACGCCAGATATTGTACGCAGTTTTTTTTTTTTTTTCTTTTTATTTATTAGGAAGACCAACAGCTTTACATAGATCTTCATATAAGGAATATAATGCCAATTATAGGTCTCCACAGATAGGTATCAAACTAACACAGATAATACAACACAACAAAAAAATATAAAGTGAGCATTTTGAAGACGTTTTACTAAATAGCTGTATTTAAAATATAGTAAGGATTTTTATAACGTTTAGTCTTACCATGTTACTGAGAGCGCCATCTCTTGATCATCGTTGATACTATCTGACTATCTATCTACTGGAAAACTGCTCATTATCTTACCAAAATTTATACTATCGAATTTTACAGCGACTCTAGCGGTTACGCGATGAACTACAGTTCGAGAATCATCTCTGAAAACTCGCACTGATTTCGTACGTTAAAATGTTCATGTTCATATTTTACCTAAGTTTCCCATCCACCACTGAGTGTCCGAAACGCATGGCAGAAGTTGCAAACTCAGTTGTGAGTGAGGGATTCACGTGAGGGTCGTAAGCGGAGGAATAGCCTGCAGATGGGGACAGGCCGAAGACTTGGAGCAGTTGAGGACCTAGTAAAAAAACATAAACATACAGTATTAATTTACTTTAATAGTAGGTTGCACGGTGGACCGTCCGTCCGTGTGCCTCCTTAGGCAATAATTTTTTTTTACTTGTCTTTATTAATTAACAAATAAATAACAAGGAAAATATGTATCTTTGTAAATGGCACCTTATAGGTAAATATAATAGGGTGCCCATGTGTGTATCTGGTGTACTAGCTTTTGCCAATTTTGTCCGCATAAAGATCGTAATAGTACGATTAATACGATTCGTTGCGGCTGAGATGATTACGCTGATGAAGGAGGCTCACCTAATAACATAGGCACCCACTCGTTAAATACAATATGCTGGAACTCGGCCTCCACTATCCTCCGAGCTTCCCAGAAGATACGCTCTCCGTCCCATTCAGGGTTGATCCTGGCCAATGCTCGAGCCACCCTGTTGTGCTCCCTCGTGAATATCGTGTGCAGGACCGTGAGAGAGATGATCTGGTTCCCGTGGTTGTCCCCTGGAATAAAAGACGATTTGATTACGAAAATATATTTATCGGATGGTGGGACCCTGTCAAGCCTAAGAGCCTGGGTGAGTACCACCGCCTTATCTATTTCTGCCAACAAGCAACAATGTTTGCACTGTTGTGTTCCGGTTTGAAGAATGAGGTAGTCAGCGCAATTACAGGCATGAGGCATTTTCATCTTAATCCTCATAGTGACAAAGCACCTGCGGTTCTGCATTTTTATTGCCTACATTATGCATGAATCGCAGATATTATGCGCGACAGTTACCGCTTACTATCAGGTTGGCTGGTTGCTCATTTGTCTTAAATTGTGTTTGAAATAAATTCTTGACTGCAGCAATAATACTTTTGAACAGATTTACAGTGTGTAAGCTTCTTACAAACGTGTAAGAGCTATGGCAAAATACTGCCTTATTAAACTAAGTACTTAAAACTACGATACATTAACTTAAAATTATAATTAAACACCATTCAAAATATAAATAACATTAAATCACATATTTAGTCATATAGGAAGCGACATGCAAAATAAATAAAAATTTACAAATCCATAAGATAATTAAGCATTAAATACATGTCATGTTAAATTAAAGTCAATAATAAACGTCAATGTAATTAAATACTAATACAACCGTCAACAGAATGCAATAATGCTTCGTCAATAGGCGCGTCCACACATAGCGAGCAGCCTCGCGAGGCATTTGCCGCGCGAAGCAGCTCGGTTAGTGTGGACGTGCCTCGGCCGAGGTAAGCGCGCGCGCTGCCGCGGGCGAGCGACCGAGCGCCCGAGCCATCGAGTGTCGGCTTTTTGATTTGCTCAAAGGTGCCTCAGTCGTTTGCCGCGCGCACTCTGGACACTCGCGTATTTTGTTTCGTGCCTCGCTCGAGCATAATACAAATTATGAATAAAGATCAGTGTTTGAAATTTATATATCTCTATGATGTAAACACCTGGCTATGGAATGCAAGTGATCTTAATTATACTAATAGAGGACTTAGGGAAGACGCCTGGTTAAATATTAGCCGCGAGATGCATGTACCGTTTCCCCTTTTTAAATGCCAACTGAACGAACAAAAAAAATGGCTCGGGCTTGCCGCGCGCGGCCACCTCGCGATGATTCCGAGGCTGCCGCGCTCGTTCGTGTAAGTTTCCTCGCGCGGCAACTGCCTCGCGAGGCTGCTCGCTCTGTGTGGATGCGCCTAATGAGGGTAGTAAATATCTGAACGTCAAAGAAATGGGACAAGAAAAACCAGCAACACAACCAAAACAATCCGCGTAAGTCATTAGACATCGTCATATAACGACAATGACTACTCGAATAGCCCTCCCCAAGTAGCACCACGCTCAAAAGTGCCCATTATCGAAGCCGCGTTGCCACGCTGAATCGCCAACGAAATCCGCTGCACAAGGTAGGAGCCAGAACATGGACCCAATCCATTTTCCCGCAGACGACGACCCACTTCGCCAATGAACACCCTGCCCTATTTATAATTGAATATTAAATATGACTTAGTTACTCGTATACCTGATTCAAAACAAGCAGCTCCATCTTTCAGCACCAAACACTCTTGCCTGTCAGTGAGCGGAGGCAGTTCTCTTCCATAGTCGTTAAAGACCTTCAGGGTGCCACCAGGACCTCTTAATGTTGACAACTTTTCTTCTGAGTTCCCGTAGAGATGAGAGAGGTCTAGATAATGGGTTACTCCGTTCATCTGAAATTATGAGCAGGTTATATTATCAGATTAATGACATCCTGGCTAGGCATTGTCTATTTCTGCAGAGGTAAAATAATGTTTGCTTGTTGTATTCTAGCTGATGGAAAGTGAACACTGCCGGCCTGACCCGGGAGGCGGGAGGCGGCCTAGTTATAGGTGTAGGCTTGTTTCTTGAAGGTGACATACCCATGACAAACTCTAGAAGTGGGCCAAAACAAATAGTGGAAAATAAGCAACAATACCACTTTGCATAGAATCATTTATTTTCCTTTTTTTTATTTATTATCTGTTTTAAAAAATCATAGTCATCTTGGCGTTGATATCTAGATTGCGCTATAGCGCTCGTGGACCCGTGGTACCCGGGATGCGCCTTGATCATGATCCAGGATTTGGCAGATCAATTAATTACAGAGGAGCGACTGCCAACTGGCCTCCGTGCCTCTGAACAGGGGAATCTGATTGAAACATGGCTGCATAATTAGTCGCCTGAGTCTGCAGGTTTCTGAGCATCGGTTAGTGTTCAACTCAGATAAAGTCATTGGTACATGGTGGGACTGGGGATTGCACTCGGTCGAGTCGGACCCCTTAACCATTAAGGCTATCGACGCTGTAATAAATGAAATGTAAATGTTTGTTGCACCCACTACACTTACTTGTTTAGCGTATCCCACGGAGCAATCAATGGCTGGCGCAAGTTGAGTTCTGACGAAGTTGAGGCATTTCTGTCTGTACAGGCCATAGAAAGGGTCGTCGGGGGGAGCAACAATTGCTGCGCAGGCCCAGTGCTGCAGTTCTTGTGGTAAGAAGTCTTCTCCGTCGTTTGAGCAGCACGATATTGCGCTGCCATTACCTGATCAGTAACAGGAATCTTTAAAGTGTTTTTTAATGTGGACCGGCTAGGCTATTGGTGGCTTTGGTAGTTTAAGTATTTGCTGCAAGAGCTATACGTCTCGGGGTTTTAGAGGCAGACGGTGAATTCGTGGTGTTTGTAGAAAACAATGACCACGTTCCATCGACGTTTGTCTACCGATCGATTTTTGAACTCACCAATAGTGAAAGCTACTCCAGAGCTGATGTCATGAACGATGAATTGGCCAAACTGCATGAACATGAGGTTGTGAGTGGGGCTCAGGTGGCTGCCTTCGAGCAGCAACGTGCTGCTAACAGCTCGCGGAGATGGCAGCGGTAGACCAGAGCTGGACATCTTCATTGCCCAGATGCCTGTAAAAGACAGGGCGTGTACATTTTTTATAAAAAATCCATGCATGATGGAGCATGCCTGTTTAGGCCAGGTTACCCTATTTCACTCTAGCCTTGAATGATCAAGGCATGCAACGTGTTCCAATGTTAAGGGAAATAAGTCAAACCCATCCCTCTTCATTAAAGATCAAGAAGACTATTGAACGACTCCTCCAAATTCCAGGTCCTTAGGTCACAGTTGCTAACAATCGATAGCAGTTGCTATAAGCCAATCGGCATCAGCTCACCATCACTGTAGTCTGGTGGTAACAGTCTCTCGAAGCCGGTATGCACGGCGCCCCAGGACGGAGTGGCAAGGTTGTTGCACTCCCCGCCGACGCTGCGGTAGGGGCTGGGCGGGGCGGGGCACGCAGGCGGCGGGGGGCAGAACGGACCTGTAAGGAAATGATCATTATCATAATCGTATCAGCCGAAAGACTCCCACTGCAGGGCATAGGCTGGAGGTTGTGGGTGCCGGTCCTGTATTATTCGCATCCAGATATTCCGTGCGACCTTTAGTAGGCCGTCTGTCCACCTAGCGGGAGGCCTACTCAAAGGAAATTTTATTAAATAGTAAGACTAAAGAGTACTTTAGGAAATCAAACCCTTTTCTAAAAACACTATATTTTAGAAGCCCAAAATTTTATCACGCGCACTGCGTTCGTTTTCAGTAGCTTCGTAGAGGTATTTCATTGTGAATGTGCAGAACAGCATACGCATGTGCTGTCGTCCGTGTAGCTTCACTTTGACAAATTTTCCTTGCATTTACCATCCTCTGCACGGAGTCTATTAAGAGATTTCCACAAGGGCCACGATAAGTCATGGTCCAGTGGAAGTTATTCTGCAGGTAGTAGAATTATCTCCCTCAGTGACTCTGGTGTGAAGGTCACATCTAACATCAGCCATTATTCGACTCCTTTAAATCTATATCTATAAACTGTAACTAATATGCTCACCAACGTAAAACAGGAGCAGCTAATACTTACCGTCAGCCTGTTTAGTGAAGCCCAGAGCCAAGTCGTCGTCTGTGAAGGCCTGGCGGCCCTTCAAGTGCTCGGCAGCGAACAGGTTGAGCAGCCCGCCGCGGCCGAGCGTGTCCGCCCGCGCGTCATATGTCACCATCGACTAGCGGAAGGTTAATTGTTTATTAAGGAGGCTCTATATGTTGGCCTAAACTCCACTGGACTTGGCCAATACGATAATGTAGAGGATGTATTAGTATTACGAATGCGGGTCAGGTGGCTTATTAGCAATCATCATGATCAGTAACAGGATGAACTCAAATGGATGTACCTATAGGTAAGCCTTCCACACTGTACAGCTTTCACACAGCACTCACAGTATGCTTCTATCTTGCACGTTTAATTTGTCCTCTGAACACCTTATTGCTATAGTGTAATAAATGAAAAATGTACCAAATGATGAGCATAGCTAGGCGCGGATTCGTTGACCACTGTGTTGCGGGGCTCCTGCAGCAGCTCATCGGCCTTCTTCATCCAGCCAGCCAGCTTCTGCCGCGAGTGGTGGTGGGCCGCCTTCAGGTCCTCGACGCTGGTCGCGGTGGAGGACCGCTGTTTGATGTCGGACTCGGCTATAGGACAGGGCAGTTGGGAGCTAAAGCAGGTGCGGTATAACGCGCGATATTATCACATGCGTTCTTGCGGTAATGCTTTCCACCCTTCCATACTGCTGCGTTTTTATCGAACTTTGTTTAAGTAGACAATTTGAAGTTTGTGTACGCTATAAAAAAATTACTATTCAATTTCTGCGTTATTATCGCAGAGGTGTGTAAGATCGCGTGTACAAAATGTACTCTGATATATCGCAAAAACCGAACGCATTTTTAGTATCTGTCTGGGAGATGCTTTACAGCTCAGTAGATTTACGTTGTATCGGAAGGGATACCATATAAGGACGACGTAGGTAATATCAGTGCCTCACTCGTACTATCACTCATTTCTGCACACACAGTTCCAAAAAACATTACATTACGAGTAACTTAGGCACCTATCATTTATGTTTGAAGTCGGTACCACAACAACCCTCCCCCTCCCCTTCCTTGACGAACATAACTTTGCTAGCACCAAGTCCAAAAATAAGTGATACCTAAGTTACTCGTACAGTACGAGTAACTTAGGTTAATAAGTTTATTTTATACTTACTTTTTGTGATTTGAATGCAGTTTTCTCTTTTTTTCACTCATGTTTAAGATCAAAACATACGAGTTTACAAACCAACCTGCATGCCCACTGCCAGTATAGCAGCACACGCCGATCGCGCCGCGCAGGTGGCACTCGATGCTGCTCCCGCGCACGTGCGCCGGGCACTGCACGCGCGGCACGCAGCGCCCGTCGCGGGGGCACACGGCGCATGCGCGGGTTGGGTGCACGTGCGCTGCGGGCGTGGCGTTACGAGCATTTACGAGTAGTTTAACAGTTATCTAACACCCATAACACCCATAAGCAAAGCTTAATTTAGGGCTAGCTGGCGCTGTGTGAATTTGTCCTAGCTTACTTATTTATTTTTAAGGACGTCTGTCTTTCCGTGCACAGTTTTACTATCAGCTGCTGAGCGAACACACACGTCGAGTGAATTAGTATGGTTAATCACGCCGACAAAGTTGTATAAGGAAATCTTTGACAAGTATATTTTTGGGTACCTCCTCTACACGTAAAGTGGGGGTAAAACTATCACAGCTAAAATGTAGTTTAGGGTAACATTTCATACAAATTGTTATCAAAGCAGTTTAAACGAGATGCATTTTGTAACTATGTTGTATCAAAGAGCATTTTTATACGAAAACCTACCCTGCACGTAGCTCGTCAGTCTCTTTTTATTCTAATAAAAAATCAAGCCCCTGACTCAGTAAAAAGAGAAAACTAGGTACCTATGTTAACTTCCGGACCGTACAAGCCTCAGTAACTCAGTGCGTAGACTTAACATCGGAGCGTATACTATAATATTATTATTATAATACATCAACAATCAACTGTATTTGAGCCTGCTTCACATTAGTGGCAAGTTTAGCTAAAACCTGCAGGCTACACGCAAAAAATAAATTTTCTGGTCTATGAAGGGATTAGCCTCTAACAAAGACATTAGTCGCCTTTAGTGCAACCCGTATATCGAAGGTACCCGTATATACGGTAGACCCGTATACCGTATATCATATATCGAAATATAATGCAATTCTCTAATTTGCAGGACAACCTAGAAAACTGTGTCTAACGTCCAAAGAGGAGGGATCACGGTAGACAGGCCGAAGTCCTAGACGCTGATGGGATCAAACTCGCTCAACACCAAACACCTTGGTCTGTGTTATCCACATTGCCGAGGACAGGACAAGATGGCGCCGAATAGTCCACGATGTGCTTCGGCGGGGTCACGACCCTCAGTATTGAGGAGATGCGACGCAAGGAGGAGGAGGAGAGAGGAGGAGGTACTAGCAAGTATATCATCTCAGCTCTATAAAAGAAATACACGTTTTCCAACGTTTTTTAACCCCCGACGTAAAAAGAGAGGTGTTACCTATAACTTAGACGTATGTGTGTATGTGTATCTGTCTCTCTGTAGCATCGTGGCTCTCGGGCCGATTTAGATGCGGTTTTATTTATTTGAATGCCAGTGTTTCTTCGCTTTGTTTAATAAAAATCGGTTTAGTAGTTCAGGAAATATTTTAGTACTTATATACATACTTGGTCGAGGTTGCCCGACGTTTTCCTTTAGTTACTTTATACTATTTTAAAATCTATAAACTGAATTTTCTACTCACAATTAACTATCAAGTGATAACCGCAAGGTAGGCTCTTTTTTTGTTGTATGGCAGACAAACAGGCAAGCGGGCCACCTGATGGAAAGTGGTTACCGCCGCCTATGGACTTTAGCAACACCAGGGGAGTCACCAATGCGTTGCGCGCCTCTGAAGACATCTAGTCTAAGAGCCCACGACACTAAACCTAGTTCGATAAGACTACCGGATGAGATATATATAATTAGTCACGTCATTAATGGGGGAACACGAAATGGCGATGCTGCAATGCAAAAAACTGGCAGCGACATAAAAAAAAAAAAAAATTATTAAATCCGGTTTCTAATATGATAAGACTCCCAATTTTTATTTGATCCTCGAAATAGGGGAGTGATAGGACTATACGAAAATGCAGTGCTGCAAGCCCCCTTGACTGGTCTAATCAGTGGCAGCATGATAAGCGACGCCTCGTATCTAGGTATCTAGTATGATCGATCTCCTCAAAAAACCCAAGCTCATCCGAAAGTTTATCAATTTCTGTGTAAGAAAAACCACTGCTGCATTTTCCAAAGAGTGGGAAAGTGGTTGCTGCAGCGATTGAAGGTCGCCGTCCGCGCGGCTGCATTCGGCGTTTCAATTTAGTCTGCCAGGTTTTTTGCATTGCAGCATCGCCATTTCGTGTTCCCCCATTAATGACGTGACTAATTATATATATATCTCATCCGGTAGTCTTATCGAACTAGGTTTAGTGTCGTGGGCTCTCCTACTAATCTCTAATATACCTCTTACTTAAACTTACCGTTCACCCCATGGCCTGCGGACAATTTCCTCGAACTGGTACCATGTGCTTGGCTCACAACCTCACTTATTGGGCACACTACAACCACATACACAAAAATGTGCAAACAAAGCAATAGGCAATTCATTTTTACTTAAATAATTACTCTTTTTCCTAATAATTAATTGAAATTCGTGGTGAAAGCCTGGGCATGATCCCCGCGCGACCTAGCTCGGGTTGAGTATGGAGTAAAATGAACGAGACAGATAGATTCGATGTCAGAAGTGCTGATTACTGTTGAAACATTTTGTGCCTACCTACATTTTGAAATCAAATGCCGTGTTGAGGCTTTTATTTAAAAGCGTGCCTACCTCCTTTAAAATGTAAGATAATGTAAATATCGCCGGCTTACTAGGTATATACTAGCGTACTCTACTGGAGCGCCGGTGACCTAATGGTTAAAGGGTCAGAGTCTGACCCATAGATGATGATAGTTGACAGATGATAAATTAAAAATATATTGATAAAACTGTAAATTAACGCGTTTGTATGGATCTACGAAGGTAAATGAAAGTAAATGTATTTATAATTGTGCTAAAATTGGATAAATACGATTTTTTAAAAACAACCTTTGACCATTTTTGTTGTTCGTTTTTTACTTATTTCATAAATCAAAAACGATTACAAAATCGTAATATTTCTCTAACAGATGCCAAGGCGTCGTTGCTTGATGATTAAACCGTAAAAATAGGAAAGAAGCTGTGCCGATTTTTTGCTTTCCAAAAGATGTCATTCTATTAAACAAATGGACTTCTGCTATTCTCCAAGCATGCTGGAGATCGGTGGGAACCGAATGATCCTTTGTATGCAGCAAACATTTTCGCATTGTGTAAGTTGTCACAACTACTTTAAACCACGATCTTTGATTATCCACGATGATGGAAGCGTTGAAATAGTAGATAGGTACAATAAATAAGTAAGTAGTTCGTTTTTAAATACTTAGGTACTTAAATAAAACTGTTTAAAATGTTTTATACCTAATATTTAATAAATTGGACAATATTTTGGCTTGCATAGATTATTTTATTTCATAATAGGTTTTGGATGCAAATGCGCCCGTATAAAATTTCTGCTATAACGTTCCGGACCCGTTCCCGCAGGAATCACATTAAATATCGGGATAAATTATAGCATATGTATTATTCGGGGCTATATGCTATATAACCGTCAAATTTCATTAAAATCCGTTCTATAGTTTTTGCGTGAAGGAGTAACAAACATCCATTACGTACAAAACCAAACATACATTATATGTATTTCGCATTTATAATATTAGGATATTAGAATTGCAAGTAGGTAGATAGGTAAATAGTACAGGAATCTATTCAATTTTATATTATCTAACTAATGCATATACTTATTAATATTTGATCACTTAAATAACTAATAACATTAAACGACGGCGACCGCGATGATAGTTTTACAGTAATTTTCAGGTTCACTAAAATTAAAAAATGCGACGTTGTCAAACTTCTGCGCATGGCTTGTAAGATGAAGGAGGCTATGGTCAGACTCGTAAGCGAGAGGTCCCGCGTTCGGATCCCAGTGCCGCCATATTTAAATGACTCTTTTCTGTATTATGTATATGTTAATCACTAACCGATGTTATTACGATGAGGGAAAACATAGTGATGAAACATTCAGGCGACTGAATATGTAACCATGAACCAACTTGGTCAGATACCCCTGTTAACCGTCGCTCCACTGTAATTACCTGATCTGCCACTTCCTGGATCATGGTCAAGGCGGACCCCGCGCTCTCGCGCACGAGATCACGACCAAGATGATTATATACTAGGCATTGTAGGTGATACCTAGCTTCCACCAGCGGCTTCGAATGTGTCAAAACAAGTAATGAAAGTCAATCTTATAAATTACCGTGTTTATTTTACTTAACATACCTATACGCATATACTTATAAAATTAATTGTACAAATTTTAGCAATTGGCGGACTTAGAGCTATTGAGGCGATTCAAATCATTTTATAAGTACACATACCTAAACTAAATATTTGGTCAAAACCTAAGTACAATACAGTATAAATCATCACAGTCGGTTCCCAACAAACTTAAATTCGTTAAAATTTTACTAACAAGTTCAAACGTCACTGCAAGAAATGAATTGTCGCTATTTAATAAGTTACATGAATCATTTTCAAGTCTCCGGGCATTTTTTCTGTGTCGTTTTCTTCTCTCCCGGCAAAAGGAATCCAATGAAACCACCAGCTGCAATGAAAAATTTACGTTTTTAATTTTATAGATAATTATAGTGTAAACATGATGCAATCTGGTCAGGTTCCCCTGTCAGGATCACGGAGGTCAGATGGCAGTCGTTCCACTGTAATTACCTGAACTTCCAAATCTTTGATCACGGTCAAGGCGGACCTCGGGCACTTGCGCACATTACACTAATGCCAAGTGACATTAATGCCAAGATGACCAGATGACCAAAAATACTGTCAGAATCTCTTCTGTTTCTTCTATATTCATATTGCTTCTCAAGCATCATCATGGAGTTCTTCAAGAAAGGGGTGAAAAGGTTTTATGGGGTCGGCAACGCGTGGGTGATGCCCTAAGTATTGCAAACGTCCATAGGCTGCGGTGACTGATAACCATCAGACTGGCCATAAGCTTGTTTGCCACCTTAATGGTATAAAAAAAATATTGAAGCCATAAATCAACGACAACAAAAGAGAAGAAATATTCACCGATAGTGATGCTCCCGAAGATGTAGAAGGAGCTCTCGCAGTTTGTGTCGAGGAGTTTCTTCAGGATGTTGATGCCGAGCACCGCGCTGCCGCGGCCCACCATCAGCGTGAGGCAGACGCCCATGGCCCTGGAGGTAGAACAAAATAAGATAAATATTTAAGAGAGGTAGGGGCTGGCGCAGTATATATCCTGTTCGAATTGGGGCCGCCTGACTGTACAAGTGCCTCAAGATTACAGAATACTGCAAAAAAATAGTACTAGATACTTTATTATAATTATATTTAACTTCACTTGTCCTGGTATCTTGCAAGCCTAATTTGATCCACTTCCCAGCGTTCAATTAAGCTGTTTGGCAATGACAATGCATTAATAACGTATCGGGGATCTGATCTGATAATGGAGTCGAAAGATAGTTATAGGAACTAATGAACGCAACAACATATTGGTCCCCATCGTGTTTGGGCTCTTAAGAATAGTCTTGATGAGTACTGTACCGCGCGATAATAACTTCCTATTGCATTTAAGAACTTAAAGGTAACTGTATTTCTGCCAGTAAGTACTTGGGACCTCCAACTGCTCTATGAAAAACCGTGTCTTTGGCAGTGAAAACTCGACTCCCAGAACTTGTCCTGGGTTTTGAGAGGTTGGCAACGCAGTGATATCCCTGATTTTGCTTAATCCATATACAGCTATGACCACTTTCCATCACGTGACCCGCTTGCTTGTTTGTCTACCGATGGTGATATCACTCACTTTACATAAGTCGGGAACAGATCCACGCTGAAGGTGGACAGGTAGCCGAAGTTGAGGACCCCGCCGACGTAGACCACCATCAGGCCAGCCGTGGCTGCCCATGCCGTGCACGCGTTCACGCTTAGCGCGCAAATACCGCTTATCAGCTGCGAAGAGGAATAAGAATTGGTTAAGTTTCGAGTCATTGAGGTTAGAAGTTATCGATTGAACCACGATTGGATAAACTTTGGGTCGTCCAGCGCGTTGGGGCGCTAAACGGGCGACTGGTATTAAGATTACAGTCTGATATATCCAAATTTTTAGGTACCTAGATCAGTACTCTTACTATTTTTTTACATTTTTGTTGGTTTGTTCAGAGCTTCTGAGACATGAGCATGTTTGCAAGTTACTTACCGCATTTTTCAATAGCTAACTCTCACCTGTATGCCAATCAGCAGCGTCTTCCTGCCCAATAGAGGCTGCAAACCCGCAAGCACCACGTTCACAGAAGCCAGGATCATGTTCATTCCGAACATTAACGTCATCGCAGACTGGTTCAGAGTGCAGCCGCTGGGCTGAAACCGAGGTAGAGGTAGTACATAAATAAATAATAAAATAAATAAATTATTATTATTTTAGTCTTGTAAAATACATTACAATGTTAGATACATCTAGTAAATCACATAAAAGGTAAAAAATAAGTTCTAATTATTTTTTCATGACAAGCTTTTCTCGCGCTTACATTTTTATTATAATTTTTATATAGGTATAAAATTTCAGCTCAATGGGATACCAACAGATGGTCAAAAAATGGTTAGCAAATGACAGACAATTTACATACGAGCAGTGCAAGGTAAATAAAAACTTTAAATAACGTAATTTGCCTCAACTAGAATATAATCCCTGTATTTCAGGCGAAAATTACAGATCTTAATTTACCATAGAACTACATTTGAAATAATCTCAAACAAAAAACATGATATACTACCACATATATATTACATCATAACGTTGTACAAAATATGACTAAAAAAATTAATTAACATACAAACTAATAAATTAAATTGGAAAGTAATATAAGTTTATTAAGTAGGTACTACTACCTGTATTTGCGTCAGTAGCAACATTTTAAAATAGTTAATTTAAACAAAAATTTGCGTAGGTTTGCTTTCAATTCAAGGTTAGGTTAGGTTAGGTTAGGTTAGTTGCAGGTTAGGCACAGTTGCATCGTTTATTGCCACAAACATTTCACATGTAGATAATTAATTTGTTGTAAAAATTAATTAATTAAAGTTGAAACTAATGACAATGCCTATATTTTAGAGGTGTTTAGCACCTTAATAATCTATAGTATAATACCTAGATAATAATTTTTTAGTAACAATTAATATATATATTAAAGTTAAAACTAATGACAATGTATTTTAGCGGTTTTAGGCGCCATCATAATTTATAGTTTCTGGTCGGACATTAGCTTAGCGAGGCACTCAGCGTCTTACGTTTTATGATTTTTCGGCTTTTTGCACATTTTGGTAAAGAGAAAACCGCATCCAAATCGATCCACCCGTTCGTGACCGACGATGCCACAGAGCCACAAATACATACGTCAAGCTCATGACACCACACATTTAAAACTTATAACACCCATCTTTTTCGTCGGGGGTTACAAAAGACATAAAAAACTTGCATGTGAAATTAAAAAGGTTTTTGTGAAACAGAATAGTGAAAACAAAATAAAAACCCACCTCGTCATGTGATGAGTCATTCTGCGAAGATCTCAGCATTTCACAAAAAGTCAGTCCGGTTTCACCCTTCTCCAAACTCTTCATGAATCCATCTATCATGTATGGGAGCCATACAGCAAATGGGTTTAGACTGAAAGAAAAAATCTCAAGTTTAGGTATTTAATATAAGAATTAAGAACTAGCATTTGCCCGCGATTTCGTCCCCATATAGTTCGTTTATTACGTTCCGGAACCACATTGAATTTCGGGATAAATTATAGCCTATGTGCTATTCTGGTCAATAAGTTGCTATATTGCCAAATTTCATAAAAATTCGTAACAAACATCCAAACATCAATCCATCCTTATAAAATTCTTCCCGCTCCTCTCGAGTCGAATGGTTTTCAATTTCAATTTTCATCAAATAGATTATAAACACGAGGCCTGTCGAATTCTTTAATATAGATTCAAATAGGTTATCCCGCTATCAACCTCTTAAAAACGAAGAACTTACAAGTACATACATTCGATCTTAGTACCGAAGATAGGGGCTAATTAAATTTTCATACCATTATTAGATTCAACATGATTGTCCGAAGATACTCACCAGAAATAAACAGTGATGAAGATTACAGATAATAGTAAAGTCTTGGATAGCAATGGCGGCCGCAGAAGCGGAGTGGTCTGCATAACTATCGACGCCCACATACCCTTCGCTACAGGGACGCTGTCCTCGTCTAAAGTCACATGTTCTACCTGTAGGAGAAAGAAATAGTTTAAGATAAATAGCTTTATTAAAAAAGCTTTACTCGACTTCGTCCGCGTAACATTTTCTGTTAGTTTTAAAATAAAAAGTATCGTATGTATTTCCCCAGGTTACCTTCAATCTCAAAGCTAAGAAGTGATCTTTCGGATTTTAATTAGTTTCACTGATTAGAATAAAATTTTAATATTTGATTGTAGTTTGTTCATAATTGCTCATCATTATCATCTGAGCCGTCGATCCCGGCTGCCAAGGTCCACTTTCTCGCTCTTTCTTCTCCACTCTGCCCGGTCTTCGACATCCTCACGTCGTAAGCCATTGACTCTCGCATCCGGCTCGGTGATATCAAGCCATCGCTTCTTGGGTCCATCTTGGGCCTTCTTTCTTGTTAGGTACTTATTTCCCACGTATCACGCTTATGTGCTCAAAATTTAGTAAATTTTTAGAAAAAAACAAAACTTTTGTATATAACTGGTACCGAACACTAGCAACGAACTTATCCAAATTTTATACTAAACAAAATTTAAGCTATTTTGATCAATTTTCAGGCAACTTCCGGTTAAATTAATTGTTAATATACCCATGTACAAACAACTTGTTCCATTACTTATTGTGAAACATATGATTTATTGTTTACATACATTTGATAACGCTGATTGAGATTATTTGTTCATCGCTCTACGTTTGACCTTAAGAAAAACAACTCCATAAATCACTGCATGATTATCATGAGCTTACTTACATTATTTATGTTACTATTACGTCTTTATAATAATGTTATCTATAACATTCAATGAGTGAATGGGTCTTCAGAGATTGGGAGTGCAGTACTCATTAATTTGTCATTTTATTACGTAATGCACATAACTGAAACAACTGTGAGTCAAAAACCTGACCAGCGCATTCGTTGACCCGCGTGTTGTGTATTCTAGAACGTTATAAGTAGGTTTGTAAAGTTTAACCATGGTTGTGTTGCTCTCGCGCCTGAGGGATCATGATCCAAGATTTGGCAGATTTGAGCTCCTTGACCCTGTTAACAGGGGAACCTGACCAGATTGGACCATGATGACATATTCAGTCGCCTGAATGCGCAGGTTTCCTCAAAGTATTTTCTCTCACAGTAAGAGCATCGCTTAGTGTTCAATATGTTAAGTGGTTGCCGTATTGTGTCCGGTATTAGCATCAACCCCTTAGAACAGAAAATAGGCAGTAGCTATTACTGTTTATTAATTTAAACACCCTACCTGAAGGCAATGGAAAGGGCTTTGCTCGGAGTTATTGCGATATCAAAATAAATAAATATTAAATAAATATTCGTGGACAAATTCACACAGCGCCATCTAGCCCCAAACTAAGCAAAGCTTGTGCTATGGGTGCTAGATAACTGATAGAACTATATATAGAAGATAACTGACTGATAGATCAGAACCAAGGTCATGGACGTAGCCCGAAGGATTATTAGGCTCAAGTTGCAGTGGTATACCTCGCTGAACAGATGGCCTATGGGGCAGTAAAGTTCTTATGTGGCATCCACGTACCGGAAGAAGCAGCATTTAAATACCATCCACAAGGTGGACCAACGACCTGGTAGTAAAGATCTCAGGTACCAACTGGATGCGGAAGGCACAAGACTAGCCTTTGTGGAGATCTATGAGGGAAGTTTATGATATGATGAAGATGACGATGATGATTTTGAACGATCTTCCGCAAGCAGGAATTGCCATCAAGGTACAACACCGGCTAAAGTGTTGGATGGCCAGCGGTGGTATATTATAGCCTATTTATATATGATGATTGTGAATTAAGCTCACCTTATAGTTATCTGCAGAGCATCCAGTATTGATCACGTAGATTTTCTTTAAGACTTCCAAAGCCTTTTCCTGTTCTCCGATGTTGACCAGAAATTTTGGGCTCTCGAGGCCGAAATAGATTGCAATACTCGCCACCAAGCACGGGAGAGAGTAAATCATATTCAGTAAGCGCCAGGAGTTGAATTGGATGTCCAGTACAGGAATGTGATAGGAGAAAGTGAGAGGGAGGATAGGAATCGTTAATGCTGGAAAAAGAGACAAGAATTAATGCGAGTTAAGAAGAGTTAATGATGGAAAAATAAATTCAGTTTTCTATATTTCATTATTAATTCATTCCTTAATGAGGTAAGTAAATAAAGACACGAGTGTTTGATTAGCACGAAATTATTTTGTAGAATAAATAGTAGCTATTTGCGTCGTTATCAAGCCAAAAGTCCCCTATTTAAATATAGAAGTCTTTGTATTCAACATTACATTAAACTGTATTTGAGATGTTACAACATTTTTGGTGCTGATAAATGAGAACTAGAACAAGAAATAAACGTAAAATAGGCTCACGTAGAGATAAAATTATTTGTTTTTAACTTTACCAGCAAACACATATTTTATAATCAACGCTGGTACACAGTAAGTATTAGCATTAGTATTCTGTGCTTAGACATACCTGCCAAAGAACCAGACGAAACCAGAAATATAGAAGTCGTCATCAAAATTAATGTGAATCTTCTATGTAACGGAGTGCATTCGCTCATATATGTCAAAGACAATCCATATACACCGGCCATGCTGAAATGAAAGAACTTAAGGTTAGCTTAAGTTTAGGCATCGACATCTACTTTGCCCATAATGTTTGAAAAGACCTGTTAAATTTTCTTCTTTGTAATTTTGTGTGTAATAAAAAGTATATATATCTATCTATCTATCACTTTTGATGTTTAAACAAACCGATGCCGATGAAATAAGGCTGAGAAACATTTCGACAAAACATTCCTCTTTTAGAGCTCTGTCATTTCTGCGAGTTGATCGCAAGGCTACCATCATGAACCATCCATCCATACACTCGCAAATACCTTCGAAAGGGCTCTTTACACCAGGAATTATAAACAAAGGACTGGAATCCAGACTTACGAAGACGAAGACAAGAACTTCAGTATGCAGAAGACGATCCAGTTTGGTGATAAGGTCGCGCTCATGCCGGTCACGAAGCCAAGAGCCAGCGAGGCCAACAGTATCTTCCGACGGCCCCTGGTGTCAGCTAGGTACCCCCATACGTTCGAGGCGGTTAAAATACCTGAGAATATAATATTTTGTTAGTCAATTAGAAAAAAATCAATTTTAGGTGTCATAGACATATAGCTATTGTTGGTTCAGATATCTCTAATCTCGGGAACTGTGAATCTTTAGAACGTAATTAGGGGTTCCCAAACTACGCGTCGTGAAGCCTTCGGTCGTCGCGAGAGTATTAAAATGTCCCATATTCATTTAGACAAAGACGCGAGAGTATTAAAATGTATGTCGCGGAAAACGAGCGACTATCCGTATTTTCGATAGGTATGTAGGTATCATCATCATCATCTTCTTTTTCCAAACAGTCAGTTTCGGCTTCTACCAGGATCCGCTTTCCGACTCAATATTTTTCATTTCGCCCGGTTTTGGGCATATTCGCTTCGTAAGGCTCTTGCGTCCGACTCGGCGATGTCGATCCATCGCTTCTTGGGCCTTCCGCGGGACCTCTTTCCTGATACCGGCAGTTTTCGTTAACCGTATATAGGAAAACCGATGTAATCTTACCAAACAAAGACATGCCAGCCATGACTCCCTGATTGGCGCTGGTGGTCTGCAACTCGCAGGCACTCGCCGGCACCAAGTACGCCACTGACATGGTCTCGTAGGCCATCGCCATTATCATGATACTCGTGAGCATTACGTTTATTACATTGTAACGCCCAAAGCCTGTGGATAAAGAAATTACACGTGTAAAAGGGAATCATTTTCAATAGATATTCTAGTAGCGACTCGCCTGCGTACGAGTGTTTTCGGGGTTTCTCAATATTAAACATGTTTCACATATAAACCTTCCGAAAGATATACTCTAAATGATAGTGAAAACCGCGTCAGAATCTGTTACGTGGTTAGAGGAAATACAGACAGACGGAAAAGTGTAAGCTTTATTTTGTACCTTTTAAGGAAAGGATAAGGACAAACAAACAGGTATCACACCTGATGGAAATCTATAACTTTCGCCCATAAGAGCTATGATTCACTCGAAGACACAGGTCTGGCATTTTCCGCCAAAAAGAATCCTTTTGTCATGGTACCATAGTTCCAAAGGAACACTCATTTCCATCTCAAAAAGTATCGGGATCGTTAGAGTCGTTGATATCGAACAGTGTGCAGTCACCTGGTCGACGATCCCATACTAACAAGCCTGTTAGAACCACTTGCTGACCGAAGGGACTTTGGCTCCCTGTGTGTGTTCCACCGGCTGCACGATGGAAAGCGTTCTGAGGAACGATTTGATCTGGAGTCCACAGCACAATTCCGCCATCGCACCGCCCGCCGCGGGCAGGGTAATCACCCCCTATTACCTAGTGGTGTCCACGCGAAGATTTGAAAAAAAAATTCTCGCTCGTACGATTCGGATGTGGAATGAGCTCCCAGCCAGTGTTTCCCTTTAGGTTAGGTTGGACCTCAGAGTAAAGATATATACTATACAATTCGTTGCGCGAACACATGCAAATCGATCGTGAATATAACAAAAGCGCAGAATCGCGTGTGTTGCGTCAATTAGTTGCATAATTGCGAAAAATGTATACGCAGGTGGTTGACAACATCTCGTCACATCTAGTATATAATAGGAGGGTAAATTCTTATGTTTATACAGACTAAACTTGATTCTAACAACAAAATATAGAACGTTCTTAGTCAATAAAATGAGCAATCAGCTGGAGTTTCTTTAATATCTACGCATCAATTTCAGACGCATGAAGAATCGCGGTCATCGAAGAATTGTACCAATTAATGTGATAATGTCAGCGAAAACAAATTGTTGCGCAATGAATATTTGTGAAACACAGTTACGCACATCTTTAAATAGTACAATCAACGTCGCTGTTTTAGTGTGTCTGTTTCTCCGCTTAGTGACTTCTGTTGTTCCGAAGAAGTATATACGTAACGGATTTTAACACGGTTTAGAGATTTTTTCCGGAAAGTTTATATGTCGAATACATGTATATCATAGTAGAGAAAAGGCGAAATATCCGAGGGAGAATCGCTAATATAAAATATTACTAACAAATATTTGCGAGAAGTACTACTTCTCAACAGTGAGATGTGTCTATCCACTAATTTTACAAGTAATAGAGCTTTAGTGAAATTTCACAAGGTTACAACCATTCTCAGGGTCCTCACTCCAGCGTTTGTGAATGGACTTGGCAGTTGTGTGTAATTAATATTGTATAGAATAGCGGATAGGAAGGAACGCGTCTGTGTAAAATTTAAGACTATTAAAAATAGACTGTGTTAAATATAGACTGTGTGCGGAATCGACAATGTGTAGCATTGCGAATATGTTGAAAAGCGATTGTGCAGAACTTCGAAAAAATGACTATTTCTAATAAGCTAAGTACTTTAAAACAAAAACTCACCTGCCATAGTCAAAGCCTCTTCGAAGTTAACCTTCTCATGTTTACCTTCTACAACTTTAACACTATTCATTTTGCCTGTTATTAGAACTTCAGCGTATATCCGGAATTTTTACACATAAATATCGTCGACCGCACTATTTGCGCTCACCCGAAATTCTTTTATTAGTTTCCATTCAAACGACAGATTTGCGACTACTGGTTACCATCGCGGTTCGCCCTCCTTTATCAACAGCGAAGCTTACACAAGCAGCCGCACAATATGTCTAAGCGTTAATAAGCATTTAACCAGCTGAGTAATGTATGCATTGGCTGTTTGCGATAGTAAATTAGACTAATATGAATTGAGATTCAGGTGCTGTTTATCTAGACGTGACGGGACCCACTTTTTCCTCACGGGAAATGGTAATCTTTGTAATTATTACGTTAGAGATCTGTGGCTGGAGTTACATCTTTTTATGGTTGAACATTTTTTGGGACATATTTATCGGCCTTAAATTTAATTTAATATTGTAATTTTTTTGGTTTTTGCTTTCGTAATTGTTGGAGTGGACGTGTCTCTTCCCATATATCAGTATGTATTTATAGTATTTACGGTTCGGTTCTGTAGTTGAAGTATAATAAAGTTTTCTCTGTTTTCCTCCCCATTATACCTATCTTACTGTCGCTCCGCACCATTTTTCTTTTTCGATCGCAGTATTTCACGTTTGACTATGCACGCTGTCCTCAACTTATCCCATCCAGCATCCACCTGCAACCTTTCCCAAATCGCTCCTACTCCATCTGGCACTACCTCAGTTTCTGTAGTCCTGGAATCTGTTCTTCATAGCCGAGTGCTCCTACACTAAGCTTGTCGACTCGCGGTCTCCGCTTAAGAACTCGTTTAACCCAGCGGTTGTCGGGTTTTCTGTAGATATGGCCAGACAACTGCCACTACCGCTTACTATTTTGTGCGCTATGTCGGTAACTTTGGCTTTCTGTCGGATTAGTTTGTTGCGAATTTTTTCCTCCAGAGAGAATGCGAGAGGTACGAACAGGAGCGCAGCATTATGCTTGCTGGATTAGAGCGGAAGGAAGCGGGCCCGGTCTATTTCACGGTCCTTGTGTCCTCGGAGGTGAACTTCGCGAGGCTAAGAGAGTACGCATGGTACCGTATGAGGAGAATGGAGGAGGAATAGGAGCAGAAGAAGCGGTAGAGGAGGGAAGGAAGGAGGATGGGAGCGTGGGGTAGTAGAGAGTGTATTGTGACATTAGCCCGTTAAGGGAAAGTGCTTATGGACAACTGGTTTTGTTGGTGTCAAGATGTGCGCACGCCCAAAGAGCCACCGGCGACTAAGCGTGCGCATCACCTGTGATTAGATCTGACGCGGTCCGCATGACCGAGAGGACGATAGAACCTTAGGTGGCGGAGGGTACAGAGGGGCTCCGAGCATAGCTCTCTAAGCGACCTTGAACTGATGAACCAGTCGTAGATATCAGCATCATAAGTCATGGCAGTTAGAAATTAAAACTGGTTGAAGAATTTAATTGTGGTTTGATGACTTTGATTTTGTCCAGATTCATGTTGAGACATGTGAGGCTCAACTATGTACATAAATAAAATGCTTGTATAAATCCTGATAAATTCAAACTAAGTAGCTTCAGATATTAAGATAAATGCTCTATCAACACTAAAAAAATACCAAATGTAACGCAACATTACACCGTTATGATGAGTTGGTAAAATCTTATTTATCTAACATGACATCACAATTTCATTTAAACATTTTATATGACGTCTGTGAAGATAAGTTCGGTACTAACATATATTCGGTTAATCTCAATCATATTTTTGGTAAAAATCGTGGAAAAATACACGAGACTTGGGCCTAGAGCTGAACTTGAAAGTGAATCTTACCAGGACTAGCGCGGCTAACACCAGTGTGCCCGTGGTACAGCGTTTGTTTCCTTCTCTTAATACTAAGATGAAAGAGATAGCAGTATCTATGTCGCGCCTTTCCTCGCTTATCGCGCGCGAGAGCACACTTGTGCTAGCCGTGATTAGACAAAAGGCGAATTAGAAATGTTTTCATTTCTAAATTATATGTTTCTCGGTTTTAGCTTTTAGAATTTAATAATTGTTATTTTTGTAATTTTTTATAATTATTGTACACCCGAAAGGGTAACTGATGTAAACATGTAAACATTTATTTGTTAGCACAGTCTTAACAATAAAATTTTCTGATTCTGATTCTGATTCTGATTCATGGTGTCACTAATATTGGCCGAGAGTGATGATTTGAGGTATGCATGTGAACAGAAGGACAGCAGGACAAATAAAAAAGTTTACCTAATACAAAACTATATTTATTAAGGCAGTACTTATTTACAACAGTATTTTAGTTTTAACCCTTATTACAATACTAAAATACTACTTATAACAAAGTAATTCTTACATCGAAATACAATCACATTAATACTTAATTGAATTTTTTACTAGTCAGCGTATTCTACTTCTGACGTAAGTACTTGAGATTCTAATAATTGAGGGAAAAGAGGGAAAGCAATTGAGACCTACCTAAATTATTCGGATTTTGTAGCATGCTGCATCTCATTCATTACATTACACATCTAGTCATGATTAAAGAAAAGATACTGAAAAATGCCTTAGACCCTGAAAGCTCCCTCACCAAAAAATCCACCATATAGTTTTCGTTATATTATTTTTTTTATTACAATGAATGCCACAACACTGTAATTTTGCAATACAATTACATTGAACACAAAAAAACGATAAATAAAAAACCGGAAACAATTTTTGGGTTCCTAGTGGCATTTTTCGTGGGCATCCAGCGTAAATGGACCCAGCATAATGTTGTGGCCGCTTGCTGCGAACCACAACGCGATTCAATATCAAGGTGTCCGCTGTAGTTCATAAACGTAAAGTTTATGGGCAATGTGCATAGGGAAGAGATGAACACATCTGGACATGATTAAGGAAAACTAACAATTAAAATTAATGAGTCCAATTGAAGCAATTGATCGCGTTCCTTACATGACAACAATTTCAGTTCATTAAAATGCTTGCTTCAAGTCCAAGGAATTTCTTAGGGTTTTAATAACATTATACAAGTTTACAGTCAGTACAGATGGAGGCATGGAGCCTCGAACATTGCTTCGTATCAATTTCAATTGAGTTATTTATTTTATTTGCCAACGTATTTACACTTTTACAATTAAAATTTTTGGTTACCCTTGAACACATATAGGTACCAATAACAAACAAAAAAAAACTTACTTAACCTGAATTTAAGGTAAAAAATTTGCCCCCTAAAAAACAGGTTTAGATTGCGGAAAAGTGCCCAGAAAGCTGGCCGCGTTGCCCCGTTGGATAGCGAGGCTTATAGAAATAGAAATAGAAATAGAAATATTTACGCTGACCCAAGTAGTCAAGCCAGCCAGTCCTTATTTTTTTTTATACCACACAGGTGGAAAACAAGCTTACGGCCTTGCCTGATAGTAAGCAAGAATATAAGAAATATGCGCCTGGTCCCCACGGCCCAAGGGATTTCACTCCAAATGGCGCGAATATATGTAGTCACCACTTAGACAAAAGATGATTTAAATTATCTAATACAAGAATATTAAACTTCCTCATGAATTCGCTGGGCTGTTTGCAGGCGCGACTTTGGAATCGGGCGGCAAGAAAATGGTTGCCACCAAAGCCACTGAAACAAGGTTAATAATTGTTAAATATATCTATCGTCATACTTCATAAGACGACTTGCATCATAATTACGTTCAAAGGTCTGGAGGTAAAACAGCTTTATAATGCGTTCTCCCAGTGAACACATTGCGTTCAATCCGGCGTCATTATTGGTCAATTTATTCATTAGGACGGACGCGTAGTGGCGATCGCCACTCAAGTGTTGTCAGTTGCAACCGTGCACGTGCGCTTGCGCACATGTGTGTGAGACATCATAGTAACGTTTCTAAATAAATATGTAAATCGTATATACTAATCGTTTATACTAGACCTAAAAAGCCCAGAAAATCGACAGCAGCTGAGTATCTTAAACACAAACTTCAGAACTGATAGCCAGTAGTTCACGAATGTCGACCCATATCGCCCTCTACGAGATGAACGGACGAACTTCGCGCTCTACGAGATGAACGGACGAACTTCGCTCTCTACGAGATGAACGGACGAACTTCGCCCTCTACGAGATGAACGGACGAACTTGTAAAAGTAGTAAAAGCTGATGATATAATGGAGATTCTGCGGCAGAGATGATGATGATACTCGTACAAACATATACACACATACTTATCGTAACGCGTTTTTCCGGTAGACAAAGACCACATTTCCACTTGTTATGGTCCCGGCAAATCTCAATGATAATGATTATTATTACTTTTGAAAGTCTTCGGACGCCAACCCGCCTGCCACTCCTCCCTCGCTAAAGTGGAGGAGGCTCAAGACCGGAAATTGTATTTATTATTTTCTTTGGCACAAATTGACAAGCTAATCGCGGCGCCGACGGTGGCATGGGAGACTACGTATTGTTTTTATATTTCAAGTATTCATGCTTCCGTTATCTGTTATTGTAAATGTTATTGTGTCGTGGTGTGCTATGTGTAATTAATGTCTTTTCTTTCTTTCTTAATCTTATTTTGTTGGTTAAATAATACAGAGATAGGTGCATATCATGTATTTTATGGATCGTGACATTAAGACCTTTAAAGCAATTCTGTCGTGTTAATTGTTGACTTTGAGCCGTAATTACTATTATTAGTGCTATGGAAGCACTGCAAGCTTGCCTGTTCGGTGCTGTCTCTTAAATTGGTAAATTCATTCCAATTCGCTTTTTGAAATGAATGAACCGTTTAAGAAGTTTGAAATAAAACTATTCACCATTCGTATTCATCATTCGTAGTTCTGTGTTTCGGCCCGAGAAAGTCCGGAAAAGCGCGTGATGGTTTGTACCTATGTATGTATGTATGTATGTATGTATGTATGTATGTATGTATGTATGTATGTATGAGAAAGCATCAGTCAAATATCAGTTGATATCTGTTTGGATTACCGCTATAAATCCTGATTGTACTTCTCGACGCAAAAGGAGATGGTATTAGGCCACACCAGGACCAGTGCAGTGCAGTTTTAGGACCAGTGCTGGCAAGTGCCGATCAGTGCCATACCGATCAGTACCGTGTCATGCTATCCCCATACATCAGTGGATCAGTAACGTATCCATCAGTGTCAGTGAAATTGTAGCATACATTTTGTACCTACGACACTGTCCTTACACATTGTCACTGATGGATGCGGTACTGATCGGCACGTGTCAGCACTGATGTGTGTGGATAGGCCTTTTAAGTGTCAATCTGTTTATCGGTCAGTGTGTCTATCTGTCGTATCGAACGAATTAGCAGATTTCAATGAGGTTTTTTGTATAATTAAAAAAATTAAATATAAACGCAACGATTCGGTTCGAGCCGAATAATAATATACCGTCACGGAAAGACAATCAGCGTCCGAGCGTATTCAACTAGTCGATTCTTAATTAAAATCGGGTAAGCAGTTTTAGGTAGCATGTGATTTGAGTATATGTCGGCTAGGCTATTTGTAGTCAGGTAAACCGGCTTGACGCATAGTGATACTCACGAGCAACAAGCCCGGCCCAGAAATAGAATGTGCCGGCGCAGTGCTCCGCAAACACTGCGCCGACGCCGTTGATTCCGGCCAAGGACACCAACCTGGCCACCATCATGGCGAGACTGGTCACCATGCCCCTGTGGAGATAAGAATTCATATCACATCATCATCACCGATGCTCTTACGATGAGGGAAACCATCGTGATGAAACCTGCACATTCAGGCGACTGAACCATGATCCAATATGGTCAGGCTCCCCTGGTAGCAGGGTCACGGAGGTCAGATGGCAGTCGATCTGCTAAATCTGGGATCATGATCAAGGCGGACCCCGGGCCCTCGTGCGCGTGAGCACTACCGGGACGTTAACGCCAAGATGATTATTATTACATCATGTCGTCAATCCCGGTTGTGCTCCCGCTCTCGTTGTCCACATCGCCTGGTCTTCGGCATCTTTGATGATGAGTTTGTTGGCACACAAGTCATCCAGCAATAGCCCATGACAGTCCACTGCTGGACCTAATTCGCTTAACCCACCTAGGGTTGAAGATTTAAGTGTAAAAAACACACAACAGAAAAACGTTGCTAGACATTTTCTGGCATGAACTTCATCATCACAGCCCATACCGTCCACTGAAGGACTTAGGGCCTCTCCCACGAAAGAGGAGGTTATTGCCATAATCTCCACGCTTGGCAGGCGGGTTGGAGATCGCAGAGTTGTAAATAAAACAGTGGAAAACGTTGCAGCCCAATTTTCAGCCTACGGAGACTAGAAGTTTTGCATTTAAAATATTAATCGCCTTGTACGTGACCCACGAGAGTGGGCGCTTACATATAGTTACAGAATACGTTAATCTTGAAACACTATATTAAACTAACGATTTAGGCGTGAAAATATGCGCCGACCCCGGTAGATTAGATAATTATAAAGCCTTTTATGTACCTATGGCTGTATAAACTGAAACACAAAAACTTAAAATTTTACATCGAATCCCAAAAAAAACACTTGCCTATTATTGGTGGGATATAAGTCGACACAATATCCGGCAAGGCTCCCCATTCCCACAGCGGTGCACTGGATCATGGTGAAGATGATCAGGTTAGCCACTGGGTTTCGCACCAAGTCAGTCAGGATTAGGCAAACTCCAGAGACGACGAACAGGACTATGAGGAGGAGTCGTCTCCTGGAGGCGATGCCAGCAGCTGCCAAGTTTAAAGATACGAAGACCACGCCGAGACTGATACCGGAGAATATGGTGTTCTGGGATATTGTGTCGATGCAGCTATCCTGAAATTGGAAAAAATAAATATTTTGTAATCGGCTACTACTTTATAAAAATAAAAGCGACGTTTTTTGGGAAAAATATTGAATACGTAACAACTTTGATGATACTTATAATAAAATTATAATGATCATCTTGGCGTCAATATCCCGTTTGTGCTCCCGCGTGAAAGGGCCCGGGGTCCGCCTTTTCCATTATCCAGGATTTGGCATATTAGGTAGATACTTAATCAGCGACGACCATTGACCTCCGTGACCCTGTCAACAGGGGAACTTGACCAGTTGTTTAACTCCACAAATTTATCTGGCCCAATAACAGCGTCGCTGTTGTTAAAATGTAGTACTGCCGCCAAATGATATTTCAATTGGCGACACTCGGTACCTCCAGCTTACGGGTCGAGTCTGACCCGCTAGCCATTATTTCCCGAGGGCGCTCCATACAAACGAAGTTTGATAATATTTTTAATATTACACTATCATAACTATAAATTACAGTTTTATAATATGAAGTATAGATACCTCATCGACAAGCTGAGCGGAAGACGAGGTGAGGTTGGAGACGACTCGTTCGCAGAAGCTCAGCCCTTGGCCTGTACCCGAGGAGTACGAGTTGAAAAACAGGTTCACCATCATCGGATACCACATGAGGTACACATTGTTGCTGATGAGGGGGAAAATGATGTTTTAACTAGCTGCCCTTCCGCGACTTCATCCGTGTGGATTACGCTTTATATCGCGGATGCCGCCATATTGAATTTATGATGACGTCAAATAAATAGCCTATATCCATCTCAGTGTTCCAGGGTATGTCCCTCCTAAGTTTGATCAAAATCGGTTCAGTAGTTTGGCCGTGAAAAGGTAACAGACAGACAGATAGACAGAGTTAGGTGCTTTCGCATTTATACTCGTAATACATATTACAGTTAGGTTGGGATTAGGCTGCTCCGTTCTTATTATTCTCATAATTATCATCCCCAGGATCCCTGTAGTGAGACTCCGTCACGCCTGATGAGCTCGCCTGAATGATACCACCGCCTCAGCTATGTCAGCCGCCAAGCATAAGTCAGCATTATCACACGCCTCTGCATACCGACTTTACCCACCAACCATTATCGGTTCTTCAAATTCGTTACATAAATAAATATAAACAATAATGCTTGCACACTTCACACAGCGCCACCTAGCCCCAAAGTAAGTAAAGCTTGTGTTATGGGTGCCAGAAAACTACAACTTATATATATTTTAAATACATACTTATGGTACATACAACACCCAGACTCGTAACAAATTAAAATTCACCATTCAAATTTCTGGCTGGCCGAGAATCGAACCCGGGACCTCTGCGTTGCAGACCGGCATATTAACCAACAGAATCAGTCAGGTCGTCTGTATCTCACTGTATACCACTCAAGTATCGGTATTAGAACCTAAGTAATTGAATGAACCATGAGTCGTAGATGTTATGGGCGACACTTACCGCTTTCGATTTTAATTTAAATATAAGATAATCCGTGCCGTGTGGTGTCCGGCAGAGTAGAATAGCACCAACCCCTTAGACTCATGGGTGTCGTACAAGGCGACTAATGTTTTCGAGGCAAAAGATCAAAAAGTCTCCGTAGTCTGGAAAATGGGCAGCAGCATTTTCCATTGTTATATTTAAACACTGCGATCTCCAACCCGCCTGCCAAGCGTGGAGATTACGGCAATGACCTCCCCTTTCGTGGGAGAGGCCCTAAGTCCTGCAGTGGACTGTTACGGGCTGTGAGGATGATAAAATAATCTTGGTTTGATTGATTCCTATAGATCAATTAGGACCTATAGGACCTATAGGTCAACCTACTACTCAATTAGTCTTTTACTCACGTGCTAGTACACATTGCCATAAGATAAAACAATTGTAAAGTCCTCCATAGCAGAGGGCGTTTGAATAATGGCACTGTTTGCTTCACCAGGGAACTCCAAACTGATTCCGTAGTTGGCTCTTTAATATTATGAGTTGACAACGATTTTACCTGAAAAGATAACGTAATGGTAAAGTGCTCCAATGTTTCAACTTTATTATGTATACAGCCGCTATCAGGAAAGATGTTGCGCGGAAGACCAAACAAGCGATGGATTCACGTCGCCGAATCGTACATGAGAGTTAACGGCTCACGACGTGAGGATGCCGAAGACTGGACGAAGTGGCGACTGGATTGACTACTCAGATGATTATAATGTAGCTAACACTAACGGTCCTCCAAGTTTTTCACCTGCTTTCAGTCGAAACTCTGCCAACAATCAGCTATTCCGCGGGATCCAGTCACTTTTCCGGGACTTGAAGTATCCTATGACATTCTAGAAAAATGTGGCTTCCTATTAGTAAACGAAATTTATCATTTGCCTTTTTGCTGCCAGAGCAACGCGTCACGGGGTTTTGAGGTAGGCGATACCCTTGGTGTTGTTAACGTTTATAGGCCGAGGTGACCACTTTCCATCAGGTAGCCTGCATGCCTGTTTGACCATAGTATGACTTAAAAAAAACATACCGGAAACTCTCCTTTCTGGCCACCATTCCATTCGTAAATTGAATTCAGGACCTTCATAGCCTTTTCTGTCTCCCCTCGGCTTGCCAAGAACTTAGGACTCTCGGGTAGAAGGAACATCATAACCGCTCCAATTCCCATTGGTAATGCGAGCACCAGAGTGTAAAGCCTCCATGGACGGTATGTCGTCGAAAGCAAAGGCATTGGAAGATTGAACTCCAGTGAGAGAATGAAGTAGGCCAGTCCTGCAATATTAAAAATAATGGCTATTTTAAATAAAACACACTGACCGGAATGACGGAATCGAATATGTTGAACCAAATCGAATATGTTTATTGCGAGTGTGTGTGAATAATCCAGTATAGTCTGGACACTTTCAAGGCTAGAGTGAATAGATTGTTTCTAGACAGGCATGCTACATTGCCCGCATTATCATCACCTAGATCCACCGGTGGAGCCTCATCGGTGGATGTTAGTCGAATGAGAGACTAAACCACCAGGTGAGGCGGCGGTCAAATACCTGGCCTACCTACCTACCTAGTAATAAAAAATTACATTTGATTCCATTGTTATCATTACTGGTAGATGATATTCGAATCCCTAACTCCACAACTCAATCCCGCGTTCCTGCGAACCTCATACGAACACTTTGGTTTGGTCTGTTGGTCTATAGTTGGTAATAGGCGAAGGATCTGTCAGTGCCTTTGGATGGACAAGCAGCAGTGTGTCTTGTACATTTTTCAACTATACCCTTTGCCACCATTTAAAGCTAAACGATTTGAATCATACTTGTACAGTTTACGTTATTTCCTTAAATACTTATACCTATATCTAAAATGTTTATCAATTTATTGTTGATCTTTGAGTTTGCGGATTTATAACATTGACTACCATTCAGAAGACAACATTACATTGATAAGATATCTGTGTCTCTTGTAAGCTTTCATAAATATGATTAATATTATTAGTGTTCATTAAGATGTAACTAGGACTTAATACCCTGATTTTATATCTATATGTAGATATATTTACGCGGATGTGCACACAAAACTCCTTATTGTGTAAAATTGTATTATTGTGTTGTTTTACCTACCTTTGCTCATTTGTGTTCCTTGTTATTGTAAGTGATTGGTTTGAGCAATAAAGTGTTTATCTATCTTTATATCAGAAAATTTTCCTTTGAGCTACAGCAACATACATGGCAGGTATTTTGTGCATCTTTAGTCAATTTGAGTGGGCTAAAAGCAAGAGCCATTAGCTGTTTCTCAGGCCCCAAGAACTCACCCCCAAATATTTTTGTTAGTAAATTTCTTTTATGAATGCTATAAAAACCTTTTACAATTTCACAGGAATATGACTCGTAAGGTGGTAAAGCACTTATTCTCTTCTATTGTAACATTACAAAAGGTAGGGAGAGTCCGGGAGAGTATACCCGCCCTCCACTACCTCGACAGTCATACCTATTATTATTTATAGTTACGTATTGCTATTTTCTATTATTTGTATCGTAAACACATATTAGCTTTTTTTCTCTTAAGATCGTTTGATTGAATTGAATTTTGAATTTTGAATTTTGAATTTTGAATTTGAATTTTGAATTTTGATACATCTTTTTAATTTGTCAGTTATAAACAATTTTCTAAAATTGATCTTCGTTAATGTCTCCCGCCTGGGAGTACATAGATTAATTAGCCAATATTATTTTTCACCAATAGTTTTGTTCCCATTCGCGTTTTTCCTAATTATTTATTTTCCATGGGTTATTTTCCTGACTTACTGTAATTTTCATTCCCGTTTCCCCCCGTTCCTGAATTTTGCCAGTAGCGTAATTTTGATTCGCGTTTTTTCCTATTCATGACTCCACTGACTTGGACCGTCTGGACGTTCTTCTTTTCGCTCATTTCTCGTAATCCAAGGGGTAATAAGAAACTGGTCTGGTGCTTTACTTCGATCGAATATCCGATACTCTTGTAAACAGTCTGGGCGCTCTATCTCTATGTTTATATTATTATTTTTAATTGTCCCTTGTCTTGGTTTGCTTTACAAGCGGGTGAAATTTAAAAATTGCAACAATGTCACAATACGAAGTGTCACAAAGATTCTATAAGTAACTGAATGTTATCAACCTGGTAAACTATCTCGGACTCCCCCTATTTTTAAGAATCGTTTTCGTTTCGCCTTTGGTAATATGCGCCAAAAATCACCTGATTTCTGATGGTAGAAGATCAAAGCAGGGGGGCGATTCTCGCGCTGTGACATCCAAAATTAGATATTTTCTCTATTCAAAAAACTGTATTAAAACGTCGCTGTAATGGTTTTTCGACAATATTATCCGACTGTCGAAAATATTTGAGAAAATATTTTTGACTGCAATAGACATTTCTGTCATAATGAAGAAAGACAGAACTTACCAAAGAACAGTATTTCTGCCGCGAGGTTAGCGCTGTTTATGATGTACAGGTAGCGACTCCTGCGCAGTGAGCCGGTACATTCGCCAACGTACGTTATGGTCAATGTGAAAGCAGCTGTCGTGCTGAAATAGAAGCATAGCAAGACGTTAATCATCCTAATCAACATCAGCCCGTCAACAATTCACGATTAAGTCAGTTCTCAAGCTTCCTCCACATCGATGGAGAGTTGTTTTCCATAATGTCCACGCTTGATGGGCGTTGGAAATCACAGTGCTGAAAACATAAATTACTTAACAAATGGACCCAGGAAATTTAATTTTAAAACTATTTTAAAATAACAGCCGACAGGGAAAAGTTTACATAGTACTGATCGTCAATATTGTCATTACGATAGTCAAATGTAATAGTCACGTTTTTTCGTGTTTTTTAATCTGACATTAATCTCGCTTTTATTTGAATAGTGTTCTTCAAATAAATGTCATGGAAATGTACTTAACATAGCAAAATTTCTCGAAATTGAAATGACATAGCAACGACAGCAAAGAACACTGGACACCTTAAAGGTTTTTTCTAGGTAAGTAAGCTTCACCGTGAGACAAAATCCCGATCGAATGCCTTGTAACGAATAAACTTAGGTATTGCAACTCCTAAGAATCAGGCGGGCGTGGGCTACTTTTTGTTTATTAGTTGGATAAGCCATGCATTTGATCGCAATTTCACCTGGTGGTAAGTGACGATGTAGCCGATGATGGACCTGCCTAGGAAGAGCCTATTCGATCTAGCCTTGAAGGCGTCTAGATTATAATGATCAGGGAACACGTTCCATTCCTTGGCTGTACGCATTATAAAGGATGAACTAAAGCGGCTCGTGCGGATAGCTGGAAGATCCACAATTTAAGGTTGCTTATTGCCATCTTATATAAAGAATTAAACAAAAATATCGCCTTTTGTGCATCTCTTTTACCTGTTATGTTTTGTCATACGGACAGAGTACAGACCCAGTAAAGTTGCGATCTACGACACGGAAGTGAGCAATTCCTTATTCTATACCACACATTTTGACTGGGAAAAAATTTACAAAATCTCTCAGTCATGAAAGTGGCTAAGTTATAAATATTTTTGCGTATTTTAGTGATGTATAAGCACATAATGTGACAATTTATTCTAATACTTTAAGATTACCGGAACGAACGTGGCGATGTATGTCAAATTCTCAGGACGACAGATTCTGAGGAAGTAAATTTCTTATTTAGTCAGATTCGGACTAGGTCAGAGTCATATTTTGCAAACGTTCATAGGGTGCGGTAACTGCTTACCATCAGGTAGGCCGTAAGCTTGTTTGTCTTAGTGGTATAAAGAATAATTCGAAGTGCATACGGTCGGTAGGTATATAGACCACAGCGACGATTCCCCCTCCCGTACCTCAACTGTGGGTACTTTATTTCGAACTAATAATAAATATATATTAACAAATTCACACAGCGCAATCTAGCCCCAAAGTAAGCAAAGCTTGTATTAGGGGTGTTAGATAACTGATAAACTACTTTTATATATGTTTTTAAATACATACTTATTATACATACTACACCCAGACCCGTAACCGAAATTAAAATTCATCATTTCAATTTCTGCTCGGCCGGGAATCGAACCCGGGACCCGGGAACTAATTGCCGTACAATGCACCTCTACTCTTTGTACTCTACGGTTATACCATATTTGTCTATAACAAGAAAACATACAAAAAATTGCCATACATACAACAGACTCCCGACTAGCTTGAGCCCCATCATAACTCCCCAACTGGGAGCCAGACTGCTGAGGGACGCCGCCGCGAATCCAACAGCGGTGGACACCACCAGCGCGAGCCGGCGCCCGCGCGTGTCCGCAAAGTAGCCCCAGGGAAAAGCTAGCAGGATACCTGTCGTGCAAGAAAGGGAAAGTTTCAAACTGCACAAAGAAGTACATTCTTCTTATCGAATCGATGGACTAAACGCTGAGTTACACTTTATTCGTCCAGTATTCGGCGACGCATGCAGCGTTTGAACTGGCCTAAAACAAGTCCTCCATTGTACAAGTTTTAGGACACGCCGAAAGAAGTACATTTAAAGATAACGTCACGCCCATTTCCCGTAGGGTAGGCAGAGATCCTGACAAATCTACCTCGCTTCTTCCACATTCACTAGCCTTTCCATACATGCTCATTGGTTTTGGGTACTCCTGACCTTTCCTAAAAATATCTCAGGTATCATCGTGTTAAAGTCTCGGCCTTTGCCTTCCAACGCTTCCATTCACCCTGACATACTCGTATACATATATCTTTTTCGCAAAACATGTAGCCCTAGAGAAATACCGGTAGGTCACTGTAGCGACATCTATCGCTCCAATAGGAAAACTTAACAATACTCACATTACGAGTACATGAACACAAGGTTGGCAAGCATCCGCCCATAGATGGCGCTGACCATATGCCAACTTCCACAGCATATATACTACTTCCGACGATCAACTGTCGAGCCCTTGGTCCCCTGGTCACAACACCCGGCCAGGTGGGTAGTTACCCTTTTCCACCTTCTCCATCTTCGCTTGCCAACATTAGCGGCTGGCTACCTTATCCCTTCAGCGCCAAAACACCTTTAGAGGAAGATATTAAGCTAATTCTTAGGCTTGCGTCGACGTGAGAGTGCCAAAGATCAGGTTAAGTGGAGAAAACAAAGTAGGAAAGAGGACTCTGGCACAGGCCGGGATTGACCGCTCGAATGATTATGATGATGATTTGACTAATTTTTAGGCCACAGCCGCAGTAACGAGCCTGGAGCCTAGCTAGTTGCCTAATGTTTAGCGAGTAGCTTGTAGCGAAGCCGCCGAGCCACTACCGCCAACACTTTTTTATACCACTAAGTAGGTGGCAAACAACCTTACGGCCTGTCTGATGGTAAGCAGTCAACGCAACCTGTGGATGTTGCAATACCTTCATAAGAGCCTTTACACCCCTTTCTTGAAGGACTCTATGTTGCACTCTCCAGGGAAATCCTCTTAAGCTCACAAACATAGTGTGCTTTGTGGTAGAGCCATATCACCGATTTTACCTGCGAAGGGGGTCGAAGTCAGTAATCCAGCTGTCTTCATGTCGAGGCCCAAGTCGCAGGTGGCGGCGGTCACCACCACGCTGAACCCGAAGATGTCAATAGCCACCGCGTTCATGATAACGCAGCAGGTGACCAGCGTTACGTAGTTGAAGCGCCCGTGGCCTGTGGGTATGATTGATTAATTGAATTGATCCACATACATGCATACAAAATGTCATGCCTTTTTCCCGTTGAATAGTGAAAACCACATTTAATCAGAATTTGAACGTCCCGCGAACGTCTACTTCCCTAGAACAGCCACATCCGTTAGCGTCAACTTCCCTCGAAAACCCACTTCCCTTGAACGGCCTTTTCTCTTGAAAGGTCATATCCCTGAAACTCTACGCGCGACTGAAGGACCAAATCGTCATGATCTTCGCGACCGGTGCACGAGGACCTGGGTTACCTTTCTTCCGGGGTCTCTTTGCCCACTTCGCTCGGCCTTCGCGCGGCATACTTGGCGGTAAGTTTAGTATGAATCGATGAGATACAATAATCTTTACTCTGAACTGGAACCAGCCACTTGCCGATATTTAAAAAGTAGGTACCTAAAGTGTATTTCATATTTGTTCTCTATACATTAACGAGTGCCGTCAGAGGCGACTAATGCATAGAGGCAAACCATCTATCCATTGTACCTCCATTAACCAAAAAAGGCGTAGCAGCTATTTCTGTTAAGCATTTTCAACACTGCGATCTCCAACTCGCCTGCGCCTGGAGGGTTGCGGGGCCCCACCACAAGCTGAGGTGCCTGTCTCACCTGCTGGCGGTCCCTTTGCTAGCAGATGGATGAGGCTCTGGCGAAACGGGTTTTCCCTGACAGGTTGTGCGAATCAGATGGCAGTCGCCGCACGTAAATAGCCCAAATACACAACTTTTAGTAAACCTGAAAGCGCTTTCCTAGTAGAAGAGCGGACCCTGGCTGGCAGATTTCCCGCCAGCCGTTGAGCCGGGATATACCTCCAGGATAAGGAGGATCTCCAACACGCCCGCCAAGCGTAGAAATAATGGCCTCCAGTAATGTGATGGAGGCTCAACTCTAGCAGTGGATTGCCATGAACGGTTAATAATATAATACCTAAGTAGTTCCTATTTTTGAACGCAATGCTGATCGCCTATTAACTTCTTTGTATTTAAAAAAAGTTTCTTGTTTAAATATGTCTGATTTTCGCTAAGTACAGTATTCAAAAGTATTAATAGGTTTCCCGGAAGGATAAAAAGCTAATCTTATAAATCCAACCATAGATAATAATAATAATAATAAATCTTATTTTATAATAAAATCTTTATTCAATAAAACCTGATTACATACTTAACAAGTAGATACTGAAGCCTGTGGTTGTTAAAACTGTACTACAGGCCTCAGTTCTTCCCAAACGATGCAGATAAATTCAGACAAACAGTTGGTAAACTTATAATACAGATATAAAGACAAATTGGTATAATAAGGAAGTATAATAACCAAACATAATAGGACCACGATAAGTCCGTATTGTCTGATAGTAGTAAAAATTATAAAACGTGGATATGGCAATAATCTGTGGATAATCTGTCCTTGTCAGTCCTTCTTGTAAAGATTTAGTTATTTGGCTTGAGCTTATACTTTTAATTGACTAAATTATTAATCATGCTGAAAATTATCTCTCTCACTTCCTTTTTAATTGTCTTGCCCATTATTTAATAATATTTTTCATAACTCACGAAAATAAACAATCCTACAGAAATGAAATTGTTTGTTATGACTTTTATGAATGACGTTCTATTACTTTTAAAAAACTTGTCATAAGTTGTCATACAGAGTTTTTTTTTAATAAGTTATTCGGACTTAGCGTGGTCTTATTATATAGAGGTATCATAGAGATAAAAGGAGTACATTACGTTAATGTACATTTATGGGTGATGTGTAAGCATGTATGCGTGTGTGATAGAACGAATATTTCTCTGTGTCTGGAAAGATTCCAAATTAAGGAATCATCTGCCTAAATATTGATTAAGTAGCACCCAGTAGCGTCGTCTCCAAAGCTCAATTGGTTCGTTGAGAGTACATTACTGTCAATTGGACCGAAGCTCGAAGGTCGCATATCGTGCGGTGTCCGACAGCATAGGATACTTATTGCACCAACCCCTGCCACTAACGTATGTATTCTAAGAAGAACCTTACACCCGTATTAACAAACGTTACTATGATGTCTTACAATGCCCGCAAACGCACAGGGTTCCAACAAAAGAGTTTAGTATGTATAGTAAGTTCGTAGTTCCAACTGACAATACTTGAGTGGTGATCGGCACAATGCTTCCGTCAAAATGAACAAAATGGACTGATCACAGATTCGCACTACATAATTAAATAGTGTTGTCCGTGCTATAGTTGTTTATTTTAGTAACAATTATGAAAAAACACTCTCTAACTCCCTACAAACCTGCACTAGAAAATAACAAAAGACAAGCGGATATCGTATGCTGCACTGAGCCGTTTCAAACATCCCACTCCTACAGATTCTTTTGTTTTCTTGGCAATTTTCTAACAAAATTAACACATCTCTGTGCATTTACCCTAAGAACAAAAATACATGTAAAACCAGCTAACAAATCTGGTTAAAAACCAAAACATATGCTGACACTGACAGTCTGTTATTGGTCACTACCTAATCTCTTTCCAAATTAATATACTATACAGTCATAATATTGGATACTTAGAATGTTTTGTAAATAAAATTGACGTCCTACTACACACTTATAATGTAATTTGTCAGTTATTTGTGACTAATAAGCACTAACTTACTTTTTTACATATTACTCAAGTAGGAAGGCGGACCCCGGGCCCTCGCGTGTCGCGCGGGAGCGCAACCGGGACATAACGCCGAGATGATGATAATGATAATGACTAAACAATATGTAAAAACATCAAATATTGTGTTTTGTTTATTATTAAGATACGTATGTAATTAGGCTAAGCTTTTACAATGAAGTAAATGTTATCTTATCTTATAGTACTGCGTAAATCCAAGTTACATACATATACCACAGAAGTGGGTCAAATTACAAGGGAAGTTAAATAAAAAAAACTTGGCATTAATGTCCCGGTTATACTCTCGCGCACGAGGGCCCGGAATCCGCCTTAAGCATGAACCAAGATTTGGCAGATCAGGTAATTACAGTGGAGCGCCTGACAACTGCCCTCCGTGACCCTGCTGCCAGGGGAACCTGACCAGATTGGATCATGGTTACATATTCAGTCATCTTAATGTGCAGGTTTCATCACAATGTTTTCCCTCGCCGTAAGAGCAGTTAGTATTTAACTAATGTACATAACCCAGAAAAGAGACATTGTTTAATGGTCGCAGTGGGATTGAAACCCGGTGCTTCTCGCTTACGAGTCGGATACCGTAACCACGCAGACACCGACGCTAGGACACGAAAGTGTAAAAAATCTAGTAAAATAAAAACGATTAATCCCTTAAAAGAAGCCTTTTTCAAGTATAACTTGTAAGAACTAAAAGTAAAAGAGGGATGTTCAACAATTCCAGAACTAACGAATTGTAAATACAGACAGTGCAATTTTACGCTAGCGTTGGTCAAAGTAAATTTTGGCGTCAGCAAAATACTTTGTATAGTTTGCAAGATGTTTTGCTTTATTATGGTAGATGTAAAATGCTTTTTGCAACAGCCTAAGCAGTATCGATTTCATCATATCAGCCAGAAGACGCCCACTGCTGGGCATAGGCCTCCCCCAGAGATCTCCACAAAGGCCGGTCCTGTGCTTTTCGCATCCAGCTGGTACCTGCGATCCTTACCAGGTCGTCAGTCCACCTTGTGGAAGGCCTACCCACGCTGCGTCTTCCGGCACGTGGCCGCCACTCGAGAACTTTACTGCCCCATCGGCCATCTGTTCTTCGAGCTATGTGCCCTGCCCACTGCCACTTCAGTCTGGCAATCTTTAGAGCTATGTCGGTGACCTTGGTTCGCTTGCGGATCTCCTCATTTCTGACTCGATCGCGCAAAGAGACTCCGAGCATAGCTCTTTCCATTGCCCTTTGGGTAACAGTGAGCTTTCTTATAAGGCCCACAGTGAGCGTAGTAGTGTAGTATCGATTTGTCTCAAACCAATTTGGCAATTTTCTATCGATGGACAATGAGTGATGATGAAAGAAATGGAAAAATCAATACATATAATAAAATGTAACTGATCGCTATCTGTATTTGGAAGATAAATGAAATAAATATTTAATGGGTCTTTAGCAACATAATGGAACCCAAAACAATGATTGTTAGAATTTTTGTCAGTTTATCAGTTTATGAGTTTATGCGCGTTAATCTCAAAAACAGCTTAACCGATTTTTGTGCGGTTTTCACGTTTTTTGATGAAGTTGCTGACGACCCAGAATAGCTTAAACGGATCATAACTAGTGTAGACTCATGGGTGTATTAATATGACGTTGAAAGGCAATGGAAGGCTTATCAAAAGTAGAATCGATCACAATAAAACGTGTTTTACTAGTTATTATCAGACCTCACTTGGAGTATTGCTCCCATCTATGGGCGGGAACTTGGTCAATTGTCGATGATACCATGCTCACAAGTGGTATAGAGCCGCTGAGTCAGCGGAGGGATTTCGCCTCCCTTTGTGTGTTCTACCGCTTGTACAACGGTGTTTGTTCTGAAGAACTGTTTGACATGATGCCGACAGATACATTCTATCATCGCACCGCTTGCCATCGACAGGGTGTTTATCCTTACAGCTTGGAGCCAAATTGGTCGCGAACTGTGCGATTCCAAAGGAACATTAAGGTTGTGAAATAAACTACCTGGAGAGGTTTTCCCTGGAGAGTACAACATAGAGTTCTTCAAGAAAGGGGTTAAAAGGTTTTTACATAGTCGGCAAGGCGTGGGTGATGCCCCTGGTATTGCAAACGTCCATAGGCTGCGGTGACTGCTTACCATCAGGCAGGTCCGCTTGTTTGCCACCTTAATGTATAAAAAAAATAAAAAATGGCGGGAATTTTACATATTACTTATAAACAGATGTACCAACCTAAGAATAAAAATGGGCTCTTACAACTACGTATTTAATTGCGAATTTTCTTTATTCCGGTGTATTGCTACATGCCGGAAAGAAGGCAACAGTCGTCGGTATGGGTGTTCGAAGGCGACACCAAACCAACAAAATTGAGGCAAGCGAAAAGCGTAGGCAAAAAAAATTGGGTCTTTTTCTCACGAATGAGTCCTGTCTGCACAATCATACAGGAAGAGCAACAAATAGTTAATGCTGAGTAGTATATCACCATTTATTTGCCCAGTGTCTTTTAAAAACAGAGGGAAAAACGACCAACAAGCATCCTATTGCACCATGACAATGCTTCGGCACACCACAAACAAGACAAAGTCATTTTTGGCTTCTGAAAAGAGAGAGCTAGTGACCCATCCCGCATCAGTGACACCAGACCTGGCACCATGCTATTTCTTTATTTTCCCAAAAATCAAAGAAAATATTATGGAGAATACTTCGAAAAGCAGTTAATATATTGCTTTACGTGTAGTTATGCAAAACTTTCAGTGTACCCAACGTATTGTTAAAATGTAAAACTGATTGACGCAGTATTATTTCCGTACCCATGAAAATTGTCAACAGACTTTCAACTTTATTTTCATTCTTTTAAGTTACATTCTTACTTGTACTTGTCCCCAAGACTCGTGTCCTTGCCATTGCGTCACAAATTATGAGTTTAAGTTTGCTTGAAAGGTGAGCTATAGATCTAGGTTGGTCTAGGAAAATAATGTGTTACAATTGAAGACCACCAACAAGGAAACCAATAAGGAAACTAAAGCCTAACTTTCCTTAATAGGGCATAGTCCTCTGTCTGCATGAATATCATTCCTAATCTTGGCGTAAATATCCCGATTGGGCTCTGATCTAGGATTTAGCAGATCAGGTAATTACAGTAGAGTAACTGTCATCTAACCTCCGTATCCTTTTAACAAGGGAACCTGACTGATTGGATCATGGTTACATATTCAGTCGCCTAAATGTTGCAACAATGTGATCGTTTAAAGAGCTCATCCACGCAACAGGTAACGCATGTAGACCGATCAGAACACATAAAATTTACAGGCCAGGCATAAGCACCATGTACAAACAGTCTCAAAATGAGCGGACGTACGTCACGAGTAGAATAGAATACATTTATTCACACACAACAACATCACAAACACATAACGTAATGGCTCAAAAAGATCATGACTCTCATTGCGAGCTAAGTTTTTGGGTAGGTACCTATTGCTGCAAAATATTACGTACAACATTCATAAACTTCTTTCGCATACATAGAGCACACTGAAAGTTCTGAGCTCCTGACAATAGCCTCGCAGCGGGACTATTGTCTAACTCAGTTAGCAACTAAATTTGAGATTAGATCATTCTACACAAGGTCATCTACGTTTACCACTGGCTAATGCGTCTAATTTAATGTAAAATTATTTTAAGTCAAATTCAGTTGTCCACTCTCATAGCTATATGTTTGAATTAAGAATGTTATATTTTTTAAAACATAAGAAACTCAATTCTTAATTTGGTAAACAAAAAAATGCCGGAAAATTGAAGTTCATCGTCCGTAGCAAAAATGGAATAAACGCAAAAACTTTTTAGGGCGATATTTTTTATGATTTTAAAAGTTCACTGTCTCCGCAAAACGTTGGTCTGCCAGTGCACAAACTGGCACAATTATTGTTTAATGACTCAACCTTATACTTTTCATAGCGATAGCACTTACATATCTCTTGTATGGGCCCTAGAAGTAATAAAAAACGGTCTGCGTCTCATCCTCTTGGCAGTTTCGCTTTTCAGACACATTATAGTCACCAGACAGAAAAGCCTTAAGGTCGTGCCCGCATAGTCACCGCGTAGCAACCGGACAGAAAACGCGGCGATGCGCGGCGCGATGACTGTGCGGGTGCGACACGGTGACTGTGCGTGTGCGATGCGGGCGTTGCGCGTTTGTTTACTAATAATAAAATAAGCTTTCTGTCATTAGCTTTCGTGTAATAAACGGATTATTTTTTCATTTGATGTAATAATAATAATAAATTTATTTATTAAAGGCAATAAAAGACCAAATATACAATAATTAAAATAAAATAAATAATGAATGATATAAAAATACAATTGAGTGTGATAAAAATACACTTTCGTCTGGTAGGTAGGTACCATAATTTTTTGTTCTGGTCTCTATGGACAGATCCTCAAAGACGGCCCTGAGTATGCTGTTGCCAGGAGTGCGCAGCGCGCTCCAGAAGGAGGCTATGCGGGACCTGACGATTGCAAAGAAATTTGGCACGCGGTGTTCGGCGAACATGCCCGACGCGCTGCAGTAGCGCGGCATACCCATGAGAATGCGAAATGAGTAATTATATTGCACTCTCATGGAGTTACGCGATTTACCAGAGAAGTTAGTCCATAGTTGACAAGTGTAGAAACACTAACAAAAGGCTTTAAAAAGTGTTATTTCAACTTTTTTTACTACACTTGCCAATCCTGCGCGCGAGCATGTTCGCCCTCACCGACAACGCCCTCCTCTCCCTCTCTTTGTCAGCGTCGTCTCTGAGGTCTTAATATGTCATAAGTATTTGAAGCGCTTCACAACCTGCACTGCCAAACCTCCCAGATACCCCTGACACTTTGTCCGGACCCCTTCCTGCTCGAAATATAAGCATTTCGGTCTTCGCCACATTATATGTATAATATTACATTATATAAATACCTAAAGTTGATTACAAAGAATTTCATAATTCACCAGTTAAACGCGCGACTCAAATCCAAGAAGCATGCTTAAACCGACGTTTGGTATAAAACCGTACTGCATTTTTAAATGCTTTAATTTCTGAATCTGTTGAGAGACCGGACCGGAAACCAAACTGCCAGTCATCTATCCTAATATTATTCAGCAGTGCAGGCTGCAGCAAGCGCTCAAACACTTTCCCTATCACCGTACACAAGGAGATGGGACGGTAGTTGGATGACGCTCCCAAGTCGCCCGTTCTGTTCTTGACTATCGTAGTTATAACCGTTCGCATGAGGTTGCTAGGCCAATATGTATATTTAATACGTAAATTGTATAACATACATAGTTTACTGTAGAGAGGGTTGCCCGTATATAATAGATGTTCAATGCTGAGCTCATCGTGGCCTGGGGATTTACCCCTTTTCATCTTTTTTACTGATTCCATTGAATACAGTAAACAAATACGACAACTGCCCCCCCGAGCTGCACGGACTGACCAGCACAGGCGACTCGGGAGCGCCGACCACTGGCAAGGGTTCTACTTTAAATGTATGAGCGAAAATATTAGCTATCTGCCCATAATTAACCACGTTATCCACACTAACAGGTATACTTTATTTACAACCAAATTTCTTAGTTTCTCTCCAGAACTTTACAAAATGTTTCTCTTTTCGAGTCGTCAAAATGTCTAATTTAATTAGCTCATTTCAGCTTATTTTTGAATGCCTTAACCTCTTTCGTACATAGATAAGTACCTATCACCCGACGAAGGAGTACCTGTTAGTACCCATTCAAGAAATTGCAAACGATACCGAGTGTAGCTATTGCGAACATGATAATTCCAGCCGACAACCCGTTTACGTTTATCTGATAGTTTATTTTGTTCAGCAGCCGAGAACTGGTGAACCAGGCACGACTTCGTTCGCATATACCTACTTTGCCTCTACCTATCCTTTTTTTTTATTTATAATCGTTCCTCTTGAATCACTCCATGTATTGTTGAAAACAGCATCAAATCCGTTGCATAGTTTAAAAGATCTAAGCGTACATAGATACATACATTGATACATAGGTACAGACGGCGGGAAGCGACTTTGTTTTATACTATGTTCACGTTCAAGTTCAAATATAAATAATTTATTTGGATAAATATTCAAATTGGGTTTTTATAAAATCTAAAATGTTATGCACCGCTGCATCGTCCAGCCGGTTCGGTTGAATATATTTTTACCCGGCGCTGGCTAGTCGAGTCTGCCAGTCACTTGACTGGAAAGAACATACAGTAGACAGAGAAAACCGTAGAAGAAAAGTGATGATCGATAAACCGACGTCCATCAGCGAGTTTGTAGGCCTACATGGGGACGATTCTCGCGCTGTGACATCTCAAATTCGACATTTTCTCTAGCCAAAAATTGTATTAAAACGTCATTGACATTGATCCTCGACTGTCGAAGATAGCTGAGAAAAAATGTTTTGGCTGATAAAGACATTTCAACTTCATATTTAATGGAGATATGTGTCTAGAATAAATGGCAAATTCGTGATGTCACTGCGCGAGATTAGGCCCCTGATATATTTGCGATAACAAATACCTAACACATTTAAGTTAAACTGTGCTACATTTTCATATGACGACCTGAGTGGTTCAGCTGGTTAACATGACCCGGTCCAGCCGGTCTGCCACGCAGGGGTTCGATTCCCGGCCGAGCAGAAATTGAAATGATGAGTTTTAATTTATGTTACGTGTCTCGTGTTATATGTATAATAAGTATGTATTTAAAAGTATATAAGTAGTATTCTTTACACATATTATTTTATTAGATGGGACTATAATAATTTATATAAATAGTTTATCAGTTATCTAACACCCATAACACAAGCTTTGCTTACTTTGGGGCTAGATAACACTGTGTGAAATGCCCAAGCATATTTATTTTATTTTATTTACTTTATATTCTAGGTATGAAATACATGAAGAAGCGCATAGGCGATTACTTGCGCTAACTACATGGCATATTTCCAATCATATCCAACATCAAAATAAATAAAAAACAGCACCTACCAGTCATTTCGACGGCTTCATCATATGAGTATACTCCATCCTTTTCCGTGCTGTCATACGCCGCATTTTTTGTCTCAATTTGCATTATCTATATGCGTACGCGCACTCCACTCGCTGAATAAACACTGATGATCTTAACGAACGAGCAGAATCTTATCTATGCAGACGTATTGGCCTTTACAACTGCGACCTAATTTTAATACCAATAAGATATAGAATTGAATGTAGCGGTAGTCAGAACAGTTTTTAAACCTGAAACCCGGTGTCTCGACAGTGACAATTGCATATTCCAGTATATATACCTTAGTTAATTACCTTATAAGTTATACGGTAACCACATTCCTTTGGATCCTGCTCGTTTATCCCTATGGATATCCTTATCCTTCCTTATCCTTAGACCGTTGCTAATTAGGACAGCGTCTTAGGCTAGTGTCACAGCTGTGGAGACAACAATATAAGCTCATTACTTGGCGGCAAAGTAGAGACTGAGCATAGATAATATAAACCCTGTATATTTAAGCAAACTTTTTACATTGAAAGACTCATGCATGAATCAACATTAATTTGTCTGTCTATCCAAATTGTCATATGGTTGTCATTATTTTAAGCTCCCCCAAGCAGGAGCGATCTGCTGGCACCGGCGTGTTACATTATATGGTATTATAGTCTATTTTTAAATGTTTTTTAAAGGTAAAACTATTGTAATTAAAAATAAATAATATTGCCAAATAAATTTATTAACATTTCTGAACGAAAGTAAAACATTCTTGAACGATGTTTAATATGTGAGTACATTCAGTACTAATTAACTAAAAGTTAGGTTTCTAAAAATGAAATTTATTTATTTATTTATTTATTAGTTCATTCCACAGTTTAACAGCAGTTACATTCGTTTAAAACACAAGCACATAACGGTAATTTATCCTATAATTATTAAAAATAGTTTTAGGAACTATTTCGATGTTTTTGGTTTCTTTGCACAATATTTCATAGTTAATTAGAATTATTATAACGTACCGCCATTGGTTGAAATGTAACAGCTTCCGATTTACGTTTAAATGTTGGTTATATAAACCGAGTCGAAAGACTGGGAAGGACCTTTTTGTTCAAGACCAGACACAGAGTTAAGTATAAACTTGCATTGTATTAATTTGATGCCTATTGCTGATTTGTAATCGATTTATTTGTGTAAATTTTCAGGCGATAAGGCCGCTGCCAAAGGATAAATATTCAAATAGCCATGTTTTATTATCTTCAGAATATATTTCCCATGTAACTTTGTTTGCTATGATTGCCTCTCCCATATTATAAGTAACTTTGGTCTTATATGTGTGTTACATATACTTCTCCTTTCCTGAATAAATAGCAATTTATATTTATCTAATGTTCCTAATTTTTTATTTCATTACGCTTTTCACCTTTAGTTTTCGATAAAATACTAGCCCACAATAATTTATATCTTCTAAGTACTTAAATTCACACAATAGGCCATACACTCTCTACACCCTTTTCTAACAGGCGCGACGCGCGATCTGACTTGTTAAAGCGAGCGTGACGTCTATTTCATAGAAACGTTCAGATTGGCATAGCAGGCCATCGTTCCAAGATAAAAAAAACGGCCTACTCGTGTCGGACCACGCTCAGTACAGTTCCTTAGTTGCCTGTCAATATGCATGCTTAAAACAGGGCTTTTTGATACTATAAACACGAAGTTACATATGCACCTAGCTTCCATACAACTTGACTATTTTCTCGTGATGTAGCTACAAATTAACATGATTCTAGGTCAACGGGGAAGTACCCTACAGTTTTTGATTTTTAAAGAAATCGTTTCTCCATAGCTTGGGCTAAATAGCGGGAACTCCTGTGACCCTAAAATCTCGCTCAAGCTCAATATAAACTTCACTCACCGTAGATTTTCTGACGATATCGTAGTCATAGCTGGAACCCAGAAAGACTTAGTTTAGTGGGCTAAATGCTCGATGACCTCTGTAGTACCTCTCAACAAGTAATGTAAAAGCATAATTTTGTCGGTCTGCCCGCCAGGGTCGCCCGTTTGGGGTTAACACATCTCCATCCCCAGAGAAGCCGCTTAGAAAGGATTTTTACAAATTTTTGCGGGAACTGGGTGAATAGGTATTGGGAATGAACGGGAAAAAGAGCGGTCCAAAGTCATGTAAAAATTGAATGAATGGCGGTCCGCCTGCCGCCCGCCCCAATACGCCTGTGTGAAAGAACCTTAACAAAACGTGCGATCATTAAAGTGTTCAACTAATGTACTAACCTTAGCTATCTACATAACGCAGAAACAAGTCATTGGTACATGGCGGCACTGGGGTTCGAATCCGGTACTTCTCGCAGTCGGACATTGGCGCTGGCTTTTTGCTGACGCCGCGCCCTACCTGAAACCATAGAGAAATAATTTTACGTTAGTAAATTATTTCTCTATGCCTGAAACACGGCGTTATCCATTTGTCAAAATTTAATCAAAATATAGACCGTTAAAGCATTAAAAGAGTATGTGTAGTGTCCTGTACTATGAGCACGCAAGTTAGCTGGGCCATGTTATGTAGAAGTTAGCTGGGCCATGTTATGTAGAACTACAAATTACATAAAAAACTGTGTTAATCGTCATGCACAAAAACAGCCCATATAAATATCTCGCGGCGCTGTCCTAATTGATAAACGTTCGTACGACAATTGTACAGCGACGTAAGTCATACGACCATGGTCACACGACCGTTGCCATGTAGGAAGCGTCAAGCCTCCTCCACGTCAGTGGCTCCATGCTTGGCAGACACATTGCGCCTGTCGTTACTCAAGCTGGAGGGCGTCCTACGCCACCGTAGCCAAGGCGTGGCCATCATTCCAAAACGCGTCTCCCCATGGGTTACTTATCAGTTCTGCGACATAATATGTTACCAGCCCCATGCCAGTTTCTAAAATATAAAAAGGTTCTACTACTACATATATATTCTAATAGGGACCTACATAAAAAATTAACAGTATAAACTCCGTTTATTCCACAAACTTCTAATTATTGATTTTGGGATTCTGTGATTTTAATGTCAGAGTTGACAGTAATAATTATGCTTAGTTCCATATAAGATCTTTATATTGTTCAGGCGGACCCCGGGCCCTCGTGCGCGAAAGCACAACCGGGACATTAATGCCATGATGATGATGATGATGATGATGATGATGATGATGATGATGATGATGATGAGTCTCATATAAGATCTCTATACTGACGGCAGTCTAGAAATCTATGCTCAGTCTCTACTTACTGTAGCCAAACTACACATCTGGGGCTCTAAAAGGGCCACATTGGCGTTTCATATTATGACTCACATTACAGTGCCACATACTTATCTGATACGGTGGCCAAAACCAGAACTAAGTGACCCATTTTAAATTGTCATGACAATATCAACGACAGCGACGCTGCAGATAAGTTTGTGACAAATTAATATGAATCATTACATGAAACGCCAACATGGCCCAGGATTCCTCAGGCTTGACAGAACACCACCAACGAGCTACGCACAAAGCGGTGACCAGCGATAACCGGTCATTGCACTGGGTCTTATTACGACACGCTAATCGCTTTTATGACATAGACTTAAGGAAATGACTCAATAATACAACCTAAAGGTAACCGCGGCTTTTATCTACGTACGTATAAGCTCAGAGTAAATAATATACCGGTTGGGCCGTGAGCCCTGAAACAAGAGCAATAAATTAAAATATAGACCCTTTACTAATGAATTACTAAGTCCACGTTGTTTTAATTTTATAAAATGAACAATAAATGTATTCTTATTTTCAAACAAAATTAATCGAGCCAGCAATGTACTGCTGACCGTCTTGTCTAGTCGGTATACTTGACATTGACATTATGATCGTTTACGTCGCCCGTATGTATGAAGTAAATGCCCCGTACCAAGACATATAACGACAATTTCGCGATGACAAAATTAATTGGTTATGGATTGTAACTTTAAATTACTATTTCTTTGAGTTTAATCACTTTGAAGCATTGAGATCAAGTCAAGATAACTTCGGATACTCTGAGGAGTCTACTTTTAAATATGTTGCTCTTGTTACAGCCCCGCCTCCCCCTAGGTGTATACCTATATATATACAATACCTGTATAACTATACTTTACTTTTTTTAACGCTATTGAACTACACGCTGTAAACTTTGCCATCCGCAAAACTAACACTTCTGTATTAAAGTAGCAATTTTAGAAGAATGTCGAGCGTCGGAGCCGTAGTTGGGGTTGTCAAATCAATGAAATGATAGGAAATACTGCCACATAAAGTTTTTTTTATTTTATAGACCGGGTTAAAAAAGTTTATCCTTAAACGACTGTTTTCGAATATGAATTGAAGCCCTTATTAAAGTTAGCTATAGTAATAAGAATATTTTGTTTGTAGAGATTTTAATCTGTAATAGTAGTTTATGCAACTGTCATATAAAAGGGGGTATTAACACATGAGTGTCTATTTATCATACGAGGCGTAGCCGAGTATGGTAATAGTTTGACACGAGTGTTTTAATACCTAATTATATGACAGTTGCATAAACTACTATTATGCAACTGTCATATAAAAGGAGGTATTAAAACATGAGTGTCTGTTTATCATACGAGGCGTAGCCGAGTATGATAATAGTTTGACACGAGTGTTTTAATACCTAATTATATGCAGTTGTATACACTACACTCATATTTTCATGTTAAAATTTCGTACCTATAATTTTTTCAACTTTGCTGGAAGTAACTGCGAGTCAGTTCTGTTGTATCTACGCGTCGAGGATATCAAGCGAAATTTACTTCACTACTTTCACATTTATCTATTTATTTGCTTCAAACAAGAAAAAACATTCATAAACACAAATAACAACAATTAGAAAAAATATTCTGTTTAGCGGGAAATAATTCCAAATGTACACAATCACAACCACAGACTATGAACTGATCACAAATATAAACAGGAATTTTGAATTTGTTGAAGACATTTAGGTATTCAGCCTACATTTAGCCGTGTCCCGGCGCCCGACAAATATTTAAAAAAGAAAAGTGTTGCATAATGATTAAAAAGTTATTTTTCGATACAGCTGTAATGAAAATAGTATGGGAAATGCTGTATCGAAAAGTAATTTTTTAATTTTTTATAGACTGGCGTGAAAAAAGTGTATCCTTAAACAACTGTTTTCGAATATGTAATTGGAACATTACGCTATGAGTGTAGATAAACTACTATTTCGATACAGCTGTAATGAAAATAGTATGGAAAATGCTGTATCGAAAAGTAATTTTTTAAATTTTTATAGACTGGCGTGAAAAAAGTGTATCCTTAAACAACTGTTTTCGAATATGTAATTGGAACATTACGCTATGAGTGTAGATAAAGATAATTTAAGTGTCATAATTATTTAACTTATTTTTAGAAACTACCAAAATAACAAATACTTCATCAACTTGTCTAGACAACATTTTTTATGATATCCAGGCATATCCGGTCATTGTGGTCAATCAGCTGTGTCTAATGTTAACACGAAGATAGAGACAAATAATACTATAAAATTTGTACCAATAAACAACAAAAATTAGAATGCATTGTTAGAAATAACATTATAGATAAATCATCTAATCTAAAGTATTGTGTTGATACAAATGAATACTATGTAGGTTTTACACATGATAAAAACTCAAAGTAATTTCAAAGACGAAGGCAATAAACAGCAAACTTATGTGTAGCGATTGGGCGACAGCGGGAATACATAAAAGTGGAAACAAATTATCTGACCTCTATGCAGAACGGGCGTATAATATCGTAAAATTTACTGACTAAGTATTACTCGAAGTAATTTAAACGCGTTTGTGCTGCAGATAAATTGGGTCTGCTTTTTGTTTCTTTTATATGTAAATGATTTGCCGTACTTTGTAAAAGATACCCACATAATTGTTTTGTGCGCTGATGATACATCTTCAGTGTTAACAATTAAAAGACAATTATTAACATATGACGACGTGAACAAAGCTATTTCAGAAGTGGTAAAGTACTTTACGATTAATAATTTATTACTGAATGGCAAAAAAACAAAGTGTTTAAAATTCACCTTACCAAATGGGAGGTCAGTACCCACAAATATACAAACAAGTAAGAGGCGATAATTTGAATATTTTGATTCCACAATATTTTTAGGCTTTACTTTAGATAGTAGACTACAACGGGGTCCTAACATTGATAAATTGGCGAAAAGGCTAAGTTCTGCAGCATATGTTGTGAAAAAGATACGAGGTATTTCTAATGAGGCTATAGCAAGATTAGTTTACTTTAGTTATTTTTACAGTATTATGATTTATGGCATACTGCTGTGGGAACACGCTGCCGACACCGCTGGCATAATGTATTTGTACTGCAGAAAAGGTCTATTCGCGCTATTTTCCAATTGAGACCTAGAACTTCACTTAGAGATAAATTCAAGAATATTGACATTAAGACAATGCCGTCACAATACAAATATGAGAACTTGAATCAAATTGTTTGTTATGACTTTTATGAATGACGTACTATTATTTTTTTAAAACATGTCATAAGTTGCCATATAGAGATTTGTTTTTTTTTTTTTAATAATTGATTCAGACTTAGCGTGATCTTATTATAGTGCTTGTCGGCTGGCCAAAGTTCACAAATTATTTATGGGTCAATGTGTACGCTTTTAAAATAAGGTTGCAACAGAAATGCAGAATTTACCATTGAATAAATTTAAAATCACTATAAAAACCACAGACATAACAGACTAAACACAAATCACAAATATTCCAATATTCCCTGTTCGCTCGCTCTACAATGATTATGAATCTTGCTATCCCGTTTTTTCATCCATAGGAATAAGTTCACGGAAAATGACGTGCGCAATGTTTTGAACGTTCGACATATTGCTCGAGGGCCTAACGACCTGACGTTTTTTTGAAACATCGGTGTAAATTTTATAATTTCCTAATAAAATTTAAATTAAACCATTTAAAAGATTGTAATTTTGTGTGTAATTTAGTGCACATTTATGTGAAAGCGCAAAGTATGGAAATACACCTGGATTATCCTTTCACTGGTAAGTAAACATTCGTGGTCGCGGCGATCCGAAATACATTTTAGAAATTGTGACAAAAATATGCATCGAAATAGTGTGAATTTGCAATAATTGAAATGCTTTACCTTAAAACAACATGCCATTAGAGATAGATTTTAAATTATTGGCAAATTGAGCAATATTTCGATGTCTAAATAGGTACGAAAATATTTTGATGCTAACAGGGTTGGACTTAGTATTTATTGTATAGTATTTTATAACTCAAATCTTGTGAATAGCGGTCCACAATTTTATATGTATCAGGGTTCCATACCAAAAATATACCTAGATGACATTTTAAATGTTCAGACGTTATATGAAACAACGGATTAATCGCGTATTTACGTTTATTTACATAAATATTTGTTTTTCTAGGTTTCCTAAAGACCAGACATGGTTATGCCTGGGTTGCAAATTGGCAGTGCTGCGTTGTAAACATTTTGAAGAACAAGATAATAATTAGATGCAAGTCCCTTCTATCCTGCTGCACCAGCATTATATGAATTTTTACTGAAAATAAAGAATATGCAGCTTGTTTAATATATTTATGTATCTATCCTTTTCATTTTTGTTTTTTATGACTATGTCCTCTAGAGGGCATCATATTGTGAAGTCACATAGGCCAACCTGTGAACAATGAAGACGCTTCTAACTATAAGTAAGTAGGTAGATACCTACTTAGTTTAGAAGTTATGAGGCAACAAATAAACATTAATACCGGTCAAAATCATAACCCTCCTTTTTGCAAAAGCAAGCACTGCCGATTCACGGTATGAAGGATCGAGAGATCGAAAAGACGGTGGTAGGTATCAGGGCATGGCTTTGATTCACTAGACACCTTACCTTTTATTATAATGTCAATATTAAAATATATAAGGACAAGCTTAAAAAAATTGCATAGTCATCTGGAGCGAACAAGTCAGATTTGTTTGTGTTCGTTACGAATAGAAAGTCGTAGCAAAATATAACTCATGATGAGTTATATTTTGCTGCAGATGGGCTGCCTTGTTCCGTCCCTGCATTTGCATTAGTGTGTGTGTTATAGAGATGTGTGACATTTTGTCTCGTATTTAAACTCTAAATGTACTCTCTGCTTCTGTATATAAAATTTTTTCTCTATGATAAAAACAAATTATATCAAAAAAGTTATTATAGTTAGTCTGAATATGTAAATGACAAAAATTCATAGGACTGAACTGCGGTTCTATACAGTATTTATTTACTTTTAAGTTAGTATGTAGAGCAAATACAAAGAATTAACGTAGGCTCTGTGGGTTTCTTGCTGTTTCATTACCACGGAGAACCACCTAGCTAGCGGCGTTAACTTTCCTTTCCTTCCGACACACGGTGTCTTTTGGTCGTTCCGGGGCTGGGGGGCGCCTGCTCTGCGTTGGCTGCGGTAGGGATGGCGTAGGGTAGGGGAAAAGTAGGGCTAAGGTAGAGGTGGGCAGGGATACGGTAGGGGTAGGCCGGGGTAGGGTAGGGTAAGAAAGGAGTAGGCTACGGGCAGGTTAAGGATAGGGTGGGAGCAGCTACCTATCACATGCAGCATCAGTAAAGCACACTCGCTTAAAGCTCTGTAAGACGGTGGCGTGGGGGCCGGGTCGCCCTTTTCCCATTAAATACGGTTGAATTGGACGATGGCAAGGCCCTGCGCTATACTCGTGAACGGGTGCTGTCTTGGTGGACAGTATTACTCTCGCTGTAGTTTAAGGTGGTTTTTTAAAAGTATAATAAAGGTTCCTATATACATATTATGTCTGGCGCGGTCCGGCTCTGCTTCGCATTGTCGGGCACTGACCGGCTCTGTCTGGTATTGTCGGACACGGTCCGGCCGTTGTCGGCGTGGGGTAAATGTGCTCCGGTCCTGGGGTGGCCAACATGTCACTGTGTGTTTCCTTCCTACTCTCCTACCCCTCCTCTTTGACGATTGAAAGAGATATTTAATGTCCTCAATAAAGAAATTGATTTGATTTGTGTAATTGGAACATTAGCTGTGAGTGTAGATAAAGAAAAGTATATGACAGACTGTACCTTCGCAAGTTTGCAACTCGATAAACTCCTACCAATTTATCACAAAACATTTAACAACAAAATGTATTTGCTCCTTAAAATTCATCAGGCGTTATGTAAAAGGAGCGTTGACGGTCTCCGCGACCACGGAACAATATCCACGACGTTGTTTCATTCTTCCGTGTTAGTTAGGGTTCTTTTTAGAAAGGTACTTTACGGATTAGCCGTGTGGTGTCCGGCAGAGTAGAACAGCACCAACCCCTTTGACTCGTCGGTGTCGTACAAGGCGACTAATGTTTTCGAGGCAAAAGATCTAAAGTCCTTTATAGACTGGAAAATGGGCAGCAGTGTTTTCCATTCCATTTTCCAAGGATGGAGATTATGGAAATAACCTCCCCTTTTGTGGGAGAGGTCCTAAGCTCTGCAGTGGACTGATATGGGCTGTGATGATGACTTTCCGAATATCCCTCCATTCTATTTGTATATGGCATTTTGGCACCCTCAACGCCTCGGAAGTGTCTTCCGTAACGTGCCTATGATCGGGTCCCGAGAATATTCAACCAGTCTCAGAATCCCTAGTGGAAGACCTCGCTTCGCCAAAATTATTAGAAGGCACATCTAACGAGCTCTAGTATATTATAGAGGGACATTGACAGGTTGCGGAAAAATGAGTATACTAAAGTTATTTTACTAGCAATAATAGACGAAAAAAAAGGAAATGTACCTCGCCATTATTAAATGGCCTAAAGCCTTTACCACCGTCTTCGTTATTGTATACCTTCTTAAAGTAGTCCTTTCGAACAGGAAACGGAAGGAATAACTATTGTGACAATGTCACTACGAAAGCGTCAAAATAAGTTCATAAGAATTCAAAGAGTAAAAAAAGTATCGATATCGATCGGTTCAATATAATTTTAATATTTTTGTCGATAACCTGAATAGGAAGGGTTTACTGTTTCATTTCGAATGTCATGTGCCCGATGGCTGGTACCCCAAAGACACGGATGTATCTACACAATTTCGACAAGTAATTATATTATAATCGTGAGGGATACCGCGAATAAGGTCGAGGGGGCTCGCCTGCGCTGGTATTTATTTATTTATTTAGGACAATCAACAAGACTTACACTAACAAAAGTTATAGTGCATAAACCCCAGGGATACGTGGGGAAAAGGTGCCTGAACCTGCCGGTATCAGGAAAGAGACCCCGTGGGCGGCTCAAGAACCCATGGATTGCCAACGCTGAGTCGAATGCGAAAGCCAATGGCTTACGACGCGAGGATGGCGTAGACTGGGCGACGTGGAGAAGATTTTTTTTTAAACCACCAAGGTGGCAAACAAGCTTACGGCCCGCCTGATTGTAAGCAGACACCATGTGTAGGAAAGCGGATCCTGGCAGTGTCCGGGATAAGCGCTATGACGATGATGAATAAATGTTTAAAGAAAAAATTATATTTTATTATGTCACCAATAATGTCAATAGTTATCGATTTTCTTTGAGCCCTAATATTGCTTTAATGTTTATAGTACCGTCCTTGGTTTCATTCCCGTTATCCCCCGAATGGGGGACAATTCATCAAAGTGGCTGATAAAATTTTCATGTAATTCTATTAACGTTAACCCATAGACAGATAGATAGATAAACACTTTATTGCTCACAAAACATAACAGTATCAATATTATATAATCCATATTTATAATCATACAAACATTATGTAAAATATACAACAAAATGCGTCCCGCGTTACCTCCGTCGTAGGGGTTGATTTTTAGCAGACATGTTATTTTTAATAATCAATTAAAAAAATAACTAAAAGTTGCCGGCTAGTGATTTTTGGTCAAGGTGTTTGTAATAAAATTTGTCTTTAAACGATACAAAAATTAAAACAATAGGGTGTAAAACAAATCGCTGGCTAATTAATTTTGGATCAGCCCACGTATTGTTATAATTTTTACAATTACTTTTTGGAAGTCCATATTTCCATAATATACATTCTCCTTTCCAGCGATGGTCCTGGGATGGGACTCATAAAAAAAAATGTTACTATCCAATCCAAATAGAATCTGACTGTTGTTTTTCAGGTGTACAAGTTGGGCAATATAATGAAATCGCAGGGAGCCAGGTCTGACGAGTACGATGGATACGGCAGCAATTCACGCAATTTGCCCACAACGACTCCGAATGAGTGAGCCGGTGCATTGTCATAGTCGATTATATTTCGAGAAGATATTATTCCCTTTGAATCTTGAGGCAATGACTTCTCCCGGCAATGACGTCTTTGCCTTCTTTGGGGCAGATTCACCCTTTAAAATGCACTCTTTTGATTGGAGCTTGGTTTCTGGCCTATACAAATTAATTCTGCTTTGTTACTCCTAACTTAATGAAAGCTTTCTTACTCCTCGTAACTTATCGTGTAAAATATTGTATGTCTTCTATTTCGCGCACTTTCAATCGGCAATCAGCAAGAATCATGTCGTGTACTTTTTCGACTACTTCCTAACCACGTCAGCAGGGCGACCCTAGCGCTCTTCATCAAAAACCGATGTACAATGCAAAAGCATTAGTGCATGACCATCTTAAGAATCATATTCCTTTGCACTACTGTGCTTTTGTTAAACGGTTTTTGTAGCATTCATTAATGAAATTTTTATTTATTATAAAAAAAATACCCAGAGGGACACCTAATTATCCCTTCCTTTAGCGAACTGATTTTGCCTAAAGATGCACCAAATACCGTGAATAATGATGTTGGGGCAACGGAAAATTTTCTTTAAGTGATAATACACTTATGCTCTTGTACTGTACGGCTACATTTAAATTCCCCATAGACGGTATCCAACGTCGCTTTTATTACATGCACGTTCTTCCATCCAAAAATAAAAAATGGATAAAAAATCGAAATTGCGCTTTTGCAGTAGTTTCGAAAAACTCCCAAGACGTTTGTACCTGTTTTTCATTTAGTTTGTACGATGTACGATTCATTTTCGTGTGGTTTTCAAAAGAATAAGTACTGTAGCATGTGTGCTCGGGCAGGCCCTAGGTTAGGACGGATTCCAAGACAGGAAGGCGTTCGGAGTCCTCATGTCTGGAGGGGCTTCAGGTTAAGTAGGCTTCCAGGTGCGGTTGGTGCTCCCATAGGGCAAGACCGGAAGGCGTTCGGAGGCCTCATGTCTGGAGGGGCTTTAGGTTAGGTAGGCTTCCGGGTGAGGTTGCTGCTCCCATAGGGCAGCCGGGGCTTTAATCAGTTAAGCAGGTTGAAACATGTAGGAAGAAGGTCGGTAAGCTTAGATGATTCGAAGCAAACAGGACTTAGGTCTTTGGCCTGTCTCTATGATTGCACATAGCACTGGCTAGGCAGGAATTCAAATGGGTTCCATTTGAATTAGATGTAAGGTGTCTTTTGTATTTTATATCTTTAGTCTTCAGTTTACTTTCACAAATATAACTTCAATAACTTCTTTCTCGAGTTACTCGTTTTTATTTAAAGCCCCCAGATTCCCGAGTGTTACATTTTGGTGGAGGCGCCGGAGTCCACAATATCTCTAATAGTATATTTTCAGAGAGAATTGAAAAAATTAAGAAGAAGAAGTCAATGACAAGCTTGTCAGATCGAGTCATTTTTTTCCGGGGACAGGAAAAAATCTAGGAAGAACAACAGAAAAAAAAGGAAAACTACTGTTACCGTCGTAGGTACTTATCGTTTAGGAGATGAAATTATTAACGGACGTTAGAGAGAAATGGCGATTGCTCCACCGACAAGAGCGAGGTTCTTTTTATGATGATGAGGTACAATGTTTATGTTCAGATGTCCGCGAGGATGAATTCCCTGGCAACAGCTAGTAAAATACAAAAACAAAATTTACACTGCAATAAATGTGACACTGTCTGTAATTGCTGTGATGTTTTGTTGAAGAATAATTTAAGCGATAAGGCCACAATGTATCCACTCGATTAATGTAGTAAAATAAATTGATCGTGAAACAAAGTCTATATCTACGCTTTGGCCTTTTCCAATGGTTGTTTCTGTTAGTTTCGTTCCCTAGCTAGAATTTAAAAAGCAAATAATCATAAACCGTCACGGCACAGAGGTCTAGCAAGTCATGGGATGTCAATCGGCTCATGAGTCTGTTCAACCAGTATCAGGGTCTCCAGCGTAAGATCTAAAGAAAATTAAGGATAAAAGCATTGTAATTAAGAGGAGTCTCTCCCGAGCGCGCTCCATACAAACGCAGTTTTATCATATTTTCAATATTACGCTATCAAGTTCAATGTTTTGTAGACGTGATCCCGCAACCAATATCTTTTGTATCTTCCTTCCTGTTTGATCTATGTATATTTTAGCACACGTGTCACGTGTCAGACTATAGATTCCACTTTGATTTTCAATGGGAATCTTATCTTTATTATTGCAAATCAAGGACCTCAGCGATTTTATGCTATAAAATGCAGTCTTTTGCTGATCGCTATTGCAAATTTTTCTCAATTTGTGTGTGATAGGTCCAACATTGTTGCCTATCTTTTCGTAGGTTTGTTAACTTCTAAAGCCGTGGGTGCCAACATTTCCCTAGTTATTATTCCCTATTATTCCCTAGTTTTTTGGAGTAGCCATTGTTTCTCGCTATCTGTTCAATCGTTTTCTCTTATAGTGTGCTACATTATCAGCGAGTAACATAGGCCATATTTTATTATCAAAAATTAGAGTTCGATAGGAAAATTGCAATGTTCAATAAGCGGCTGTTGGTAAACTAACCGCGACCTACGTCGATGAATGGAGACAACAGTTTCCCACGCTTCTCGTACCTGCCTAGTCAAATATAAAAAATAAATTCGTTACTTCAATTTACTTATACGTACGCGTATGCGTACATTGTTATTATTTTACGGTATTTGTCACCCATCACTATCATTACATATGAAATAAGTTCTCAAATGCAAATTTCATAACAACCTTTTATATGCATTCTTTTTTAACTAGATAACATCTACGATCAGTCAGAGATAACTTGTCAACTTGTCAAGACAAGCCTAACGAGCCCAAACTCGATGAGCAACCACCTTCGATCATCATCGTCAGACCTTGCATATCACCTAGGGATCTAGTACTCATCAAGATCGTTCCAAAGAGCCTCAACACGATGGGGTTTTTTATATGCGTAAACCCAGACTTCAGCATTTTATGATGAGTCAGCCCTGGCTGTTGTTGCGTTCATTAGTTACTATGCCTTCCTTTCGACTCCATCATCAGATCAGTTCCATGGTACCAACTTTTAGCTCAATTGATCGCCGGGAAGAGAGTCAAATTAGGCTTGCAAGATTTTCGCCAAACATACGTAGTTACTACTCGTATAATTGCAAGCCAATTGAAAGCTGCTTGTAATAGGTTCTCAAATGAAAAAGATTTTTTCATAACAAGATTTTATCCCGCCGTATAGTACTCATTAAGACGTTTCCACAAAGCCCAAACACGAAGGGGTTATCTTGTTGCGTTCAGTAGTTCCCATGACCACTTTCCGACTTCATCATCAAACCAACTTCATGGTGCCACATTAATGCGTTGAATTACATAGGTATACCAAGGTTCAGGTAAATTAAACACCGGAAAGTGGGTCAAAATGGCTTGCAAGATTTGACCCGGATTTATATGTATATATAGTTACATATAAACATAGAAAATAAAAAATAACCATCTTGGCATTAATGTGCCGGTTGTGCTCTTTCGCACGAGGGCCCAGGGTCTGCCTTGACCATGATCCAGGATTTGGCTGATCAGGTAATCACAGTGGAGCGACTGCCACCTGACCTCCGTGACCCTGCTGTCAGGGGAACTTGACCAGATTGGATCATGGTTACACATTTCACTATCATCTGTTAGCATTTAACTAATGTACATAACTCAGAAAAGAGTCATTGCTACATGGCCGCAGTGGGATTCGAACCGGGTTTGCTTGGAAATCATTTCCATACAAATTTTAAATCCTTAAATATAATTAAATAAATAAATATTACGAGTTCAAAATACCTGAAATTTTTTATGATATATATCAAAGTATGAATAAATACGTCCTACAATTTTTATTGATAAGGGCTGCCATCTTCATTAACTTATTATCCCGCCTACGTAGCCAACATTGTTAGACTGCGGACTTTCATTAATATCTGAAGGCCTAACTCTAGATCTAGGGCCAACATGCCTTGTCCTTACCGATTTATTGAATTAGGAATTCCGCTTTCAATAACAGTGACACACCTATATTACCTCAGTACGAGGGGTAATGAATTATTGGCGCTACAATATAATCACGACCTTTCAATGTAATTGGAAATAGTACAAGTTCCTGATTGTAGCTCAACTCCTAACAACATGGCTTTACTACCGCTTTTATATTGCTTCCCGTCCGTGCTTCCACCTTGCACTCTTCTGGTCTGGGGTTCAGGGTAATTTTTTTTTTCTAATGGTTTTGTACTTGATCATCTTGGCGTTAATATCCCGGTTGTGCTGGGGTCGGCCTTGACCATGATCCAGGATTTGGCAGATCAGGTAATTACAGTGGAGCGACCGCCATCTGACCTTCATGACCCTGTTGACAGGGGAACCTGACCAGTTTAGTTCAGTTCATTTATTCCATAAATTAACATGCCCGCTTTGTTAAATTCAAAATTGGATCATGGTTACACATTCAGCCGCCTGAATGTGCAGGTTTCATGACGATGTTTTCCCACACCGTAAGAGCATCAGTTAGTATTAAACTAATGTACATAACTCAGGAAAGAGTTATTGGTACATGGCCGCAGTGGGTTTCGAACCCGGTACCTCCAGCTTACGAGTTTATATACATTTACACATAGGTATGTATATGTACAGGTATAGGTATAAAAATACTACATACAAGTATAAAGGTAACGTTGTGACATAAGACCAATAGACTTAATTAAGCTGATGATGATGATTTAAGACCCACGTGTTACCGACCTTAAACAGCTATGTCATTCAGACATTCTACTTATTGGATGATGAGACTCGGTGGCCTTATGGTTAAGGGGTCTGACTCGTAAGCGACAGGTACCAATAACTCTTTTCTAAGTTAAACACTAACCGATGCTCTTACGGTGAGGGAAAACATCGTGACGCAACCTGCACATTCAGTCGCCTGAATGTGTAACCGTGATCCAAGCTGATCAAGTTCCCCTGTTAACAGTCGCTACACTGTAATTAAATGTCAAATACTGTGTCATAGTCAAGGCGGACCCCGGGCCTTCGTGGTTTTACTTTTATTGAACTTACTGAATGCCCAGGCATATTGAATAGAGAAGAGATCAGGCAAAGTACAAAATGACACACTTGGGGGTCCGTGCACTTGCTTCCGAGGGCTTATCTCTCGTTACCATACTAGTATTTGTATTTTGTAACGAGACAAACGAGCTAAAGTACTCGAAGCATCCAGTGGTAGACCTCGGGCGTAGTTGGTCGACACCACCAAATGACTTGCCCCATAGAACACATTACTCCTTTCATGTGTTCTGTGACTTGCCTCTGCCGTTATCCGGAGCAAGGTTTGGAGAAACCAGACTTGCGGTATGGGTTTGGGCTAGAGTCTGAGTCCAGCAACGTCAAGGTTTCGAAGTCCCGGGACCTTTTCTGAATGTAACTGTCTCTTGTAACTCCCATGTACATACAATAGCAACAAGTTGCTATTGCAGAAGTCCTGTAGGTACGCATTGGAGACACAGGAGATTGCTTTAAATATGCCCCATATACAAACGCTAGATTTTATCGACATCGAATCGATTCCAAAACCAATGGCTCTACAACTTGGAACTCAGTGAGTCGTCTAAAGGAAATGGGAAAAGTAATAATCAATCAAGTTTATTCGCAAGAATAAAGTACTTTATAATACACCTCTTAATATTATTGCAGTGGTAGGTATCATGTATTCAACTTGAATGCACGTGTGCGAACATTGTAAGTCTAAATTATTTGTCTTTTAAATTTTAAATTTCAGATACTCCTTATCACCATAAAAAGAAAGGTGTAGCAACCAAGCAATCAATTTGGATTATGTCGTCAGAAAGATGATTATATAGAGCAACACACATGTAGGCCAAATTCCTCTAATATATTTCTACCTTTGTACCATTCTTGTAGGTAAAGAAGCTGTCAAAAGAACAGATAAATCCAAATACCTCAGACCCGTAATGAACGAGTCTGGCGATATCAGCCCCGATGTCAAGTCCCTAATCTCGGCAGAGCGGGCCAAATGGCGGAAACTAACGACAGTCACCTGTAACCCTAAAATTCCTGTTAAGCTCTAAGGGCTTAAATACAAGAGTATAATTAGACCGGCGATGCTCTATGGCTGCGAGACATGGCCAGCGCTGACGAAACACGTTCGCGAACTCCACGCCAACTGCGGTGGATGTGCGGAGTTACGCGACTCGATCGAATACGTAACGAATACATCCGTGGCAGCCTTAGCGTAAGGAATATCACAGATAAGATCGAGGAGGCTCGTCTGCGCTGGTTTGGTCACGTGTTGCGTAAGCCTCAGGGATACGTGGGAAATACGTGACTGAACATGTCAGGAAACCATCAGAAACCACCAGTATCAGGAAAGAGGCCCCATGGGCGACCCAAGAAGCGATGGATTGACATCGCTGAGTCGAATGCGAGAGCCGAGGATGCCGAAGACCGGGCGAAGTGGAGAAGAATGAGTAGGAAAGCGGACTCTGGCAGAGGCCGGAATAAGCGCCAAGACGATGATGATGATATCTCTTATCTTTGTAAGCAGTGGGCTGACATAACAAATTCATAATTTTCGGTTATAGTTTCTCTCTAACTTCCCTAAAAAATCATGCTAAAATAAATGTTAGAGGCCGACCTTTCACGTAATTACTTCATTCATGACAAGAACTAAGACAAGGTAGGTTATTTATTTAGATTTTAGAAAAGATAGAGACTTTCCCACGACATTTTTTGCATGGCAAAAATGGTAATATTTAAAAATAACAATTAACATCTTCGATCGTGCACTTACCTACTTTTTGTATAAAAATAATAGTAATAATCTTGGCGTTAATGTCCCCCGGGGTCCGCCTTGACCATGATCCAGATTTGGCGATCAGGTAATTACAGTGGAGCGACTACCATCTGACCTCCGTGACCCTGCTACCAGGGGAACCTGACCAGATTGGATCATGATTACAAATTCAGTTGCCTGAATTTGCAGGTTTTATCACGATGTTTTCCCTCACCGTAAGAGCATCGGTTAGAATTCAACTAATGTAGATAACTCAGAAAAGAGTCATTGGTACATGGCCGCAGCAGGATTCGAACCCGGTACCTCTCGTTTACGAGTTGGATACTCAACCGCCCGGCTACCGACGATCCAACCTACTTTTTGTATGAACGTGGCAAAAAAAAACCCGCGAGTCAGCATCAGCTCTAAAATAATCCTTTTGAAGATAAACGTGTAATTGTCTTACGAATAGTTTCGAAAACAGGTGCATGGCATTGGCCACATTTTATAACATGTGCAAAAGATTTCATGCCCCAAACAAAAGGAAGGATTATCAAAAACTTCTCAGAATTTGCAACAACGCTTCCCTCAATATCGATTGAAGTTCGAACGTTTTTATGTAAAACGGATATAGCGGGACTTCCATACGACTTGCCTATAAATTGTTCTATCTATAGAATTTGCTCACGGCCTTGTTTTCGCAAAAAGGTAACACATGTCCATTTACAACGCCCAAGCGTTCGTACGTACTCGTTGCTTAGACACACCTAACGTAAGGGACGAGTTCTTCGGGATCTTTATTGGATAGTAGCGGCCATGTAAGGCGCTGTCCTAATTGGCAACGGTCATGCGACGAGCGGTATAGAGGTCTCCTATTGGTCCGGCGACGTCCGTCATACGACCATGGTCGCACGACCGTTGCTAATTAGGACAGCGCCTAACTCTAACTACGAGTAGCACAGTATAAAGAAACCCTAGGGGTAGTAGTAGTAGGTAGTCCTAGTTTATGTCATTTGGGGCCTAAAATTATGCATAAAAACTTTGACAAAAAAAATTAATATCGGTATTGTGGTATAGGTAAAAAAAAATTTATACACAAGGTCATCGGATGCAACAATCGATAATAAAAAGAGATTAATGTTCATTACTGCATTTTTGCATTAAATTGATAACAATAATTGATAATTTAGGTACAAAAAAGAAGACATTGTTATAATCCCTTCAAGACCGAAATAAATATTGTTTTAATCCATTGATTACCAAAATGTACTTTTTCTACCTAATCGTATAATTAATCATCATCATCAATCATTATGAAAGTCACAATCATCAGTATTTCATTTATTTTGACGTTTTTAATGATATAAAACAGACGGAATTATTATCGACAAGATCAAACGATAAAGTCCATACATGACTGTCTAAAAATCTGTAATACATAATCTTGATACGGTAATAGTTCTACTATTCGAAGTAGACTTCACGACCTCGGCTTTGTCTATATTGAGTATCTTTAAAAGTACATAGTTACCTCGAAGAGAGGATGCGGTAGATCGGACGAAGTGGAGAAGAAAGGGTAGGAAAGCGGATCCAGGCATAAGCCGACTCGAGAACTTTCCCGCCTCATCAGCCATCCGTTCTACGAGCTATGTGCCCTGCCCACTGCAACTTAAGCTTGACAATCCTTCGGGCTATGTCAGTGACCTACTGTTTACACTAATACTATGGCGAAATTCTATCAATCAGTATTATTCATAGAGGTCGTATAATTTATCAAACTCAAACTCAAACTCAAAATTTATTTATTGATTAGGACATTAAATATCTCTTTCAATCGTCAAAAAGGAAGGGGGTAGGAAAGTAGGAAGGAAACACACAGTGTTACGTTGGCCGAAGAAAACTACTTAACTTACTTAACAGCAAGAGTAAGCCAGTCCACCAAGGCAGCACCCGTTCATGAGTATAACGCATTGCCCAGCATCGATCAATTCAACCATATTCGAGAGAAAAGAGCGACCCATCCCCCATGCCACCGCTAGACAGACTTTTAAGCGAGTGTGCATTACAGATGCTGCATGTAATAGTCAGCTACCTCCAAACAACCCTACCTCTACCGTGCCCGTGCCCGTACCCTACCCTACACCTACCCTGCTCCAGCCTACCAGCCTACCTCTAACCTTACCGTACACCATTTTTTTTTTTTTTTTTTTTGTTGGTAACTTTGAGAAAACCTGGGATCCAGGTACCCAGCCCTTCGGGGAAAGAGCTGGGTTATGTGGGACTCTAAGGTGGTCAACTTCGGTGCAATTCGATGGGCTCCGGGATCACAATAGAACGCAACCGGAGCCCTTCTAACACCGCGCCCGAAGGCCCATCGCGAGGCAGGTTGTGTGCTTTCCAAACCTGGCCCTCCACCGTTCCGGTGTGTATCGGTTTGATGAGCACCCCAAGCCGACACCGTCCCTGGAGTAGTTTGGTCGGACATTGTAGCCCCCACCACAAGTGTCCGCAACTGCGATGACAACCTTTAGTCGCCTCTTACGACAGGCGGGGAAGGCCGTAGCTCTATTCTTAGCCGGAGCTACACGGCTCGGGCACACTGGAGCCTACATTTCAGTTTGCCCCCTCCCGTCAACAGAGGTTGCAAGCAACCCTGACGTGTGCTGACGCACATCAGAGACTCCGCTACTGGTCGGAGCTCTTCGTCGTCGTCGTCGTCTCGCAGGGTCCACGCGCTCGCGTTCCCGCTCCGCTGACTCCTTCTGGACCATGACGGTCTCGCAGAAGGTGCTGACGGCCTCCCAGGCTACAGCACTTCCAAGCATTGCAGCGACAACTGCAGGCAGGGAGAGGTCTGGGTCGATTTCTTGGACCAGGTCGCTTCGCGCACAGAGCCAAGCAGGACACTCCTCTAGCGTGTGCTGCGCCGAGGCCTGTCCGAACCGCAATGGTGACACTGTGGTGTCTGTTCCCTCCCTATTCGGTTGCGATATTCACCGAAACAGCCATGTCCGGTGGCGCCCCATAAAGCGCAATGGATCGCACTACACCCGCATAGATGCGGCGAACTCCTTCCTGCGATCCCCCAAGATTTGGTAGCAGTCCATGCAGAGCACCCGCTACTTTTTCAATCCGGGGAACCAGGCGGTCAAAATGATCTGTGAAAGACCACCGTCCGTCTAATACTAGGCCCAGATATTTCATAGTTTGCCCTATCTGGACCTCTGCTTCTCCCACCCACACCACAGAGGCAGGAGGGCTCTGCTGTCGAGGGAGTCCGTGGAACCATAGCGCCTCGGTTTTGTGAGGCGCAATCGCCAGGCCTAAAGCACTGATTCGCCTCACGACGCAAGCTACACCTAGCTCTGGTAATCGTAAAGCCCTCTCAAAAGACTCTTCTTTGTCTAATAACAAAGTGTCGTCTGCTTAGCAGATGACACTAATGCCGGCTGGGAGTTGGGTCCTGAGCACCACGTCGAGAGAGTTGAACGCATTGACGATGTCAATACCTACTGACTCAATACTTACAGCCAAAACTACTTTTCCCTATGAGACTGCCTCTTCAGCCACGGAGCGGACTCAAAGAATCGCATCTACTGTCGAGCGACCCTGCCGGAAACCAAATTGGCTCTCCGATAGGTCCGGTCCGGTCTCCCGCAGGTGCTTATTGATACGGAGGGCGATGATCTGCTCAAACGACTTACCCGAATCATCCAACAAGCAAAGGGGCCGGTACCCGAAGGGTGCATCCTCGGGCCTCCCTTCCTTTTTCAAAAGGACGAGTTTTGCTTCCTTCCACATTGCTTGAAAGCACCCGTGGCGAAAACAAGCGTTAAACAAACGTCTCATCCTCTCTCCTAGCACACCAAGCGCTATGACTAGCGCTCGCCCAGGAATCCCGCCCGGACCCGGAGCCGTGTTACGTGCAGCAAGACGTCTCACCGCGAATGCCAGCTCTCCTTCCGTTACCTCCAGACTCTCGGACCAAGCTTCTAATGCCAATGTCGCACAAGAAACGTCTGGGCATCTATCAATTGGAAAGAGGGTATCTACCACTCTCTTAGTAAACTGGGGTTCAAAAGTTTCCGTCCTGTACGGGCGTCCCCATGGATCCCTATTCTGGCCATCGAGCAGATCGTTCCACGAGCGAGACTTGGCATCCGCTATTGCCGACTGTAGGTCGACTGTGGCAGCTCGGTAAGCGGAGTACGCATTATCTTTTTCGGCTTGAGTCGCCGCTCGCCGTCCGTCTTGTCCGAGTGAATCGCCTGCGCGAGGCAAGGCACGTCCTACGAAGGGCAGCAATGTGCTCCGACCACCAATAAACCGGCTGCTTTGAAAAAGACCTGACCCTGGGCATTGCAGCATCACATATTGTGGTCATGCTAGCTCTAAACCATTCTGCCTCGCTTTCGGTTGCAGAGGGGTTTTCAAGGTCTGGTGCAGGTAGCCAATCAGCTGTATGAGCCGCGGCAATCAATTTATCCCTGTCCAGCCGTTTAAACGCCGAGCATGCTTGCACACCATTCCGTTGTATCGCCGCAGCGACAAGACGGTTAGGGATATCGGAGAAGATGATATGGAGGTGGTCAGACAGTGTTACTGTAGTGTAATGTTCACCGCGATAACTCCTTCTGTATAGCGATTCGTATTTACAATAGTCTACCAGCGAGTATTAAGGACTGTCCGTACAATAAATTTAAAAGTACCTTAACAGGGTGGCTTCTAGACAAATGCTTTTACTCTATAAAAGAAATGTTACATCAATAAAGTTTTAGCACATATTTAATATAGGAAATCTATGTACATATTTGCATGCCGTTGCTGGCTGAACATATGGTACGTTAATGTAGAAACCACCTAATTGTAAAACTATGTTCTTGCAAATAAATGATTATAATTATGAACCAACGGGGATAGACTGGGATTCTGTATGGCTCCGAGATGACTCCAAGGGCAATTGAACCCCTCACAAGGTTTTGCATGAGCAGGTCTTGCGCCTTGTGGCAGTGGTTTATTACTATTATAAGTATTTTATATGTGGGACTAAATGTTAGGCCTCCATTGCCTCCTGGGTCGTGTTGCTAGCGCTACCCGCTCTGGTCCCCACACCATCAGGCGTGGCCCCATCTTCCCATGTCCGTAGAGCTAGCCGGAACGTTAGAGCCGACCGCAGTCTTTCTTTTGTCACCCGTTCGGGGGGCTTGCAGCCCTTACTGCCGACTCGGTGGTCAGCCGGGCGCCCGTGATCTGCACACAGAGGACATCTGGGTGATTGTGCCTCACATTTGGCCGCCTTGTGTCCAGACTTGTAACACAAGGCAGACCGGTCAATTGAGCCAGTACAGTGATGGCGTGCATGTCCCAGTTCCAGACAGCGGAAGCACTGCAATGGTCTCGAGGCCAGAACCTGCAATCTGGCTTAAACCCATCCCAGCCGTATCCTTATCGCGGCCGCCAATTTTCGTACGGCAGAGAGAGGGCAGCGGACGCAAGCCGAGCCCAAGAAGCCAGGACGAAGACCGCGGATCTCTCCCCCTTGCACATCAGCCACGTCGCATCTTCCGGCTGCGGCGACAGCCGCCGCCACTCCTGTGGGGTGACCGACTTGTCCAAGCCCATCACTCTGATCTCCCCCTTCTTCGCAGGCCGCGAGATGTACACGCCCATGTCACCAAGGGCTTCTCTCATTTTGAGGGCCAGGCTATCAGCCTTTACTGCGCACTCCTGTCCCGGTATCTCCAGCAGGATGCCACCGTTCAGAGCCCTCTTCTGGCGGATTTCGCCGATGCCGAGGTCTGCCAGCATCACCTGGGGATGACATCCATAATGCTCGAACACAGGTATATATATATATATATAATCAAGCTCTATTGACTGGTGAAAAAGTGCCTCTTCAGAAGTTTTCTGAAGGATACCTGTGTTCGAGCATTATGAATGTCATCCCCAGGTGATGCCGGCAGATGATGTATGTATAATATAGTATTATATTTATTTATATAGTATGGGTATAGTATCTATATTTATATGTATTATGTTATTGTATATTTAAAAGATTACCAATGTACTAAATTAAACATTAATGTTAAAAGTTGAGTTGTAGATAACATAATTAGTAGGAATTTAATTTAGGATCTCAATATTGCCTCCACCGCTTCTTGAATGTACTTTCAGACTGTTAAAGGTTGGCTGGAAGAAATCCTATTGTGGAATAAGCCCGCCCTTGCTTTGTAAAAATATTTTTGTAACTCCTGTATTTATTAAGCAATAAAGAGTTTACATACATACATACATACATACATACCTGGGTATATGTGATGTTGGCGCCCTCCGGAATCGTGACGGAATTCTTCGCCTTTTAGGCAGTGCAGCTGTTGACTTAACAGCATTCGCCACCCGGGCCTTTGCAGCCTTTACCTTGGCCAATCCACAAACCACAGTGGTCTAGGCAAGTTCTTGCGCTGGCTGCTGTTGCGACTGCGGGGCCGGACGTAGCGGCGCTGCAGGCTCAATCAGGGTTGCGAGCGTCGATGCAGAAGTCGAAGCAGTTACCGGTGAAGCCGCTCGGGTTGGCTTCCGTAATTTCTTCTTCTTTTTCTTTCTGGCCGCCCCTACAATGCTGGGGCCACTAGGTTCAACGGGTTTCGTCACCTTCTGCCCCAGTGGGTAGTGGCCTGAAATTTCCGTCCGGGAATATCTTTGCCTCCAGATGTGCCAACTTGCCCTCAATCATAGCCTTAATTTGGCTCATAAGGACATCGTCAGCACCTCTGGGGGCACAAGGTGCTGCCTCCATATGCTGACCACGAAGTTGGGCCAGTTCACTGGTCAGCATGGCCAACTTGCCACTGTGGTCCTCGAGCTAAGAACGTAGCAAGGCGTTCTTCCGCAGCAAAGCATTCTCCCGCTCTAAGTGACTGGTATCCCCAGTAAATCTTTGGGTCATCTCGGTCACCGCCGCCGTTACCACACGCACCGCTATACGCAGTTAGCGCACTATGCCCCCCTGGAGGTTCCGAGATTTGTTGGCTACAGCCTCAACCGTCTCCAGGAGCTCCAGTACTCTGCTGGTAAGGTCCACAGACGACTGATGCCGCATCTCGCCACCAAGTTCCTTCGGACTAGGCAGAGATGACATCGCCCTTGTCTTCTTTTGTACAGAGTCAGGTATAGCAAAGATGTCCACCTCATCCATGTCGAGCGCATCTCGGTTTCTTTTTCGAACTGACGCACGAGACGCACGAGACGCACGAGACGAGGCCGAGACCATGGACACCTCAGAGGTATCCAATTCAAAGCCATCAGTACTACACTCCGAGTCACGGAACGTAGGTCGCCCAACACCTGAGTAACCAGGTATATTTTCATCAGTCTGGGACCTATCAAACATCTCCTTTTCGTTTTAGCACGTACGCGCTAAAACCGGTTCCTTCGCCTTCTTTTTTGAAGCGCCCTTAACGGGTTTGGGGCCCTTTTCGAGCCCCGCAGCAGGCGACGCAGACACGCCGCCAACACCGGCCCTTCTGGGGCCAGTCACGTTCGGTTCTCCGCCCAGTCCAGGGCCACTGTCCACGTTCACGGGAGCCGATATACCACCAATACAGCCAGTACGGCCGTGGTCAAAGCCCTTCTCGGGCCCAAAAGTTTCACGGCCCCCCTCAGGCCTACAATCTAACGCAACCTCGCAATGGAGTTGGCTACTGCAGGGGAGCTCCAAGTCCCCGCAGGGAACTTTTATAGTGGTTTCCTACCACGCAGCCAGTCCTGAAAAGGACGGGCCCCCGGTCCTGACCCCGAACTGTGAACAGCCGGTCTATGACAGGATTACGGTATGGATCCTCCTCCCAAGTGCCAGAAAGCGACAAGAGAGGATCGGACGGCCCTCATCTCAAGTGCCCACAGGCGACGAGAGAGGATCGGCTTCTCTTTTGCTCCTCTGGATGTAGAGGAGGAGAGAGAAGCTGCATCGGGTTATCAGCCACTTGACTACCAAGATCCCAATAGGAAGTTGATAGCCAAATGCACCGTCCCAGTCATGCCACCCTTTCCCTAGGCTGTAACCCGTAGGGACCAATAGCAAACTGGGAACACGAGGATGTTACCCGACCCAGCACCCCACCCTTACCCTACCCTACCACTACCTTACTCCTACCCTACCCTACCCCTACCCTACCCTACCTCTGCCCTACCGCAGCCTATGCAGAGCAGGCGCCCCCAGCCCGGATTGACCAAAACCACCGTGTGTGGGAAGGGAAGGAAAGTTAACGCCGCTTCCTATGTGGTTCTCCGTGGTAATGAAACGGCAAGGAACCCACAGACCCTACGTTTATTCCTAATATCTCGACGAGTATTATGTTGATTATAATAATAATGTAATTTGTAAGTGTCCTGTATAATCGTTTACAATTTCTAGGAAAATTCAATGCTTATGTTATAGGTAATCTTGAAAATAATCTTTGCCTTTCATGTTTCGCGAAATATGTAATGTAAACGAATAAGTTAGAATTACCTGTAATCGATAATCTTACTTATATAAACAACATACGTTTTATTCTTGAAATGTGCTTGTCATCACTAAAAACTCGGACAACATCGTCTTCCTATCCCAAAAATAACATTATACCTATAAGTATGCGTCATGCAAAAACTTCTGAACGGATTTAGATAAAATTTGGCAGTGTAGCTTTAAGCCTAGATTAACACACAGGCTACAGATTATCTCCAAATTCCTCGAAAACGGACCGGACCTTAATAATCGAATATTATTCAGAATAAAAAGACAATAGTCTACAGGTAACTGAACGTATGTGTGTTGCCAGTGATGACCTACGGAACTGAAACGTGGCCGCTCACTGTGGGCCTTATAAGAAAGGTCACTGTTACCCAAAGGACAATGGATAAGGATTGCCAGACTGAAGTAGCAGTGGGCAGGGCACATAGCTCGAAGAACAGATGGCCAATGGGGCTGTAAAGTTCTCGAGTGGCGACCATGTACCGGAAGACGCAGCGTGGGTACGCCTCCCACAAGGTGGACCGACGACCTGGTAAAGTTCGCACATACCAGCTCGATGCGGGAAGCACAGGAGCGGCCTTTGTGGAGATCTCTGGGGGAGGCTTAAGTCCAGCAGTGGACGTCTTCTGGCTGATATGATGAACTGAACGGACCTTTGTTGTGCGTCTGTGTGTCTGTCTTTTTTTCATTATAGGTCTACACATTTTATTACAAGCTACAAATTTAAATCAAGTGAAGTCAGCCATTCAATTGCTTCGTCACTAAGGGTGCAATCGTCACTGAGGTCCTCCGGTGGGCCAGAGTACCTTTTTTTTATCATTCGGTATGCAAACCGGCAAGCGGGCCACCTGATGGAAAGTGGTCACCACTGCCTATAGACAATAGCAACACCAAGAGTATCGCCAATGCGTTGCCCACCTCTATAACACGTTGCTCTGGCAGCAAAAAGGCAAATGCCCCTCCACTGCCAAAGCCACGGTTCCCCAAATCCCCACCCCATGGAGCACTGAAGACCTTACTCACAGGCAGAAACACAATACTACTTAAAAGAGTATTGTTTAGCTGCGGTATTCTGTAAGGTGCAGGTACTTCCCCAGTCGGGCGGCTCCAATTCGAACGAGATACTCCGCTATGCCCTACCTCTCTTAAACTTGTATTAGGGCATTCCGATAGTATGTACCACATCGACAGGAACATTGGTGGGACTCACACCATCAGCAGTGGTGTTTGTAAGAGGCGCAAAGACTATTGAAGTTGTACCAGTCTCGCCAAAACAGTTCTTAGCCGCTTAGGTTGCTACCAGGTATTATATCACATCCGAATTTTCCTGCCATATAGAATAACCAAGTTTAGTTCCACGCGCGACTAAGATTGAATATTAGTGAGCTCATAAGCTGTGAAACAATCAGACTTCATGAAACCCTAAAGAACGTTTCACTCTACACGTGCGTCGCTATTCCACGGACCATCATCAGGAACGATTAAGATTTAGATTTTGGATTTCATTTATTTCCCTAAAGTACCAATTATTTATTTAATAAAATATGTTAACAATTATTAATATTTAAAAAGAACCTTACTCTAACCCTATTTTTTTTTTTTTTTTTTGAAAGATGGGCTCTTCAAGGCTTTTCAGACCCAGTATCACTGCGACCATTACTGATCTATTGTGATCGCCTCCTTCTACAATTTAGTACTAATTCCTATAGCTTCTATGAACTGTAATAGTTTCTTAGTACTGATTTCGTGCACCTCATCGGGTAGTAGTTGGTGTTTACCCAGATGGATGCTGCGTTTGCGCACCAGGGCCTCACATTTGCAGATCAGGTGGAGAGGCGTTTCGTCCTCCTCCTTGCAGAATCTACAGTCCTTTGTTCTGCTGATCTTCAAGTTATACATGTGTTTGTTCAGCCCACAGTGGCCAGTCAGTGCCCTTGTCAGGATACGCAAGTTATTCCTACTAAGTAGTAACAGTTCTTTGGCATGCCGCCTATTATAGGGTTTGACTAATGCGCCTAGCCAGATCATTTGTTGCAATGGTAATGTCTAACACCTCTTGTCTTACACGGGTTACAAAGGTCGGTTTACATCCCTTATTCACCACGTGCACCTTTGTTAGTAAATAGTCATATAACGTGTTACCTCTCCTATTTACGTCGGTACTTCCCCATGGGGTGTGGTGGGCGTTTGCATCACACCCCACCAGCAGTTGCAATCTGTGACGCCAGGCGTACTCGACCGCAGGCTCCAGGTCCTCAGCAGGGTTTTCCTTTTCCCCCGGGTGATAGGCTGAGCAAATTAGTACTCTAGCCCCGCCTCCCTTGGGGATCAAAATGGCTGCTACAACTTCGTCGGAGCACAACTCTGTAACAGTCAAAAGATTAATGCTTTTCTTATAAACAATACAAGTTCTGGGTCTTGTTCCGCCTTTGTTGTAAATAATCTTACCGGCAGCGTTGAGCCCCAGAATAGTCGAGCTGGATACCCAGGGCTCTTGAATTAGGGCGAGGTCAGCCCTACCGTCGCAAAGCCATTTTTCCACCACGGCACTTGCTGCCGCAGCGTGATGGAGGTTGGCCTGCAGACACTTTACCGGCCCCTGGGTCGCCATTACTTCCCTCTTTGTGAAAGGGAGTACGAGGGCTTGGTTTTTTCCCTTCACTTCTGCGGATTGAAAAATCCACGTCCGGAATGGGTTCCACCCTGACCTCTCCCCCTTGTGCTTCCTCTACCTCTATTCCTTTCCCCTCCCCTGGCAGAAAAGTTCAAGCTAGGTCGTGCTCCCGAGGGGATCGATCCTCCTTGCTGCCCGGTGTTTGGGGCCATGCCGCCCGTCGCAGGGACCTGCGTCGCCTTAGCCTGTCCCCTGTCAGCCAACTTAAGAGGGGGTCGTGTTCCCTGAGGGATCGAACCTCCTTGCTTCTTGGGTTTTTCGGCGGTGACAGTCGCAGGAGCCTGCGTGACATCTGAGGTAGAGGTGCCTGGTTGAACAGGGGCCTCTTTGGCTGGGTCGCCCTTGATTTTGAAGACAATGCTTCTAAAACCAATTGCGGCTTTGCCTTGCCTCCTTTTCAGGGTCTCCACAGAGGGATCATCCACCGCGAAGGTTGCAATAATGCCCCCTTCCTCCCCCCTGCTATGGAGAACCTTCCAGAGCTGCGTGTTTAGGCCCCTGTTCTGCGTGCCCAGCAATGTTATCGCTTCGTCTATTGACGTAGCGTCTATGCTGGGTATGAAGGCGGTAACTACCGCTGGCTTTGACAGTTCGCTCTCTGATAACACAGACAGCTTTGCCTCTGGCCAGGGTTTAACGCTGGGTACCGCCCTCATAAGCCAGTGTTTGCTGGCTTCATCCTCGCAAACAACCATCATCCATCCTGGTCTTTGCGAAAATGAGGCGAACCTGGGCCCCTCTCCCCTGTTTTCCCACGCGCACAAGTCCCGTCTGCTCCTCGGTTAGTGGATTTTCCCCACGAATCCCGACCCTGACTGAACCGGCCACTTCGCTGAAGGTAGGCTTTGCTCTTACCTCCTGCGCGGTCTTAGGGTTCTTTTTCAGTCGGTCTATCGGTGATTCCTCCTCTGATCGAGTGCGTTTTAACGACTTCGCCTCAGGGAGATCGGGGAGTAACCGAGGAATCTCTTTCCAATGCTGTCGGCAGAGGACTAGGGCTTCTTTGAGACCCACATCCATCTCCCTCAGCCTTCGGAAACGCTTTCGCGCTGCCCCAGAAAGCCTGTGATGGCTCCCTGGGATGATGCTGTCGGAGGCCGACGTCCCTACCGTATCTGTGACATTACTGCCCCCATCTACGTCAGGTTGCGCCCTCTCGGCTACATCATCTAATCTGGGCGTTGGGGAGGCCAAAAGCTCTCCTTCCGCACCAGAATCAATCTCCACCACTTCCATGGCAGAGAAAACTGGACTTTTTTGGTTCATAATATTATTGGTACTCATGTAAGTCCCACGATTAGCTAGGGAACTAAAGGTCACCTCCGGCAGAGCCCCGCTTGCCGGAGTAAGGGCACAACTTTCCTCCGAGGAGCTCAGGTATCGGAGGTGCACCGTCAAAGGCCGGACATCCCTCCGGCCACGCAGCCCTCGGCACGGTTCGCGTTACACCTTGGCTTGGGACCAGTCTCCTCGCGCTCGACTAGCAAGAACCCCGCAGCGCAGCACACCAATACTGTTGCATTGGTGCACCACGCTGCCGGATAGTTACTAATCGACCCCCAGGGCGCACCGGCGTGCCGCTTGCGTTCCAGCAGGAAATTCCGGGGAATTTCCCAACTGGACTACAAACGGCTACGCACACGTGGAGGTGGACTGATGGCGCGCCCCTCGAGCCTTAATTCTAATTCTAACTAAAGATAAAAAATTTGGCCCAGGTCCCCCGAATTTGTTCCCTAAAGTAAATACAATTTCAGTATGATCATGTTAAATATGTCAAAAATGTGTTTTCAGTTAGGAATCGTCAGAGTTACAGTACATATATATATAAGTACTTATACAAAAAATTATGTAACAATATTAATTCAAATATCTGATGATTAAATTACATTAAATTACACAATGTCAAACAAACGAATTATATAAAAACAATTTTTTTTTATGTGTACATCTAGATTAGATTAAATATATCACAATTAAATAATAATAATTGTAAATAATATACGTCAAAATAAAATAAAATAGCTTATTAGTGACGTCAATTTAAATATTAAATAATAACCAATAGGTACAAGTATGTCGTAGGTACATAATAATAAGAATTTATTTCGAGCAAATTTCGTAAAACTCACTTTGAGGTTTGACGTGACGAGCTTTACTAGTGATACTGTAGTGGTGGTAGTGGAAGTGGTAGTAGTGGTAGTGGTGGTAGTGGTGGTGGTAGCAGTGATGTAATGCGGCGAGCATAGTCAGATAGGACAAAGCTCTGTATTCATTAAACAATTGATTGCTACTTCGTCAGCGTTGAATTCGATTTTACACATCCGGACCCGTTCCCGTGGAAACCACGTTCAATATAGAAATAAATTATAGCCTATTTGCATTATGGGTAATAAGTTACATTACTGTCTTTCATTGAAATCCCTAAAAAGGAGTTTCAAACAACCAAACATCCATCCATTACAAACTATTGCGTTTATAATATTAGTAGGATTTATGATCCAATGGACCAGATTTTCTAGTCAACAATTTAATGGGCAGGTTCCCTATTGGATATTTATTTAACATTTTATGCACAACATAGTAGAAAGGACTTAAAGCTCAGTAGCTTTATCTACAAGTCTACCCGGATATTCTACTGAGTAAGAATATCAGAGTAATTGGTTTCTACTATGACAACACACTGTTAATTCAATACTAAACCACATCGTAACCTATCTAACCTACCTGGAGCTACCACGCTACTGACAAACGTACCTACAACAAATATTTATTTACACTTTGTATTGATATTATTTTTACTCTCATTACTCTCTGTGTCGACGTTTAAAAAAGCCTGGAGTAGGTATCTTCATGCTCCAGGAGTGAGTAGCTACATACACGTCACACCTTTTTTCTTAAGAGCCTACTGCATTATGTATTATTTGCCCGACGCAATCTCTCACGAGTGCGATAAAACGCTTTGAATAATAGCTGCTCTCAGATTTGTTACTAGACAAAGTAGAGTATTTTTAAAATAAGTTTTGAAATGAAAAATATTTATTCATAACAAGTTTTTATTGCGTGGTATAGTACATACTCATCAAGACCATTCCGAAGAGTCCAAACACGATGGGGTTATCTTATTGCGTTCATTAGTTCCTATGACCACCTTCCGGCTCCATCATCAGACCAGTTTCATGCTACCATATTAATCAATTGTTATCCAAGTCACATAGGCATACCAAACAGCTCAATCGTTTACCAACAAATGGTCGAAAAATTGTTAGCAAATTTTGACGGACAACTTACAAACCTACTCAAGAACAGTGCAAGTTGAATAGAAACTTGTAAAAAGAAAAAGAGTGCTCTTAAACCACGCTGTAACAAATGGGAGGCATCTTGTAATAATAAAAAAGTAATAAAATGGTCACGAAATGGTTTGCAAATTTTGACGGACAACTTACAAACGTACTTACGAACAGTGCAAGTTGAATAAAAGCTTATGAAAAGGAAAAGAGTGCTCTAGAACCATCTAGAGGCATCTTGTAATAATAAAAAAGGAATAGAGGGCAATGAAACGAATGGGAGCCTTCGGTACACGAGCTGAATGACCTGAATCCGTGTGCCAGAGCGGGTCACTTCGAAACCGATCGACACTCGAACGTGATCCATTTTAATTGAATCTAGCCCGTACTCGTGTGAATGGTCCCCTTAACCAGATTACGCCGGACTAGACGCGCCTAAACATATGTCATCTACACCCTGTATAGGTAGGTTTAGCTGGGTTTTCATGGTACGTGGAATAATCAACGAAGTGGACTGAGGGTTTTTATTTATATCATACGGTAGGCAAACAGGCAAGCGGGCCACCTGATGGAAAGTGGTCACCACTGCCTATAGACATTAGCAACACCAAGAGTATCGCCAATGCGTTGCCCACCTCTATAACACGTTGCTCCGGCAGCAAAAATGCAAATGCCCGTTCACTGCCAAAGCCACGGTTCCCCAAATCCCCACCCCATGGAGCACTGGAAACCTCACTCACCGGCAGAAACACTATACAATTTAAAAGAGTATTATTAGTACTTCCCGAGTCGAGCGGCTCCAATTCGAACGGGATACTCCGCTATGCCCTACCTCTCTTAAAGGATAGGTACTTCATCATCAGCAACACGGTCCCTTTAACTCTATCAGTCGTCATATCTACTGGAGAGTCGGTGGCCAAGTGGTTAAGGTTTCGGTTCGAATCCACATGCGGCCATGTACCAATGACTCTTTTCTGAGTTATGTACATTAGTTTAATGCTAACCGATGCTCTTGCGGTGAGGGAAAACGCACCGTTGAACGTGAAAAGGTTACATATATATGGGTACATAAAAATTATACTTCTACCACCTCGTGCAAACCTAGCAACCGTAAACCTTAGTTATTTATTGTTATACTTTAATGTGCTTCAAAAATATTTCACATCGAACTGCACCGGTGTCCTCGTTACAAAATGTAGCCCGTTTCAGATAAAAATGCAGTTTGCCCAACTTGTAGCGCACTCATGACAATTAATCATGATAAACATTCGATGATTGCTTTTGTTGTAAATTATTTTTAATGGTAACGCATTACGATAAAATGCGTCCTTATGCATATCGAAGATTACGTGAAAATAAAATAAATGTAAAATTTACAGCACTAAATGCCGGTTTACAGTCTTATGACGACCTAGCTTTAGATTTTGTCCGCGTGGAAATGGTTTTTAGGCAGTTTATCTTTTTCCCGAGCGACCGGAGAGGTCAAGCTGTAATTTTGGTTCTACCGAACCGAATTAGATAAAACATGGTCTAGATTTTTAAGTTGGACCCCAAACTACCAAACTGTGAAAACTCTATCAAAATCCATTCGGCGCCATTCCATAATTCTTATAGTTTAACATTTCTATTAAGGTTCTACATCAGGCGCCGCCGGCACCACATCCGCTCCCCTTATCTGGGTCCACGGTGGCCACTCTCCATCAGGTGGGCCGTCTCACAATGTGCTATTGTTTCTAGACAAGCATCTTCCATCCTCTGCGGCATCATCACATACAGTCAGATGAGATGGCGATCAAATTTTAAAAAATCAACAGCCCTTAGAAGAGCAATGTTGGACTCGAGCCATTTCCTTATTAATAGAGGATATTTCTTGCCATAAGCTCTACGCTTGGCAGGGGAGTTGGAGATTTTTTATGCTACTCAGTGACAAACGAACAGACAGCCCACCTGATGGTAAGTGATAACTGTCGCCCATAAGATCTACAATTCATACATTTTTGTCGCAGGTAACAAAAATGCAGAACCTCATGTGCGTTGTCACTGTGAGGACTAATCTTGATTATGTAATTTCGCTGGCTACCTTATCCTTCAAACGGGAACACAACAATGCAAGCATTGTTGCGTGACGGCAGCAATAGATACGGCAGTGGTACTCACCCAGGCGGACTACTCAAGCTTGACATAGTCCTACTACCTGATGTAAGATCGGAGATCAGAGTGTTTGGAAATATTCAATCGCAAATTATGCTATAAGTATCACTGAATGAATTTATATGAAATTTGTTATGGGGATAGATATATTCACCCACTTCTGTTATTATCACCAATATACAAAATCGAAAGTAAGGCAATAATGTACTAAAAATAACAGTTTCAAACGCCTCCTGGAGACGCCATCAACTGAAGATGTCCCAAAATAAACACGAACGTTTCACACTCGTAGTCTCACACCCAGGTATCCCGCGATGGGGCACCTTCGAGGGTACCTATGGTATGGTATGGTACCAATACCAGCAGTACGATACAGCTCTATCCCTAAAAGGGTCTGAATAGTTGCGCTGAATGTAACCATCGACGATCGGAACGTAGTTTTTTTAATAGACTACTGAGGTGGTAAACTCGCTTACGGCCTGCCTGATGTTACCGCAGCCTATGGACGTTTGCAATACCAGGGTGTATCACCCCCGTGTGACCGACCCTGTAAAAACCTTCATAGTTTTTTTGAAGAACTCCATGTTGTACTCTCCAGGGAAAACTTCACCAGGGAGCTCCTTCCACAACCTTGTGTGCGTGGAAGACAGTCCCTCGAGCAATATGTCAAACGTTCAAAACATTACGGGCGTCATTTTCCGTGAACTTATTCCAATGGATGAAAAAACGGGATAGCAAGATCCATAATCATTGTAGAGCGAGAGAACAGGGAATATTTGTGATTTGTGTTTAGTCTGTTATGTCTGTGGTGGTGTTATTGTGTGTAAATAAATGTTTCTATTTCTATTTCTATTTCCTTTGGGACCGCACAGTTCAAGCGTCTCTTTCAAGTGCCGCGCCCCTTTTCTATTGAATGGTGCTCCATCGAAGAGTCTACACAGTGATAAAAAACGTGACTATCTATACATTGTATAAAACAAAGTTGCTTCCCGCTGTCTGTCCCTATGTATCTACTCGTATGTACGCTTAAATCTTTTTAGAATTTAAATGCGATTAGAACAATAGATAGAGTGATTCTAGGGGAAGGTTTGCAAGCAAGAAAAGAAGGGTAGGTAGGGGTAATGTAGCTGTACGCAAACGAAGTCGCGCCGGGTCTTCAGTCAACTAAAGACAATTTAAGTTCGTGCAGTCGTCACACACGACGACAAGCGCACAAAATTCACAACCCAGGAGTTCAGAACAGAAATTAAAAATCATATTTTAAAATCGAATCCAAGAACCAGAACAAGTCAGGTCCAGCATACGTAACCACTGTAACCACAGGGTTCGACGCCGAAAATAATCAAAATACAATGAATGGTGAGAATTTGCGTGTATTTGTTAGCCAAATAACATTTATCATTACCGTAAAAATAAATATCATGCATGATACGCCAAGAAAATAGTAAAGTTCTTTTACTGCTCTCTAAATAATGTAAATTTCTACAGTGACATCTTCTAATTTATGATGTGTATTTTCCAGCATTTCATAAAAATATTCAAACTAAACCTTAAATAGGAAATCTTGATTTCTCTTTACGATAACGATACTTTATCAGTATAAATGGTAGTCCATATAACATCTTTATTATTATTTCGACTTTCATTTTGTCTTAATCTCCACGCTTAGCAGTCAAGTTGGAAATCCCAGTGTTAAAAATATTGGACAGAAGATAATACAAAGAAATAATCATCATCATGGGCTTTATGTCCCAATCGGTTAGTGTTCAACTAATGCACACAACTCAGAAAAGAGTTGCACGGCGGCATTGGGTTCGATCCTGGTACCTCTCGCTTACAAGTCGGACCCCAGAAGATACCAGATTAAAAAAACATAAAACAGAAGCTGCCTTTTTTCTGATCTACGAAGGACCTAGCTTGATCCTAGGGTGAACTGCCATATAATTTAGTCGCCTAAACGACACCTGTATTGGAATTGAACTCGACGGGCACGACGGGCTCCTTTCGCCAGTTCTCTGTAAGAAGGAGATCTCATCTTACCGACTTACGGTCAAATATTTCCAGAGGATGCTCCGTGGAGGAGAAAAACACGTGTCGAGGTTTACCAGTGATGATAAAGTAGAGGTCTGGTGATGGTGTAGTGGTGACGCTAGTAGTGGTGTACTGTGGTTAACCATTGACAAGTCAGTGAGACTAAGCTAAAAAAAGCGCTGGAGAAATTATGCTTAAAATAAGTACCTATGTATTTCAGCAACAAAGAACAATAAGCAATGCACCATGGCACTCATGAAATGTAGAAATTCATGAATATTTGAACGTACCACCTATTAGAGAGATGGTTAAGTAAAATATAAGGACATACTTAGAATCATACAAATTGGCCAGAGACCTGCTCAAAAATGATGGCAATATAGTCCGACTAATTCTCAATTGGCAAATATTACAACTGGATGAAAGGACTGGTAGAGCGGTTCTTGAAGCAGGGAATGTAGTCGATGGAATACCTCTACAAAAGACAATACTAACTGTGAGACCATCTGATTATGGCTTGAACAGCCGATTGCAGATACCAAGAGAAAATAAAATTATCAGTAACACTGCACGATAGCATATACGAGTACTGTACAAATATTTTAGATAATTGTATTTATGTTTATTACTTGGTTGTTATAGAAAATATGTTTAAAATGCGAATGAAATTGTACGGGGCGGCGAGCGCTCGTGTCTCACATGGACCCACAAAAATCCAGCGCTGTGAGACACGTCTTGCGGTTCACAGCATAAGCTGAGTGGGTTCCTTTTGCACTGGTCGCCGCGAATCATCGTAGGTGTGCTTGTAGATACATAAGTATCATGTTATGTAAGTATTTTTTTTTATTGAAATTAGCAAAATGTGGTTGATGTACACAGATTCTCTGATTTCAATGATTGAAATTGTTACTTTTGCGATTATGTATCTTATGATTTAAAAGTTTCAGTTATTTGTAATGGAACTTTATTAGCAACTGAACCCGTGAAATCGATTAAATGTAATTGCAAAAGTAACAATTTCAATTATTGAAATCAGAGAATTGTTAGCAACAGATTTACGTAATTAACCTACTGGTTAGTCGTCGTACGTACCAACCTAAGTCGCATACATGCATCGAATGTGTAAACAAATCTCCACGGTGCATTTTATGGTAAATCGTGAGTAGATTAATCATACTGACGCGAGTAGGTACTCTCTATAAATACCGTACATTCATTCACGTGATTTCAACCGTTACCTAAAGATCGTTATCGATTATTTTTTGATAAATTTTCGCCTTTCGGTGTTTGATTCGTTGTATTGATTAATTCATTTCATGAAATCATCCATCACCTGCCTGCGTCACTGTCCCCCGAAAAATATAATCTTTGGGGTCTTCGAGGCAATAGTGAATAGGTATCTTCGAGGCAAGCACGCTACGTCTTCGACCTCATCGTCGCTTTCCATCAGATGAGACGCTCTGAGGTCAAATGCAAGCCTATATATTCGAAAATTCATTGAAACGCTTCAAAAAGATACTTTACAAGCAAAAAACAGCTAGATGCTTGTAGTCTCTTGTTAGCAAGGATGAATAGGTAAATAAAAAAATGATATCTCATTTATTATAACAAGAAAAGCCACAACACAATATAAACAAAAAAGAAAAAATTACACATAACATTAAATATAATCTGTCCAAACTGACTTGTCTTATTTGGTTATGGAAATTATGTATTTAAATGGATAATGTGCAGCAGTATTCGTTGAAATTCACATTCTATGTGTTTATTACATAATACAAAACATATATACTAGTGCACGTAGCGTGATTGATAAAGCAAGACGTTATTATGGGTATTATTTGTTCAGTAAATAAGACAAGTCAGTTTGGTCAGATCATACAGACTGATTCTTACCTAAATATATAGTTTATTCTTACCTAAATATAAACTTATGGAGCTATTTTTAACCACATAATCCGTTCTTCCTTATTAAAACATCTGCAGCAATACTAATTCGGGCCACATCCCCATCCAAACAGAACCATATCAACTTCCCAAGTGTGATTTTTATTAGTAAATTAGTTGACCTGCGCGCAACTCCGCGAACTTCTACGAGACATACGGTTTTGAAGAATCGTAAGCAAATTCACTGAGATGCTGGGTAGGTGATATAGTTATTTTTTAGAGGTTACTCTAAACCTACCTGAAATGAGATGAACTTCGAAATTAAGGTTCTGTGAACAACAAGGTTTTTAGAAAGTATTCTGAGGGTCCAAAAAGGATTTCAAAGTGAATCTGCCCCTCATCCAGATTTTTACGAACTATCTGGTTGCGAAGATTGCCAGGTACAAATGGTGTCACACAATATTAATTATTCTTCTTCTATATTAAATTATGTATGAGGGACTGCCAATGTACCTACTTCCCAATTTTTGGATGCTTTTCATCTGCTAGGCTGCCTAAAATGTTTTTATTAAGACAGCTTAAAAAGTTTGGATTACCCAGCGGATCTCGGACGTCTCTTGGTCAACTGGTTGAGCAGTCTCGGGAGCCAATTGGCACCCCGTGACGGTATGTATTTCCTACTTGATCTGAGCCACATAATTCCCACTATATATTGTTGGTCATTCTAGCGCATATAAACGTCGGTAGCCTAGTGGTTAAAGTATCCGACTCGTAAACAAGGGGTACCGGGTTCTATACCCACTGCTGCCACCAATGACTCTTTTTTGAGTTATGTACATTAGTTCATTACTACCCAATGCTCTTACGTAGAGGTAATACATCGTGATGATACCTGCACGTTCAGGAGACTAAATGTGTAGTGTAACCGTGATGTAATCTGGTCAGGTTCCCCTGGTACCAAGATCAAAGAGGTCAGATGACAGTCGCTTCACTGTAATTACCTGACCTGCCAAACCCTGGATCATGGGCCCTTAGACGCGAGAGCACAACTGGGACATGAACGCCAAGATGATTTTTTTTTAATTATTGTTGGTCATCCTAGCGACGCGTGTCACTCGCTATCCTTTTATCGCAGCCGAGCCCGCGCCCGCAGTCGCCCGCGAGCCGCGTCGACGCCAAACCGAGCCGAGCCTTCGAGCCTATGGACTTGTATAAAATGTCAACAAACAACCACGGTGACATATTGCACTATCGCACCCGGGGGCGGCTGGATCTCTTTTAGTTTTAGAAACAAAATTAATATTACGTTACAGTAATATTGGGAAATAAATTTAATATATTAAGTAAGGCTTGTTCAAAATTTTTAAGGTTTAAATTCATTAAAATAAAGTGAATAGATAAAATAGGGTATTAAAAATATTTGGTGCATCAAGAAATTGGATTACGGAAAATGAAGACTTTATTTATTGTCGTCCTAACCAATTTCATTGGTAAGTTCGCTGCAATTTAAACTTAAGAACCAGTTTCCTAAAATAATAATCATCATCTTGGCGTTAAACCACTTTCCTACTTGTGCTCAAATACAATTCATGTGAATTGTGTGAACTCAGGTGTGATGGCAGTTTAAACCTGACTATCATTTAAAACTATAAATATTTTCCTTCTCTACATAGTATTTATACTTTTTTAAATAATTTTACAAAATTAAGTCGCTTTCCGCGTCTGTCTAATATCCGCTAACTCCTTGTAAACCACGCAACCGCATTTTGATGCGGTTTTCACCATCAGTTTGAAAATTTCTTCCAATAGGTAATAGTAGAGAGTATGTAGAGAAAATATTTGATTTATTGGGCAATATAAGTCCATTATTGTTTCTTTTAAATAGAATAAATAACTTTCCTCAAGTTACGAACATAAATGTTTCTCATAATAAGAGGTGAAGAAACATGTAATTATGAAAACGATACTAAATATTCAATAACTGATTTAATAACATGGATGAATACAAATTATGTTTCTTAGCTTAGTTTTTGTCATATTAATGTATTAAAAAAACTAATTACACACAGTTTCAATCTTATATTTCAATTCCAAAAAAATTAATTATGAAATTTATAATTATTTTTTTTGGAATTGAAATATAATATTATTTTACTACAAAAACTGATAGTAGTAGACTGTATCCATGGATGCAGTGTTAACTTACTTAGTTTCAACAACTCTAAAACTATATTATGGTAAAAAGTATTAATTATGTTTATAAATTTTATTAAAATTTTATGCTCAGAACAGGCTAAGTTAGACATAAACAAGCTTTCAAGTTTATAACACAACGAACTCATGTTTAATTAAGTTACATATTTGAACTTGTATTGTTTATTTCTTCGTTTGTAATGGTTAAACTCAAAAACTACTAAACCAATTTTAAAAATTATTTCATCTATAGTGAGCTACATGTTCACGTAGTAACATAGGCTATAGTTATCTCGAAATATAATGTGGTTTCCACTGGAACGGATCCGGAGCGTAGTAACTGAATTTTACGGGGACCTAGTGCGAGCAAAAAGCTAGTGTCTCAAATAAAATTAGCTTTAAAATCAGTCCATCCATTCGAGAGGTTCGAATACCACAGACAGACATACAGATAGGTACATAGATATCTACATGATGAATTTTATTTTCTGTTACGAGCCTGCATGTTGTATGTATAATAAGTATGTATTTTTTTTAATATACAAGTAGTTCATCAGTTTTCTGGCACCCATAGCAGAAGGTTTGCTTACTTTGGAGGTAGATGGCGCTGTGTAAATTGTCCAAGCATATTAATACGCCAAACTTAAAACACTCCACAGTTTGAGTTGGGGGTTAAAAGTATCCAGTTTAACTTGGTTGTTTTCGTTATTTGAGCATTGATGAACTACGAAACATCTTCCGATCTGGAAACGTCTTTCGTTGTTATTGTATCTACCTATTTGATTTTATATTTTTACATTACAACTCAAGGGAGTAATCAGAAATTCTATGTGGTCTTCGCCTACCTCTACGGGAAAAGGCGTGACCAGCGTGACGTTAAGTACAGTTGATACCACTTTTTTAAAGTTTAAAAAAGATGACGAGTACGAAGAGACGAGTTAGGACAGTGTCAAGTTTAAGAAAATGACGTTATCATACGGATTGGTTATGTTACGTTATTTAATTTTACATAGTAAAGATAATGTCAGTTACAAAATATAAAATTGTATAGATAACTCGACCACTGACCTACAAATCAACTAAAGTTGACTAACAAAGGACATATACCTGAAGAGTAGGTACATAATGTATAATTTTAGAAAAAGTCAATATACAAAATGTTCCAGAGAAATAATTATCTCAGTAACAAATAGTGTAAGATAATGTCTGTCTGTTTGTTTGCTGATGCGGTAACAATGAAATTTACGATTTTGCTCTTCTTTATCAGTTGTAGTATCAGCTGAAATATGCATAATTAAATATTTTCATTATCAATTTAATTTTATGTTTCCTGCAAGCGTCTTGAAGTTCTGCTACCTACGAGTATTAAGCATTTTTATCCGGCTGCGCGACGCAAAGGAGGGTAATGTGTTTACCAGCCTATGTATGTATGTATGTATGTTTGTTCCTTTGTGGCCCTCTAGAGACCAAAAGCGTAGGCCGATAATGATGGTTCTTACGTTAAGCGACTTGTCTTTATCTTGCTAGTGTCTGTCACTGACGACATAATATTGATCAAAATTCAATATGGCGACTACCAGCCGCCATTTTGTGTAAAATTAAAAATGGAAGTCGGCAAACTATGATATGGGTATCGTTGAATAGGTCATAAATTATCTTTAGGTTTGTTTTACTATTTTTTATTTGGAAAGACCGTTTAGGATCTATAAAGATTTAAAGTTGGTTAGCAACCATTCTCACTTATTTTACTTTACTTACACTTTCATGGTACCAATCAATAATACGAAAAACGAAAAATAAAAAATGTAGTACCAAAACTAAAAACCCTGACTACTATTAAAACTGAAAAGTCCAAAGAGAAACAAGTCCAATGGTGTAAGTAAATAGGTGTATAAAGTGCAAACGTAAGTTTAATTTAAAATTGAAAGCAGACAGGAACCCATTTCCGTAAAGTAGGTGGACATGGATACTTAATATTTATAGAAATTTAAAATGGGTCCCATCTGTTTTCAGGTTTAAGTTAAACTAACGTTTGCACTTATATACATATTTAATTGCACCATTTGGCTTATTTCTAACTTTTCAGTTTTTTAATAGCAGTCCGAGTTTTTGCTTTTTGTACTACTTTTATTAATATATATATCACGTGTAGGTATATTTTAGTATACAGGCACACAAAATGACCGTCATTCCCAATAGCTCAGTTTGTAGTGGCTCAGAGTGCCTCCTGTGCTAAACTTCCTGTGTTCAATCGTCATATAAATCAAATATCTACAACCGTAAACAAAGTTCTCATTTATTTTATTTTATTTTTTTATGGAGCTCCTCATCTTTCACGAAACATCAAATATATTGATAATAATTGAGAAACGTGATCCGGGCAAGGGCTTCATCCTCATGTAGTGGATCTTCACGAAATGAGGCACTTCGGTTCAACCTTTTTTTTTTAATATTTATTTAAGGAGTTTAGTCCGAAAACAATGTCACTACATTATACAAGTCAACAAATACTACATAATATAAATTATAAAACTCATAAAAATATATAAATGATCTTCTTGATATCCCTAGCCTAATAATCCTACACAAAGCTTTAGCCTCTCCAGAAAAAGGAAATACGTACTGATAAGGAATACAACACATTGCCTGCGAGTGTGTTCCCCGATCATTATAATCTGGACGCCGTCAAGGCTAGAGTGAATAGGCTGTTCGTAGACAGGCATGCTCCATCTTCGGCCGCATTGTTATTTATCACCGGCTGAGATAACGATTGGCGATCAAATGCCGAGATACGCTTAAAACAAATTGAAGACCTAATTTATTAAAAGTACAGTCTTACCCTAACAACCCTATTTACGCGAAGCTCAGAAGCTCCATTGCAAATAAATAGTGATAGTAGATTGAAAGGACTCTAGAGTTAATTCCGGGAGAGTTATGTAGATTTGGGCAGGCCGCTTTTCGTGCTTTGTGCACGAGTGAAGCGTAAGGTTCAAGCCGCCCAAGACTGACACGCTTTATCTCAGAGCTGAATACCTACTGTATTCTTCTCACTTTCTGTGAAACAATAAGCAGCCAGGGCTGGCTCCTAATTAGATGCCGGATTCGTAATTAGATGCTGATCCATACAGCATCTAATTAAGAATCCGAGGTCAAATCACTATCTTTTGACGACATTTTTCTATCAACGTAACAATAAAGGAAAACCGGTCAATTTAACCTATTTGACCTACTCGTATATTGTTTAACATCATATCGTTAGAAAGGTTTTCTCATATTGTCAACTTTTACTATGGCGGTAAGTCTCGATTCGATGTGGGTATAAAGTTATGGTTCGATAAAACCTTGACTCATTTGATATGAAAGTCTTATAAAATAAATTATTTAATAATTAGAAATAACGTTTCTCTTGGGTTTCTCAGTAGAAAAATAGCGGCACTTTATTTTGAAATGCATTTGAAATGACATTAGCAACAGTGTTGGATAAGTTTGAATCAAGTTAGGATAAATTTGTTTTTGGCACACTATACTAAACTAGAAGAGGATATATAACTCGATGCTATTGAGTAGTCTATTGACCATTACCGCCTCCTTCGTTATTGTCCACCTTCTAAAATTTGTCGGTATAATCGCTCACATTTTGGCGCCGTCAAATGTGTCAAGGATTTGACGTATTCGTGTTCAATCCACTTTTTTTTCTATTTTTTCATAGAGGATTGGCAAAGGGACCAAGACCCATGCACCCCAAGAAAATCTTAATTATCTACAAAATTCGAAATCTTTCAAACGAAATTTCTTTTCTTCTAGACTTTATGCCTATGTGTAAAATGATTATTGATATGTGTTCAGTAATATATTCTAATCAATATATATTTTTTATTTACTCCAAGACACCACAGAAACACACTCATGTTTTTTTATTATTTGTTACAGGTCTATCTTACCAAGCAGATTGGTCATATAATTGTAAGTATTATTTAATTTATTCTTAATTATTACCTATACACATCTATAACAATAACATAATAAGGGAATTATACTGCCCTTTACATGTTTGCTTATATGCTTTCTAACCTTCCTTCGTCTCCAACTGATAGACTCTAGGTCGCTGTACGTAATTAACGTCACTTTAAAGACTTAGTTGTACCTACTAGTTTGTCGTACTACACCTGTTGTAATTTTGGCAAATAATTAATAATTTATTTGCCAAAATTACAACCTTATAAAGTATAATGGTACAACGGTATTTAAGTCAGATCTCAAGTTTCAGACAGATCTCAAGTTATATATTAAAATACAATGCAGTTGTGTTAATTTTAGGGCGGATTTCCTGACTCCTACACTAGGATGACCTGTATTGCAGGAGACGTTAATTCCTTAATTTAGAATTTGGTATATGTGGGTTTTGTTTTCATACACATTGTATTGAGTTATTTATTGACCACATTGATATTGCCTAATCTACTATTATATTGTGAATGTATGATGTGCTCACCCAGACGAGACCCAATGGCCGGGCCACTGCACCACTGGGCAGCAGCAGTCGCCCATCAACATCATGACGCGAGACGCCCTGGTGGACCTGCACGAAGCCCACATTCGGGGACCCCTCGTCATGCGGGGCTACAACGACGTCAAGATGACCGCCTTGAACAACGGACATACACGTGAGTTTCTCTTCCTTCTTCTGTCTCTCCAGTACAATGTACTGCTGGCAGAGTGGTTGGCAGATCCAACTAGTTAGAGGTTTGACCAACTAGTTCTGCAAATCTGCTCGACCAAATAATGACAAGACGTATTTTAGCTAATATAGGCACAACAACTATTTGGCAGTTCTTAGACTCATCATCTTCATCTTGGCGTTATGTCCTGGTTGCGCCTTAGACTTTAGTAGGATTAGTAAACGCATTAGCAGCGTGGTGTTGCTGATGTCTATAGGCGGCGGTGACCACTTTCCATCAGGTGGCCCGCTTGCCTGTTTGTCTGCCGTATAACATAAAAAAATAACTTAGAACTTGGACGTTATCTAAAAAAGTCGTTAAAACAAAGCTGTAAGGGCTAAGTAGCCACAAATGTGGTGCCTAAATACCAGTCCCTGTATGATGCTTGTATATGTATATACTTTATTGGTATAAAAACCTTTAGTTATACAATTCTTAAAAAGTAACACAGACAACAACAAGACTGACGTAGTTCAGAAAATGCTTAATACTTTTTTATTTCGTTATATAACTCTCTCTTTATATTAAGTTGACCCAAATATAGCTCATTGCAAACTCTGCAGAATTGTATGTCCGAGGCATGTTCCATTTCCACCTGAAACAGTTTCCAACGCTGTTTCAGCGGTATGAAAAGTTGTCAAAGGCTTTTCTAGCGCGAAGCGAGCGCCTGAATACAGGCAGAGCGTTTGAAATGGAAACTTCGTTAAATAGAGCTCTTGCCGTTCCTACTGAATTGTTACTTTTTTTCCGAAAGAAAATATGGAAACGAATAAAGATACACCATGAACTAGTTAATTCATAATTTAGTTAAAGCATAATTTTCTCGGAATTCTATAAGAATATACCTATATACGATTTGCCTGTCCTAGAATAAAGGTTTATTTCAATATTTAATACAAATTGGTTCAGTAATTTAGCAGTGAAAACTACGTACAGGCAAATCTTAACTACCTTATTTTTAGCGCTTCGGATGTTATCCAACATAATTACATTCTTGTGTTAAAAGCTATCGGCCTTTATGCCTTCAGTCTTCATGTTAATGAATTTAGCTATGAAAAGTTATTAAACAGGCAATCGCTGTTTCTTTCTACGCTAGTGTAGCACCTATCATTTTCGAAATAACTAAACGAACAAACGAATAATTTTTTTCTTGTGAAATATATATATCACCTCTCATCAAAATTAAGATCACTACCGTCAGATGACCCGATGGTATTCGTATATTGAGGACCAAACAAACATGGCATGAATCACACAATAACAGCCCATAACTGTCCACAGTTGGACTGCAACCTCCGCCACTGTTTAACATAAACAGCAGAAAACGCTTCTGCCGATTGTCTTGTCTTCTGGGTCCTATCTGCATACGCATGATAGGCTTTGTCGCGCGAGATTTAAGTTTGTGTTTCGCTTACTTCAATGCAAATCGAAACAGCTAGCTATGTAACAACCATTATCAACTGTTACCTCGCCCGCGAGGGAGTGGGAGGGGGAAGTTTCATGGCTGATCAGAGTACGGGGTGCTGGGCGGGGCATTTTGCTCCGTGAGTGAAATGTCACTTGAAAACGTTTTTCGGAAAACTCTTGAGATCCCTACCCTGTGCCCCCAGTGGAGCCTCCACCTATTGAGAGTGTACGCTGTCAATCTGTCACCAACTCTATACAAATGAATCAATATCAATAAAAGCTAGAACATTTTTCTAGACGACCAAGGCCACCAAGTTTGACAATAGCAGTGGTTGTGGACTGGTATTTGACAACTTATAATCGTCCTTTTTAGACACGTTCTTTGCACCATTAAAAAAGGAAACAAAATATAGATTATGGCTACAGCTGTGAGTATGCCTCCTGGCTCCTTCTATGCCTCTATGTCCAATTTCTTTGATCGATAGACTTTTCTCGTTCTCCCGCACGGGGCAAAGCCCGTCATGGTGCGGATGTTGGTCAGCCTCTAAGGCATAAGTCACCTTGTACGACATCCTAAGTCAAATACCGGAGACCACGCGCGTTAAGCAACGTGACGTAAAATGAAGCGTGTTGTCTACAGTAAAATGGGAGGTGGCTGAGGACTGGCCTCCACCAAACCTGTCAGGCGGCCCGCTGCGTGGTAACTACACTCTTCTGCAATTCCACTTACACTGGCTGTCGGAACACGCACTCGACGGAATGAAGTAAGTAAACAATGCCATGGACTAAATACTACTCTATAATTATCTGGGCGTCAATATCCTGGTTGTGCCCTTGCGCGCGACCAAGGTTCGCCATGGCCATGATCCAGGATTTAGGAGAAAGTTGTGAGTTTTTAGATTTTATATTATTCTCGAGCGTATCTCTTTGTGACATCGATTTACACACTGCATAGGGAAGCCTTGCAGCTGTTAATAGTATTCTACTTATGATGGGTTGCAGACATATGCCTAAAGTGGCTGATAGACGTGCGAGTAAGTACGCGTACTTGTGACTCGACGACCTTGCTCGCTCGTGTATCAGCCTAAGTTTTTGCTCGTAGCTCGCGGCTCGCGGTTTCGGCTCACGTGTCTGTCAGCGTGTTTTAGTTTAAGTTTAATTAACTTTATGCTTTTCTGTCGAAAAAGTGACTGATTTTCGAAGCAATTGACTCGAATTCATAGAAAAACGTGCCGAGTAAGCTCGCAAACTTAAAAACCGCGTACAGTTACAAATACAGTTTTTGTCTTTTCGAATGGGAATTCGAAAAAAACTATATTTAATTTTCAACGTTAAAAAAATCTTCATCATTACTAAAAATCTTGTGGCGGAGTCTATAGTTGCTTATAATTTACGTGCCGAACATATTTTCCCTTGGCCGTGCATTATGACGCTATTATTACAGTACTTCGTCGTTTAGAAACATTCTCCAACTTCCATCCTCTGTAGCAAAGTATTTAATGCGAGTTAATATTTGAAAAGTTGAGAACAAACTTTAGTCAGTGCTTTTGTTATGGAATACCTGTGAAATTCTCCAAGGGAGAGAATTTTAATGTCTAATTTGCATCTCCGGAAGAGTTGCGTATGGGAGAACACTGAAAGCTCGTAGAAGGGTGGAAGGCGCAGGTATAACGTTCATCGACGGAGCAGCCAGAGACTGCGCTATGTAGGCATTTTGGCTATATTTACGTATAAGGCCAAACAATTTTATAATAGGAGAGTTAGTTTTATATCGACAACTAAGCGAATAAATGTAAATACGTATAATTCAACCGAATAATACATATTATTCGTTTGGTTCAACCTTTATAATGCGTACGTACGGCTAAGGAATAGAGAGAACATGTTGCCTGCGAGTGTGTTTCCTGATCATTATAATCTAGACGCCTTCAAGGCTAGAGTGAATAGGCTGTTCTAGACAGACATGCTTCATCTTCGGCCGCATCGTCACTTCTTACCAGGTGAGATGGCGGTCAAATGCCTGACTAGTATACAAAAAAAATTCTACAAATGGTCGTACAGAACTATTTCGTATCAGCCATCAGCTTATGAAAAGCAACTCTATTTCCCGATGCCTAAACTTATTCGACTCCATTTCTAAGCCGTCACAAAATCGGCGTTATAGGCAAAGTTAAGAGCGACTTAGCAAGTTGAGTTATTGGTGCAATGCTTTTTCCTGACAGAAATATATTATCTTACAACTTAAGCGTCGCCTAACAACTTAGCGAGTTGAGTTTTTACTTGTTGCAATGCTTTTTCTTGTTAGAAATATCGTAATAAGTTTTAAAGTCGCCTAAAGTTTTGTGCAATTGGATATTTGGTTTTTTGGCTTTTTTAGCTTTAATGGGCTACTACATTAAGAGCCAAAGTAGGTGTAAAAATTATCGCTTTAGTAAAGAAAAATGTTTTTAGCACAATATTAAAGCCTTACTTCCCGACGACGCCAGCTCCGCTAGCATATGTTTGACCGCGACACAGCTTGCGCCGCAACAAAAGTCTGTCTGTCAAGCCACTGTCAGTTGAATAACACGTCAGAGAGCTTTATCCATAGTAAGAAGTATTATTTCATTCCAATCTGCATACCATAGTAATTACTACACTCGTGTAAGGCAGTAGCTGTCATCTCCTAAGACACTGCCCACACAGAAGTGCCGCCGGACTTAAAGTATTAAGATTATTTAGTTTGCGCCTCGAAGGCAAGTTTCTGAGCAAACACTGTGGTGATAGCTGTTCAAATTACTTTACTGGAGATAACCGGCCACTGTACCCGGGTGAAGTGTTTAATTAAGCCTCTAAATCTACGGCGCCTTAATGTTTCAGAGGGCCCAAATTACTTGACAGCTTGGCCTCTAGTTTGAGAGTTGTTGTATTATGTATGAGAGTGTCGCTTCTGCAGCTGGAGAGGTGTATAATAAGAATTACCTAAACGTTTAGTTATCTACTTATTAAAACTTTCGTTTTCAATGTGGTGTTTAGTAAATCCACAGTAATATTACAAACACCGCAATTATAATCGCAATTGCAAATCGAAATCGATTGTGTATCGCAATTATAATTATGTCTGTATATCTGTCTATTACGTTACGATAATATTCGAGATAAATGGCGACCTGGCGAAGGACATTGTCTCCAAAATACCGAATTTCATGCGAACGTCGCGTATAATTTCGCGTCTAGTACAATTTCGACGGTTTCCAACGGGCTGCAGCCAACTGCGAAAAAGAAGCTGTACGATGTACATAGGTACCCTACCCTACAAGAAATATCAGAACTTAAAATTCATTGTTTACTCACAGCTCAATTGCGGTGTTACAGATTCCGCTCTACCTCACATATTTACTTACATTTTCACTTAACATATCCTTACTGAAGACCCAAATTGCCAGGTACCCGCTTGAAATCCACTTCGTGCACAGAAAATACGGGCTGACGACACAAGAAGCGCTTGCACAACGCGATGGCCTCGCCGTCGTCGGAGTCCTTTTTGAGGTAACACATCACATTTATGAATAAGACCATAATAATAAGTACCAATTAACAATGCTGGCCAGGCTAAAGTGGCAGTAGGCTGGGCACATAGCTCTTAGAACAGATGGCCGATGGGGAAGTAAAGTTCTCGAGCAGGGACCACATACCGGAAGACGCAGCGTATGTAGGCCTCCCACAAGGTGGAGTGACGACAGGTACCATTTGGATGTGGAGGTCTATGCCCAGCAGTAGGTGTATTTCGGCTGATATGATGATGATGATGATGGACAGTTAGGGAGAGACCTGTGTTCTATAGTAGACATCCTGCGGCTGAGATTATGGCGATTAAGCATGAATTATTTGTGCACGCGCAAATTATCGTTAAACCTCGTCCATCGAAAGCATTTAGTTTAGTTTTCCGCGAGACCATTGTCTCATTATATCGTCTTGTAACTGTGCCGGACACTACACCCACCATCAGCCAATAAGCGTCAATAAAAGCTTGCTGCATCCAGCCTTTCGTAAATCGTCACTCCACTTGGCCGGAGAGTGTCCTACATTACGCTAGCCGAGGCAGGGTCTCCACTCAAAAACTCTTAGTCCGTTCTTCGGCAGCTACATACGGCCAGCTCGCTGCTACGTCAGCTTGCTATTTTTGTGGTCAATCTTCAAAATGCTGACACTTGCAGATCGACACCGGATCAAAAGCAGACTTCACGCTCGAAGAACTCATGCCTGCCGTCCCGTACATCACAGATAGAAACACCAACAAGGATAGTCCTACCAACATCGATATCACGTGAGTAGTCTAGCTTGTTCAACGATATGTTCAATGAAATGACAATGAAGTGACAATTGGAAGGAAATTAAATCACTTTAGCTTAGACTAGACGTCCCCGGGTGTTCATCCGCGCGCAGTTCGGATCTCTGCACACGTTCAACTATCCTGCGCGTTCTCATTATTTTTCTAGGATCAAGTAACACCTCGTAAACAATGTGGCTTCGTTCTAATTTGTGAAGGAATTGTCGAATTGCTTCAATGGTTCCGGAAATTCAAACACAAAGCACACACAAACTGCCTATACGTTTCCCACGAGAATCTAATATTTGACAAAAAGCTTTTTAAAAAGTGATCAGATCTCCCCATTTCTTGTCCCTACATAACCCAAATATTGGTCAAAAAGCTTGGCTGATAACCAGAAACTTCCACATTATTACCATATTTTCTTCACTATGACCCTGGGCTGTACAGAAAACCAAACCGTCAAATTAAATACTTAATTTTTTTAAATTAGTCATCATCAGTCGTATTGGCAGAACAGGCACTAACTACTTTAGCTTTGTTGCTAACGTTGTTTTAATAGCACAAAGTTTCTGCTTGAAATATGAGTTATGTTAGTCCTCGTGCAAGTTTTGCTCGTTTTCGATGAGTCAGGTGGTAATTAATCTGAGTTAATTAATCGCCTATCCATCCCTCGTCATACGTCACGGACAGCGGAGGGCTTCATTACTTGACGCAGTATCGAATTTATATATATTATAATAACATTTTATTCTATTCAATCAAGAGGTACAGTTTCGTGGTAGGGTAGGTTACAGATCGACTGCAGACCATAAGTTTTCTATTATGTCAGTTCTAAATCTATCGGACGCATTATTTAAGGTTAAGGTAAACACGTAGGGTAAAAAGTAAAACCAATTATTAAGCCAAATTTTCACAGAATATATTGTCTAAATTATTAAATAATAAAATTCAAGAATCATAGACAAGGCGGACCCGGGGTCCTCGCGCGAGAGCACAACCGTTACATTTACGTCACGATGATGATGATGTTGAATTATTAAGGGGCTAAATATAGTGCAAACATTTCTTTTGCAAGAAATAAGAACATCTGGTCTCGCAAGGTTTCGAAGTAAATACAATTTTACGAATGCAGACCTAGCAACAAATTAACGTTGTTAATTCATTACCATATTTATATTACCCGGAATAATACGGATCCCGGACAGCCCGACTCGCATTTGGCCGGTTTTTTATTCTGTTCATGTTGATATAGAATGTAAGTACTTTTCGTGCAACATTTCTAATCCATGCTGTCATTTCGAAGCTTCTTTTTTCCGATCTAATTTACAATGAAACATATGGACGTGAAAAAGCCTGCGCCTAACCAAAAAAAAACTTTGAGCAAGTAGGTTAAATCTACCGACTGGTGTGATTTAGACGTGTAATGGTTACCTATAAGCTATTTTAAACTACGTATCAAAAAGCAACACTCATTTTCCAAGTACGAAATAGTCGTTTCATTTCCCTGAAGAACGTTATAAGGGTTTTAAGGGAGTCGAGACAATAGCGCGGCGAATTGAGGGTAGCTACTCTTGAAACTAAAACAATCACCGGTCGTATTAGGTGCGGTTGAGTAGCCATAGTAGTTGGTCAATAGGTTGAGGACAGAGCCTTATGAGCTTCCGTTTGCACTTGCTTGAGTATCAGGAATTCAGTTTTTGGTTCTAAAGGTAGGTAGGTGTGTTGTAAGAAAGAGAAATCTACAAATCATCATAATCTGCCTGCCCACTTAATGGAGTCCGCACAATGTGTCTCTTTCTTCCATTGAACCCTATTGCTCGTCATCTCGGTGCTTATTACTTTCACCCGCGTGTCAGTCCATCCATCTTTTCTTAGGTCGCCCTCTACTGAAGTGGTTAGCCACGCTCGTATTCAACACTTTCCTTGTCAAATGACTTTCATCGCTCCGCATAATACACCCATACCACGCTTCCTCTCCCAAAGACTTCTATATTCCTCTTCTCGTCTTTTTCTACGGCGTTACTTTCAAACACAGAAGAAAATCGGAGAAATACTTAGATTAAGGGAGACTATGAATATATACTTCGGCCCGTTCTAAATCAAGCATACGTTACAACGTCACGTCACCCTTTCTTACTTTGTGGTCACATCTAGTAAGTAAAGACACATTGGATAACCTCGAACTAAAGTACTGGGTTCCTTCAATTAATTAACACTCAAGAAACTCGTTTTAAACAGACATTAACGCTTGTAACTCTTTAATTAATTAATACTGAAGCAACTTGAAACTAGTTTTGAAACAGATAGCTTTAGTTTAGAGGCTACTCTGTCTCTTTCTCTCTCTCTACCTCTTTCTTTCTTTCGTATGCGATAAGGGCTTTATCCTTCAAGAACGTAAGCATTATAACAGGTCGACAATGAGCCCACATTGGCGTAGGCCATCAGAATATTACTCGTATGTTAACGTTCCACTACCTTTTCAGCCGCCTCATTAGTCCAGACCCCCAGTCCTTCTACACGTACCATGGCTCGCTCACCACGCCGGATTGCAACGAGGTGGTCACCTGGATCGTGATGGACAAGACTACCACCATTTCCGATACTGATGTGAGTCTGTTTTTTATAAATTACTTTCATATTAGGTATCATCTTTTGTCAAACAATTATCGTACCGCGTTGGTGTATTTAGAATTTTATACTTCTTTCACATATGGCAGTTGGACATTTTCAACGTAATGAGCCCTACATCCAATCCTACATTAAACTTCGCAAAATAGGAGAGCTCAACTGCATTTCAGTTGCAAGATACGTAGCCAATCTAAAAGTCTGAATAGGTACAAGTACCATTGGTATTCAATAGCTGGTAATCTGTACAATGTCATTGCCAAGCTTTTGTACAATTTCACGCTGTGCCTACACAATCAGCGACGCAGATGGCTACAGCCCGATATCATTCGATGACATAAATTTTATAATATTGTATAAAACGTCATAAAGGGCAGTAAAGAATGAAGTGTGGTTGTAAATTATTATTGATTTTTTCATAAAATTGTTAATCATAACAATGCAATTAAATGACGTATGGTCACGTTTTTTTAATCTTTAAATGTAGATTAAGCTGGTCAAAACCGGATCTTTTCGACTGCCTTCTATCTCAACCAAGTATTTTTTATCTGCATAACTAAGTATTTATAATTACTTTAATCTCAACATATACTTACCTACATTTTTGTTCCACTTGATACAGTACAAGACGCTCAACACTGCTGACGTCGGTGTGAACCAGAACTACCGCAGCCTGCAGCCTACCAACCGTGTAGTATACAGATCAGCGTCGTCTTGCGCCACCCTCGTGACACCTGGGAGCTTGGGTGCTCTCCTGACCCTCCTACATTGCCTGGCTACTAACTTGGGCCATTTGTGGAACAAAGGCGCCTGTGCTGTCAAACATTTTAAGAAGAAGTTTCTGGGAGTCGATGTGGGCCTGTGTGCCTTGGTAAAGCCGTAGCTTTAAATAACGAATTCAACTGTTAAGTTTTCGTTTTATGTGCGAGCTGTAATTGACTGTATTGTGGTATTATCGTTTAGATTGACCTAATCGAAGACCGTTTGATGAGGAATGTGACTTTTTCCTGTGTGATATGTACATTTTAAATAGATCAACCGTCAGAGAGCGCAATTGATGTAAGAAGAAGAAGCATTGAAAACTTCTAGGTTAACTCTCTGAAACGAAGGTCTCCGAATATTTATTTATTTATTATCAGGGTGTAAGTACGAGTATGTATACCAATGATTAAATATAATTATTATAATTATCATTATTTCTGAAAGGGAAGCTTAGGGCCTCTAAGCGAGACACGGTGATGATTTATACGTACTTCTTTACTTAAGAGGCTACTATTAAAGTAGCAGATTTTAAGTGCTTGGAATGCGATTATTTATGCATTATTGAACCCATATAAGTTCAACCTTTTTTTATATATAAACATTGTAACGTCATTCTGCATGTAATTATATAACTTTTCTATGCCACGCTCAGTTCTAGGTCGATTCTCGCTTCTTTTCAGTCTTCTTTAGGTTGAAATTGCAAATTGAGTGAAATAAATAGTGATCAATGATCAATATCTTTATAGATAGTTAGGTGCAAACTATCACTAGATTAGAATTGTCACAATATCAAGAAGTGGACTTATATGACAAACTTCAAAGAATGACTCGACCAATTCAGTGATTTATTTTTATCAACCACTAAAATAGTGATCAATCATGATTCTAACCATTTCTAAGTCACTGTATCAATGAACGGCTTAAACGTCTAGCGTCGTAAAGCACCTATTGCGTTTTATTATCCATTATTACCTGATAATATTGATACGTAGGATGTTGATTTTTTTATCTTAATACCTGTGACATGAATCATAAAATATTATTTATTGCTGTTTTAATAGCACCTGCACTCTGCACTGTTGTATAATTTAAATTAGAACAGTTAAATGTTAGAAAAATAACGCACAGTTTAGGATAAACTGAGAAATATCGCATTTTAAACCACTGTGCAGTGACTCTCTGGAAGTCCAACTTCTTTCAGCAATTGTATATTTCCTTTATCCAGAGGAAATAAAACTTGTCGTGTTGCTCAGAAAAAAGGCCGATCGATCGGTTGAATGGGAAATAAAAAATATTAATGTCCCATTTTTTTACATAATATCTTCAGAAGATATTAGTTATAAGGTCGGTTACGCTTTCGAAAAATACACACATTAAAAAATATTGTAAAGACGGCCTTGATAAGATCTCGATTTTTCACATATTCAAAAGTACTTCGACTTGAGTCACTAAAATTTTGATTATCTAATCTAATAATAAATTGACTATCCAAAAGTTGATTAGATAATCAACTTTTATTTACTTACCTATTACTAAGTGGTATAACAATAAATGGAAGCAAATCTACACCAACATCATACTATCATAAAATTCAGATGATCAATCTACTACAGATGAATTTTATGATTCCAGCGTCTCTAGTCAAGCTAAATTGAAATGTATATAATGGTTTATATACTACCACCTATTCCATAACAACAATTTCAAAAGTGTTTTAAAATCTTTTGAAAGGTTAAAAATGTTTTTAGCATAGTTACATATTTTAAGGACTGTTAGAAAATGTTATAAACTTGTTTTATATAATTAAGCTAAAGTTTAGCTACTTAAGCATGTTCAGTACCTATATTTACAGCATACTATTAAGGATATGTAACTTTCACTGTATGATTGGTGATAAAAAAGGTGCCAAAATCCAACTTCCAGGAGTTCCAGGCATGTTGCATTCACACTGCTAGGTGAGGCGCTGCAGTTCCAAAATAATTTAGACTTTATTTGCCGGAATCCATACCGCAATAAACATAGATTATAGATAGTAATTATAGGTAGAGCATGCATGTACTAAGTGATAAAATAAATAAGATAAAAACTTAAGTGCATAGTGCAATAAAATATCCATGACCACGCAATAAGATTTTTAGATAAACGAATTTTATTAATGTGTTAGATAATTTTGTCTGGGCGATAAAACTTATGTACCTAAAGATATTTTAGATTATGACTACATGCTTGCTAGATAACTTAAAATTTACACTCTATTATTAAATATTAGAGTATGCACTAATACGAACGTACGAGTACGAACTTTAATCATATTGTATACCAAAAAGAATTTGCTTCTGAAAGGGCAATACTTTTACTGCAATATGTGGCTATAAGTGGCCCGCATATGGTTGTGTAGCCTCTCTGCGGTTACAGACAATATGGGATAGAATAATACATTGCCGAGGCTCGCCTGCGCTGGTTTGGTCACATGTTGCGTAAACCCCAGGGATACATTTGAAATAGATGCCTGAACCTGTCGTTATCAGCAAAGATACCCTCTGAGCGACCCAAGAAGCGATGGATGCAGAGTCGGATGCAAGAGCCAACGGCCTATGATACGAGGATGCCAAAGACCGGGCGAAGTGGAGAAGAATGAGTAGGTAAGCGGACCCTGGCAGAGGCCGCGATAAGCGCTAGGACGGTGATGATGATGAATACATTGCCGAGCCCTATTATGCTGAATTGAAAATATTTTATTTATTTATTTATTTAACAGTTTATTGTGCACAAAAACAAGTATACAATATTGACATAAAGAAAACATCACAACAGGTACAGCTTATTTCAATAATATTTTATCCTGTAGGCCATTATTGACAGTATTGCAGCCACATGTTGTATAAAAAGTATTGCCTGTTTGGAAGCCTCTTTAGATTTTGTACAAATCCGATGAAAGGTTATATTTTATTTTAATAAAGTCGTTCGTTGAATTATGTTGCTTTATGTTAAAACGAAGATTGTCAACTGGCTGTGAAATTTTAATTGCAGTGAACTAAGTAAACCTTGTTTTAGTTATAAATTTTGATTGTTAATTTATTTTTTTATCTACCATTTTAATTTGAAATTTGTTCCTTTATTATTTATGTATTTTGTATAATTTAGTGTATCTGCCTAATGTTGTATATAATAAACAATAATACAACAAATTAATTACAAATTATGTAACTGTTTTATTACAATTTCTTTCCAATCTCCATCCCATTTGCCATTGATAAGCTGTTTTTATAAGAGGTGTCTAAAAACATTTACTTTGTTAGACACCTGAGTGGTTCAGTTGGTTAACATCCAGTCTGCCACGCAGAGTTCTTGTGTTTGATTCCCGGCCGGGCAGAAATTTAAATGTTTCATTTTAGTTACTGTTACGGTTTTGGGTGTTGTATGTATAATATGTATGTATTTAAATATAAGCCCAGATATAAGCCCAAGAAGCGATGAATTTCGCAGCGGCTTACAAGGCGAGAATGTTCAGGACCGATGAAGGATGTGGATGGTAGAAACAGAGCAGGAAGCGGAGTCTGATAGAGCCGGGATTGAACGCTCAAAAGATTATGATTTTCATAATAACGTCGATTTTGTTATGTTCTGGTTGGAGAAATGAAATATCCATATGTTCGGCTGCAGTCGGAAACGCAGCAGTCGGTAGTTCCGTATCACCCGAAATGCATGTAAAGTAAAGTAAAATATGTTTATTGCACTTACTTCCAAAGCACAAAAGTACAAAACGTACAAGACAGTAACAATATAAAAAAATATTACCCAAATGTCAATGTGCCATGGAGAAGTGCTATGAGCCGCACTCAGCATAATGCCACGGCTAACGCAGTGGCGCTGGTTTTGACTTAATTTTAATATCAGGAATAGTAAGCTTATTAGCTACAGGAACATTATTTCCGAGCAGAGCTATAATAGTATAATAGTCCTGACAAAAGATCCAGGAGCCCTACTTGAATATTCACAGGATTTCGAACTGCACATAGGTCAAAACCGAGAAAGACCCTAATTACAATTACGAATAGGGCTCCATTAGACACGTTCCAGAACCCCAAATGGTCATCAGAGGTCGCGTCCGGCCTGTCGCCGTATGTGGACAGCGATTGTCGGCTCACAATCAGGTGCCGTAATATCCTGAATCCGATCTCCTTGGATAGTGATCCCCCATTATACGGCACGCTCTATTGTATGCGATTGGTCATTTATCTGCCGTTATGGGTCAATGACGGTAGGGTTTATAAATAACTCGCTTTTGTACATTACTTTAGCTGTTTCATGAATAAGATAATTTAAGTGCTTTTTTCATATGCTACAACTAAGGTGGCAAACAAGCTTACGGCCTGCCTATGGGTACGCATTTGGGCGTTTTGCATGTCCAGGGATATCACTTGTTGCCGACCCCATTAGACACGTTGCAACGTCACAAATTGCAACTCCGCTGACTTCAAAAGCCACGGTTTGGGGACCCGTGGCTTTAGCAGAGGAGTGGCATTGGAGACCTTACTCACCGGCAGGAAGCCAATACTATTGTTTGGCTGCGGTACTATATAAGGTGGAGGTAGGTACTTCCCTAGTCGGGCGACTCCAATTTTAACAAGATGGACATCTTGTACTTACGTTATGAACTTATCTGAAGTCTGGATGCCTTCAAGGCTAGTGTGAATAGGTTGTTCCGACACAGGCATGCTTCATCTTCGGCCGCAACGTCACTTACCACTTGTCTAGTTCTAACTTAAAAAAATCTAATGGCTGGCATATTTACGTATTGATTATGTAAAACATAGGTACGTAATCGCCACATACATATTGCTGTAAAATTAGGTACATAACATCGTTTAGGTACATAAATTCGTACATTTTTTTTACAAGTCGTAAATTAAATCGTACCTGCATTGTCTGATAATTAAAATTTTACTAAATACTTTGCTAGCTATGTACTGAAAATTATGTAGTGTTTTAAACGATTGACGTTATTGTTAGATATTTATATGTATTTAGGTACCTATTACCCGGATCGTTAAAAACCTGTGAAATACCTGTATTGAAAACACTATATAATAAGTTGTGCTAATATTTGAATTTTATGGCGTTAACTCGTGACAACGTATGTACTGATAGCATGCTAAATAGAAAGCGGTACTTATGTCCCATACCTATAATATAAATTGATGGCAAAAGGCACTCATTAAGTAATTGTGATGGTTGTTGTAATTAACTAAATAGGTAGGTAGGTACTACGAATACGATCATGGTAGACCGCGTTTCAACAGTTTAGTTCCTATGAACAGAGATGCTGTTGTCCCTAGCTTAGAGCCAATGTTGTATGTAGTTCTGCTGATGACCATGGGACTTATTACTTAAAACGAAGTATAAATGGGAGCGACAAAAAAAGAAATAATGCAGTAAGGTCTACAATGTCCGCGTCATACGATTCCTTCGAGTTCAAAGAAACCCGATGGATATAGACGCTACTTAGGCGACGGTATAGAAGACTCACATACGCAGCCCCTACAGTCCACTGCTCGAGCTTGTTCGCCCTACCTGTTCAAACTTGGTTATCTACAAGGAACAAGAGTTACGATGCATAAGGGCGAGTGAGATGGCGATGCATCGCAACAATATCCTCCTCAATGGTTCACTCTTGTAAGGGTGGTCCTGGTGTCATACTGATGCGTCCTCTGTGGATAACATAGCCTCCATTTTTTTTTTATTGCCTGGGGACACACGGACAAACAATCCAGCTCATGGATAGCGGTCACCATCATTCAGGACATCGACGCAATCTAAAGGCAGCGAATGCGGTGCTGGCCTTTGAGGTATCTGTAGTCTTGTTGCGGTCTTCAACGTTACGGGAACATTGGACAATAGTATTTTGTGTGATAGCTTTTATTAACTATGTCCAACGCATAGGTGATCGACCTCGTGACTGCTTGGCCTCCACTTGTCCCTGGACAATGAGTCGTTCTATGTTGTGAGTCTAGTTCTAGTTTCGAACAATGTGTCTGAAGTGTTGGAGGATTCGTATTTGCACAGCCGACGTTATCGTCGAAAGCCGGTGTGTTAAGAAAAGATTATTCTTTTCTTAACTCACCGCTGTACAGTACGCCTACAGGCGAGAAATTTAAATGATGCGTTGTGACAGTACGTCGAAAGGCGGGGTACTTTTTTACGAATTTGGACACTCAACCTTTGATACTTCTGCATAAAACGATTAGGAAGATCATCTGGTGCGCACTTTCGTATTTCTTAGTCGTATTACGAGTTTTATAAGTAGTTTTACAGAGCATTGGACTTCTCTGGACGTAGTGTTGTATTAGGTTGGTACATGACGTCGGTGTTGACGTCCCAGGACGTCCAGGGGTCGTATTAAGATAGAATTTAAACACTAACATGTGTACCTATGTCAGTCGACGGGTATAATATTTTCATTTAGTATGGAAAATTCTATTGCCGCATTATGCTCTTCCAAGGTTAAGACATTGGTCCGAAACGCAGTTCAAGCGATCGGCAGTAGTCGCCCGCCAACACCACATTTCCAGTTCATCGATTTAGCGTCGGTATTTCAGGCGAACCGTTCACGTTTCTGCGCCGTACAGAAATATGGGGAAGTCTAAGCTTCAGTCTAACATCAGGCGGACTTTCGTTGCTTTGGTGATGTTGCTCCAGATTCTTTTTAACTTATCTCCGTCGAATCTCATCCTCACATTCCCCCGTGTTTGTGATTGTGGAGCCGAGGTACATGTAGTTTTGGACAACTTCACATTGCAAATCATGCAATAAAGTATCCATGGCCATGTAATAAGATTTTTAGATATACGAATTTTATTAATGTTTTAGATAATTTTGTCTGGGAGATAATACTTAGGTACCTAATGATGTTTTAGATTATGATTAGATCCGCTTTATTATAAAATATTAGAGTAGGTATCTTGTTATGTAAATACTAACTTTCAAATTCGAACTTTAATAAATATTTAACTATCAAAAATAATTAGCTTCTAAATGGGCAATACTGTTACTGCAATATATGGCTATAAGTGGCTCTCATATACTTGTGTAACTGTTGCAGACAATATGGGATAGGGTAATACATTGCCGAAGCTCGCCTGCGCTGGTTTGATCATATGTTGCGTAAGTGATACATGAGAAATAGGTGCCTGAATCTGCCGGTATCAGGAAAGAGGCCCTGTGAGCGACCCACGAAGCGATGGATTGACATCGCTGAGTCGGATGCAAGAGCCAACGGCCTATGATACGAGGATGCCGGAGACCGGGCGAAGTGTAGAAGAATGAGTAGGTAAGCGGACCCTGGCAGAGGCCGGGATAAGCGCTAGGATGATCCTGTATAGGCTATTATTGACAGTTGCAGTTGCAGCCACATGTTGTAGAAAAAATATTGCCTATTTAGAATTCTCTTTACGTTCGTCTACAAGTCCGATGAAAGATTTTATTTTATATAGTCGTTGGTTGAATAATGTTCCTTTATCTACATTCATAGCGTAATGTTCCAATTACATATTCGAAAACAGTTGTTTAAGGATACACTTTTTTCACGCCAGTTTATAAAATTAAAAAAAAATACTTTTCGATACAGCATTTCCCATACTATTTTCATTACAGCTGTATCGAAAAATAACTTTTTAATCATTATGCAACACTTTTCTTTTTTAAATTTTTGTCGTGCGCTGAGATACGGCGAAATGTAGGCTGAATACCTAAATGTCTTCAACAAATTCAAAATTCAAATTTTCCTCTTTCTATTTGTGATCAGTTCATAGTCGGTGGTTGTGATTGTGTACATTTGGAATAATTTTCCCGCTAAATAGAATATTTTTTCTAATTGTTGTAATTTGTGTTTGTGAATGTTTTTTCTTGTTTCAAGCAAATAAATAGATAAATGTGAAAGTAGTGAAGTGAATTTCCCGCCGCTTGATATCCTCGACGCGGAGATACAACAGAACTGACTCGCAGTTACTTCCAGCAAAGTTGAAAAAATTATAGGTAGTTACGAAATTTTTACATGAAAATATGAGTTTAATAAAGTAGTGTATGCAACTGCATATAATTAGGTATTATATCACAGTTGCATAAACTAGATACTATTATGTTAAAATTAAGATAGTCAACTGGCTGTGAAATTGAAATTGCAATGAACTAAGTAAACCTTATTTTAATTATCAATAATAATTAGATAGACCCTTTTGATTGTTATTTTATTTTATATATATTTTAATTTGAAATTTGTTCTTTTATATTTTTATTAATTTTGTATAATGTAGTGTACCTGCCTAATATTAAGTACCTATTAAACAATAATATAACAAATTAATTCATACATTAATATTACAAATGAATGTAACTGTTAGCCTAAAAGAAGACATCTGCCACTACTACAGAAAATCTAAATTTTTTTGAGTTGAAGAACGATCTGAGTTGTTCAGTGGTCAACATGCCAGTCAGCCACGCAAGAGGTCCCAGGTTCGATTTACAGCCGGGCAGAAATTTAAATGATGAATTTTCATTGCTGTTACCGGTGTGGGTGTTCTATGTATAATAAGTATGTATTTAAAAAGTATATAAGTAGTATATCAGTTAGCTAGCACCCACAGTACAAACTTTGCTTAGTTTGGGGCTAGATAGCGCTGTGTGAATTTGTCTACGATTATTTATTTATTTATTATTTTATGAAAAAACACTAGAAAATAGTCATGTCGACCTGTCGCGGACAGTATATATTTTGACTGAATTCGATTTTAATTTTGTATGAAACTGCAGATTTTTTTCACGATTTCTGAGTTGGTGCCTTAGTAAAAGTTATTATTATTATTATTATTTTCAGTTTATTGTACACATGAAAGTTTGTTATGACGCGTACATGCATATCCATTGGTCTCAAGAAATAATTTAAAGTCACCTTTATGTAATAATATTACTCATTTCATCGTCTTTGAAGACGGAGCACAATAACAAAAGCATGATCACTCTGGTATCCAAACGTACTACTCAGACTTTAAGGTGGCAGCGGGAAATAAATGTAAAGTTAAGTAAAACACTTTTATTCCATTCAGACACACGCCACAAAATTCTTAAATATTCACAGAGGAAAAAAAGTAAACAGAGAAAAAGAGAAGAAAAAACAGTGCAATGGGGCCGCGACAGTCGCCGTGACGCTGGTTTTCAGTAGGCCTCCTAAGAGATGCACGGATAAAAGTGCCACAAGGAATAAATGAATAAATTAAATTAAATAAAAAAATTAATGTTATTTGTTTAAATACATAAATCAAGAGATCACCTCATCTTGGCTTTAATGTCCCGGTTGTGCTCTCGAACACGAGGGCCCGGGGTTCGCCTTGACCGTGATTCTGGATTTGGCAGATCAAGTAAAATAACAGACTTGAGGCCTTGGTGCGATGCGGTCTGGTGCCTGGTGCCTGGTTAGTTATTTTACCGTCATTCCATCATATTTAATTTAGTGTATAGATTTCCCAACTCCCTCGCTAGCACCTCTGGGGTAGATACCGATCGGGTATCAAGGAATATTGCACGTTGGCACTTACCTAAGTACCTACATAAGCTAGCTTCTGTGCGTACGTTTGTTAATTCATACAAACATTTTTCATTATAAAATCGCGAACAAATCAATAAAATTTGTTGGTTGGTATTTGGTCTTTTGAGAATTTCGGATGAAAATAGTCAGTTCAGGCGAAATTGTTCGAAATTTCGTGTGTTTGCGAGTAACACTTTGTGGATTTTATAGTTTCAAACTTTGAGCTCTTGTTAATACAGAGACGTCTTTATTTTGCATCTCTTTCATCAATTTACTAATAGCTGGTTTTTGGATGAATGATCAGTATTCTGGTACAATTAAAACTGCCGTTAAGCTTCTATTGCAATCCAATTACAATTCAATAGAACCAAGTAAATTAGCAGACTCGAGGCCGGGAGGAAAACAAAAATTTTTTTTTTTTAACTGAACAGATATTACCTACACTGTGTTTTTAATTAAGCGGGCTATCGTTGCGTTCCCAAGAAAATGGTGTATTAAGTATTCTGCTACCAATTTACCTCCGGGAACTCGATATGCTCTACATTAAAGAGGAGTGTCCCCCGAGCACGCTCCCTACAAACGAAGTTTGATCATACTTTCAATATTACGCTATCAAAGCCAATGAAATTTTGTAGACGTGATCTATGCTTGTAGTTTGTCAGATTTTCGCTAAAATATATAGTTTCAAAGTCTCACGGGATTTGACGACCTGAATGGTTCAGTTGGTTAACATGTCGCCATGCAGAGGTCCCGGATTTGATTCCCGGCCGAGTAGAACTTGAAATGATGAATTTTGATTTCTGTGACGGGTTTGGGTATAGTATGTGTAATAAGTATGTATTTAAAAATATATATAAAAGTAGTTTATCAGTTATCTAACACCCCTAATACAAGCTTTGCTTACTTTGGGGCTAGATGGTGCAGTGTAAATTTATTCAAGCCCATTTATTTAGTTTATTTATTTAAGATTTCCATACAAATTTTGCGATGGTACACGCTCGGCAAACGCTAGCCTGAAATAAATCATGGTCATAATTGTCTACCTTACGCACCTACGATGTATAAATCAACATTTGTCAACAGGCGGAGAGCGATTACATAGATTAAGACAATCAAATCACATCCTCAATCCAGTCTAGACCATTTCCACCTCCCACAGGATGTAACCGGTTTCATGTATCATAAACATCGTGACTGGGATGCCAGCCATCCATCTAGATTATTCTAGTTCTTAAGATAGATGACGCTGGGGTCACCTAGATCAGTTATCTTGTTGCCTAGATCGAGATACATAGTGTTCTAGGGTTCTAATCTAGTTTAGATTGCCACTTAATGAAACTGGGGTCTCGACGAGGCGGGTGCTTTAAGTGCCTACTAAACATAAATTGATTTTCTTAAAAAGAAATTTGCTCCTAACAAATTGTAGTCGTCAACATAAAGACTGTTTTGACTGAACGCTTGATATTCGTCTCGTTAGCTGCCAAGTGTACGCGACTCCGACGTGGTAATTCTACCTAAGTGGCGCCCACCATGCTTTGTCTATGATCATCATCGTCAACAGCCCATAGCCTCCACTGCTGGACTTGAGCCTCCTCATAACGACGACCTGAGTGGTTCTGTTGGTTAACAACCACCGCACCACGGTCTACCACGCAGACCCGGGTCCCGGGTTCGATTCCCAGCCGAGCAGAAATTAAAATGATGAATATAAAATTTCTGTTACGGGTCTGGGTGTTATATGTATAATAAGTATGTATTTAAAAGTATATAAGTAATTTATCAGTTATATAGCACCCACAACACAAGCGTTGCTTACTTTGGGGCTAGATAGCGCTGTGTGAATTGTCCAAGCATATTTATTTTTACTGTTATAAGTGGAGGGTTAGCCATAATCACCATTCTTGACAGGTGGGTTGAAGACCGCAGTGTTTAAAATAAAAACCTGACAGAAAACGCTGCCCATTTTGGTTTACGTCTTATCTGGATAGCCTCTAACACATTGGTAGCCGTTTACGACACCCATATGGTTAAGGGGTTATTGTAATATTTGTGCAGTGGATACCACCGCTGTCTATTTTTGTACCAAACCAATAATAAAAAGGGAAAAGTTATTAGATATACAGTCTCCGAAACTGCTGAATATATTTCGAATATTCCATTGTTTTTGATTTGAATTACCTACGTTTTGTCCCCAAAAATAAGTCGAAAGCGGGAGCAATAGACGTTAAAAGTTTGTATGGGAACCTTGTATATTATCAGGTGACTAAAAAATAAGATAGAAAGCCTTTACCAATGCATTGCCTACCTCTAATCTAATGAGACCTTTATCGTACCTTATAAAGGACACCATGTCCAATGAGTTACCACTGCGTGTGGTAGTTGATTCCACAGGCTAGTGACAGGTACATATGTACAAGAGAGGCACGTTCATTTTAACCGTTGTATGGACGTCAACGAAAGTTCCACTAACAACTGTGTAATGTGAATGAGCAGCCAGTCCGCAGCAAAAAAAAAATAGTCGTCTTGGCGTTAATGTCCTACGTGTGCTCTCGCGGACGAGAGCTCGGGATCAGCCTTGACCATGATCCAGGATTTGGCAGACCAGGTGATTACAGTAGAGCGACTGCCATCTGACCTCCGTGACCCGGCTACCAGGGGAGCCTGACCAGATTGAACCGGATTGAATGTGCAGATTTCATCACGATGTTTTCCCTCCCCGTAAGAGCATCGGTTAGTGTTCTGAAAATATTCATTGGTACATTTCGGCAGTGGAATTCGAACCCGGTACCTTTGGCGAATCGGACACCTTTACCACTAGGCCACCGACGCTCTTACTGCGCTCTTACAGCGTCGGTATTGACCGACGCTCTTCCACCGACAGCAGCCAGCTGGCAGGAACTGCTGCTATAGCAGAATTATGCGTGCTGTGGACACCAGATCATATAGTTGCTCAGAACATTCCCTATTGCACCTGCAGTCGTAGAACACAAGGGAGCCAAATTCACTTTGACCAGCAAACATCCACTGGTAACTTGCTTTACTGACAATGGCATAATAATCAAGTGTCGTCTTTGATCAATAACAAACCAAACAAAATACAAATATTTACACAGAGGCAATCGCAAATAAATTCTTACAATGTGCACTATCGTAGTCATTGTGATGAGAGCCGAATCACCGATACTACCACGGATATTTACAATACCATAAGGTATCAAGTAATCAATAAACATTCATATTGCTCCAGTCTCAGGGCATTTTTAATCGGTGGTGATGTGCGCTAGTGGCAGAAGATAATATTGATTTTTTTTTAACTATTGTTTTAAGCGCCTAATTTTAGTACTTAAAACAGTTTCCTAAGATGCTTTCACAGTGTTTTATTATTACTATTCTCGGATTTGGTGAGTATTTGTTAGTTTCTAGTAAACTGGTTCGTTTCTCGATTGTTATTCTATTAAAAACGTAATTTACCTGTTCAAACAATATTGTTGTTAGTGTTTGTCTCTTATGACATAGTACTCACTTTTTATGTGGTCTACTGGGTGACTGGTAGATAAATCCGGTTTAAGTGAACAAAATCATAATAAACATAAAGTATCTTCCAAGTTCTCTCTCGCGTTAAAAACTTTTCTACTTACCGAATGTTTGGAAGAGGGATGTTGTAAGTTTTATATGTCTTTCTGTCTCAGTCAGTGGCATCGTACCCGAACGGATGGACCGATTTCGATACAGTTTTCTTTATTTTAAATCCAGTTTAATCAAGCGGTTCATACTTTTGTTTCATCAAAATCGGTTGAGTAGTTTAGGAAATTTTTGAGTATATGTATACTTGGTACAACATGATGATCGGTCGGGGTTTTTCTGACCTTTCTCTGTCGTTTAGGTTGTTTTCATTAAATTTCATCACGCCACTGGGCATAGCCTGATTCCTATAATGAGTCCATTAGACCCTGTTCTCGACGCCACCATTAAGTTTCGTATTACTTCCAGAATTCGCTGTCTCCCTGAACACTTCGACGTCGGACTCACAATGGTGGAATCTTTGGACCTATGAAGGTAAACTGGCCGTGTGGTGTCCGGCAGAGTAGAATAGCACCAACCCCTTACACTCGTGGGTGTCGTACAAGGCGACTAATCTTTTCGAGGCAAAATATCTAAGAGTCTCCGTAGGCTGGGAAATGGGCAGCAGCGTTTTCCATTGTTTTATTTGTAACACTGCGATCTCCAACCCGCTTGCCAAGCGTGGATATTATGGCAATAACCTCCTCTTTCTTGGGAGAGGCCCTTAGTCCTGCAGTGGAGTGTAATGGACTGTGATGATGATGATGATGATGATGAAGGTAAACAATCCTTTTTACAAGCTTTTATTTATTTAACTTAAACTTGCAAGGTTGGTATATATGTGTTCGGGTCAAATCTTGCAAGTCCAATTTGACCCACTTCACCCATGACACCCATGGAGTCTGAAGACGGTCATAGGTATAAACGAAACAAGATAACCGCATCGTGTATGGGCTCTTTGGCAAGGTCGTGGTGAATACTGTACCCCTAGGTGATATTCAATGAAAAGCATAAAGTTACTATACCATCGGATCAAAAGCTACGGCGCGGTAAAGGCTTGTTATGAAAGTATGTTTTTCATTTGAGAACTTATTTTGAAAAAATCATAAAGTGCCATCTAGCCTCATAGCTGGCGATAGATGAGTGACTCAATACGATATTTTTATATGCTACGCAGTGACAAACTCTCACTGTGAGAACTAAGATGAAATGCCTCATTCCTGTTTAAACCTATATGATCTATAAACACTACATTAGTGGTTGGTATTTCTACTTACATGCCCATACTAATAGATAAAAAAAATACGTGTGGCACTCGGGGACTGCCGCGATAAAGCTATTGCATAGCATTTTTTATCAACTTATGCAATTATAATAAGTACCTTCATTCAAAAAATTTGAACAAAAAGAACGATATTGAGAGTTTGATCATCGAATTTCGCGCGATGTACATTTAAATAGATATAATGTTACTTTAATACTAACTATTTTTGGATTACCTTATCGAACTCACTCGTGGACGCGGCCAAAAAGCACGCTGTCTCACCTAGCATTGTGTCTAAAAGAGATAGAATCAATTATTCAGCAGTTAGCAGCTAGTCTACACGCATACGTCTAGTCGCACGCACACAAACACCGTGCCGAAGTCTGCCGAACTGAAACGTTGTTAGACGATGTCGCGATGTCGCGATTTTGATAGTATAGTATTATAGAATTTTTTGAACAATTCACACAGCGCCATCCAGCCCCAAAGTAAGCAAAGCTTGTGTTATGGGTGTGAGATAACTGATACACTTCTAATATACTTTTTTTTTTAATACGCACCTAGACCCGTAACAGAAATTAAAATTCATCATTTCAATGTCTGCTCGGTCGGGAATCGAACCCGGGGCCTCCGCATAGCGACCGGCATGTCACCAACTAAACCACTCAGGTCGTTATACGAACATGGATTATGCTTTTTACTATGTGTAGTTCAGTACGACATCGGCGCTTACACTTTTCCGCCAACACATTTGCGACCTTCCTTTATCGGTGTAGCTGATGTCCATGGGCGGCTGCGATTCCGTTACCATCAGTGGGCTAATTACGCTGTCTAATAACTCTGTTGCTAACAATTCTCTGATTTCAATGATTGAAATTGTTACTTTTGCAATTACGCATGATCGATTTAATAGTTTCAGTTTATTTTAATGGAACTTCTTTGGCAGCTGAACCCATGAAATCGATGATGGGTAATCGCAAAAGTGTCAGTTTCAATTATTGAAATCACTGAATTGTCGGCAACAGCGTTACGTAATTAGCCAACAGGTGACCTGGCCAGGTTTTCTTATTATTCAATAACCTAGCCGACAGGCAAAGAAAGATAAAAAAAAAAAAAAGTTTATTTCAGGCATATACCCATAATTATACATTACAGACAGTGTAATAGGTCAGTTTTACAGTGTATTATTATTATTAAAAACAATTCAATTGGTATGTATATCATTATAAAAATTACAAATTACAAATCCCCGACCAAGTTTACTTAAAGTCAAATGTTTTCTAAACTACAGAACCGATTTTAATTAAACATCCATCTCATTAAACTGGCTGGCCATCTAACTAACTAAATCAACGAAAATCGCATCCAAATTGGTCCATCCGTTCGAGAGCTACTATGCCGCAGGCAGACACAGATACACAGGCCCACATACACACTCGTGAAACTTGTAACACCCGGCGACACAGTAATTATATTTACAAGGGTTCCAGGCTGAGGTTTTCAAAATCGATAATGATTTTTATTTCTCCGGACTGGGACCTCGCGTGCTATTTTTAGATTTGTTACACGGCTACCCGTTTGATTCTGCTGTCGCAAAAGCGAACTAACATTTTCCTACTCATCCTTCAAGCGTAGGAATTATCGCGATAAAAGCTATGCAATAGCTTAAAAAACATTTCAAATTCTGCCCAGCCGGTGAGCTAAGTTATCTAAAATCTATCCTGACTGTCTTGTCTTATGGAAATGATCTATTTAAATGGATAACATGCAGCAGTATTCGTTGAAATTCACATTCCATGCGTTTCTTATATGATTCAAAACGTCTATACATAATGTACGTAGCGTGATTGATACAGCAAGTCGTGATTTTGGGTATTGTTTGTTCACCAAAAAGGACAAGTCAGTCTGGACAGGTCTTCTATGTTTCCTGCTGCGTTTCAGGTCGTGACAGTATTTTTATTGTTAATTTATTTATTATAAATTATGTATGTATTATAAATGTAATTTATGAATTGAATGTAACTGAACATGTGTAAGAATAATTTGTATTTATTTATTTAATTTGTTTATTTAATGCAATGATTTGGTTGACATGGGATTTATTATGTTGCAATATTGTGATTTTTAAATTTTTATGATTTGATTAATTCATTGTTCTATTGGCTGATAAATGAATGAAATAATTATTATTATGAATTCATACATTGAAATATTGACTTGACTACTAAGATACTAAACTATTGCCTAACCTGTATTTTGTTATGTACGTTTGTTATGTAGGTATGTATTGTCGACGTTCATAAGTGTTTCTTGTAAACCTTAAATTGAATAAATATGTTTGAGTTAAGTTGATGTGAGTCAGATCATACCTACTTGTGTTTCAAAATACGCAGACGAGTCCTCCTGGCCCGGCGACCTCTGCCAGACGGGCGGTCGGCGGCAGTCGCCCATCAACATCAAGACCAAGGACGTGAAAGTGGACTACAAGAACGAGTTCATCAAGTACGGGGAGCTGCAGTTCAGTGGCTACAGCCACGTGCTGCTGACAGGAGTGAACAATGGACACACGAGTTAGTAGTAACCATAGAGATATTAAGGTATATAAAGGTAGAGAGTCGGTGGCCGAGCGGTGACAGTATCCGACTCGTAAGCCAGAGGTCCCGGGTTCGAATCCCGCTCCGGCCATGTACCAATGACTGTTTTCTGAGTTATGTACATTAGTTGAATACTAACCGATGCTCTTACGGTGAGGGAAAACATCGTGATGAAACCTGCACATTCAGGCGACTGGATGTGTAACCATGATCCAATCTGGTCAGGTTCCCCTGGTAGCAGGGTCATGGAGGTCAGATGGCAGTCGCTCCACTGTAATTACCTGACCTGCCAAATCCTGGATCATGGTCAAGGCGGACCCCGGGCCCTCGTTCTCGAGAGCACAACCGGGACATTAACGCCAAGATGATTATTTTTTTATTATTATAGAGATATTAAGGTAACTGAGTATAAGCTGATTATGCTTATCGTAACCGAGAGTCCATTGTACTACTTCTGTACATCATCATCACCCGAGCGGTCAATCCTGACTTCTGCCAGGGTCCGCTTTCCTACTTTGTTTTCTCCACTTTGTCCGATCATCGGCATCCTCGCGTCGTGTACTATTTGTGTAAGATCAGCATGAATTGCCTCATGCCTGTACTTGCGCGGAGGGTTAAGTAAACCCTTCTCCAACCGGAACACAACACAAACGTTAAAACGTTAGCCCATAACAATCGTACATATTCTACCTGGAAAAGGTCAGGTTTGGGCGATTTGTTGATGTTATACAGGTAAAAATGTGTATGTGTACAAAATAAGCCGATACCCTTTTTTCGGTGCTTCGCCTCAGAATGGAACTGAGTCCGCTCTTACGACACGTTACCTCTATATGCCTTGAATAACCCTAAGTTAACCTGTTTAGAAACTAGTCACAAACGTGTCCTTAAATCTATTATGGATCTATTTTATATCTGTGTAGTAGATATATCATCATCTTGGAGTTAAATCTCGGTTGAGCTCCCGCAATTGGGGTCCGCTTTCCTAGTCCTTTTGGTCCACTTCGCTCGATCTTCGCCATCCTTGGTGGTGAGTCTGTGGAGTAGATATATACCCAGTTATAACTAGCCTCTTCCCTCAGTTCAGTTCAGCACTGAAGGCGCCCAAGACATGCACCCGACTATGAAAGGCGGCCCGCTGGAGCAGGCGTACCGCATGGAGCAGCTGCACTTCCATTACCTGTCAGAGCACTCTATCAACGATAACAAGTGAGTATATACATACACACTCGCACCCGTATTATCAGTAGCAGTAGGCAGAGACTAGCGAGTGCCACAAGCTACGAGCTGCCTGTTTGTCTGCCTTATAACAAAAATAAACCTTTTTGTTGTCCCAGTAATGGCCCGGAGTACTTATTCTGAGAAATCGTGCGGTCGGCACAGGGACAACGCAAGCTTTTAGATGCATATGGTCGTTCACTATATCGAAGTGTCCACTGTATCAGAACGTAAACTCCACACTGAAAGTCCACTTTATCACAATGTCCACTGTATCAGAACGTCCACTTTACCAATAAACTACCAAAGTCTTAAGAGGTCTATTTGCCGCTAGGTTCCCTATGGAGGTCCACTTTGTGCACGTGCGCGCGGGCATGACGGTGACCGACGCGCTGCACTCGAGAGGCGGGCTCGCCATCGTCTCCGTCTTTGTTAACGTAAGCACAGCATATTTATTATATACTCTATGGTACACGAAACAAGATAAAAAAAAACAATTATTACAACAGGTGGTTTACAGTGACAAACTTTTCCACCTTCCCTGAGAAATGACAAACTTCATATTATTAATGACTCATATGAAGTGGCTAATGTCTTTGCTGAACAGTTTGGGAGATCATTCGTGAATGAACCTTCCCATTTACCACTACCGCAACTTACTATGCCAAAGGTTGAGGCATCCATAGAGGACATCGTCTTCACCCCTGAAATAGTGTCGAAGACACTGCAATCGTTTAATGACTGCACATCCATGGGACCTGATGGTATCCCAGCTGTTTTGCTTAAGAGATGTTCGAAGACATTATGCAATCAATTATCCACCATAATGACCGTGTCGTTTGAAAATGGAAAGTTGCCTTCTGACTGGAAGGAAGCGATAGTTACAAAAAAGGTGATAAGCTCTGTGCTGCCAATTACCGGCCTATCAGCTTAACTTGTCTATCATGCAAAACTATGGAAAAAGTAATAGCAAAGGAAATACGCGATTTTCTTTCCCGGGAGAATGTTTTGATTGATGAGCAGCATGGTTTCATCCCAAGAAGATCAAACACCACAAACCTGCTTCTTTGCCTTAACACTTGGACTAAGAATTGGGACACAGGCCAGCCAACTGATGTTATATACTTGGACTATGAAAAAGCTCTTGATCGTGTTCCCATAAAAAGACTAATAAATAAGCTCGAGCATTTTGGTGTACGTGGCAAACTACTGGTATGGCTGACTGATTTCCTGACAAATAGGTGCTTCAGGGTAAGAGTCGGTGAGGCATTCTCTGATCAGTATCCCGTCCTTAGTGGTGTTCCACAAGGTTCGGTGCTTGGCCCAATTTTATTTGGACTCTACTTAACAGACCTCAAGCAGATAATTAAGTCCCTGTTATCACTATTTGCTGATGATACCAAGATATTGGGTAACCACCTGGTGAGTCACAACATTATTCAAGGCGACTTGGATCGTATTGTTGAATGGACACAAGATTGGCTTTTAACATTGAATGCGAGTAAATGCACTGTACTCCATATAGGTATTAATAACCCTCACATGACATATACTATTAATTGTGTCAACCTCCAAGCAGTTACATCTCAACGGGACCTCGGTCTAACAGTGACACATAACCTGAAATGGGACGCCCACATTCTTGGAATTGTTCAAAGTGCTAACTCACTTCTATACATGATTTGGAAAGCCTTCACAAATATCGATATGAACCTATTCATCCGTCTATACAAAACCTACGTGCGGCCTCTTCTGGAGTATGGTTTTCAGATATGGAATCCTTATTTCAAAAAAGACATACAGAATCTGGAGAAAGTGCAGAGAAGAGCTACGCGTATGGTGACATCTCTGCGTGGCAAATCATACGAAGAACGCTTGAAGGCGCTGGGATTGACGACGCTGGAGGAGCGTAGACAGCGAGGAGACCTTATAGAAACCTATAAGATCTTGCATGGCCATTACGATGTTCAGCTTGAGCACATGTATAGTATGAAGCCTAATACTAACAGATCAATAAGAGGACAATCTTTGCAACTGCTGCGATCACCAAGTGCCTCCAACCCCAGACACAACTTTCTGCCGAATCGTGTGGTATGCGCGTGGAACAAGTTACCAGAACATGTGATAAGTGCACCCTCTGTTAATGCCTTCAAGAACAGACTGGACCGCCTAAACAAGTGACTAACACAAGTGCTAGTGAAATGCACGCATCAGCTTCAAGCTGCTAGTGCATCAACAAATAAATAAATAAATAAAACTTAAAATACCATCATATTACTTAAAATACCATCATAATCTTGGCGTCAATATCCCTCGTGTGCTCTCGCACACGAGGGCCCGGAGCCCACCATGGCCATGATCCAGTATCTGACTTCCATGACCCTGTTAACAGGGAAACCTGGCCAGATTGGATCATGGTTATACATTCAGTAGCCTGAATGTGCAGAGTTTCCTCACGGTCCCCCCTCACCGTAAGGCGCTGTCCTAATTGGCAAGGGTCGTACGACCATGGTCGTGTGATCGCACGATCGTTTGCCAAATAGGACAACGCCTAAGGGCATAGTTAGGTTAGTGTTCGACTAACCTACATAACTCAGAAAAAGTGATCGGTACCTCTCGCTTACGAGTCGGTCCCCTTAACTATTAGCCCACCAATGCTTCATGACATGCCTCGTATTCCCCAGGTGGCAACGGAGTTGAACAATGAACAGTTCGAGGATACGTACGAGTTCATGCAGTACATTCCGCGGATGGCTCGCACTAGCACCCGGATCAGCGGGATACTGCTGAATACCACGTGAGTTCTTCCATTAGTAGGTATTCGTCCGCGTAGAAACAGTTTTTAAGGTCAAGCTGTAGGTATATCTGGTTCTACCCAAACGAACTAGATATTTAATCCCAAGCTATTAAACTGTGAGAACCCCATTAAAATCCGTTCAGCGGTTTTTGCGTGATGCGCGTAGAGACAGAAAGACAAACATTACAAGCGGAATGATGTAAGTAAATAGGTGTATAAAGTGCAAACATTAGTTTAATTTAAACTTGTTTTTAGTTTTTGTACAAATTTTTACAGTTTTATAATACATAGAAGAAATAAACAAGCTCTCAAATTAAAAATATTTTTTCATAGCAAGCTTTTATTTCGCGTTCACTATGATCAGTCAAAGTATAATATTTGTCAAGACTAATCAAACGAGCCAAAACTCTGTGTGTTTACCATACACAGGTTAGGAGTTCCGATGACTACCTTCCGTCTCCATCATCAGATCAGCTCGACGGTTTCATAAATTGCATTGTCACCGAACTTACATGAGTATGCAAAATTTCAACTCAATCGGAAATAGGAAAATGTGATAAGTAAAAACTTGCAAGATTTTAGTCGAATAAACACAGGGACATGTAAAAGTAAATGAAAGCTTGTAATGTAAAATGAAAGCAATTGTCTGCCTATTCTAGAGATTCATCGATTTCATGTAATATAGGTATGACTGACGTACAATAAACCAACATTACCAATCTTTTTCGGGTTCGCATTGCACATCCGCCGGCTCTCTACCGTACTCAATAGAATTAGATTCCTATTCCTACTAATAGATGTTGATTGAGGAAGCCGTCATCGTCATCTTATCGACGCCCACTACTTTAGGAAATGGTCTTTGGACTAATTTCCAGATCTAGGATTCTAGGTAATAAAGCAATGATTGGGCAGTCACTTCCAATTAGTAGTTATTATTTACTTAAAATGTGTCACGATAGATTCAAGCAAATAAGCACAGGAAACTATCAAAAGTGGCTTAGGAATTATGTCACATATTTGGTAACGTACAGTCATCTGCAATGTGAAGCAACACCCGTGATTATTACGTAGTGCTAAAGAGGGTTACCATTCTCTACTAGGGATGGCGATTACATACCTTACCTACGTAAGTTTTAGATTGATATGAGTACTCTCCTCGTACATGGTAAGTCATGGTGTATATTTTTTCCCTTCTGTACATATTTCTTCTGTTGCCATCTGCTAGCGATTTCCAGCAATGGGCAACACTTTTGGTAATTAAGAGAGAATGCTTTACAGCTCTGTTCAGAATCTTGATCGTATACTAGTTACACTATATCTCCTTAGTCTAGTGAATTGCATATTGCTACTGGATACCAAAGCTGAAGCCATTATGTTGGAGTGGATAGAAAGTCTTTCCTGTTATCTTTTAGACTTTTGTTTTATTTCCTCCCTTACTGTGGGAATGGCCATATCTAGATGCTATTGCTGATGTAACATGGGATCTTAAAGATCACTGACTGTGGTCACTCTCGTGTTGAACTCTTTTGTACAAAAAGAGTGTGTGTTTAAAAAGTCATAAATAAGTTTAATGACTATGTACCTATGTAGGGTCACTAATGTTTAACATTTTAACCTTGAAATTAGAGCAAGATATTTATAATTTTTTATTACTTTCATGTAAACGACATCAACGGGGGCATGGCTCGCGTTGAACGCTTTTGTATGAAAAGTCATAATTTTCTTTAATTACATTTTTTATATATTTTTCTTATATGAATGACTATTGTATTATAAAGCTGTTGGTCTTCCTAATAAATAAAATAAAATAAATAATAATTATTATGTGGTTGTAACTCCTTGTAAGATTGGAAACAGTCATCCGAGAAGAGTGTTAAAGTATTTTCAATTACTTGCGTCGCACAGACCTAGAAAACGTTTTTAAACGTGTTTTGATAACATTTTCATTAATTTCATCAAATATTAGGCTAAGCCGCTGTCCTGATTGGTAACAGTCGTACGACGGGCGGATTTGATAGGTTTGGGCGCAATTGCTCGGGTGACGTCCGTCGTACGACCATGGTCGCACGACTGTTGCAATTAGGACAACGCCTAATGCTTTGTAAAAAGTTACTAAATTAGGCAATCAGCGTTGGCGCTGATCCTTACTGTACAGTCTTCTATCCCCGGCTGATCCTCAAGACCCCGACCCTTCAGTCACAACCAACTACAACACAAAAACCACACTCCAGTTTAAATATTAGCTTTGATTTGAATATACCTAATAGATTACGATTTCGTTTTTTCTATTCCCAGAAAACTGCTCAGTCCGGACCTTCGTTCGTATTACACATACGAGGGTTCCCTGACTTCCCCGGAATGCAACGAAGTGGTCATCTGGATCATTTTCTATAAGCCTATCGTGATTTCGGTCGCTCAGGTAAATGAAACTTTCTACGAAATCATCATATTATCGTTAATGTCCCGGTTGTGCTCTCGCGCACGAGGGCCCGGGGTCCCCCTTGACCATGATCCAGGATTTGGTAGATCAGGTAAATACAATGGAGCGATTGCCATCGGAACTTCGTGACTATGCTATCAACTGCTTTCATCACGATGTTTTCTCTTTATAGTATGTGATTTTGGCGGCCATATTTAAATAACAACTCATCTGGCTGCGTTTGATAGCCACGCAGCGAAAGTGTTAAACGCACGAATAGTGGAAATGAGCCACGCTTCCAGTGGGCTGTCTACTCCTGTACTTCTAGGGTTGTAAGACCATCTTCTCTGTCTGCTTTCCCAGTACCAGATGTTCAGTCAAACCAACAGTGGCCGACACAACTTCAGGCGCCTGCAGCCGGTAAGGTGGCAGCAAGTCTTCACGCCGGCACCGACATCGCTCTGGAGTACGCCGTACTTGGTCTCAGTATTCTCGGACGCCTACAACACAGTTGCGAGTTTCATCTCTAATGTTACTACGTGAGTTTTGCTTTTGCCGTTTATTATGCTATTGCAGTGGTTAGTAGAAAATGGTGATAAGTTATTTTCAATTCGGCACATTCCTATCTCGGCACCCACGGATGTTAGAAGAGATAAGAACTTAGATGGAAAAAGTCCTTGTGCTCAATCAAGGACACTTGAAAGGCATTCCTTGTAAGGTCTGAATTTGTACCTAACAGTACGGCAACAAGTTTTGGGTACTAGCGAAGAAAAGTTTGAAAGTTTCTTTGAAATCGTAGAGGGATCTAACAACTATGAGTAACTGTAGGTATACCACTTATTTTTTTATCAAGTTCAGTAAATATTCTGGGCTTGATGAGAAAGGCTCGTTGTATGGGTTCACTTTTGGTTGCCCGGATCCTCGCAATCTACACATTTTAAATGGGAAGCCTTTGCTCACTTTACTTTCAAATGGTGTAAAAAATTTCGTTTGCCGTTAGGTTCCTATACCTAACCATAACTCTTTCACAAAATATACAGCACTACCTACAGATACCTTTACTGATGTTTTTTACTTCACAAAGTCTTGTCCTGTGTGTATTGCTTGATCCTTCAATCAATTTTCTGACAGCTACTTTAAAAAGTTAAAAATGTGGTTTGGCGACCCCCGCTAGATGACGTTGCTTAGACCTGCTTAGATAACCGAAGTTATTCGGAAAGGCATTTCGTTCAAAGATACATTAGTTTTAGTACCTTTTCTGCCAAAAAGTGTTAAAAGTCTACATTTTCATACATTTAACGGTCTCGTTTTTTTTAATTTATGAGAATCAAGTCTAATCAACGCCATCTATTACAATAATTTGACTTAAGTTTTCTTTCTAACCGGCTTTCGGAAAACCTCACATTAAACGACTTTGTAATTATAGGGCAGCAAGGGCATGGACTGGATATAAAACAAAGGATGAAGAGCACCCTCAGACAGTTCAACCACTGTCTAATTTAAGTACAATTACTACAAAACTGAGCTAAGCGCTAATTTACCACTTTGGAAGGAACCATAATTATTAAATTAAGTATCTATCCACAAAGACAGGTGAGTCTTGTTGCACATATTAAATTATTACTGCATCCGTGCAAGTACCTATATATCTAAGTATTGATTTATGTTTGGTTTTATTAAATTGATGTACTTAATTTATTTTTAATATTATTATTAAGTAGGTGGAACCCTCAAAAGTGGTTAGGAAACGGTGGTGAAATTTTGATATGTTATAGAGCCAATTAGGACAGCGCCTAACTCCTCATCGTTAAGGAGGTCTGTGGCTTCATCATCAGCACAGCAGCGTCCAGGCGTCTTCGTGTAATCAGGGAATATACATAAAAATATCCGAGGAATTGAGAACCTCCTCCTTTTTAAAGTCGTTTAAAATGTATCATACTTATTTTAGAAACAGTGGTAGTAGGTACCCAAAGAGACTTTTAAATCAGACCACATAACTCTATAACATATCAAAACACTAAAATTAACTGAAACCACATCTTCCTAACAGCTTATCTTTTATTTCATTTCACTTTTGTACATAAATAAACTTTTGATTCGATTAATCTTTATTATTCGAATTACTTAAGTACCTACTTACTATTTTTAAGTTTTATTGAAGAGTTATTTTGGTGTACTTCATTTGTATAATTGTTTAAGTGTACAGCTTTGTATCAATAAATTATACATATTAATTAAAAAAACTGTTATTTATTATTAAGTATTCCTCTTCCTCCTTGCGTCGTTTATCCTCAATGCCTGAGGGCCGTGGCCTCTTCTAATGACTTTCTCGTGGATAATCTTACGCCAGTTCACTCTATCTTCGGCAACATGGATGGCATCGCACACCGAGGTGTCCAGGGCTGAGCGGATCTGGTCTGACCAGCGCATTGGGCGCACATCTTGCCCGTTATCAGCAGCTTTTCTAAATTATCTATTGATAATTAATATTTCATTATTCTCACCTACCATGTTACCCAGAAAATAAAGCGCAAGCCTTTGGTTTAAATACATAGGTATATCTAGTTGCTTGGGTTACAATACAGGCAGTATCCCAACTGTTGAGCCTTAAAATGAATATGGACAAGACGAAGCTTATGTCGAATGTACCAGTAGCGCCCATCCGAGTTATAGATGTGGGCTCATATTCTCCAAGTTATTGCCGAATATGTCTACCTGTGATAAATTGTCTGGTAAGGTAAGTAGATCTAACTTCGTGAAAGAGGTCGACGGATCAAACTCAATTGGATACGTTCGAGAAATTGTGGAAAATCATCTTGTCCAAAATATCTCAGTGTCACACTGACAGTGTCTCAAGACGACGATCTCCAACTGGCTTGCCTTCGAGTCAAAGTCCTCTACTATGTGATGGAGGGTCACCTGGCCCTCTGGTCGCCTGATCGTAAATCCATGGAGCATAGAACGTCCCTACGAGATGTAGGTACTAACGACTTGCCCTAGAGGTCGAAAGAGCCGATGGATGCAAGACAGCAAAAGGTACACAGTCATAGTGGACATCTTACTTCTAATACGTATAAAGTAGGTAGGTAAATAACAAAGATAATGTAATTTTTATTTTAAGGTAAGTACCTACCACGATTAAACACAGGGCCCTATCTAATTTGGTATTGGGAATCCCTTTGGCACACTGGACTAGGTACCTAAATATTAATCATAAACTAACCTAACAAGATTAGGTACGGCTGAGAACTGTGTTGGGTTTTCTTCTACTATGAGGGTTTTTGCATACTGCTGAGCTTGATTTTGTAGACGACATAATATACTGAACTGAATAGGACAGAACCTTACGTTGTCTTGCTCTGAACGCGCTGTCCCATTGCTGCGCACTGCTCTATTGTTAAGTTGGTCTTGCTTTTGTACAAAGCATATCATAAGTATACGATAACTTCTACTACACAACAAACACGCTACGAACGACTACCTAAGTCCATGGCAACATCGAAACATGTACCTATGACCCTTACCCGTGTAAAACAGCTGCGCAAATTTTTCTAACAATGTTAACGCTAATGTCATTGCAGAATACCTATTTCCGAGATAAACGATGCCTGCCTACAGCAAGCACGGCAATGAAACCACGCCTTTAACGTGAAAGAAAGAGGCATGGGTACGAAATTTTGGTTTAGTTTTATTGATTAATCGTAAAATTTTAAAGAAAAAAGCCTAAAAAAATATCATCTTGTCGTTATTGTTCCGGTTGTGCTCTCTTGACCATGATCCAGGATTTGGCAGATCAGGTAAATTACAGTGGAGCAACTGCTATCTGTCCTCGTGATGGTTAGACATTCAGTCGCCTGAATGTGCAGGTTTCATCACGATGTTTTCCCTCACCGTAAGAGCATCGGTTAGTGTTCAACTAATGTACATAACTCAGAAAAGAGTCATTGGTACATAACCGCAGCGGGATTCAAACCCGGTACCTCTCGCTAACCGCTCGGCCACCGAGGCTCACCTTGTCCGAAGCCATAATAATGTCAAATGTGTCTTCTGGCTTGTGACTTAGGCCCAGCACCCACTAGCGGCACAACAAAGCGAGGGATTTCTTGGGAACGATTTCGCATTTGTTCCATTGTTATTGTTACAGTGGTTATCTACACTAGACGGAACATTGATTCCTCATTGAGACGGAAGATTGAATCTCTGTTAATTTAAAAGTATGAAAATAATGTTGAAAATTTATTGACACGTTAGGTACGAACAAAATCCGCTGCAAGCCTAATTTAGAATTTCAGCTGAATCCTCATAACTTTAAGCTACATTCTACATTCTTACTGTCGCGTCTCCAAAAAATCCTTTTTCAAGGACGTGCCGCCGATGGGCGCCTAGGCTCAATTCATATCGAAGTGGCAGCGCAACGGCTCCATTGAAACACCATTCCAAGTCTTATCTTCATTAGGAAATGCTTAGTATCGGTTGACTCTAGGATAAAGCTCAAAATCGCGCACAGTGAAACTACCGGACGCTGCGCTGCCGACCGCTGCCTCTCCGATGTGAATCTAGATGAATTGACATATTTTCTAGTAAAAATATTGTCATTTAGAAACCTCATAAAACAGATGTTACAATTTTTGGGTGTATTCCTGTTGTCCCCATATCCGTCTCCGCATTAACGGCTAGAGCGATCGAAATGTAACTTAATGTGCTCGGCATACGGTTGAAATTGGCATAGCGAAATGAAAGTAGAGTGACTTTTGCAGCGCCAATTTCAGCCATATTCGGAGCATTTCAGCGACAACGGAAACACATTCTAAGAACTTCTAAAATTGAGCTACCATAATCCGCTCGCAATCAGAACGAGAAGAAAATCGAAATGTTGGGGTATTTACTTCGACACGTTCCATCCTATTTTGAACGTTTTCGCGATTCTAAAATCCACGAGATGGAGTTACGGCGACGTGAGGTCAAAATAAGGCCCTATCTTTGGCTGGAATAGTCTCGTTATTCTACAAAGTTGTATGTTATAGCGCCATCTGAAATCGCGAAAACCTTACTTCGACAAGGTTCAATACCATTTTGATTACGCGCGGATCCCCAACCCCACCAACAACGTTAGAAGATTAACTCAATTAATGAGTTAAGCTCGCCTTTGTACATCTCTGTTACTGTACTGTATAATGATGTCATATTTGTGTACAATAAAGAATAAAGAAGAAGACTCGATCTTCGAATTTAAAGCTGCATGTACATGCACTAGTAGCATATACTAGTATGTTCTACATATTATTGCAATTCCACATTTTTCTTTCAGATATCTTGTCTGGAAGATCCGTAAAACCTTTACTTACACTAAATCCACCTAAGTCCAAACCGAAAACGTAAACTTTAAACGTATAGTAGATTTATTATGGTTAGGGTATTTCATGTTATGTAAATAATTGTTGTTTGTCAGTAGTAATAAAAATCTTATGTGGAGTCGCTTAATATTTTTTATTTCAATAATTAACAATCATTCTGTACACAGTACACTCATGTCATGTAAACTTTCATTTGCTGTACATTTGAACTAATGTTCGATACGTATAATAAACATTCAGTAGAAAAAAAAGAACAATATATTTAATGTTTCATTGGTCTAATAAAATGCCTTATCTGTTAGATGAAAATGAAATAATGTATTCACATAATATAGAAGACATGATGTATTGGTTTACACAAGTCAGTACCTTATAGATACTAGCTTTTCTAGTAAGCATTTTTGATGTATGTTAGGCCTGTCTGTGTGATAAATACCATTAACATAGCTGGGTTATACAAATTCATTATATTTCATCTCACATTAATACTCTTTCAACCCTAAACAATACATTTGCATGTGTACAATACACTACAGTGACAGTAAAATGCCTTGCCAATTTATACATTTGTATGAATGAAATGTCTTGTAATGAAAAGAACTTGTGGCACAATGACAATACATTTATTTGATAACTAATTTTTATATTACATTTGTTTTTAATATTAAGTGAATGTGGTTAATGGACCAGGGGCCCTATTTTTTAATCGCTACCCTGTACCTATCTTTTTCACACTCGTGGTAAGTTACTAGACAAAGACAAGCATTAGAAGGAGAGGCGAATGTAAGGTATTATAGTGAGGATAAAACAAATGTAAACAATAATAAAATATCATTATTTGTACTTGCGCTTCATATACTCGAACCCACTTCTAGTATTTTAACAACCATTTTAATGTAATGCAACGTTTGTAAGATCGACCTGTATCCAGTATGTCATACGTTGATAGACGGAAGTATGGCGTAACGGAAATATGCCGTCACGCCGTCACCGTCGCCGTGTTCTAAATGAGTCAACGCACTATCTATCTACCGTATAAGTAAGGTAACAGATGTTTTAAATCTGCCCGACGTCCGATGATGGCCACTTTTTAATACTTCGTACAATAATAATAATATAAACTGCCACGGGGTGCCAATCAGTTTCCAAGACTGTTCAACCAGTCTCAGGGCCCCGTCAGAAGACCTTGGCCAACCTCGCTTCGCCAACGGTATTAAGAGGCACATCTAACGAGTGGCGAGCTTGTTGCAGCGACATCATATAATTTAGAGTTTTTTTTTTCTTTTAAATGCCTAGGGAGGCACACGGACGGACGGTAATTTAGGTGATTATTAATCGTAGCAAGTCGAACAATGCGTTTTCTATGTATTAATTTGATGTATTTAAACCGTAACTGCACTCAATACAGACTTTATTATTGAATTAATTATTGTTTTATTTTGCATTTGTATGTCGTTCGTAAGTATACGTAAGAGTTGGTAAGGGTGAATTGATTAATTCAAATTTATATAGGTCATAATTTGACGAGATCCAAATTTTATTTAGTTATTAAAAACAACAATTCAAATATTTTATGGTCAATATCTTACGATACGTGGATCTCAATATTGGTAGACAAACTAAACAGACAAACCGTCTCAAAATGTGTCAGGAAAATATTTTATTTTATGCTAATAATACCCATTATTAGTTTTAGTGTTAGAAGCTTTCTTTTTACAATTACAAGGTTATCATTTTCGTTTTGAAAGCCTAAATTTTACTTACTAAATTTCATAAAATTATTCACACAAGCTACTCCAAGAGTTTTGTATAATGAATTGTACAGCATATGTTGTACATACGATCGTAACTTTTAGTCTAAATAATATTAAAAACCATAATCGCGACCACTATCTTTGTAATGCGATTGCAAAATAAATTACGGACATTTCATCTCAATGAGGGCTTTCTCAACTTCATAATTCACCAGATGGCGCCACTTAGAAGTATGGCCCGTTGTCAAAATACTTTGTTTTTTTTTAAACTAGCCAGTCATTAGACCGCCATCTCACCTGGTGGCAAGTGACGATGCGGCCGAAGATGGAGCATGCCTGTCTAGGAACAGCCTATTCACTGTAGGCTTGAAAGCGTTTAGATTATAATGAACAGGGAACACACTTGCACACCTACCGTGCCGTTCTATAGGACAGAACAACAACTGTACAACTGCTGTAGAGCGACGGATCGATTCCAGCCAATGACAGGGCTTTATTCAGACCTTACGTCTCAGTGGCGCCCTCTCTCTCTCTCTCTCTCTCTCTCTCTCTCTCTCAAATACCCTCATTTCATTCAATAACAGTAACCAAAACGTCTAAATTTGTGGACGCCTTTGGTGACTATTACGGCTATCACAATAGGAATCCACTGTTGTCAATTAGACATTATTTAAAAACAAAACCTGTTTACATTAAAATTACATAAGGACAGATGGCGCTGGCAACGCGTGGTATGCAATAAAATGACAAACGACTATTATTTACACTATACTCATAACAACAAAATGCATGACGTATGCGCGACCCTCCCGGGTGTTGCGGGTGGCCATGGGAGGCGGTGATCACTTACCATCAGAGGGGCTATTGGCTATCTCAGTGGACAACTGACTTTGATTAAAAAATCTTACACTACGCTCATTTTGTAGACGTTTTAGCTAGTGGCCTACGTAGATGACGTCCTGTAGAATTATTTAATGTCAAATTCAGATACCAACTGAATTAGACAATGTCCCGCAGGTGACTTCTACGTTTGCCTTCCTGTATTCAGTGTATTATTATGGTCTATTAATTGTTATCTATCATCTTGGCGTAAATTGTGCAGACGCGCGCGAGGGCCAGGGGTCCGCCTTGACCATGATCTAGGATTTGGCAGATCAGGTAATTATAGTAGAGTGATTGCCATCGAACCTCCGTGACCCTGTTAATTGGGGAACCTGACCAGATTGGACCATGGTTACACATTCAGTCGCCTGTATTACATAAAAAACGATGTATCAAAATTCGGTCGTATTCTTGCCACAAGACGTTTACCTGAAACTGTACATCGTTTTCTTACTCAAATTCTGAATTACTGTTTTAATAATTTTCCAATTTATGTGAGTGCTTTGTGGATTGGCTATTTTAGAGCACATTTATAAAAAAGACAAACATTTTTATAATATAACTATAAAAATCAAATTACGATAATTTCTAACGAAACTTTCCATAAAAACTGCCCTAAAGCAACTAACTCACAATACATATACAGTATACAATATACAACAAACACTTAGCGCCATCTATACTCTACATATACAATCACGTCTCACCAGCGCCATCTATCGCGAACCCGCCGCATCTCGTCCGTATCTACAAATTAACTATTACGTCAACCAATGTTTTGTACACATATACACTATAACACACTCGGTCTACGACGTTACGTGCTCGCTGACGATTTCCTTGAGCCGCTTCTGGATGTACTGCACCCTCACCACGAGCTTGTCCTTGGGGTTGAACTCCGTGTACGGTATTTGGAGGACTTTGAAGCCCTGGAATGGAGAAGTATTTGTAAATGTTCATATTCTATTCCATTGAATAATTAAAATAAATAAAACGGTATTCAGCTTTTAGAAATTAGTATACAAACTTATAATAGATACAGATTTTAATAGACATTAAATAATGAAATAAAATGACTTAAAACAAACTAAACAAAAAAAGAAAAGAAATATATAAACACTAAGCGCTTAAAATGCCAAAGCTCAGGTCCGTAGATACGGATCTGCTATTCATTCTATTAGATAGATAGATAGATAAACCCTTTATTGCTCACAAAACATAACAGTATCAATTAGTTACAGTAACAGGAACACATATGAGCAAAGGCGGCCTTATCGCTACAAGCGATCTCTTCCAGGCAACCTTTACAGAAATTGAGACAAGAATATTACAGCAGGAATAATAATAATATATCTAATAATAATATTATCTATATTATTATTAGATGAATACCATAATACTTTACTTATACCACTAAATTCTTAATTAAACATATGGGCTACTCGATGAGACCTTTAGACTGCCGTTTAAAGCATCCCATGCACGGGAAAGTCTCCTTTCTATTTGATTCCCTATAGTTTATGACGTTTGTGAGACTGTGCAACCTCGCTTCGCCAACCGTATTAAGAGACATACACACACCTCATCTAGACTAGCCTCAAAGTACGAAACGATCATCTATCCAGTTCCCAGACTGAGCGCGTTGCTTAACTTTGATCTACCAAGCATGCTGCCATAAGAGCAGGCCTGCTTTCCTATTGCAATCACTACTTATCATAAAATAAGACTTTATTTTGCACCATGCAGCGTCTGTCTGTCTGCTAAAGCTCAAAAACTACTCAACGGATTTTCATAAGCTTTAGGTGTATAACTTGTTAAGGTGTGTGCTACCCGTGCGAAGCCGGGGCGGGTCACTAGTAAATAATATTTGAGTTTAAGACTTTGAATCTGAAGGAGAGGCGACGTTAAGTTCTAGCACTGGGTAGCCTGATCCAGGATTGGCATATCAGGTAAGTAAGTACAGATTTTCATCTGACCTCCGTGATCCTGTTAACCGGGAAACAATAAAAATCTATCTTTATTGAGTAGGATATTCAATATTTCTTTCAATCGTCAAAGAGGAGGGGGAAAGAAAGTGGGAAGGTTTTGATTAGACCATGGATACCACGTGACGGTATACAATTACCATTAATTGAGATTTTAAATCGATCCTTTCTCACCTTGAGGCTAAGTAGTGCTTCGTAGAGGCTGGCGGCGCCGAGCGGCGCGACGCTGCGGCGCGTCATGTCGTGATAGTCCAGCCCCAGCACCGCTATCCGGTACACGCTAGGGACAGACAACAGTTGCTGTACTTGAAACCTTATTTCTACGACATTAAAGTCCACACATACATACTTTCTCACTCATGCCTGTATCCCTAGGAGTAGGCAGAGACTATCGAGTGCCACAAGCTGAAACCTATTTCGCCACACTCATATTTGATAATTTTAAATATTTTTTTATTCTACGCAATGACAAACGAGCAGTCAGCGCACCTGATGGTAAGCGGTAACTGTCGCCCATAACATCTACGATTCATGCATTTAGGTTGCAGGCAACAAAAATGAAGAACCGCAGGTGCGTGGTCACTCTGAGGACTAAGATGTACTCACCCAGGCGGACTCCTCAGGCTTGACAGAGTCCTACCACCTGATATCACATTCGCACGATAGATACCTTTTGTAAGCAAGGCCGCAGGAGTGAACGGAAGACCGAGACGTCTGTACGTATCGCGAGCAAATCGATAATACTTTAAAGCAAGGTCAGGTCAATGAGTGCCCCAAACCGATGTGTATGTAGGTATGAAAATGTTGTGACTAGGGATTTGTCATTGCTTATCTAACGGTATAGCCCTATTCTTCCTGCAGGAATCCTTGTCTTTTCAGCATTAAATAAAGTGCTCCAGTGTAATTTTATGCCAAATTTAAGTTTTACAAATTCTCATTCATAGAAACTACGACATACCTTTTGTTATTTTCAGCTTTTTCTAAAGGAACTGGATGGCAGTTAGCATCTACTGCAAATTCGGCATCTGTGAATATTGTCATAGATTTAAGAATTATATTTATAAGAGCGTCGGTGGCCGAGCGGTTACAGTATCCGACTCGTAAGCCAGAGGTCCCAGGTTCGAATCCCGCTCCGGCCATGTACCAATGACTGTTTTCTGAGTTATGTACATTAGTTGAATACTAACCGATGCTCTTACGGTGAGGGAAAACATCGTGATGAAACCTGCACATTCAGGCGACTGGATGTGTAACCATGATCCAATCTGGTCTGGTTCCCCTGGTAGCAGGGTCATGGAGGTCAGATGGCAGTCGCTCCACTGTAATTACCTGACCTGCAAAATCCTGGATCATGGTCAAGGCGGACCCCGGGCCCTCGTTCTCGAGAGCACAACCGGGATATTAACGCCAAGATGATGATTTTTTATTTATTTAAGAATTATATTTTTATGGTTTACAATTACAACTGTTGGAAACAGTTTCAAACTGTTATCAACCACTAATACTCCGTGCATGAATCGTTGGGTATCCCCATAACCCCTATTAGGGGATTGATTGATTGAAGTATTATATATTGCACCAAAACAAAATTACACATTTCCATAAATATACAATGGTATGTACAAAGACGGACTTATCCCTCACGGGGACATGAGCAATAGTCACCATCACTATCCACCAGGTGGGCCGTGTCGAAAAAATCCGGTCAACTGCGAGTCCGGAGAATATTCAGGGACTTTTTTTTTTTCTGAAATTGTTTTTGATTCGAGACCTAGTCCAAGTTATACTTGATCAGTTTTTATTATTTATTGTACTATCTATAGATAGTGTCAGCACCATATCGTTCAAATGTATTGCCGTTTCTACAATAACGACAAATAAAAATGAGAAATAATTTTTTTGCCCAGTATATATTTTTTTAAATAGCGATTCACGAACATTACCAATGTCTACCTATTACAGTTATTGACAGACAGACAGACGGACAGACAACGGAGGTTTAGTACGGTAGAGGGTACGGAGCCCTAAGAGAGACTCCTCCTAAGTTTCATAAGCGGCGGTGATCACGGCAATTTATCTGCCATAAAACATAACCTCAAAAAAGCTCACCATACAAGAACCCCATCCCAGAGTTGCAGTTCCGCTTCAGGAACGTGTCTGCCGACACCAGAGTCTTGAAGGTCTCCAATATGGCGTTCACATAGGCCTGTTTCTCCTTGGTATGCACTACGGGTACGCCCACCGCCACATCGGCTGGGAGCCGCGACGTACGCCCCGTGAGCGTAGCGTACGCGTCGATCGCCATCAGTTTCCGTCGGGACGGGATCGGGATTTCTGGGTGGATAGAAAATCTATACTATAATAACAGCATAAGCATGAAAATAAGCATGTGTCGAAATGTTGCATAACATCACGCCTGAGGTGAAATTTTACTCAGAAATGGCGTCACGAGCCCGTGCTCCAAAAGTTTGATACGCTTTATCTTATCAATTTCATATTGATTTGATAAAAAAAATACGTGCTAATTAAAATTTTTGACCCAGTTAAGATATTATTAGATATCAATTGGTCTAGACGTCACTGGTTGCTTTTAAGTTCTGTGTGAATTTATGGATTTACTATTATGGAGCAATTTCGCCAGCGACAAGTGTTTCAACCAACAACAATAAAAATGTTATAAATCGATTAATAGATACGCCAATCAGAAAGTATCAAGTTTGTAGGGCAATTGGATATAATAAAATAAATATCCAATTGGCCTACAAACTCGGTTTTTTGCAATGATAGCCCGGATTTTTACAAAATCTAATTATCCTACGCGGATCCTACGACATATTTATCACAGAAGATGAATCACTTTGATAGCACGATGTAAGGGCCGGGACACATAAACACGATACGACGTCGTGTCGTACTACGATGCGGACGCTATTGAGGTCGATCATTTAATAACGCTAGTCGAGCAGCGTCCCGTACTATGGGACAAAACATCTGAGGAATATAAAATCCATTTCTCGAAATTAACTGCGACAATTCACCCTGCATTGTATCGACGGCGTCGTGCCGTGTATCGTGGCACGTTAATTCGACGAGGTTAATTTCGAGAAATGGACCGCACTAGACGCGTCCTGCTCCTGCTGTTGTTAAGAAGACGGATAAAGAAAAGACAGAAACTCGGAAGATAATTGAAATGAATTGAGATTTTGAATAACAACTGTGGCACTGACACAGGAACGCATCGTGAGTTTCTACGACGTGATGTCGTGCCGTGTATCGTGGCACGTTACGATGTCGCGACGTAGTTTTTTACGATGCTCGTCGTAGATTCCCACGACACGACGTCGCATAGTGAAACGACGCCGCATCGTGGTACGACACGACGTCGTATCGTGTTTATGTGTCCCGGCCCTAAGATAGCACGAAAGCTTGAAATCTGCATCAACGGCCATGGTCAGCGCCATCTATATCCGAGTCTCACCAACTATATACTCGCATACGTCATGAGTCGTATTTACATTCATTATCGCACCGATAGATGTCGCTACTTACCGCCAGATAGCAGTAGCTTGTCAATGAACTCCGGCTGCAGAGTGGATGCAAGGTGTGTGTCGACGGCGCGGCCGAGGATCAGCAACGAGAAGACCAGGTCGAGCCACGCCGACGGCTTCGACATCTCCTCTTCGCGGAGGGATAGCGCCGCCTGGGTAGTACTGCCATTAGAGTTTAAGGTCTCCAGTAGTCGTGGGAAACCGTGGCTTTGGCAGTAGAAAGGGCAAGTGTTTGCCTTGCTGCCAGAGTAACGTGTCCCGGGGTACAGAGGTGGGCAAGGCATTGGACAAGCGTGAGTGGCCTAGTGGTTACGAGGTCCGACTCGTAAGCGAGAAGTATCGGGTTCGAATCCCAGTGCTGCCATGTACCAATGACACTTTTCTGAGTTTTGTATATTAGGTGAACACTAACCGCACTAACGGCTCTAATTAAGCAAACCTGCACATTCAGGCGACTGGATGTGTAACAATTATACAATATAGTCAGGTTCCCCTGTTAACAGGTTCACGGAGGTCAAATAGTAGTCGCTCCTGTATAATTACCTGATCTGCCCAATCCTGGATCATAGTCAAGGCGGACCCCGGGCCCCCATAACCGGGGCATTAAGATGATTATTTTGTCCATAGCCAGTGATGACCACGCACTATCAAGTGGCCCGCTTCTTCTTTTCTCCCGACATATAATATGGTCCATACACATACTGGTCCTAGCGTCACTATGCGGTGGCAATGGCGGAGCTTTTGCCAGCTACTTCGTCCGCGTAAAGTTTGGTTATTTTTGGCGATAAAAAGTAGCACCCTTCCCCTAATTCTTATTCTATCCTTGTAAAATTTTCTCCAAAGTTATTTAACGGTTTTAGCGTGAAAACGTATTTTCGCATTTCTAATTTTAGTTTAGATAAAAGATGCCACAAGTGGATCGGACGAACTGACGAAATCGGTACGGCATACCCGAATTTTACGCGGACAAATACACGGGCAAAAGCTAGTTAAATCAAGGAAAACGCCGTGGCTTAAACAACAATAGAAAATACAGCTGGCAATGGTTGTCGATAACGCCGACCAGTGTTGCCGCCACATAATTGTAACAAAACAATTCCCGTTTAAAAGGCCCTTATTGATATGGTCACAAAGTTGAATTTAGTTTGAAATGAAATGCTCACAAACATTTCCATACCTTCATGAGATCGTCGCTCTCAGGCGGGACATAATCCAACGTAGCCAACGTCACAACTGCGGAGGCGATGTCACTGGCGCGACAAGTGCTCTTGTGGGCCAACACCCACTCTGTTAGTGCTGACAGACATCCCTCATGCCGGTACTTCAGTAGCCCGAGGGACACCAGTATGGAGTTCACTACGGCTGGCTTGTCTTCGTTGGTGGGCAGGCACTGTATTACGTCGCTGGAATTATGGGAAATTAAGTTTGTATTAGAGGCTCACCTGCGCAGGGATACGTGGGGAATAGGCGCCTAAACCTGCAGGTTTCAGGAAAGAGCTCCTGCGGGAGACCCAAGAAACGAGTGACTGACATCCAACCCATCCAACAGCCAGCGGCAAAGAGAAGTCGAGATTTATCGCTTGGATGATGATGAAAGTTTGTGTTAAAACAATTTTGAAATATGAAATATCTTGGACTGACATTCAACCCATCCAACAGCCAACGGCTAGAGGATGCCGGGTAGCCGGGATTTACCACTTGGATGATGATGATGATAATGAAAGTTTGTGTTAGAACAATTTTGGAATGTGAAATATTGGTTTGTTATGATATATCAGTAGGAAACTTTACTTTTAAATCAGGCATTCATACAGGTTTTTTTTACATTAGAGGGTGGCAAATGACCAAGCGGGTGTCATCTGATGGAAAGTGATCATCACCATCTATAAGACATATAAATGCATTACTAATGCTGTTATATCTACAATATAAAAAAAAATTACAATATTATCTGATTGCATACTAACTTGCACAATCTATCCAATAAGACAGGATCAGGGAAGTTCAAGGAGACCATGCAATAGAGTAGATCAGCTGATTTCTTGAGGTCAACGACGTCGCTCTGGTTCGTGATGTTGTTAGCGAGCGCGCGTAGCAAAGGCGTGCTGCGACGGCTTTTCTGGTTTAGTGCTTTCATTACCTGCGACATGTTTTTATTATGACCATTTGCACATTACTATAAGTTTACTACAATTATTTCTTGAAATAGGATAATCTTTTATCAAACATAAAAAAGCTGCATGAAAATAAAAGCATCCTTAAACGAGCTCATCCAGCACGGCTAGAATAAGTGTGCTCTATCGCGAGATAAACGAGAAAAGGCTCGACATAAATCCTACTTTACTATCCCCTTCTTTTTTTAAGATAGAAAGAGATATTCAATGTCCTAATCAATTAAGAATTTTTGAGTTTGAATAAAATACAAACCTTGACCATTTGTACAAGAGACAGATTTGTGATTAACCTGGCTGCCTCATCGTCTCCAGTTATACCTAACACTGTGCTCAGGTCTTCAGCCATCGTCAGGGAGTTAACCGCTTGCAATGTTGGTGTCCGTGCCAAAATGCGGCATAACTTTAGAAAACGCGGATCTTTCTCAAAGTCTGATAGTTTTACTTTGTTCGAGCTAGACCACTCTGACAGCACTGAAACCATCTGCAAAGATATAACATCAGATTGATATTAATTTTGTTTGAGTTAGAGTATTATAGATACACATATAAGCCAAATAAAATACATTTAGAACTTCTCATTTATTCTATAGAAATTAAGTTCTTTTTTATTATACTAGCCAGGCATTTGACCGCCATCTCACCTGGTGGTAAGTGATGATGGACCATGTCTGTCTAAGAACACCCCATTTACTCTAGCCTTGAAGGCATCCAGATTATAATGATCAGCAAACTTGCAGGCAACTAAGCCTTAGCCTCTGCTTTTCACCACATCTTAGTCACTAAAGTATGGTGAGCAAAATTGTAACTCTACGCTAGAATATATAAATTAGGAAAAAGTTACTATTTTAATAAAAAACCTTACGAGCATACCTTTAGAGCATGTCTCCTTGACACAATGGTGTTCTCAGCAACAAGCAACAGACTGTTAACGTCATCAGCCTTCTGTATCTGTATGTCTAATTGCTGGGTTCGACTAGGCTTTGCTGACTTTAGACTAGGCTTTTTCTGGATTGGAGAATCAGGCGAGTTGATAGAGGCAAACGCAGCCGCCACGAGACCTAGAACCATTTTCATAATTGTGTGATTCATATAACACATATCCGAATACACATATTTTCAGTTTCATAATATCAGTAGGATAGATTTTGTCCCATCTGGACATTATTGCAACCATGTTTGAATACTCACTGTGGTAAAAGACTTTCGTTTATAACTAGACCCCATAGTTAGGTAGTTTTGCAACCAGTAACAAATATAAAGTTTTGAAATTTTTAAAGTAAAGAGGGATTTAAAAGACATTTGCTACCAAATTAAGCAATACAGGCAAATATTATTTATTTATCATTATACAGTATTTAAAAATTAACAATTATGTACATAAGTAACAAGTATCCAATATAATGTTTTACACAACAGAATGTACATGTTATGATTTATAAAAAAGGAAGATGAGAAAAAATATTCTATGGAGACTGCAATTAATTATAGGCAAACAAAATTTGTTTCCTGTAAACAGTCTAGTAGTCCTAGTAGTGGTAATCCCTGAATCAGAGCTAGTTATGAAACTCGGTTGCAATGACTTCTAGAGGGGTTTCATAAAAACAATTATTTATTGTTTAAATTTCAATTACCAGAAAACACAATTAAAGAGGAGAGGAATTAGGTTAATTCATTATAACATTTTAAAATAAGTACATTTAAAGTACTTAGTAGGTATCTACTATATACAAATACATTTACCTGCATTATCATTATTTTCACTTGCGGTGGTGGACACTTTATCAGATACTTCTGTTGTGGTCGTACTGACCGTTTTGAATACAGGGTTTGAATACTTCCTTATGGCTGGTCTGCTTCCTAACCTCCAAACAACGGATGCACTGAATTTCAGCATCTACAAAATAAGAACACTAACAACACGTATCCATAAAACACACAAATCCATAAAATAGCGATAATCACACTAAGATAACAATAAAACATTCGGAAATACTGAAAAAACAGAGTTAGATTACTCGTCTTACATCACAAGTTTATGTTCGGCAAATATCAGTAACAGGAAATAATGGTGGAATAATAATTTTAAATAAATGTATCCTGTACCTTGTGTTACTACTAATTATAGGTTTATCAAACTCAACAGTTTTAGAGCATTTAGAAAATTCTAAAAAAATGTTTTCTTTCGTAGAAAAATGTTAGAATGTCAAAATCTGTCAAGTCAAATGAAATGTCAAACCAACGTGACAGCCTGTCTTGGTTAGTGACAGCAAAAATAAAACGCAGAACAAATCGAAGAATTAAAGCGAAAACATGACGCATTCGTAGGGTTGTCTATTTAACCGGTGGACTCGGATAGACTTAACAAGAATCGATAAAACTTTTTTTAACTTTCTAAAAATTACAGATTTTTCAGGGAAAATGAGACAAACTGCAGTTTTTTCTTCCGCAAAATAAAATATTTCTTTGAATTCTGTATTCTTTTAGAGTTTCTATAATGTAATTTTGAAATATATTTTACAATCAATATTATACCACGAAATGAATGTCACATCCCATCACTATCATTCATTTTGCAAGCCGTTGTGGGTGGGAGAGTTGTTGTGATTATATTTGTTATTTTCAAGAAAATTAACGAAGCCGGCCCCGAAAACTATGAAAATGGTAAGCTATTTCTAAGAAGTTGTCGCAATAGTCACAAATTTTGGCCCTGAAGACAGAAAAACTAGCTCTCATTCAAATACCTGCATTCGATGGACGCAGTGCATTTTTGATTCGTTTTCCTAATGGTTTGAAGTCTTTCATCAATATCCTGTGATTCGCTGTTTCCTTTTCAATCTAAGCCTCGTCTAGAAACATCTTAATAAGTCTACAAATGCATAAAGCCATGAATCCGCAATCATTAGATTGCAACTACCTCCAGACTCTTAATAATTACAAATTTTATAGGTTCAGTTCTTCTTATCAGCTTGACCTTTTGGTACTATTTCTGCCACTGAAGAATGGTTTATTTGATGTTGTGTAATAATGCTACAATGGTTTATGATGCTATCTCAAATATATTATTACCTAGATATTTGATTCATACCAGCCTGCGTAATTAACCTACTCCTATTTTTATAAACTTTTGTCTTAGTAGTGGGTTATTCGTTTGGAGCAAAGCCCCCTTTGCCCATCAAAGTCAATTTGGGGAAAAAATATTTTTGAATTGCACCCTTTGGTATCCTCTAACCGGTTATTCTATATTAATTTACCATATCCTAGAAACCAAGTCTGGCTTTTGTAAGATAGCCAGAGTGACACACAGGTCTCTACATCAATCTTGCCCGTTCAATGTTAATAGCATGGTAGAAATTACATTATTGTAGAAAACTATCATTCCCATGCAAATATTAAACTAAACAAAAAAGTTGTTCCCACATTTGCCATGGTTCTAATGTACTAATTCTCAATACTAATAGGTGACATTATTTAAACATAGCATAGCATAGGTTTTTCGTTGATGCAGACTTTTATGTACCAATCTTGAAGTTTTTTAATTCGTTAAATGATAGAAGACGGAATAAATTCATCTTATGGGCATGAAGACTAAAAACACACCCATGAATTTAGTATTATTTTCCAACTATTATATTGACACCACACAGCACTATCACATAACCTATGAACTAGGTCATAGAAACTAAGTAAACAGAACATCAACTCAATCCAATTACAATTGTTTCCGCTCGCTGTGCACATTATGTGCAGTGTATTGTGAGACTTCATAGTTGATCATTGCTTCCCCATTTCTGGTTGCATTATACTGTGAAAGTAAAAGTGTATACTGTAATCCACATTACTTATAAGTATGTATCTACCTAATATTACTTAATTATCATTTGTGTATGTTAAGTTTTGTATGTATGGTTGCTAGCATTTAATCTTATGTATTCTCAAGAATAGCTACAAAAGTCACAAATATTAAGGATAATAAGCATGACTATTAGCCATACTATTTCCATCTTGAATTTTATCATAAGATACTACCAGGTGCATTTCTTAGAATTCAGTTGAAAGTTATTTTACAAATTATGAGGCATATTTTAGAACCACTTTGTTTCTGATTCATCAAGCATTGAAAGTGTATATTTAATTAAGTAGTAATTATATTAAGTGAAAAGTCAAGTGTTTTATTTGTTTTGATTAGATTTGTGAAGTCTACATAAATCCCAATGATGTATTAATTTATATAAATTCATATGTTGTGTCACTCTCCATATAACAGATGCTGAATGTTCTCACATGCATTCAAAAATAGCTACTAAAGCTTTTTAATTAAGGAAACGTGACAAATGGCGGTAGACGCCGTGAGTTTTCGGATGCTGGTAGGTTTGTAAGAACAATAATGGATACGGAAGTTTGTATAATCGAATTAGGTACAAGATTATAAGAAAATAAACAAATGAAATCAAAATTGACTTGTTAAAGGAATAGGTAGGTATATCATGGTTCTCTCGCTCTTTTATTGAATCTCTGCCGTTTTGGCGCAATTGGAGAAGAGTCAGAATGAGAAATCCCTACTTGTGATTACTAGTAGGACCTGTAGATACCGTAGTCGTCATAAGCCAAGTAGGCAGCCGACATCAAGTGAATGAAGTTCATACGATCGAACAAATAAAAGGCTACACGGGCGCTGTACCAAACTCGTAATTTTTTATCCCCTGTGTCCTTTTATTTGTTCGACAGTACATTTAAGTAAAGGCTAAGCGCTTCTTATATGCCGCCATTATGGATACTGCTGAAAAAAAGACGCTTGACTTGACGCCTCCCTCCCCCTCATGTTCAGTCCTCTATGTATATGTCAAAATCTTTGTGTTCAGTATAATCCTTGTCGCACTGTAGCAAGCGTTTTTAAATATACCATTACCAGTAGCATGACGGGCTTTGTCTCCCGCGACAGGAGACCGAGATGAAGCACTCTACTTATGACACTGCGGCAAGGCGGATCTGGGAGGCAGCTAGACAGTTGATACTAATCCTTGCGTTGTATAAAATAAATTCGCTTTTCGGGTGCGCGGGAGAGCCGACCTTGGTCGGACGTCCGACCATGGCCTCCGCAGCCCTGACGCAGTATCGTATGTAGCCGCCTTAACTCTAGCAAGCTCTTTAGGCTCTCGATGAAGAAACGAGATACACACAAAGTTGTATCTTTCGCCACAAAGCCTATCACGTTGTCTTTCAAACAAAGTATCTAAAGGGTAAACAAACGACTCACCGAATTTGTAAATTCAATAATCACACTTTGTATGTACATCAACTCTCACATATATCTATAACTAGCTACCCGCCCCGGCTTCGCACGAATCCTCATGAATCGCTCGTGTCTATTGGTGAAAACCGCATGAATATCAATTCAGTAGTTTTTGAGTTTATCGCCAACAACAGACAGACGTGGCGTGGGACTGCTTTTTTAATATGTAGTGATTAATTGTAGCAATTGCTGTCCTCTTTAATTGATTTCACTTAACTAAGCTAGGCAGGTACGACCGGCACATGACTATGCCCTTTCTTGTTTACCTTTTCTGTAACTTTGAAAGAGTGTATACGAAGGCAGTTTCAATGTGTTGCGTTTGCGCAGGCGGGGGCCGATGGCGTCGGTGCGGCTCGCTGAACGCGCCCCGCTCCCCGCACCCTCCCGGCTCCCGCGGCACCCTTCCACCGGTACGTATATCGTGGCTCTCACTTGTCCAATCTGGTTGAAATGTCTAACTATAGGATATAGTAGGTTCCTAGACTAGCAGAACATCATCATCATCATCATCATCATCATCATCATCATCATACTAGTTCCATAAGTGCAATGAGCGCCGTGGCACCATATCCTCGTTAATCGTTACTTCATCTGGCCGAAGTGCGTAGCAGCAGATGCAGAACATGCATATTGGGAGGTCTCGTGTCAACATATTAAAAGGTACGGCTACACGTGAGTGATACCCCTGGTATTGCATACGTCCATAGGCGGCGGTAACTGCTTACCATTGTTGCGACATCTATCGCACTATCGCTCCAATAGAAAACACTCAACGATACTCACATTACGAGTACACGAACACAAGGTTGGCATTAGCACATAGATGGCGCTGACTTTCCTACATCGCGCTAACGAAATATGCCAACTCCGCGGCATATATACAACTTCCGACGATCAACCGTTGGACCCTTGGTGCTCTGGTCACAACACCCGGCCAGGTGGTTAATATTTCCCTTAATCCATCATCCATTTTCCATCATCTCCCCATCTTCGCTTGCCAACATTGGCGGCTACCTTAATTCCTTACTACAGCCTAACCATCATGTGGCCCGTAAGTTTGTCTGCCACCTTAGTGGTATAAAAAAAGGCCATCTCAAAAGTCGGCAACGCTTTCTACAACCACCTGAGTGTTGTTGTTAATTTCACGTACAACTCCGCAGACGTAGGAAGCTACTGACATAAACGCAAGGCGTATCAGAGCTGTCTTGAAACAAAAATCTTAACCTGTCATAACCAAAGGCACGCGCAACGCAAACAAACAGAAATAGCACTTGTCTGAGATTTATAATAAATTACCAATTAACTTACGCCTTTGTACAGATTTTATGACATTTAAAAATAAATTATATTCTTACTTAGTAGATAAGGCATATTATGAATTGACGGGATATTTTAATGACATTTAAATTGTATGACATTGTTTAATTATTATTTAATGAAAATTGTAAGTAATAATTGACTTTTTTGTATGACATGGTTTTATTTATTGATTATTGTATAACTTATATTTGAAATTTAAATTTGTTGAAATTATTATTTATGAAAGATTTTAATATTTACCAAATGAAAAATGAAACAATTATATTTAAAGATTTGTACGCCTCAGCATGCGGGCAAAGGATAGAGAAACTATTGAAGATAATGATAACATCTGTAATACCTATCTTTTACAAATAAATATTTTGAATCTTTGAATCTGACAGAACTTCAGAAGCGCGCCTGAATATCTAGGTATTCCCGGTCTACTGTGACATTAGGTACTATTTATGCCTCTAAGCAATTTGTTGCTTTTCTGAATTATGTACACTCATTCAATTAATTAGTTGACCCCCGACCTTATGATAAAATAATATGATAGTTGTATGACTGTACATTAGTTTAACACTAACCAATGCTCTTACGGTGATGGAAAACATCGTGATGAAACCTGCACATTCAGGCGACTAAATGGATGGCCATATCCCAATCTGGTCAGGTTCCACTGTTAACAGAGGGTAACAGAGGTCAGATGGCAGTTTCCACTGTTATTACCTGATCTGCCGAACTCTGAAACATGGTAAAGGCGGACCCCGGGCCCACGCGCGTAAGCACAATCGGACTATTGATGCCAAGATGATTATTATTTATTTATTTATCAACCCATCATAATTGGGAAGAAGGCGTAACATCTAGTAACGGGATATCCCACATATGTTTGTGTATCGTGGTCTCCATTCCAAATCACATCTCCTCAAGCAGTTATCGTCTACACGACAAATGTGACTAGCCTACTGCCACTTCTGCTTCCAAATTTCCTGATCTATTTCGACCACTTTCATCTCTTTCGACTTTATTCTGGATCGCGTCCCCTAGACAAATAATACCGAGCATAGCTCGCTCCATCGCCTGCTGAGCTATCTTGATCTTGTGGCCTAATCTCATTGTCAGTGTTTACACGGTTCCGTAAGTCACAACAGGTAGTGCGCGCTGATTAAATATTTTGCTTATAGACAGCGATGACCATCAGGTGTCTTGCTTGTTAGCTTGTCAACTGTAATATGACATTAAACAACAAGCAACTTTAATCTTTACAACGTTGACAACTAACTAATGTTTTGCATGGGGTGACCTTACTGATCAGATCATTTGTCAATATGTAGTACGTCTAAATGGGTAGTGTAAAGTAATCTAAATCTCATAGATATATTCTTATGATGTTATTTATTACAGATTACTCGATAACGGAGGTGTCGTTCGTGTTGCAAGATTTGTCTTGGAGAAGCTCCGATGGATCGCAGACAGACTCGCTCGATAAGGTAAGATTCTCCTTTGATAAAGTGATTTATTTTGAAATTTGTTTGTACCTAAGTGATAGCCTGAATAAAATGATTGGTTGAGACTATCCAGACGAAAATGTTCGGTCCTTTTCAAATGTATTTTGTTGGCCTGCGACACACGAGTTCGTAACATTTATTTTCCAAGTAAAACGCGAGGTAAAACCTAGGGTAGTGAAACAAGGACCACTGCATAAAAGTTTCGCATAGAGGCACCAGACAGCCCTTATCTTGGAATGCGGGGTTTTTTAATTCCGAGCCTGCCGTCTGGCTACAAAACGATACCTCGGACCATTCAGCAACAATTTTTTGCCGTTGGAAAAGCATATTTTGGTTGTGAAAAAAGGTCTGCGAATTGCAATTTGCAACCACCTAACTTCTATTTTTTCTAATTTCCATATTCTTTTTGTCACATGAGTTAATCTATAAAAATAGATAAGTAAAAAACACAATGCCCAAATAAACAAAAATTAATCTCGCTAATTGAATGTTGAACTTTTGGTTAAGATATAGGCATTTCAAAGTAAAGAATACCTATGGTATTGCAAACATCCATGAGCTTACGGTACATCGCGTAAACTTGTTCGACACTTCAGTGCATCATCATCCTGGCCGCGGTCCATACCGGCTTTTGTCAAGTCCTCTTTCATATTCTTCATGCTCCTCTCCGCCCGGTCTTCAGCATCCTCGAGTTGCAAGCCGTTGGCTCTCCATCAATCCATGGCGTCTGCCTTCCGAAGGACCTTTTTCCTGATACCGATTTTCCACGTATCCCTAGGGCAAGTGATCGTATTATTATTCTATGCTTCCTACTAATATTATCAATGTTAAAGTTCATAAGGATGGATGTTTGTAACTACTGAACGGATGTTAATGAAATTTTGCAGTAATGTAGCTTATAGTCCAAAGTAGCACCAAGAGCTATCCCGAAATTCGATGTAGTTCTGGAACGTAATCAACGAATTTTACCCAAAAACGAAAGAAAAACAAATTATTCCAAAAAAAAAAACATTCTAGAAAATCAAATCGAATCTATGCATAAAGGAATTTGGCAAAGATTTTCTCCATGAACGTGGCGACTTCGTACTGTATAGTCTATTCAAGATGGGTGCACGGTGTGGGGTTGCCGCCCCAAGTAGGCCATTGTCAATATTTTGTTACGCGGATCAGTTTTATTGCACTTTGATGCGGCGGCTTTTAGGCGATCGATTGTGATTGATATCATTTCACTCATGCACTCGGGTGATGGGTTTCTTGTGGTATTTATCACTTTATGCGAATATGTCGATCTCGTTAGTACTTATACTATTCAATATTAACTTCAAAGTCAAAGGAAAATTAGAACTACCCCCCTACATCCAGGGTCCAATCGCCCGCTCGGTCGTACGGACCGCGTCAGACCTAATCACGGGTAATGCGCACGCTTACTTGCCGGTGGCTCTTTGGGCATGCGCAAAACTTCAAGTGCGCAAATCAAAGGAATAACAAAGAAAATCTTGGGTGGTTTCATTGTCCCAAAATACTTACGTCGGAAACTAGCGAAAAAGCCTTCTGCTGCGTGCAATCGGCTATGAACTCGCACCTTTAGTATGAATAAAATAAATCTGCCAACACGATATCCTTAATTATGATGTACGAGTAACCTTCCCTTTTCATTTACACCACACCGCTACTCAAATTCACCCCAAAGCTTATTCGGTACTAACGATCTACCATCTATTAATAGCTCCAACACAAGTTCTGCACAAGCTAAATAATTTACCCTTTCCAAATCACGCGGCGATTCTAAATTTAACGGCTCTAGTACGCACCCTTCCGTGGGAGGGCACGTGCCGCTTGTCATTTGGGCCAAGCACACTCTATGTCATTGTCGAGAGCGTCGGTGGCCTAATAGCCAGAGGGCCCGACCGGTAAGCTAGAGGTACCGGATAAAACCCCAGTGCCGCCATGTACCAATGACTCTTTTCTGAGTTAGGTACGTTATTTGAACACTAACTGATGCTCTTACAGTGAAGGAAAACATCAGGATAAAAGAATGATCCACTCTGGTTAGGTTGCCATGTTAACAGGGTCACGGAGGTCAGGTGGCAGTAGCTCTACAGTAATAACGTAATCTGTCAAATCTTGATTATAAAATAAAAAAAATAATCATCTAGGCGTTAATGTCCCGGTTGTGCTCTCGAGAACGAGGGCCCGGGGTCCGCCTTGACCATGATCCAGGATTTGGCAGGTCAGGTAATTACAGTGGAGCGACTGCCATCTGACCTCCATGACCCTGCTACCAGGGGAACCTGACCAGATTGGATCATGGTTACACTTCCAGTCGCCTGAATGTGCAGGTTTCATCACGATGTTTTCCCTCACCGTAAGAGCATCGGTTAGTATTCAACTAATGTACATAACTCAGAAAACAGTCATTGGTACATGGCCGGAGCAGGATTCGAACCCGGGACCTCTGGCTCACGAGTCGGATACTGTAACCGCTCGGCCACCGACGCTCTCAAATCTTGATTATAGTGAAGGTAAATCCCGGGCGATCGCGAGCGGAGAACAACCGGAATATTTACGCCAAGATGATAATTTTATTACTAGCTTTTGCCCATGATTTTTTCTGCGTAAAGTTTGCTTATAACGTTCCAGACTGGTTCCCGCGGGAACTACATTGAATTTTGGGATAAATTATATCCTATGTGCTATTCTGGGCTATAAGTTATATTGCTGCCAAATTTCATCAAAATCCGTTTATTGGGGTTTGCGTGAAGGAGTAAAAACATCCTCACAAACTTTCAGTATCCAGAAATGTACCTTACCTAACTTCCTTACTAAACACGTGCCTGTTGGAACATAAAAGCCGATTTTTAAATTTTCTGAACTTTCGGGCGCGGAATATTTATATGGTTTCATCTAGTACCTACCACGTGAACTTGTCACGTTTTAATCAAAATTTCTGTGTTGCTTTGTTTACTCCCAAATATGGAGTGTTATTATTCGATATGGTTATATAAGTTTGAGTATTTCTCCAATACACAAATCGACTATTCTGTAGGGAGATAAAACAAAGCTGAGGACGTGCCTTATAAAGCACTCGATATATCAGCTGCCGCAGCAGGCAGTCGCTTTAGCAGGGGTGCTAATGGTACGCGGATCGATTCCCGACGCGACAAAACACTTTGAGGGTTCACAGATTTAGAATTTAATATAGGTGTTCGATGTTTTTATTTGTGAACTGGATAGAGCTTTGAATGTACTTGTTGTTTTACAGTAAACTAAAGTAATATTATAGATTAAGTGTAAGATTTGATTGTTTGTCCGTTTAGAATGAATAAATTCAATAACTGCATAACCGCTTTCAATATTCTTTTACACATAGAAAGCTACAATATCCAGAAGTAACATAGGCTACTTTCTATCCCAATCCCACAGGATCGTTGCACTTGTACTAAGCCGGGACGGGTCGCTAGCATTGTCATAAACTTCTATAGTGAAAACGTCATCCAAAAGTATACATAAAATGTGGACATTGTGGAAAATCCGAACAATTAATTCCCATGATAAGCAGATGAAATGAAGATACCATCTAACAAGCTTTCTGAAATAAAGGAGCTAATTTAAGTACGATGGAAAAACCAAATTCCGAATTTAACATCTCCAAATGAATACTAATTATATTAGCATCAATCAACAGAACGCCTGCATTTCATTCACTATGCTCCCGGCGTTCGTAAATTCATTGGCCATGAAATCTGAATTAGGTGCTCATCAATTTTGATGAAGCTGTCAGATCGCCCTCGGCGCTGTCGCAAAGTTAACTCTGTAGACATTAATGTCTTGGATGCAACGCGAGAAAGTTAGGGTCGGACTAATCCGCTTGCAATAAGGTGTAATCCCACAGCCCCTTCCCGGGGTGAGGGGCGAGAGGCGAGAGGGCAGCTATTTATGGAATTCCTGCATTATTGATCTCATGGGCCCTCGGCGCCGATGCCCTGTTGTGAAAGGAGGACGGAACTGGATGAAGACCTGTAAAATATTAAGGAAGGATGTCCAGTATAAAAAAGTAAATCACAAAGTGGTGTTAAGTTTGATGCTCCAGAAATAAAGTTATACCTATATACAAACCCGTTACGAAATCTTTTAGGCTCTAGTATTATCTAGTATTCATATCAGTTTAAGCCATAGCTATTAACCATACTAAAAGCCAATTAACTTAAAACCGTTCGCTGTACAGTTCGTGCAAACGTGTTTCTAACGTCATTAGTTAAACACATCCGTGGGTCTGGCTTCACCATTAATAAACACTCCCTCTTATGGATTCGGTGTTTGTTTCACCCCCGTCGCGACCTTATAAATGTCAGGCCATTGGCATCTAACCAGCTGAGGTGTAAATTTGGTGACGTCACCTTGGGTATAATACCGCGTAATCTAAAATCAACTGCTTTCTAAACTCTCTGCAACTGCAACTCTTGTAAAGAATCTCATACATGATGAATATATTTATAGTTTTCAGATAATTAGACTATTGCTGGTCTTCGCCCTTTAATTTGCTCAAATAAGACAATAATCCCCACTTTCCTCGCTGTCATCAACTGCCAGTACCAGTCCACTGTAACACATTGTCACTTACGAGTTAAAATTTAACGGCTGGAGATTTAACCGCGAACATGCTAGTCGTGCTCTGTTCTTTGTTAAACTTTGATCCACATCACAAGTGGAATGGGGAAAGTTACAGCGAGCCAATGCACACCTTTACTTTATTCACAACATGCGGCTTGGGACTGAACAACAAAAACCTCGAATTTCGAAACTCACAGCCTCATGGCACCCCCGACATTCGGCGGGGTGGCCAGCCCACCCACTTTCCCCCTCAGTGGGGACCAATAAGGCACGTGCCACACTCACGTGCAGCCTGCAGCGGGCGTTAATACGGCTTCCCCTGAGGTTAGCGTCAGCCGTGTGCAACCGGCTTTACCGGAGTAATTATTCTATTTTAACACAATAATGTTTGGGATCCGGTGCTCGGTGTTTTGGTTAACGCGTTCACCTTTTGTTTGTCCACGTGAAATGGCGCATTGAGCCAAGTCTGGGTATTCTGACCGACGACGAAGCTACAGCTCAGACAGCTGATGATTGTTTTGCATTTCCTTATACATTCTTTCAAATGACAAATTGGTGCAGGGAGTTAATCTAGCACTTATTAAATTGTGAGGGCGCTGTAGGTTATCCTACGTCATAGAGTACAAAAAAAATCCACTTTGCACCGATAGTAGATGTTTAGGAGACCCACATAACGTTTGTCTGTCCGTGCACAACAACGCACAAAAAAAAATTATTGACCCAAACTACGACTTTTCTGACTCAGTTCTCTATTCGGTGACTTTAATGTGTCCGAAAAGCGTAACTACCAAAATAATAGAATATAAATAGAACCCACACAAGAGGATAAGCATTAACTTATGCGATAGGAATAACCAACGGCGCCCTCACAGACTATAAGTATGCGAATATCCATGGGCGGCAGTGATCACTAACCATCAGGTGACCTGCTTGCTCGTTTGCCTCCCTATTATAAAAGACAATATTCCTACTAACCTGCAGTTATCACTAAGCCCCTCTGTCTGCCTTCCGTTCTCATTAATTTTTATTTTCAATTTGTATTCGACGTTGTCCGCTTCCTTCGGCGTTCGTGACTCGCATACATCGCTCATTTGGTATTCGGTATTTATGGAGGCTTCAGACGTTAATACAGCGATGTTTGCTCAGTTATAGTTGCAGTTGTGATTGAATGTAGTTTCCGGAAAAATGTCTCGTATTCGTAGAAAAATTTTAAGGGTATGTTCCAGGTTTTCTACCGCGTACCTTTGTTGACGAGCAACCCGATAACCCGGATAGGAAACCTGGAATATTCCCTTAAAATGTGTGATAATAACCGCGATAGTTTAAAACATTATGTCGTAGAAAAATATCTTCATAGCCGTAGAACAAAGATATTTTCAATTTTTCTATTATTAAGTCCATCTTTATCAATAACTTCAGCGGCAGGGTGGCCTATTGTTGACATAAGGCTCCTGGCAAAGAAAATCACGTAAGAGCCTTCCAGTTCAGGCATGCCTACTTGCGTCATTGGCTCTCTACGACTACAACGAAGTCCGTACTTGGAAGGATGTTATCATTAGATAGAGTATGTAATTCCTTATAATATATTCGGTAATAGCATTACCGTTATCGCAGGCAAATACGAGTCCTGTTGCAAAGAACCAGACTGCCTTGGGCTCGTTGATTGTAATGCTATAGCAAACAGTCTCCCGCCCACAGACACTGTCAATACTGTGGTCTTGGTCTAGAATATTTATCTGTAAAACTTTCAAGGACTTTATGACCTAATTCTGAGCTAAGAAATTATCGCCTGAGCGATTCTACAAATAAAGCTTTCCTTTCTCTACCAATGAAGAGAGATTGTGTTAGGAATGAGGTTGTTTTATATATCAACGAAGTGTAGCAATAACGAAGATCTTTCATTATACAACTACATTTATAGAATGTACATTCCTAAGATGTGTGTAAACTGTCGGATGCCACATGTTGAATCACTTAACCAAGCATTGAATAGTTGAGTCCAGTCATATCTATAACAAAAATAGACATTTACTGGTAATTTCAACCTAGTTTGCCACATACTGGAAAATTTCCGCTATCAAAATCTCTGTAATCCAATAATCGGGAACGTATCGCTTCCAATTAGTTACCCGCCGCGGGGGTAGCCGACGGACCAACTCAATAAGCCGATGTCAATGTCGACAATTTCGGCGCTGCTAACAAACTTGCAGACAAACAACGCCCTCTGTTTCCTCAGTCCAGGCACGACCGCGCCTCAACCCCGACCTTACCTCCCGACACATGGAAACAAGCAATTTCCCGCTTCTATCCCAACAGAATAGAGCTCCAATTTAACGAGTCAACGCCACGCAGCCGGTTGTGACGTTGTCGAATCGATTGTTTAACAAATTGACTAGCTCTGTTGGAATTCGAGCCTTACTGGTTGGAAAGAGAGCGCAAGTTGCCGCGAGCGCGCGCTGTACGCAGCCTCCCCTAGGGCTGGCGGTCGATCCTTGCAGTCGCCTCGCCGGCGTGGCTCGGGCGCGTTCCCCGGCACCGACACGAACAAAAATTGAAGAAAAAATAAAACAAACCCACCATTTCCTTGCCCCGTTAAGGAAATGCGGTGGCGTATCTAAACGAAAATAGTTTCTCGACTCTAACTGCAAGTGGTTAATTTCGACGAAATCGGTTTTTGTGTCAACAGTGTTTTGTGTGCAAATGTGGAACCACCGCGGTGGTGACAGTGTTGCGGCTGTCGGTGGCGAGCGGAACCAGCCGAACTCGCAGTACTTTTCGCGAATTTTCCACAATCAGAGGAGCTTAGTTCTTACAGCTTAGTCCTTAACAGTTTTTTTATTTAAATCGGACGCATTACTGACGGAGAGGTATAGTTTGGAATTTCTGTATTGGATATCGTCATGTGTCTGCTTGTAGTTAGGTTCGCAAAAAAAAAAACGCTTTTGTCTGAGACAAACAAATAAGCTTCAGTGCGACATGAGCCACGGTAATTGCTGTCGAATGCACTACTGTGTTATGTAATGTGTAGGAATCATAGCGGTCCAAGAACTGACCCTAGCGTAGGTCTCCTACTTTCCAATACTTTGACAATGTCATTGTTGTAGTAGCACGTTTATAACAGACGATAGCATCGGTGCACAACAGCACGTTTTATTTAGGGTTTCCTGAAAACCGAGCAGATGTAGATAATATAGTTCAATCTAATCTAATAGCAAAGATAAGGGTGATAATGCACTTGGTAAAAACGAACATCGGCGACCATGATGACGTAAGTTATCACCCTTGGTAGCGAAAGAGCGTGCTTGGTGTATGACATCACATTACTGAAACCATTATAATGAACAGCACAATCCGCACGCACGAATTTGGAATGTTGTGGTAGATATTACGTTCAGTAGGTTGTAGGTCGAATTTACTACGGCTAGTTAAGTTATTAGATATATGATGCATAATATCATTTTGGGAATTATGCTCTTTAGTTGGGCTTTATAACGGTGTGCTGAAAAAATTGGAAACCGGTAAAACTGTTGGCAAATCCACAGCCAAATTGGCTAATTCCACAACTAATTTTCAGAAACTGCAACTGCCGGTGCAAAATGAAATGGCATTGGCGCTAATTGTTATTTATTTATTTATTTGTAGGAGTACCAACAGCTGTATATTACAATGTATAAAACTCTAATATAAAACATTAAGCCAATTACAGGTCCTCGCCAATAAAAACAGCATAAGTAAAAAACTACACAAGCACACAATCACGCAGTAGCGCGTACAATAGGCACCTAGGTATTATTATTATAATTTAAATTATAATAACTATAATTATTAAATAGATCGAAAACGTGAAAATAGTATAAAGAATAGATAAGTACATACCAAATTACAATTATAACACTTACAGCTATAGTAGGTACAATCATAAGTGAATTAACAACATACACCTACAAACCTCAAGTGCAACCTTATGGAACGCCGTCAAAGAATGACCGCGTTAACAACCGCCTTACAGTTTCGAGTTTACTGTTGAATAAATCAAAGTCATGATCTTTGCACAAACCATTAAATAAACTACATGCACGCCACAGGAACGTATTACGCCGATAATTAGTACAGGGATTCGACAATGATATTAGAAAGTTTGAACGCAGGGCTCTATTTGGAGATCTAAGTGATATAGCCTCCAAAAGATGTGGACAATCTATGATACCCGAAGCAATTCTAAAAAGGAACCCAACATCAGCAATTTCGCGCCTTTTATATAGAGGTAGAAGGTGATACTTTTTACAAAAGATGATATAGTCGTCAGATCGAAAGTGGTCACCAGTACGGAAGCTTAGGTATCGTAGGAATCTCTTCTGGATATTATCAATACGATGCAGATACGTGGCATAGCAGGGATTCCATATCTGAGAGGCATACTCGAGGTGACTCCTTACATAGGTACAGTAAAGTATCTTGATAGTTTTAACACAGGTGAACTCTTTCGAGGCACGCATGATAAAGCCTAAGGCTTTCGAAGCTTTAGCAATAATGCTATCTACATGACAATCAAAGAGAAGTTTTGCATCATGTATTACTCCCAAATCCCGTACTGTAACCTCTCTGCCAATCAGCTCGTTCTTGAGAGTGTAGTTATTTCAATGGTTGATAATTACTGGTATCCCTTTTCCTCTTATTCTAATTTGTTTACTATGTATGGTCTACGTGAAGAATATTGTTATTTCCTTGCGCCCTTCATCGTAACACATCACCTCTGACATGGGTAAAGGTTTTATTAACTTTCTCAGAAAAAAAATCGTTTACGCTAAATTATCTTTTAAAACGTATACTCGTATATTTCCTCTCTTTAGCATTTGAACTTGAAATTTGTCTGAAATCGCAACCGTTGAATTTTTATGGAAAAATATCACATTATAAATGAAATGCGATTCGGTTTATGTTATTGTATTGGTTTTAATTGAGTTGCTAATTTGTGGAAATTTAATTAATAGTCATGGTCGCGGCCCGTTTCCCTTCTGCCCAGGCCATGTATTGTGAATTTGTGTTTGTCTTTGACGGTTGCAATGCGCAAGCCCGGGCCCGCGCAGCCGGTCAGCGGATCAGCTGATGTCAACATCCCCCCATTGTATATCGATATTTGATTGCCCTTTGTGGAGGCATTCATTCGCTTCTCTGTAAATGACGTAATAAATTATTTGGTCTTGTGTCGATTGGCAGAGTCATATAGCCACCTTTTATCTCTGTTGCGTACACAAGGCCTTGCTTCTAAACTTCCACATTTAGAACCAAATATTTAAATCAATATAAGGCTTATTATTGCAGGAACAAATGCTTTACAGTCACTACCCTGCCTTGATATTAAATTAGGTCAGTAGCAAATCAAGGCTTTCGGGCGTGGCGTGTAATAGTAGAGGGGAATAGCATCAACTTATTTCATTCACACACTTATACCACAGACGACAGATTACAGGTTAAACCATCTGCTTACTACCTCTGTGATCAGCTGTATCTCTAGCTTTGAGACCTTGAGATTATGGCGAAATCCTCTGGTCCTAAATCTGACCCTAATCATAGCAGTGCCTGTTGATGGTTGCCATCAATGACTGTTATTCGACATACGTTATATCATAGTTGCTATATACTTCGGGCTATGCCCTATCACTCGTTCCCACCGCTGCAACTCCTGGATACCCAAAGATCCACTGGGTTTTGTGGCTCAGAGCCGAAGAGAGGCTAATACCTACTGGATTAGAACCCGCAACAAACCGACTGTTTTTTTGTTACTTGATCTCTGGTATGTTGTGGTGGTACCAGGTTTCGTCAACGATAACGAAACTGAGCAAAAGGTCGTTTCTATTGCGACTGAATATCGCCAAACTCTTCTTTGAATTGTCACACGGTTGTGCTTATCAATACGGAGCTCAGGCAGGAGTAGGAAACATATGGTGCTAATGTTGCTATACGCTTGCATGAAATCATAGCTAATAGCTATTAGAACGCAAGTCCTGCCCCATTGTGAGTTTCACACCGTCCAATCCTAGAAATGGCTGAGTCCATTGCACCAGTTCATCGCCCCGCAGTAATGGGCGCGCCTTGGGTCGCTATAATTAATAACATTTTCCTTCTTCGCTGTGTTTGTTACTGTTACTACTCACTGTGAGGTTGTTTACGCATCGTCTGATGTTTTAATAATGGATTGATAATATAATAATTGTATGGTGGTTATTTGCGGTTTTATGTCTGCCGGTGGCATGTTGTTCTTGTCTGGCTATGCCATTGTTAATAATTGTTTCTTGTTCATCTTCTTTGAATGGTGTAATACAAAGTCGCTACTCGTATCTACGTACGTCCTTATCATTTCAATTTCTCTTCACTGACTTCTAAACTACGCGATGGAACGCGTTTTGTGTTTGAAACGGTTGTTAGCAATGTTTAATAATTATCAGATTAAATCAAGATATATGTTTATGTATGTATTTAGAGCGTGATATTGTTTTAAATTGGCTGATCTAATCTGGTCAGGTTCCCCTGTTAACAGGGGCACGGAGGTGAGATGGCAGTCCCCCCATTGTAATTACCTGATCTGCCAAATCCTGGATCATGGTCAAGGCGGACCCCGGGCCCTCGCGCGGGGTCCAACTGGGACATTAACGCCAAAGAGACCACATTGTTTTAAATACTAGCGTCCATTAGCTGCGGTGACTGCCTATCATCAAGCAGACCATAAGCATATTTACCAGCTTAGTGGTATAAATATAATGACAATTATTGTCATTTATTTATAGGCAATAATAGTCTAAGATATTTTTATTTAAACTGTCTTTTGCAGTTCAATATTGGTATTTATTTATTACAGAGCCGCGACGTGTCGCTAGAATGTATTATTTATTGTCAAGGGAAGTTTTCTGTCAATTATTTCATCTGTTCCAAAACCAATGAATTATTTTCAATGAACCCTGCTGGTAATTTGTGATCAAAATATATTGCGCGGATGACAGGCAGGAAACAAACAACCATAGCATGCTATAAACCGAGGACCACTTAAGATATTTGCCTCCACAAATTATATGCGAATTTTGACTCATAATAACGTACAGTTATGTCAATATTTGCGTCGTCTATAGGTAAAGTAGGACGCTGACTTACTCAGCTCAGTTCACACAGTAGCTCTTTTGGGTTGCCGCTGTTAGATCCTGGCTGCAAAGGTCACAGGCCCCAGCAGTTGCAGTGGTAGGAGTGAGTGGTATTTTGGGATTCTATTTTATTTACTTATGGTAAACCAGCCGTGATTACAATATAAAGTAACATCTTAGAGCCAACTATAGGTCTCCACAGACAAACTTCATTCGCATGATATCCACGAACTTATTCAGAACTGTAAACGGAGTCCAATTAGATACATGGATCTTAGTGTTAATTTTCTCGGAACTGCGAGTGTTTTTTATTTTTAAATACCAATGTGACCACGCATCAACTAAATAATCATCCTCCATCTTCGGCCCAAATTACTCCGGATGCAAGGCACAAAAAAAATAATAAGTAAACCCTTGACGAAATTTATCAGGACCGTAGCAAGTGGATCAATGTGGTCTCTGCCTACCCCTACGAGAAAAGGCCTGACAAGGCCTGTATGTAAACCCTAGGAGTCAGCTTCTCCCAAGTCATTCGCCACACTCGTCTGTAGGTGTACTTCATAATGTCTCACTGGCATGCCACAAAGGCAATCGGAGCGCGACGCATCAGACGGCCCCGGCACACGTTCCACATAACTGTCACCATTTATGTGAAATTACTACGAGTACTTTAGATTGTTATGATTATGATACGACTTCTTGATATACGATCTAGTTCCTGGCCTTTATTCAGGGACTTGTAAATCTTGCTGGTCGATCTAACTAATTGTTAAGTTTGTTCCAGGACAATAGTTGACCGAAACTAGTTTGGCTTGAAATCTGGTTTGGCCGCCAACATATACACAAACTTATCATCCCAATGCGTCATCGTGATAGATTTATGATGTATTGTGCCAGCGTGGTGCGGTTAGTTATAGTCTACAAAAAATAAGTGTATCTTGTTCAGACACACACTGAGAAGTTTAAATATATTGTTTCCTGATTTCCTCTTTAAATGGTTTCCATTCGCATGGATCAATAATATTTTCGACGCAAAGGCGACCAAGATCGCCACCGGGCGACCGTAGCTGTCGTCGCGTAGACAGAAAGTAATAACTTGTCTGATACATGCTTATTCTACATACATGTTTCAGCCTTCAAGGTTTCAATCTACGTGTATTTTAAAATGTATGAAGGAAGCCTTACAAGGCTGCTGTACATGTTGCAGTGAATTTTATAGTTATACCATTTCGTTCGTTGTCGCATATATAGTTTAGTTATTTGGTAACTTAAAACCGGTAGAATTTGACCGACCCAAATCACAGCTCTTCCTAAATATTTTCAAAGAGACACACGTTAATCCAATACGATGTTTTCATTGCAAACGAATTAAGGTTAATCACATAACAGCTTGTGTGCGATTACGCTTACTAGTCTAATGGGATTACATACTGGCGGCTCCGCGTTCAATCGATTCACTCAACTCGATTAATTATGATTCGATATTCGATGCGTGCATTCAAATCTATTGAAATCGGCGTGCGTGCTGGACTGTGAGAGATTTCTTACGTGATGTGACGCTCTGCTAAATCAATGTTGCGTTGCATAGTGGGTTAGAGAGGAGACGCCCTAGTTGTTACACTGTCTATAAAAAATATTAGATTGCAAGACACTAAGTTTCTGTCACAGTCTGGCGCAGCTGAATTTAGCATCTACCCTTTTCACTTTTCACTCGCCTTGAACTGTGTCGTACAAAGCGGCTAACGAAGCTAAGACCTGCGTTATTCCGGAAAAAGGGCAGCGGCATTTAATTTTTCTGTTGCACTGCGATCTTTAAATGCCAAGCGTGGAAATTATTCATGACAGAAATGGTAATTTATTTGCCATGATTTTTAATTAAATGTCTCCAAACTCAATTTCCTTCGACCGCTTTGTTTCCTCAATGGAAACTTAAGACGCTCTTTTATTTATTTGTTTATTTATTTAACAGTTTATTGTACACAAGATAACAAATACAGAAAGTACAGATTAGTTACAACACAACAGGCTTTATTTATAGATAGATTATTAAAATATCACATTCCTTATTATCCCTACATAATACTCCCAAGATTTATCTAATCACTATGTTACATTTGAAAAATAATCGTATTCATACATGCCTCGAAGTTGGTTATAAGGCAAGCTTGCTATAAGCCCCCATACCATATTACTCCTGGCTTGCAGTGAGCGAAAGAAGTCTGCGGCCAGCGCACGCGCGCCAGTCGTTCACCGCCACACGCCGGTAGCGCGCGTTCGCCGTTCGAAAATCGAACACTAAACGCGAACTCTTTCGTGATTGTGAACTTTAAAAAAAAGGAAGGATAATTTCTTCTTTTCCCTGTGCAAACAAGTGACAAAAAAAATGGACAGTGCCGAGTGACGTGATCGGTTGCGACGATAAAACTCTAAGGGGTTTGTTTTTGTTGTATTGAATAATAAATAAATATACCGGCCGCTGCTGCACCGTGGGCGGAATGCGTAGAAATCGTTTCGCACGGACGATTGGTCATCATGGAGTAACTTATTAGTTATCGGGTACTCTTAGCGGTTTCAGGCACCACTGCGCCCCGTTTCATAGCGGTTGAGTTGCGCCGGCGCAGGCGGCGGCGCGCTTACCGTTACGATCATTTTCTTTTTCCCCCGCATAGTCATGGGCCAGTTAGAGATCTCTTGGTGTTTCTGTCGTTGTTGGACGATATCTCATACACGTACCTAAATTAGAAATCTAAGATTTTGCTGTTCATCGAGCTCAAATCAGTAGCTGCTGTTTTATTATCACCAATCAATATCACAGAACACCTGTACCACTACTCAAAGTCTCTAACTAATTTACTTTCCGCAAGCTCTCGATTACCACGTCATTGCTTCATCTCGCTCGCTATGATTACATTTTAATTAATGAAACTGACGATATCGCATCGTAAGCTGCGTCAATTTGCAAACGAAAGTGACTTTCTCGTAAAACTTCATTATTACAATGTGAATTCTAAAGGCTATTTAATATTTCGTGTACCGGTTCAGTGAGTGTTTTATTAGCGAATATAATAACACCTTTATGATAATTTATTCAGCTATAAATATTATACCGGTGGCTGGCAATAACAGTTATATTCTAGACACACGGGATTAGGATCATATTGATCTATAAACGTATATCAATCTTGTGGGTGGACAAGGTTGACATTTTACAACGGGTAACCTAATCATGAAAGACGTAGCTCACCCTATCCTATTCTCGGAAATCTAATCTCCATGTCAACCCCTGTTACTTAAGACGATTTTAGTCTAAAATGGAAACTACTAAGCTAGGTACAAGGGCCTGTTCTCTGTCCATCGAGATGTTCGTCTGACCCTCGTCTCTCAGACCGGTCACCAAGTTTTTTTTTGAAGACGACTTGGGAAGTGGGACGAGTCGCTTTAGGCACCGTCAAGTGGACTTCCTTGCTACCACCAGACATGCTGTAATACTTGAAATTGTAGTTATTTGATCTATTTAAGCTCTATTGTAGTAATTTTACTTGTTTAGTTCTCTAAATCGTAAATCTATTTATATGAAATTTGGTCCAAAGACCGCTGGACCGAATAACGAGCCGTCCCGTCCCAAACAAGTCATAAATCTCTCTCACTTATATACAACGGCAATAACAAACTTGGTTTGCGAACAGTAAAAGAAAATTCGCGCAGACATAACTCCTTGTAAAATCCTTTCGCAAGCACGCCAGTGCACGTGAAAGCAGTTTAAACTACAAGAAAAAGCACTCTACGAAATGAAGACGTTAGCCTTAGCTGCCGGGTGCTGTTGAAAAATATATCTGGCGGGTAACATGCAACTATACATTGCTTTTAAAAAAAGGCGTACTGTATTAAATGTGTGTAGTTTATTGGCGCATTGACCCTTTCGAAAACTAGGATTTCTCTTTTGGAGTTATCTTTTGATGGATCCTTCAATTTGTCAACGTGTTTGTCATTAGCTACTATTAAAAAATGGTGGGTCATTTCCTTGTACAGATATCAGCGGTAAAATTGGCAAATACAGGTACCTCATCTCCTTCTTGGCGTGTCGACTCGTGGCGGATTAAATTTGAGAGGTCAAGTACTCCGCCACGGATACAGCGTTTTCCGTGGCCGCTCACAAATCCTTGCGCGTGCTGATGGTAAGACACGCAAGACAAACCAGTAAGTGTGCCATTCATACTTACTGGATCGCAAGGAACTACACAACCTGGAGAGTACAACATGGAGTTCTTCAAGAAAGGGGTGAATAGGTTTTTACGGGGTCGGCAACGCGTGGGTGTCTGCTTACCATCAGGCGGGCCGTAAGCTTGTTTGCCACCTTAGTGCTATAGAACCTCCTGAAGGAATAAGGAAACGTTTGCGACGTCGTTATGAATGAACGTACATTGTTTGTAAAGATCTAAAATTGTGCTAGGTCTGCTTGGTGTTAATGGATACACACGTAGCGGTCGTGTTTGTAAACTGTAAGCGTAATGTGGTGTCCTAATACACGCACTGAAATTAATACGTTGCATGCATCCTTCATGATGTTGGTTTACTGCTGTTGCTTCCAAACGGTTGGGGAATAGTCTTAGTTGATTATCTTCTCTAAATGTACTCGTATATGCGATTGTCATCCACCATCCCAAGTCCCAACCCTATTTCACTAATTATAGCAGTACTCACGGTAATGAGTTGTCATACTGCGAAAGTTGTGTAGACAACACATTAAAATGGAATAGGAAATTGAATCTGAAACTCCTTAATAAGAAAATGGATGACAAACGCATATCTAAACACATATCAACACATTTAGACACAGGTTAGAACTGATGGAAAAACACTATCCTTTTCCTATCGGTTATCCTACGTCATCGAGTAAAAATAATATTACTTTTTGTAGCGATAGTAGAGGTTTAGGAGACCCACAAAACACACTCCCGAAGGTCTGCTGGAAGAGATTTCTTTAGAAATAAGTAGCACCTGTTGTGCCATTTATTACTTTGCCTGTTATTTGCTATGTATTTCTTGTGTACAATAAACTGTTAAATTTATAAAATAAATAACAATAAAACGTTTGTCTGCCCGTGCACAACCTGGCACGGCACAACCTTTTTTCAGTGACCCGAACTTCAACTATTTGTAGCAATAGTACATAATAATATATATGCCCTTTTGTGTGACAGGTTTTTTTTACTGCTAGAACCCACACACATTCCTCACAGTCTGTTATTTAGGAGTTTCAGATTCAATTTCCTACTTGGGCCTATTTGATTTTCATTTTAATGTGTTATCTACTCGTAACTTTCACAGTATTACTACTATTACCGTAGTATGAGTACAGCTAAAATTAGTGAGATAGGGTTGGGACTTGGGATGCGATATGATTGTACTGACTGTGCAAACTAAAGTCTTGCATGCTAGGCATTTTTTAGGAATTGTTATAATCATAAATCGAAATAAGTTCGTTGGACAGTAATCACCAGTTTCCATCGCGTGGACTGTCCGACCTGTACCGAATTATGTACCGCTTGTACATTAGATCAGAGAAAACGTCGCGATGAAACCTGCACATTCAAAACGATGATCCAATTTGGTCAGGTTCCCCTGCTAATAGAGTCACGGGAGGTCAGATGGAAGTCGTTCCACTGCAATTACCTGATATGCCAAATCCGTCAAGGCGGACCCCGGGGGCTTCATGCGTGAGAGCACAACCGGGACATTAACTATCGAACCACTTGGGTACTGAAAATGTCCACTACCGAAGTGTATCCGCACGCGCATCCTTTGCGTCTCTGAGTCACGCGCGTGCGCCGTCGCTAGATTAAGCGGGTCATTGTAATAACAACACGGCGGTAATTTTAGACGCTACACCGGCCGCCGCCGCGCCGGTCCGACACCGCTCTGTGTTAATATCCCTTCGCACTCAACCGCAGAAGTGGACTGTGCTACGTACTCGTAGGAGTTAAGGGGTCTTCGACTGCGCTTATAGTGCAGGAGCTGTATGAGTACAGGGCTGCCCACTATTGATGTGAATTTAATTCTTATCCTAGAACATGCAAGGTGTGGAATGAATTCCCTCTCGAAGGCATTGCTATAACAGGTACCTCAATAATAGGCTGGTATGGCATCCGCTCCTTTTATTAGGTTTTATACCACTAATATGGCAAACAATTGTAATACCAGGGATTATCTCCATCTATAAAGATCTCCATGTTGCACTCTCCAGGTGAAACCTCTACGAGGAGCTCATCCCACAGCCTTAGTGTGCATGGGAGAAAGTTCCTTTGGAACTGCACAGTTCGCGACCAATTTGATTCCATGGTGTGAGGATGAACTTCCTGTCGATGGCAAGTGGTGCGATGATAGTACATGGCTGTGGCCATCATGACTGACAGTTGCTCAGCACAAACCCGTTGTACAAGCGCTAGAACACGCAAAGGGAGGCAAAATCACTCCGCAGACTTGCGGCTCAATAACCACTTGAGAGCATGATATCGTCGACAATTACGCACATAATGGGCTGCAAATCAAGTATTTAGTGAATATAAATATCGCTCCCATTATATCCCCCACTGGCAAAAAATCAATGAATCATTTACTAGGTTTCCAAACTACTATTTAGAAACGGCACAACACAATTTGCCATCCCAGCAACGCCGGAAGAATCATTAGCGCTACTCAGAAATGAAGCCAACGATTTTTTTTAGATTTTCTTTGAAGTAACGTGTTCGCGGACAGCGGTATATGAAACAGATATTGTGAAGTTAGGGAATGATCATTAGGTTTATATAGAAGAAAAGAAACAGAAACCTATATGGAGTAGAAATAGAACTGAAGTTAAGATCGATGATTTAATTAAGTTTTTTGCCCCTGACCCAAAAAGCCGGCTGTTGTGAGTTTGACATGTCGTGTAGACGGCACGGGTGGACCGATTTCAATGCGTCTTTGCTTTAAATTTATCTTTTTTTTAAAACCAGTTTAATGAGATGGTTCTTAGCTTTGTTTAATCGAAATCGAGTTAGTCGTTTTATTTAGCCTGGAGCCTAAAATTTCGAAAATCTTTGTGTAAAATCTACAAGACTGTTGGGGGTGTTCCATCTATCATTTTTTTATTTTTAGAGGGTACCTACCCATAAAGTAAAGAAATTTCTTACTTTATTACTTATTATAATTACAAGAAATAATTTTCTTTTCAAGAAAATTGTTGCCACGATTCGTCAGCGACTAAAAACAATAAACGTTTATTATCGCAGTAAATCTCCGGACGGCACTAATTTGCTACAGACGCGCCGACGCCGGCCACCCGTTCACCTGCGCATGAGTCACCTAAAGAGATCATTTGCTTTCAATAGTCTTGTTTTAGTTGCTTTATTGGCCGCCAGCAATGACTATTTCCTATAAATATTAAAGTAAACAGTATTATTTTTGGTGGAATTTGAAGACAGCCTTTATGGCATAATAGGTCACTGGAGTACGGAACAAATATAGGAGTGTACTAAGTACGACGTGGTTTTTTTTATCATAGTGCTGCTCTTTACTATTTGATCGCAGTGATTTTTTATTTATTTATTAAAGCACGCCCCAATAACCATAAACATGTAACGGCCAACGACAACCCACTCGTGGGCAGCAGATCGCCGAACTCTGTAGGTAACACTTTTTGGAAGAAATGTCATAAATATTATAATATTTATAGATTATTACCAAAATGATACAATAATTTTAGATAACAATTTGAAATATAGATATAGACAAATAAAAAGAACAATTCATTATTATGAGGCAATAAACTAGCGGAATACATCGACACTGATTATTTTTAATTGGTAGAAAGCATGTCCCATTATTTCTTTCATTGTCGTGCAATTTCAAATACTAGCGTATGGCGATTTACATAATATTTTATGCGTTGAAGTTGTAATTATATTTTTAGTTGTGTCATTTTCACTTTTTAGTTTCGCGGACCGTGACCAACGTTACACACTATTACGAGTTTTTAACGTGTTCTTGAAATTTAATATCAAAGTCGTGAGTGCGCTCGCGCTTATATTCTCTGATTATATTCGTTTTATGAGTCTAGTCTGGCTTCAGTATGAGTGTGCGTTTGCTTAAATAATGGTTATATCTCACGAGTGTACAATATAACAGCAAGCAACTTGCAATTTTCTCTGACTCGGGACGCTGTCGTTCAAGAGCTCATTGTCATCACCAACTGCCAATGTGTTCGTTTAAATATTAGTGGAGGGCATTCACGTCTGGCTGGCGGGTTTAAGATCGCAGTGTTGAAAACGCTGCCCATTTTCTGCTTAACGGAGTTATTAGCTGGTCTGCTCTGTAACATTAGTCGCCCTCTAAGACACAAAAAGGGGTTGGTGCAAGATACAGGTACGCTACCGCCGGACACCACGCGGCCTACAAGAGCTCGGTTCACACAAATTGACCGCCGCCTTGACCATGATCCAGGATTTAGCAGATCAGGTAGATACAGCATAGCAACTGTCATCTGACGTCTCGTGATCCTGTTAATAGGGGAACCTGATCAGATTGGATCATTGTTACACATTCAGTGAATGTATAGGTTTCGTCACGATGTTTTCCCTCACAGTAAGAGCATCAGTTAGTGTTCAACTAATGTACATAACTCAGAAAAGAGTGATTGAACCCTGTACCTCTCGCTTACGAGTCGGACCCCTAAACCATTAGGCCACCAACGCTCTACTTTGATATTTGTATGAATCGCTTTCCTTCCGATGGTGATGTAGGTTATGGTCCACCGAACCCATAATGAGGAAGGAATGGAGCGTGTCTCTGCTCTCCTCGCTAATGTTCTAACCACATGCGCGTACGCAACCGGCGGCCTGATTGACGGATTGAATGTTCTTGTGGGTGCTTTCCACACGAACGATTTAATGTAGAACTAGAAACTACGCTGAGCGGTAATGCAATTTGTTGTGGTAAAAACCGTGTTGTCGGGACAGGCTGTCAATGTGTTTTATGTGGCTGTGCATTACAGTAATGCCTTTGTTTCGTTGGAACCATTAACCTTTTGACAGTACCAAGTACCAAACCAACCAAGCATTGTTCTTTAATATTTTTTTCGTGTTATGAACAACAATCAACAACGAAACGTGGTTTCGCCTAGAGGTAAAATTTGGATTGTGGGAATAATTAGTGTCATAGGGTACTTTGATACCGCAAAAACAATAGTATAGTCGAACAATAAGGGTCATTGAAATTTGAAACTATAATATCAACAACCCATAACAGAAAACGTGATGGAACCTGCACATTCAACCGATTAAATATTGTTAAACCATGAGCCAATCGGCGCGGCCCCACTATTTTATTAAATTCGTTAGTTCGTCCGTGGTATTGTCGATAGTTCACATTCGATATAGGAGCCTATACCTATACAAAAGATAAAAATGTCACGTACTAACTCGCCGAATTGCTGTTTGACTTTTCATAATTGTCTTCGACCGCATTTAACGTTTATCAAGATTAGGCATCTGGTCAGGTTCCCTGTTAATAGGGTTATGAAGGTCAGATGGCACTCGCTCCTGTCATTACCTGAGCTGCCAATTCGTGGATCATGGTGGGCGGCCCCGGGCCCTCGGACGCGTGAGCACAACCGGGATATTGACAATTTTATTTTAACAGTCCGCTAGTAAATATACTTCAATAGTTCAAAACAGGATACCACTTCTGTGTTCTTCGTTAAATGTGTCATCAGTTTAGTGTCAACCCTTCTGGCAAGTTGCAACTTGCAACATAGCACAATGCACACCCGTCGCGTCCAATTCTGACCTTTGAGTTACGTCAGAACGCCGCTTACTTGGCTGAGTCAGCCGCATACTTGCCGTAGGCGTGCTTGGCTGGTCCCACGTTCGCAGACTTCTTTTTGTTAGCGTTCATCGCAAATGAAACTTTATTTTGCAGAATAATTTTGTTTATATCTTCTCTGCCAATTGTCTTTTGCCGTCTGCTGGATTAACTTAACAAGAGCCATTGCCCAAATGATTTGGCTTGCTACCAAAATGACTTTTGCCTTAGGAAACTCGTAGACAATGTGTAGTCTAGGCTACATTCTCATAACGACCCTATATCGTACTTTAATATTTAAATCTGCTCTCTTTTTAGTAGTATTGACATTTTATGTGTTTGATTGTTGTCCCTTGTGTGTGATTACAATAAATATATTTTACTATGCTTAGCAGCTCACCAATGTATAACCTGCAGGCTCATTCGTGGCATATGCCTTGTGTACCTAGAATTAACGCCGAATTCCATAGTAACAACTTGCTTTTACTGACATAATAATTTTCACTTTCACCAGACAGAGAGCCGTAATAAATTCCATGCGACGAATTGATCATGACCGCCCGTCAGGCCGTGTTAGTAGATGAAAAGAAATTCCAATTGTGCACAGTTTAAAAGTGATTTATGTACGTGTCTTGTTTCAATGATTGTACATCAATTTGACCCCATCAGTTTATCTTTATAAAGTCTTTATACGGTTCAGATAATGCCCTTTTCCTATCGGCCACGCCTAATATTTCATATCACATTCAAACACATTTATTCTCTTGCAACTAAATATTATCTTGCGCCCACGCATGCGTCTCACATGCAACACTGAAACCTTCGCAATCCTTATAAGCTCAAATCACGTGGTCAAAGTGGTTAATATTAGCATACAAATGCATTAGACGATGTATAACTGTTTTGACAGTTTCGCTTCATCCGCTTTCGTGTTTTGGAAGATTTTATTATTATTTATTAGCTCTTTCTTGAATAAACTCGAATCCGTTATTGAATATTTTGTGGCCCGTATTTTAGTGACTCATATTTGCTTCAAAATTAGAAAACATGCCAGCACATATCTACCTACAATTTATTTCCTTATCAATCAATCAATCTTACTGTATGCACTTCGCAAGATATCCGCCATTGATTGTTTATCAGTTTCGCTCGTCCCTATCGAACCGTAGATCCAGGTCGTTTCCTTCCTCGCCATCACCACTATGATTGACCTCGTCTGACGGGAAATTGCCAAGTGCTTCCACTTCCATAGGAACAGCGGAGTCACGGTCCGAAGGCCTTTTAAGGCACTAATGGCTTCCAACAGCGTTTGATGGGGGAGCGTCCGGGAACGCGAGTGGGAGATATTTGCAATGATAATGAGCCATTTGGCGCGGCATTCAGCTTTGACCTTGATAAGGTGTCGCTTCAAAAGGTGAGCATTGTTATTATTACTATTTTAACGCGTTTATGCCTTTGGAGGCTCGTTCCTTGCCGATTACGTTTATTACGGCATAGTCTCCATTTTCTTTCCTTGCTTCTTTTATTTAACTAACTTTGGAATCAATTAATCTGGCAGCTGATACCATCAAAAGAACGTCAATCATCATCTAACTCTGAACAAAGATAATTCACGAAACACGCTTGCAATTTATCTCCCAAAAGATCTCAAGAGAGGTCGTGACGTCTACCACATTGTACTCTCACTTTCGTTTCCTCATCTGCAAACATAATTATCTCTGCACAAACTAATTTATTCTTCGAATTCTTCTCTCATAGTCCTTACTTTTGTTTTGCAGCGACCAATATAAATGCATCGTCACGCACCAAACGAGACACCACTTTCTTCGTGCAAATTTTTTGCTCTGTTACATAATTGTCGATTGTCACGTCCGTTCGTTACTGTTAAGAGTTTATAGTAACCTGTTAAATCACTCGCTAGTTCGCCACTTATTACTCGTATGTGCTGTAGATAATATATTATGGTTTCCGTTCTTATTCTTTTTGTGTCAGAGCACGCGTGGGACAATTCATGCCTTTTATTTCGCCTTTTTGCGATTACCCGTGTCGTGAGAAACTTTCATAGCCATTAAATAATTACTACAGCTGTATCTGGCACGCTGCTGTTCTAATTATACCGGTAATTATTGATCTCTACATATTATGATTAGTTTAATTGTTTGTTTTAATAATATTTTATTGTATTCAATTTAATAATGGGTATTAATTATGTCTCTGTAATATTTTGCAGTTAAGTTGTTTTTTTGGCGTACCTAGTTTAGGGCTGTTCGGATCTCTGGGAATTCTTGTGAAATAATGCGAATTTATCGTGAACAGCTTCATTGTGGAAGTATTTGGTTACATTGTAACGAACATTAGCCACATCATATCTAGCATAGTGTTACACATACTCATTGTTGAGCTTTTTTGACACTAATAAACATTTTTTATCTGCTCACACCTCTCGTAACACTTACTTGTTATTAGGTAATATGTATTGTTTCCTCGATCATTGTCTCTATTGTACTTTTTGTCACGTTATGTCTCTTTGTCGGCGGTGTCAAAGGTAGATTTGGTTCCGTTCACATGACGAAATTGACGGATGTTAGGAACATTATACTTGACATGACATTTTTAATTGTCATGTTATCTTGGTGTACAGTTTTCTGCTATATTATTTTGCACCTTTAATCATTCATCGCGACTGAAATGTTGTTCACGTAATCTTCTTAGCGTATTACATATTGTAAACACAGTCATGTAGGGAACCAGAACTCAGCCAGTGTGAAAGCTCTATCGGTGGCTGTCATCAGGACCATCAGGTCCTCCTGCGTGCAGATGTTTGGACACACAGGTCCCGACAATGCAGTTATTCACTAAATGTAGATGCAATTCCATCTAAAGCATTATCAATATCCGTTCGTTGAGTCTCCTTTCTTCTCGCGTCACTAATTAGTACAATTATGTTGATACTATTTCTGCTGCAGTTGTGTGTTGCGTCAGTAGGTCGATGCTCTGTCTGACAAGTGACGTAGCTCTTCGGGCATTTCTCCGGCACTTTGTCACTGTCTTTGACGTTGCGGGCGTCGACTACATCTTTCGTTACTGGATCGCCTTTGAACTTCTCAATGGGTTTTTGTTTGAAATCTGACCACCGACCGTTGCAACGTCGAAAACTTGGGTATTTTTAAACATTTCACAATTGTTGGGAATATGTTTGGATTATGAAAACAGCATTCATGTTGCTTCTAGAGATATCTCATATTGTTGTTTGTTTTTCGCCGCAGAAGTCTTGACCTTGCAGTCTAAACATTTGCAATGTTCAGTGAGATGAGGTGAGTCACCGTCGTTGTCACCGTATGGCGTGCGTTTGTTTTGGTGTGGCAGTTAAACGGATTATCCTACTTGTTTTTATACATGGTATACCTACATACTTACACCTATACTATTGCAGCGTATATGGTCTTCTAAAGTTATACTTTTTACTTTTACTCATTTGATACTTTTGAATATGTTTGTTTTAATCTTTGCATCTCTATATATGTCCCTTAGCTTAACGACCTTCACAACATAAGCTATTAACTAAATCTCACGGGCGCGTTGCCATCTCTCTGTATCATCGCCGTTCCAATTAATCATGCCGTTAATTTTCCAGTTAGCGAGACCCCGAGTGTCGTGGAGCCGGTCATTCGCTTATGTTCGCTTAATTAAACGCCACTTCATCCGTTCAATGTAGCGTTTACGGCATTGGTGTAATTACATTCGTCAATTTGAAAGGAACACCCCATGGTTAACAATCTTCATCAACTATAGTCTTACTATCGTTGGTTGATTGATCGTATCGTATAGTTTCGTAGATATTTATAGATTTGTAGTGAAATTACTCAGGCGCAACCATTAGCCAAATCGCATAGTTCCACTTTCATTTCTTCCAAATCACCGCCCTACCTCAAAATGCGACCATCCCTGAATCTATTCCACGGCTGATGGGATTTCCAATGATACCAATACGCGATGATATAACGCTCGCGTACTCGTGGGCGGCGCATCGTAGCCAAGAATGCCCGGGGCGGGCTGTCCGCATTGCAGATCGCGGTGCATCGCCACCGGCGCGATTCTCGGAACCCCGAACTAGACTAGTGCACTGGTTGCGATACGTTGCAACACAAATCGTCGTAAGCTGTTTGTAAAATTGTACGTCATGTTGTAATAAAGAGTTTAGGATGTAAGTGAAAACTGTATTGCGATTGACCTTCTTAAAAAAACGGCGTTAAAGAAACGTTACTATTCTTAGCCATTTGCGGCCAAAAACCAAAACGCTTAGATTATATTCAATAATGTAAGTAAAAATACCATGTTGAGTTCATAATATTATCGAGTTAAGACTATGGAAGTTTCTACCTGAAGCGCTTTCTACAATGGCATAGTCAACTAAAACGTGTTTTCTAAAGCCTGTCATGCGACGCAAACCCTCCGTTTTAAAGCCACTAATCCCATCTCAATCGTCTGATCAATCCATCGATGATCGTCTGGAGTTACCTACGTAACTGTCAAGCCACCCATCCGTAACCACTATCGCATCGTCAACGTGTCATCGATCCGACAGCCGCGCTTGCTTACCGCCATTGTTCCCTCTAATGCGATTTACTTTCACTACATTCGCGCTTGCCTGTTCCACGTCATTTCAATGTTTCTTTGTGTGTCTGTTTGAAGGGTTATATGCCGGTATGTGTGCTTGGATGCAGATGTTACGTCACATGTCTCCGTTACTTACAGCACGCACCGTTTGTCAGTCGCGTGATGTGATTCTGCGGCTTTTTCTTTGCCTAAAAATAAACGGGGCGCTTTCGAACCTGTATGACTATGAACTCGAAGGAATGTCCATGTAACTTATATGTTATGTCAAGTTTATTTGGCTTTTGATGTAGTTAAACTCCGCCGTTTTAAAACTGTTCCGTGGTTTTGCGAGACGAAAGTTATGGAGCTATATAGTTTACAGCGTCGTAAATTGTTAGTGTTATTTGTTTAGGAAAGTAAATTACAGTGCAGTTCAGGGATTTGTTTAACATATTACAAACCCATGTCTATTAGGAGTTCTTCAAGCAAGTGGTTGAAACATTGTTACGGAAACAGCACATGCACGAATACCCTGCCCTTCTTTTCTATATAAAGAACATGTTATACTTTCTTTTTACCATGTCGCACAATGTGGCGTAGGTATGCCCTTTCTCCACCATTATGACCTCTCAAATTGCGCGGCACTCGACATTGTGTTGTACATCGAGTGCCGACCACTTAATGCCACTGTTCGTAGCTCCATGCTCCTTGATTGCCGCCGCGGCTTAGGTTTCGTCTCACTCCAGTTCTTGCTAGTGACGGATTGGGATGGATTTTCATGAATTTTTTTATTAGGTACTTGTAGATACTTTACACAAAAATACAATAGATACGTTACAAATATAATTGTGGTTGTAGCAGTTATATTTCGTGGACTACTTTTAGGCTTTACTTAAAGCCAGTTAACACCGAATTAAGTTTATATAATAGAAGCAAGAATAAACATCACCGTTTGGTAGTTAAAACCGTTAGAATATAATTATAATGTATTTTAGATTATAAGCTTTCGAAAAACTGTTCCAATGTGTTACTGGTCTACATTTTGGCACAAGTTTCAGTACATTTATAGGAGCCGTTCTTCGAATAATAGTCCTTTGACAATCTCGCTAGATAGATAACTTTCACATTTATTATATGCCGTTCTTCGAAAAACAGTCATTCGATAACCTCGCTAGATAGATTTTACACAACCGGTGTCGACAATTATACTGTGACATAATTATGCATTCTATGTGTCATAGTACTCGATAGTTACTTTGTAATGCGGCTGACTCCGCCGCTGGCGTGTAATGGCGGTTGCATCGCGAAATTCCATAACTACCCGCACTTTCACCTGTTCCATGGAAGCGCACGCCCCGCTTTGCTTTCATATGCGTCTGATGGGTGGGTAATCGGCTTCGATGTTCATGGTTTTCTCGCGATGTTCGTGCTGGGTACCTATTATACGTGATTTATTGCTCTGCCTGCAGCATGCAGCTTCTCGACCGTCTATGTTCGCATTCACTCTGGTCTAGTTTGTCTTTGTCGAGTTTGCTAAACCAACTGTACCTACCAACTTTCACAGATTATCGACCCAATTTGTTTTTGCCAGAATGATAACAGTGATTCATTACATTTTTTTGGGAAATTTTGTCGCATATCACAAACTTTGTAATGAACAAAGCACTTTGGCATCTGATATCCATATCACTAGTAGATAAGAAATATAAAATAACATCAGGAAATCAATGGGTTAACCTACACGAAGGTGCAATAAGAGTTGCAGCGATGGGATTGGAATAAGATTTTAAAGCAGTTAAACATGTAAACAGACATCAGGACTCGTGTAGTCCTTCAATGAACTCCCCCACTGTTCGGTTTATGTAATCTATCGCCCGGCGGTAGCACGGACACCGCTCACTCGCCATCATGAAAACAAGCTATTTATAAACCCCCAGCTTCCTGTGTGTTTGTCGTTACAGCTGTGACCACCACTGTGACACGGCGCTGACAACTGTTACTGTTTTTTACCATTAAAATTACCATCGCGCCTCTTTTGCGTTAGTCATAAGGGTGGTTTTCGGTTAGACCACGTTATTTCGGAAGCCCATGTCAGTGACTGATTGCTTGGATAGGTTTATAGACTTTTCTTCTATTTCTATCTCCAAAATGTTTCGGCTAAACATGTTTAAATTGATTTATTGAAGCTATATTTGGGCTAACACTGTCTTTTCTAAGCAAGGCAGCTATTTATCACTGTTTTCCATCGAAGTAAAGCAATAATTATAGTTCCTCAATAGGCGACATGTTAGTTCCTTTTTACGACGTTTACTATTATGGCTGTTGTGTTTAATTATTTTGTCTTTTTCTTTTGAATCATACTTCATATAAAAATTTTAATCATAATATATGGGATACAATGCTAGGGTTGCAAGATTACAATGTTGTATAAGGTCCAAATAGATAATTTGCTCATGCCTATACACTCTAGCCTTGAAGGAGTCCAGGTTGCACTGTTCAGGGAACACATAAGAAGGCAAGGCGTTCCATTCTTTAGCCGTTTGCGTTAATCATCATCAGCCGAAAGACGCCTACTGCTGGGCATAGGGCTCCCCCAGAGATCTCCACAAAAGCCGGCCCTGTGCCTTCCGCATCCAGCTGGTACCCGCATACATCTTTACCCGATCGTCGGTCCACCTACCCACGCTGCGTCTTGCGGTACCCGTTTGCATTCGAAGCGGTATATAAGGTGAATTACCGGTTGTCTAACACCGAGGAGGACGTCCCGCGGCGCGCGCGCACCCGACCACACCTCCGCGTGCCTCCGCACAGGCGCCGGCGCAATCGCTCGGAACGCTGTTTTTGCAGCGTGAGGACCACGCAATCTATAGACGTGTTAAATGTCACTTGTATTGTATTATTACGGTTGGATAGATTGCGTCGTCGGTCTAGATTCTAGTCTTAGTCATTGGGCATAGTAGGCTATGCTATGCTTGAATGGTAAACATTGCGTTGGACAAGTGTTTTTTTTTCAAGTGAGCAAAACCACGTCTACCGTGATAGTATTATTGAAATATGTTAATTTCAAGAAACGAAATACTTTCTTGCAATCCACTGAACCCGAGAGATGTAAAAATTGATTAGGTTTTGCATGTTTTACCTAAAAAACATTCAGTCGACGTTTTAATTGTTTGTTAACTACGGTGAAACGCGCAAGGCTAATTATTTTATTTTATTTAATCTACTTTATGATCGTTCTACTAGACAAGATGATGTCACGCTTTATTATTTCTACTATTTACCTATAATAATATGTCGTCACGGGTGCCAATCGACTCCCGAGACTGCTCAACTGGTACAATTTTCTATTCCTTTTTTTTTATTTTATTATAATTGCCAATAGATCGCGGCATCTACGATGTCCAATGGTCTGTGACCGGTGCGGCATGCACGTTGATTTCACTTACATAATGCGACGTTCGTTGACTCGCCCCGACTGCAGGTGACCTATAAAGTTGGCTAATTGAATCGCTGTGCGGATTCACAGAGGGCTTTTCATCTGTCTCGCATAAAGGTCATCCGCTAAATCCTGCGGCGTTTGTAAATGATCATTTAGGTCTTTTGGTGAGCGCCCGTTTTGTATGAGTAGGTACCTACATCAATGATTGAACAAATTGTATTTGTCAATCTTTTAAAAAAGTAATAGACATTTAGACGATTTAATGTGTAACCATGATCCAATCTGGTCAGGTTCCTCTAGTAGCGGGGTCACGGAGGTCAGATGGCAGTCGCTCCACTGTAATTATCTGATCTGCCGAATCCTGGATCATGGTCAAGGCGGACCCCTGGCTCTCGTGCGCGGAAGCACAACCTAATTGTCCTATTAAGCCAAGATTTTGATTTAAAAACACCAGTTTTCTTTTAAATTGTATAATGTGAACTAAGGGGCTTTAGTGCTAGTAATACTATTCTGTGTGCTCTAATTAAATTAATAAGGGCTTTAGTTAAATATTTCTCCAAAATCATGGGGCCAAAATATCATTTGAGGCTGAGACCTGACTTAGTAGTAAACGGTCCGACCATCTCACCCCTACTCATTACTCCAACTACGCGCAGAACATTCTGTATAGCTAAAAATAAAAACTCCTTCTAATCCAATTCTTAAATAGGCCAAGGTTAACCTTGTAGGAAAGAAACGCCGTTCACTGGCTCTCGACGTCGTCTCCGTCATATTGCAGACTCGAGGAGCACTCGCCAAAGCCGAGGGCCATCCAAATATCGGCGGAGGACCAGGGCTAACTAGGTCGAGGGATCAGGGAATTATGTACATTACATACTCACTCAGTACACTACGTGGGGAGTAATGTAAGGTGTAGTGTAGAAAGAATGGGTAGTGTTTTGAACGGGAGATAATATCTGGGAGTTTCCACGAGTCTGCCAGCCGTGGCATAATATATGAAAAAATTATGATTGACAATTGATGAGTGTAAATTACGCACTTTCCACGGTACATCACTGATTAACGACTTTACGATAATAAATAATGTTAATTCATTTGCGGATATAGAAAGTGATACTCGATCCAACAGAAAAATGTCGAAAATCCGCTACCAAGTATATTGTAAGTTACTCAAATATTTCCTAAACTATTGAACTAATCTTAATGAAACAAAGCTAAGAACCGTTGATATGACTGGCTTTCAAAAACCAAAGACCGCATCGAGATCGGTACATCCGTTTGGGAGCTACGATGTCACAGACATATACACAGATAGACAGATACAACGTCAAACTTATAAAATCCCTATTTGTCGGCGGTTAAAATAATGAAAATTAAACTGCCTTTTTAATTTAACTCTGGCTCTACTTGTTTCAAGCTGTGGTCAGCATGGTTGATTACGAGCAGTGGCGTAGCGAGGCGTAGGCGAAGCGGGCCCTCGCACTTATGGGCCTTGCGCGAGAGCCCTACAAGTACAAGGGTTAAATTTCGTGTACCTAACTATTACTAAAAATCGCAGATATGTTAAAGTAAAACAAGCAATTGTCATCTTGGCGACCTCCGACGGAGGTAAATGCTACCTCGGAGTTATATCTTGCACCACCCAGATTTAGCGGCAAACCTTGAGTTAAATATTAAGATTTTTAACCCACAGACGTGCCAGGGTTAAACAACAAACTCTGGGTTAGCGATGTCATTTCATATCTGACGTTCAATCATGCACTGGTCGTACCTAACTCGAGTTAAATGCCTCTGGTTTAATTTTTTAATGTTACAATATAGGCAGTGAGTTGAAAAATACGAGTATATACATTACCCCTAGTTGCGAGTTAATTAAACCCATAGTTTTGGCACAAGTGGGTCTAAATAAACTAAAACTTTAGCACATAATCAATATGCTAATTTAAACTCCTTTAGTGGTCTTAAAAGCACATCCTGTAGCTTTGTAACAGAGTTATAAAGTGTCTTTTCCTTACATAGTTATCCTTACGACTCTACCTTTCATTTGGGACGAAGTGAATTGACCGACAAATTGGACGGTGGGGAAATTGGGTGTGGATGTCGATCCCCACAGGGCTTGGGGTCACGCATTTATCTTGGCCCTTAGGGCTTCACATGTTTCGGGTGACCTGCTTGCTCGTTCGGTACCTTATATTATGAAAAAAGTCTATCTATACTGTAAAAAAGCTGTGCCTGCAAATTCAAGATATTTCAGAAAAAATTGTTGGGATAGGATTTTGGGAAGTAAATATGTAAAATAAATGTTTACTGTCTCTGTTTGTCTGTTCGCGCATCACGCAAAAACTACTAAACGAATTTTGATTCGGTTTGGATAGTTTGGTAGCTTGAAGTCAGAGTACAAACTAAGCCATGTTTCGTCTAATTGGATAGGTAGAACCAGAGATACAGCTTGACCTCCCCGTAGTACTAGCATTCATACAATATGGAGGTCATTTAAAATGGTAACGCTGGCATTAGATAGTGCATAATAATATGTTCTACGATTTACTACACTATCTTTTAATCAAAGTTACGATAAAGGTATACAAAAAAGTGCATTGACCTGTATACCGTAGATGTAATGTGGTATGTAGATAAGTCAAATTCATTAAAAAAGGAAAGTTTGTTACAAAGAATTATAGATATGTACGTGCGAGAGACGTGTACAAAGTGTGATCAAGTTGACAAATTGGGTAAGTTAAAAGTTGTTAAAAGTTAAATTGACAAAGTGGGTTTACTTTCGTTTACGTTTGAAAGATAGTTTAGATACGTATAGTAGGTATAGGTATACAACCACCGATAGAGCTGAGTAGGTTGGTTTATTTTTTAAATAATTGTATTGTAACGATTTTTAAAAACAGTTTCGTTTCATCATCATTATAAACTGCTCACACACGAAAAATAGTTCAAAGAGCATTTAAGTAGATGCATCCGAAGCGGGACTCCCTGTCCGTCAGTGACCTTTCCAACGTAATAAAAACTAATACTCATATAATAAACAGACAGACAACCGTCCTAATTTCCTCTCCATCACCAACCTTGGACCGCTCCAACATCAACAGAGGGGCCTATTTCGAAAGTTACGATCGTCTGCGAGTCTGGCTGTGCATCCGAGCCGACAATGTGGTGCGCACGTGATAAATAAAAATATAAGATGTTATACAAGTAGCTACTATTTCCGTCCGCGGCTCCGCTTGCATAGACTACACGTTATAAGCCGCCTATGTCTTTTCCAGACCCTAATCAACTTATCCAAATCCGTTTAGGCGCGTGAAGAGGTAACAAACGTACACATACACACAACTTTCGCATTTATATTAGTGGGACCCATAGTGTCAAGATTCAATTATGAAAGCATTGTGTCGAATTCATTTTATACGACGTCATTTAGGCCGGCCACATACATACGTTTTTCGAATACGAATTTTTAAATTGACCAATCAGAATCCGCGACACTTGTCACTCAGGCTTATGATTGGTCTTCTTGGACTTTGATTGATCGAGTTAGAAATTCTAATTCGGAAACCTACCTAACCCAGAAAAGGAATGTATGCGAGCGGCCTTACTCGTTTAGGTAGGTCGTCTTTTGTAACGTAAGTCGAGCGTTAATATTGTTTAATAAAATATATTATTTTCATTAAAGTAGAAACGAAAACATCATACACCTTGTTATAGACAATCTGAGTAAGATGATCCTTGAGATAAAGCAAATTTCGACCTTCTGGAAGCCCTTATAAAACTTTGTACAACTTACGTAATTCAAGTTTAAACGGTTATCTTGTTCATCTGTACGCCCTCACTGCTATAACCAAGTCGTTGCCAAATGGGGAAAATAAAAACAGGCAGGTTGCAACTGTAATTACTGGATGCCAAAACGTAAATTGCTTTAAAAACTTCGTAATATAGGTACCCATATCTCACTTAAAGACTGCAATGCGATACTGCATCGTGTGGTTCACACATGTTCTCATGCTCGCGTACGAGATATAAAATGACTAAATGTACTGCGGTGTGTGTAGATAGAATTAAGCATCTGCATAGGCTCTGTCATGGACGAACAAAAACTGAGCACTTTGTTATTTATGTTACAAATCTCGCGATCGGGCTAAAAAGTGTACTATCACAGCAAAACATCCGCAAAAACTACAACAAACTTGCGTAAATCATCGCGAACTGGCAGCGATCCAAATAAAAGAATAGAACAGCCAGATCGCGATAATAAATTTAAAATTGTACACAACCGGTAAGAGCCCTTCCCGGGCTAACTATAGATAACCCGTTTTCACGGAGGCCATCCAAAATGTGTCCTATATCTGCCACAATAACATCATCTGCGAGTGCCTCGTGTTAATTTCAGAATGAGGGTAATGCTCGACCGACGACGCTTTGTTCTGTGCTAGGTGGTTATGAAATACTGGTGCTCCAGAAACGCCCGTTCGATTTTACTTGCGGTTACATGATGGTATCCAATACTCCGTGCGTTTACGAGCGTGCGCGGCCTGTAGAGTACAGCTGGTGATTTATTTGGAAAGCATTTCATGTTCTTTGACGTGGAATCCATTGAAGTGCCTCCCAAATAATCCGGATTCTAAAATTATAGTTCTTAACGTGTAGTTAGGTGACATCGAATTCAAAATTACCATGAAGTAAGACAGACACTCACAACAGCAGACAATCGCAACAAAACACGTGAACAATAGTGAAAATGAGTTCCCGCGACTATTACAAGGTTTACAACAACAAAGAGCCGAGTCACTCGATGATGTCCTCGATCGACAGTCAGGACATGCTCGACAACGACACTGAGTTCAACGCGAACCAGTTCAAACTGTTCGACGACTTCACAACGGACCTCAGGATCAACTTTAACCCCATAAGGAACGCGATGTACCAGGAGGCGATGAGGCATAACGCCAGGAGGAGGATCACGGATCCCAACGACTCGGGCGTTGATATGGAGAACGGGAACCCCTTGGACGAAGGCGCTACGACGAACAATACTGAATTGGTGAGTTGGTAGCGTCCAGGTTTTTGAATTTATTCGAGTGACGAATAAGATACTTACTAGTTAGTAGCTGCAACGTGTTCTCTGTAAAATATTGCAGTTACTTTAAATCGTCTTCGACGAATACCAAATATATTTTTATTTATGGTAATCATTCAGAATTGAGTACCTACCTTACGAGCACAGCTTTGAAGTTAGGCAAATTAATGTCATTTGTATCTTGAAATCATATCCACCACGATCGTAAATAAATCTTGTAAATATCTTGCGTATTTTCGTGACTTTATTGTTCGTAAATTTAACGTAATAATACCGTTTGGTACAATACACTATCGATGTTATTATTCTAAGAGCTGTTGCAAAATCTGTCTGTGCTCAATGCTTGCCGCGATATCTGCATCTAATCGTTTGTTTGTGAAAGTCTCGGTAACGTTTCCAAATTACTTTTAATTTCGGTTTCGTATGACACGAAGAAGGACGATTCTTAAATGTTATTTAAAGAATATAGGCTTAAAGTAGGAAGAATATAAAACCAGGTTTACACGTCATCTATTTAGTACATATAAAACTTTTTTAAAGAAATAAACTCTAGTGGTAGCATTGTAAATCAGATGAATTACAATACCGGCGACATTGGCTATTGAGACGTCACCCTTCAATGCACAAAGGCAACCTCTCCTCTCGTGTCCGGGACCGAAGCCAATCAGTCGATTTTCCTTCGCACCGTGCCGGGCCGGAACCCGGCGACACGCCATTGTCCCGACTGGACCCCAGCGATTGTCTGAGGGCTAACACGGCTTGATGTGAAACAATACGCGGTACATTATATTTAGTTATTCGTGTGAGAGTTATATAAATAGGAGGTAAATTTATTGGTAGAATAGAAACAGTACCCTTTGCTAGTGATTTTAGTGGCGCAGAGTGCGGAAAAATGTATATGCTGATCGATAAAACGAAATGTCTTCTTCTTCACAATTAAATAGTTGATGTTGCAATTTAGCCGCGTATAAGTAACATGAAATGAATAATTTCGTTTGCTTACAAAATATATCAGGTTGATTTTAATTATTTTAGCCAGATACAAATATAGACATGGAAAATATATGTTTCACTCATTTGTTGAAAAATATGACACGGTTCATCCGCATCTGGCCTTCTTAATTAACTTAAACTGTCCAGAGGGATTGTGCTAAATTATAACTGGTGACGCAAGCTCACCATAGTAACGCATTGTAATTTGTGACTCACACATTCATGTGGTATATGGGTTAACTAGACACCATACGGGCTCTAATATACGTGACAATCCTTAAAAAGCAGTACAGCGTCGCACAATAGAAGCATTGTTGACGCGTTTCATGTAGGTATAATATAAAAAATACTGCGTTGTGTTTAAGATACACAACTCATTGTTCTCAAACTAAGAAACATTTATTCGAGAAGCAATGTCTCCGTAAAATAAAACAAGTTTTTTTTTGGAACCCGCTGATTCACAATATGATAATCGCATATTGTCAAAATTTCCATCTGATACCGTTAGTTGAAACCGGCTGCGGTAGGTGTTTGTAATACTAATGTCGGCCTCTATATGAAAGTTTCTAAACCAAATATCCTGCGTGGACTGGCAGATTGATCGCTTCGAACATTAAGGCGGTCGTGAGTGTGGCGTCCCGTAATTTAAATTTAAAATATTGGACATTCTTCCTCGGTCGTGCGTGTCACACCGTACCCGTACATGCAAGCAACCGGTATTTTAATGCATCAACCAATCATTTAAAAGCGCGAATGGCCGAGTGGCCTTGGCCACGCGATTAACAACGTTTTTACTTATTTCGGGCAATTATATTAAGCCGATTACCTTACCGCAGACCTTTGCCTTGACTTCGTTTCCATAAGAGGCGCGTCGCTTATTCTCGCCCTTACGTTGTTTCAGTTGGAGAACGAAGTGATGGTAGATACCTGGAGCAGCATGGACTCGTCGAACTCGCCGTTAACCGAGTCCGTGCCCTCCGCGAGCGAGGCCTGCTCCCCGTCCACGTCGAGCGAGCCGCGAGAGCCGCCCGGCGCGCCCGACGCGCCCGTCGCGCCCACACCGCTGTCACCGGACGCGCGCCGCCTTACAGACCCAAAAGACACCAAGCCCAAAACGAAACTACCAATCAAACCCGACAAAGCGCGCTCCCGTGACCTCACTTTGGACCTAGAGCCCGACCTCCCGCGCCGGCCGCATTTCCTCGACGATGATTATCATCCGTCCAAATCAATTGAATGCAGGATACCTAAACCACACTTCCTGGACCACTCGCCGTCGCCAGATGAGTTCGACGAACGCAGCGACATCACCAACCCGAACTTTTTGGATGATGAAGTGGACGGGGACGATTCCACGCAAAAGAAAGGCGCCCTTCCCAAGAAACCCTCGAAACCCCCCGCGCTAGTAAACGACGACCGACCTCATAGGTCCAGTTTTAGAAGCACTCTACATTATGGGTTGGAAAATGCTGCGAGGTCGAGCGAACGCGACAAACGGGCGTCACAATTGTATAGAGGTACCTGGCCCGGGGAACGGGACGTTTGGACGGGGCAGGACGCCTCCAGCGTCAGAAGTTTCTCCAGTAATGGATCGGCAGACGGTGGAAGACCATCGTCTAATCTAGAGAATAAAATGGAATGTGTGTGCTCTCTAATATCGTTACTTAGTTTATCTCCAGAAAATAACGCGGACTTGAGCGGGCCTCTGCTGGATATGAGCCGGTCCGTGGAGAGTTGTATAGCGATGCGACAGGCGGGCTGTATACCTTTATTAGTACAATTGATTCATTCAAAAGTTGCAAGAGAAACTAGAGATCGTGCTGCGAAAGCTTTGCGCAACATCATTCATACACAAACTGATGACAAAGCCGGTAGACGAGAAGCGAGAGTGTGGAGATTGTTAGAACAAGTTCGAGAGTACTGTTATGTTTTAGAAGATATCGTAGAATCGAGAAAAGAAGGAAAGGAGATTATCGAAGACGACAACACTAAACACCCGAGTCAGAGCGTCGCTGCCCTCATGAAGTTATCGTTCGACGAGGAGCACAGACATGTTGTTTGCCAGCTGGGGGGCCTGCAAGCGCTCGCGGCGCTGGTGAGCGGCGACCAGGCGGCTCACGGCAGCAGGACTGACGACAGCACTTGCCTCACTATGAGGAAATACGCCGGCATGACACTGACCAATCTAACTTTTGGAGATGGCAATAATAAATCATTGCTGTGCTCTTTCAAAGATTTCATGCTAGCACTAGTTGAACAGTTGGAGTCTCCCAACGACGATATGAGACAAGTAACGGCAGCGGTACTTAGAAACCTTTCGTGGCGAGCAGATACAAATAGTAAACAGGTTTTACGCGAAGTGGGGGCCGTCAAAGGTCTAACGAAGGCTGCTATGACCTGCCAAAAAGAAGCAACTCTGAAATCGGTGTTATCTGCCCTGTGGAACTTAACTGCACATTGTTCGATGAACAAAGTCGCCCTATGCTCGGTCGACGGTGCTTTGGGTTTCCTGGTAGATATGTTAAGTTATGATTCACAAACCAAGACTCTCGCTATTGTGGAAAATGCAGGTGGGATCATGAGGAACGTATCCAGTCACATTGCGGTACGGGAAGATTACAGACAAATTCTCCGCGAGAGAAATTGTTTGAGTGTCTTACTGCAGCATCTGAAATCGCCAAGTTTGACGGTGGTCAGCAACTCGTGCGGCACACTGTGGAATCTGTCCGCGCGCTGTCCCGAAGACCAGCAGTTTCTATGGGACCACGGAGCGGTGCCGATGCTCCGAAGCTTAATTCATTCCAAACACAAAATGATAGCCATGGGCTCGAGCGCCGCTCTAAAAAATTTGCTCAACTCCAAACCGGGTAAAACCCATATCATATCCTTAGACACGACAGCCAGGAGTATGAACCTGCCCGCTTTACCGACGCTGGGAGCGCGCAAGCAAAAAGCAATAGAACAGGAGCTCGATCAAAACCTAGCAGAGACGTGCGATAACATCGAGCCGGCCACCTCGCCGTCCACAACTAACAGGGACGAGAAAAACTTGTTCACGGCGACGGAGCGGCAAATCGCCATGAACTTGGAGCGCCACCGAATGACCTCGAGTTCGCCGCTGATGGGCGCGCTCTCCTCGCAGATATCGCTGAGCCACAGCGCGCACCTCGCCAGCTACCTGAGCTGCAGCAACACGCTCCTGAAGGGCGCGATCGGCCCGCGCTCCACCTCCGGCGGCAGCTCCAACGCAGTCAACAGATCGGACAGCAAGGACTCCGTCACGAGCACGCATTCCGATTCAGTCTTCGATAGGGGCACGCGCCCCGGGAAGGTGCCCGTCCCGACACCGAGAAACAAAGACTTGATGAAGATCGAGACAGGGAGCGACGCGTTTAAAGTGCCCTCTAAACCGCCAACGAAGGACGCTTACCGATACCCCTCGCAACCGCCCATTCCCCCGCCCAGAAGTAGTACCGACATGAGAACCAATTACACAGAATCCGGTTATGACGTCGACCAGGATTCTTGCGACCAACCGATAGATTTTAGTCGAAAGTACTCGGAAACCAAGACCACCGAGTCCGAGCTACCGGCGGAAAAGAAGACTGAAGTTCCAAAGAAGTTTTCCAAGAAGGAGAGTGCGAGCACGTTCGGTGATTACCAGGAGACCGATCTGGACCAACCTACGGATTACTCGTTGCGGTACGCGGAACACCAATCGGAGACCGGTTCAGATATATCCGAGCCTCCTGGTCCCTCGGTCGATGAGGACACTATTAAACACTTCGCTACCGAAGGCACGCCGTACGAGACGCCCGTCATATTCTCCACTGCCACGTCCATGTCCGATCTTCGCGTAATAGGGAAAGACACGAAACCGAAAGCTGCTCACAAACCTAACCCTGAGGTGATGACCCATTCGGATGAGAAGGATACGTGCTCGATAGAGGACCCCCCGAGGCACGACAACGACAGGGCGATATCGACGCCGCAAAACCAGTCCGCGTCGGAGCCTGTGGCCGAGAAGCGAGGGGTGTTTGACACGAAATTCAGCTCGGGGATGATCAGCCCCGAGAAGCCGGTGAACTACTGCGACGAGGGAACCCCGGGGTACTTCTCGAGAGTCAGCTCGCTGAGCAGCCTCGGGGAGCCCACGGAGGAGGACAGCCTGGCCAAGAAGAACGCCATGGCCACCATCAACGTCGACCCAAGCCCTCAGGAACATAGCACCAACTCCTCGAAGGACAAAGAAGGTAAGGTGTCACACTGTCACATACATTAATTTCAAACGATTTCATTTATTCCGTTACAAACACTGAGACCCTGGTAATATTGGAAAACATCCAAGACAGTCGTCAATTTACGTCATTTCAATAAATTCTATTTATCCAGTATCGCGGGATGTTATTTCGGACATCATTGAAATCATAAGCTACACAAATACAACTGTATTGGAATAAAACTTGACTCTTACTGTACTCAATTCACATTGATTAGACACTGCTTTGGTTGAGTTAAATTGGAATGCACGGTTGCACATTTTGCGATTAATGGTTAGTTTAATATCAAAATCACTCAATATGAGAATGGCATAAAATGTTGTGTTGCCGTCACAGAATTGGATCCGCAAGTATCCTGCCTGGTGTCTCGTGTTTTATATAGAATTCAAAGGGGTAAATTCTACCAAAATGTTGGAACCCCTATATAGTGCTTCGCGCGACTTTTACTATGAAGAAAAAAATCACGTTTTTATAGTACTCAGTGCCAAACGAGCAGACAGCCCATCTGATGGTAAGCGGTTATTGTCGCTTATGTGACAAAAATGCAAATACTTAAGTGTGTTGTCTGTCACTGTGAGGACTAAGATGAAATGCCTTATGGTCATTTTTATGTGTATTGTTCCTTCGTGAAAAGTTACGGTGATACTACTGTGACATACCACCCATCTCTGGCATTTACTCGGAGTGAAGTTCTGAGGCCACTATATTAGCAAAATGATCATCATCATTATTATATCAGCCTAAAGACGCCCACTACTGGGCATAGGCCTCCCCCAGAGATCTCCACAAAGGCCGGTGTGCCTTCCGCATCCAGCTGGTACCTGCGATCTTTACAAGCCAAATTAGATTAGCAAAATAATCAGGTAGTATGTCTGTGTCAATGGGCGCGTGGTGTTCTTCGAGTAGAATAGCCAACCCCTTACACTCGTGGGTGTCGTACAAGGCGACTAATGTTTTTGAGGCAAAATATCTAGTCCCCGTAGGCTGGAAAATGGGCAGCAGCGTTTTCCATTGTTATATTTATTACACTGCGATCTCCAACCCAAGCCAAGAATAGAGATTATGGTAATACCCTCCCTTTTCGTGGGAGAGGCGCTTAGTCCTGCAGTGGACTGTTATGGGCTGTCATTATGATAATATCTGTGTCTCTGGCAGGCGGCAAGGCGGTGACGTTCGCGCACGACTCCTGCGCGGGCTCGGGCGCCGGCTCGCCGCGGTTCGTGGAGGACACGCCGCTCATGTTCTCGCGCACGAGCTCGCTCGGCTCGCTGCCCGAGTGCTCGCACGACGACCAGGGGTCCGTGCTCTCGGAAGTCAGGTGAGGGAACAAACTCTGCTTTATCCTGTTTGCAAGATAAAGTCCACCACTCGGTCCCACCGTTGCGACTCCGCCAGTTTAACCATCGATTCTAGCGAAAATGCCAGTAACTACGTCGCGATTCCCAAATTCGAGAGATGGCGTTACTGCGATGTAAATTCTGTCAAAATAAAGCCCTGTTGTTTGGCTCGAATAGATTGGTTATTTAACAGCAGTTGTTTCTGTGCACGACAGTTATTTGAGAACTAGACCTTACGCCTCACTAGCGCGTGAAAACCCTAATTGATGGCTGGAAGGGGCCTGGTCCTGCACGGGTTCAGCCCGCGGTCGTAGATCGACGCTGTACTATGAACGATGGAAAGCTAGCCGAACGCAGGCGACTATTTTCGATCGTCTACGAAGATTGTGGCATCTTTGCTAGACCCGTAGTGTTTTCAATGACGGCTCTGACTTTTGTAACCTCGTATATATCCACCTCCTCTTATATTACGTTGCATTATGTTTGTTTATGAATGTTTTTGTGGCTGCCCTCTTTAAGTGTTTGAATTTATTGTTTATTGTTTATTATAGTATATTTGAAACCTTTTACAGTCAATTATTGAACTTCAGCTTCCTACACTTCAGTAAAATCTCCGCGATCACTGATTATCTCTAATTACTAATTATGGTTTGTCGTGCCCAGAAACAACTGTTGTAAAACAACGAATCAATCCCACCCAACGCCAGTACCTCATTTCGCCATCAAACGTTCACATCACCATATCACCATCTCTTAGATTTTACAACCACGAAAACCTCCATTAATTGCCCATGGTGTACCCTCAGCCGCCTGACATCGGGCTGCATTCTCCTACATTGTACTACCCCAAAAACCCCCATTGACCAACCATATCCCCCCAGCCGGCTGACATCGGGCTGCATATCGCCGAGCGAGATCCCGGACTCGCCGGGCGCGAGCGCGCCGCTGTCCCCGCGGCCGCGACAAGCCGCCGACACGCCTGGGACGCCTGGGACGCCGTCTATGGGTATGTACGGTCCCTTTTTTAAACTCCGACGGAAAAAGAGGTGTATTATGTTATATGTTTGACGTGTGTATCTGTGTTTTAGGCATCGCAGCGAACGCAATATCACGGGAGGAGGATTGCTTAACATTCAAATCTCACGACTGTACCACAGAATATTAATACTGATGATTATTTTTAAACTGTACTAAAGAAAATGCTGACGCAATCGATGGACCGATTTAGACGCAATTTTCTGTATTTGAAAGTTTAAAATGTTTAACCGAGATGGTTCTTAACTTTATTTCCTTACAATCGGTTTAGTAATTTAGAAAATATTTGAGTATATATGAACTTGGTCGGAGGTTAGCCGGCTTTTTCTGTCGGTTGGGTTACTTATACCACTGAGATGGCAAACAAGCTTCCGGTCTGATGGTAAGCAGTCACCGCAGCCTATGGACCCCTTATGTTAGTTCTTCACTTCAACAAACCGCAACAGTCCTGCTCCTAAAGTTGAACCTCCTCCCTAATAGAGGGCATTGCCGTAATCTTCACGCTTGGCGCGGGAGATGGTAGTGTTGAAAATTCTCAACTGAAAACGCGGCCCACTTTCTCATTTCATGAATGTCAAACGCAGTCGATTTCGATTACAAAAATGAAATGTCAAACAGCAATGTCGCGAGTTAGTCCTAGTTAGTAGTAGTTAATACTATAACTGTACTAAACGTTATTTGTGAAGCATAGAATTAATATCCCGTTAACTATCGAACTAGCGAACAGCCTTCAGCACACATCTAAAATCACAAGCTGTGCTGATGTTATAGAAACACTTTTTAGTAAATGATGAGTCGAATCTCGGCACTATGCATTATTATGGCAGACTCAAAAGCCAGACAGAAAAACAAAGAGTATGAAAGAAGCGACGGCAATTAATGTTTAGTGTAATGGGCTGGGAACCTATTAAGTGACATAGACATCATTCAAACAATTAAGTATGGTTTCTTCTTTATTTTGTGTCGTGATTTTCGTCCCAATTTTTTTAAAAGAGGAACTTTGGTGATAGAGGAACGCGGAACCATAACTCAAACTATAGATAGAGTTTAGCTAAATGGTAAACGGTTTCTCTTACCCTAACTGATAATGATTTTAAGGAGTTGGCAATAAAGTATTTGTTCCCGAGGTACTTGGTGTGTATTTACAGAGCCGTATCTATACAAATGGAACAATTTGGTGTATGTCATCCCCTACAGAGAAAAGGTATGACCTTATCTATACATAGTATAAAACAAAGACGCTTCCCGCCGTCTTTTCCTATGTACGCTTAGATCTTTTAAACTACGCAACGGATTTTAATGCGATTTTCAACAATATTTGCTTATAAACCGCAAGAAAAAAAGGTTAGATAGGGCGAAAAGAAGTCGTGCCGGGTCCACTAGTATGTGTATATATATGTGTATCTGTTCCCCAGCGGAGAGCGTGGGCGTGGGCGTGGGCTTGGGCGGTGGCGCGACACCGCGGTCGGTGTTCGCGGAGCGCGCGATGCGCTGGGCGGTGGAGCACACGCCCGCGCAGTTCAGCGCCGCCACCAGCCTCAGCAGCCTCACCATCGACGACGAGCCCAAGGTCAGCACTGCCATGGCCATGCCACCAGGGGGTCTAAAATGGCCACAGTAGCGTTTCATATTACTTTAGCTACGGCCGACGCAACCATTGCGTGTGCTCCGCGTGTGCGCACGACGCACCTAACCGCTTCATTTAATACGCGCGCAACGATTCTTAGCACTGCTGTAGCATCTCTGGTATTTGAGTTAGCAGGAAAAGTGTTAGAGTGCCACAACTTATCTGATGCGGTGGCCAATACTGGAACTAAGTGACGCAATTTTGAAATGTCATGTCAATGTCAACAACAGCGACGCTGCAGATAAGTTGGTGATAAATTCATATGAATCATATTATGAATCGCTATTGTGGGCCTTTTTAGACCTCTAGATACCACTGCGTTTCAAATAACTCTACCCTAGATGGCTTGTATTAATTTGTCAACATTATTTACACTCGTCAGGTAGGTACTTGAAAGGACCACAACTCACAGCTTGTACTACTAGATACCATCATCATCATCGTCCTAGCGCCTATCCCAGCTTCTGCCAGAATCCACTTTCCTAGTTATTCTCCTCCACTTCGCCCGGTCTTCGGCATCCTCTCGCCCGACTTAGCGATGGCAATCCATTACTTCTTGGGTCGCCCACGGGACCTCTTATCTGATACCGGCAGGTTCAGGCACCTATTTTAGTTATAAGAGGCTTACGCAACACGTGACCAAACCAGCGCAGGCGAGCCTCCTCGATCTTATCTGCGATATCCCTCAGCTTGTACTACTAGATACCATCATCATCATCATCATTACGCCTATCCGGGCTTCTGCCAGCGTCCGCTTTTCTACTTATTCTTCTCCACTTTGTCCGGTCTTTGTCTCGCGTCGTAAGCCGTTGGCTCTCGCATCCGACTCAGTAATGTCTATCCATCGCTTCTTGGGTAGCCTACGGGGGCCTGTTTCCAGATACCTTATATTTTACTTTGATATTTCCCACGTATCCCTGAGGCTTCACAACACGTGACCAAACCGGAGCAGGCTAGCCTCCTCGATCTTATCTGCGATATCCCTCAGCTTTTACTACTAGATACCACTGCGTTTCAAATAACTTGACCCTAGAAGGGTTGTATTAATGTGTCAAAATTCTTTGCACTCGTCATCGTCGAAGTTGTCCTATCACACGTTCAAGTTGTTTGAAAGGCACTGTATCTGTTTTTCTACGTGTAGTGTATTGCTATCGCAATGTCGGTGGGTGGATATTGGGCACACTAAAAACCAAAGTTATGGCATAAGTGAGGGCTGCTCAAACAGTCGATCGCAATACATATGTCTAGAACAGAAGTCAAATTTTTTTATTAAGAAAATTACTTTTTTCCTTAACCATTCTAATAAAAGTAAACATGTACCTATGACTCTTTTCCGAGATATGTTGAATGCTAACTGGTCTTGTTCCCCTGGCAGCATTGCCACGGAGTATCAGATGGCAGTCGCTCCACTGTTATTATCTGATCTACCAAATCCTGGATAATGGTCAAGGCGGACCCCGGGCCCTCGTGCACGAGAGCACAACCGGGATATTAAAGCTAACATTATGATTTTATTCTAATAGTAGTAAACCGCCCTTACCAAAACATATTGCGATTGTTCCATTATTCTTAGACGATTGAGGGACGATATATTTATATATTTTATTATATTATCCAGCAATCGTTCGACCTGACCAAGGAGCCGCTACTGGAAGAGCCAAACGACACATCCGCTGGAAGCGTCAACGCGTAAGCATTTTCTCTTACTGTTTTGGAGTTTATCTGGTATTTTCATACTATGCGTATTGTATGGCATTTTGTCTTTGTATTATTGATTTTACACCCATCTTCGTGAAATCTAGTAAAAAAAACAATTCCTTTTCATCTCCGAGTGTAAGTAAAATTATATTCTGAAACATTTTTATTTTCTAGGTCACAAAGACGCGAATCTGATCTTGAACCAGTAGCATCGGAGACTGCCAAAGGTAATTTGAATTTATTTTTGTTTGTTCTATGGACTATAAATAAATATCGATCTGTATAATCGTCAGCGTATTTAACCATTGCTTAAAGCACTGGCATTTCTCACACCTTTTTAAGGTTTCGTAATGAAACGAAGAACTTTTATAGTTTCGCCATATCCGTCTGTCAGTCCGTCTGACGTTTAACGCAGACTCTATTGATACAGTCAGCTACAGCGTGAATGGACCCCCCTTGCATACATTAAATGTATGTCAGTTCTGTCTGCAGGTAACTGTACTAGACAGCGGAAATTTGGTATTGTAATACATATTATTCACGCCCACAAAGTTATAAAGCGGGGTTGAAATTTAAATCGATAATACAACCAGCGCCATCTAGCGTGTGTGGATCGTTGCACAATGTGTAATTAATCGGATTAGTAGCAACTCGTCACACGAACGTTCTACAATTTGTCGTGTATGTCTGTGTGTTTGTCTGTGACATAGTCTGAGCTTTATTTACTTAAAAAAACAGTTGATCCGAGATGGTTAGATTAGATATACCCGGGCATTTTCCGTACCTCGACGACCTTGCGCCTCTTTTACGTGAGGATGGAAATTATGGATTAGGTAACACTAATGTTTCTGCCAACCCAATTCCTCTAAACAATTCACAAGACCCTTCAGCCTCTGGTACATCTAGATGATTATGAATTTCCTTTCCAGGTGCCCAAACACCCGGCGACGTCTGCCGCGTTTATTTCACCGAGGACACACCAGCCGTCCTCTCAAAGTACGGCAGCCAATCCAACCTGTCGGTTTTATCCGTCGATTCCGCACCGACGCCCGCGACCGCCGCGACCGACCGTGACCTCGACCATGACCTTGACCGCGACCGTGGCCTCGGTGACCGCCCGGACACGAGCGACAGCAGCAATCTGAGCGACGCAGGCGACTTGTTGGAGGAGTGTATACAGAAGGGGATCGCTAAGGTGAGTTTTGTATAAGTGGGAGGAGTGGGGGGGGGGGGGGGGGGGGTTCGCGACCAGGGGGCCGAACAAGGCCGCATTAGCGTTTCATAATATGATTAATAATAATTTGTCAACTTATCAGCAGCGTCACTGTTGTTGACATTGACATGATAACTGAAAATGGCGTAACTTACTTTCAGTATTGGCTACCGGATCAGAAAAATTTGTGGCGCTCTAAATGAGTCAAAATATAAAACGCTAATGTGGTCTTTTTAGACCCCCAGATAGCGTTACTACGGCGTAAGGCCTGCTGGCACAACAGCTGTTAGTTGATGGATTAATTCCAGCCAGTTACACTGCTTTATTTTGACAGACTTCACGTCTCAGAAGCGCCATTTGGTGGATTGGTCTGGTTGCGAAAACTTTCAGTTATAAATAGATATGATGTACTATATTGTAGGCCCTGATTTTATTTTAGAATATTTTGGCGTTTTATTAGACATACCTATTACATAGCAACCCATGTATTAACGCGAAATCTTTGTCTAATTTTTCAGGTGGTGAAGAACAAAGGGCCACCCTCGGACGTGTCTTCCATCAACCCGTACAGAGATGATATCTACGTAAGTATTTATTTATTTACAATTATTTGCCGGTCGTTTTAGCAAGGTGGACTTTTTCGGAATTCTTTGAATCGCATTTGCATTCGTTTTGAAAATATACTTTTTCAATCTAAGTCTTTGTACTCGTCCATAACGAAATTTGTTTTAGTTTTCGCATGTTGGGGCTTGATTAGATTGAGGCTCTGATTGAAAAGTATTTCATCCCCACAGGGCATGAATTTCCGAAAATACTTCCTTACTGCTCACCTACGTCATGCCATGCAATTTCAACCTTTAGACCCAGTGCAGGCAGTCAGTCAAAATCCTAAACTTCCATTCGCTGTTTCATCGTTTTATTCAGATTTTATTTGTGAAACCTATAACTGGCTCACTGTTGGGTTGTAGCTATTGTTACGTAATATGCTGTTGGTTTTCCAAATAAATAAGCAAATAAAAGCTAGTCTTCTTCTTCTTATCGAGTCTATGGACTTAGCTCCTTCTTACACTTTGTTCGCCCAGTATTCGGCAACGCATACAGCATTTGGGCTGGCCTCGAACAAGTCCTCGAAAAGCTAGTCAAATATAACATTATCTTCATGTATGATGTTTCTCTATGTATTTTACTGTGTGCAATAAACTGTTAAATAAATAAATAAATAAATGATCCCGTACGCTCCCGTACCCCAGCGCTCGCTGCCAGCCTACCTGCGCTCGTCCACCGAAACCGTTCTCGGCGGTCGCGCCCCCGCGGGCAGCCCGCCGCCGCCGCTGCCGCCCAAGCTGCACGCGCCCGCCGCGCCGCCCCTGCCACCGAGGGACCACCGGACCATGGGTATGTTGGATGTCACTATGGTATACGTATGTCGGGTGGATTGTCTGTCTGTGTGTCTCCCTAGGCAATGAAAAAAACATGCTAGAATACCTGTGTTTGTCCATCGAGACGGGTCATCGTCGCTGCCGTCCAGGGATCATCGAGCTATGGGTATATCAAACACCGTTAATGACGATTACAATAACCTTAGGCGATACTTATCGTGACGCGTTAATGTTTTTAAATATGGCACGTGCACCAACGACGGCCAGAAATGAGGTGCTGAACTCACTAAGTCTCTCTTTAACTTGGTGACACTTTAGACTTTACAAATCAAAGTGTAGGTGAAGATGGCGCGAGCGCACTGTGCATTATTATCAAATAAACGCCATATTGCCACATTCTCTAAATATAAATCGAAGTATAGTAATTTTCATGAGTGGATACCGATAGACTGTTTAGTACGTTTACCCAAAATATTTTTTTTGCCTAGCGTCATTACCATTCGTGCTTTTCTCCTTTATGAATTTTGCCCAATGTATTTCCCTAGCTAATTAAAACTATCAGGAGTTGACCAGGTTCAGGATTAGGACCGAGACTTACCCCAAGTCCAGGTCCTGACCTGTGTCCTCCTCCTGGCAGTTTATCTGCGAAAGGAAATTCGTTTTATAACCTCATCGTTTCATGAAGTACTTGCATTACAACATGCCCTTTCCCACAGGTCGCCCAACCGAGACTCAGCGCACATCGATCCCCCGGCCGCGCCCCCGCGACGACTCGCTCAGCTCCCTGTCCCTGGACTCCTTCGGGTCAACCGACCGCGAAATATTCGAGGAGACCGTGCAGGCTGGGCTCAGCTGTGTCAAAGACAAGGCTCGGTCCGCCGACCGCGTGCGAAGGTGAGTTATTTTGTTATTCTGTATCTCTTTTTAATCTCCTGCGCTCACTTTTTCCTTCACGTCCTTCCAATATTCATATCTCGGCCTTCCTCTTCCTCTCTTTCCTTCAATTTTGCCTTCTATTATTACTCTTAAAAAATTGTCATGTCTTATTACATGTCCTAGCATTTTCCCCCTTCTGTTCTCAATAACTTTCAGTAAATTTCGCTTCTCCTTCACTAAATTCAACTCTTCTTCGTTTGTCTTTTTTCCGTCCAGCTAATCCTTTCTATCTATAGGCAACAATAAATCTATTTCTGTTTCATTGAAGGTCGCGCCGCGCCCACGGCCGGTCCCTGGACCGGGCCCCCCGGAACCCCCAGAACCCTCCCCGACGCCGCGACCGGAGTGGTTCCCTCAGCTCGCTCAGCAACGACTCCTTCGGGTCCACTGACAAGGAGGTCTTCGAGCGCTGTGTCCGAGTCGGCATGGCGACCGCCACGCCGGCTTCCCGGGACGCTCGACCGCGCGCCCGCAGCGGCGCCGAGCGCTCGCGTCGCCGCACGACCGCACTCGACCGCATGGCCGGCGAGTACGACCGCGAGCGCGCAATCCTGGAAGAGGTCATCGCCCGAGGCGCCGGCGAACCCCGGCCTACCCAGCTGGACCGTTCTCTCCAGTCAAAAAACGTCCAGGCGCCGCCTGCGGGCCGCGCCCCCGCAGGCGAGCGCGCAAGCCCCGCGCCCCCCGCGACCCCCCCGCGCCCGGGCCCCCCCGACACCACTGGCTGTGACGCGCGAGCCTCCAACGAGTGCCTGGCACAGCCCCCCGACGACTCCCCCCTGGATGGGACCTTCGAATCGGAGCCGAGAGGGATACTCGACCGGTCCAACGAGTCCTGTGCTGCTCTAGAGACTTCTCTGTCGGAAAGTGAGCCCCCCCGGCGGGTGGACACGTGGAACGACAACTCGTGTCCGGACGACGTGACGTTCCCGACGCTGAGCGGCTCGGCGCTGGCGTGGTCGGTAAGGAGTGATGCGTTGCCGGATTTGCTGGAGAAGAGTGTTGCTGCGAGAGAGGAGAGGCCTGATATCACTGGGCAGCTCTGCATTGAGCCGGGGGCCCCATTTGAGGCGTTATTATCGCCTGCTATTGAACGCGAAGCGGCTAGATTAGCAGCCCAGCTCGGAAATGCCATGGAAAACAGCGCCACATCGCTAGCCTCCCTTGATCTCGACAACATACGCCCACCTTCCAACCTTGGCAGCCTACTCTCCCTCAGCGCCTCCGGGCAGTGGGACGATTCCACCCGGAAATCCCAGAAGAGCCGCAAGAAATCCCTCCCTGTTGCGCTGATGGTGAAACGAGCTCTCACCAACTCTATGCCCCACGGCAGTTCGGAAGGTCTCGACTGCCCAGTCAGTTTACTGGACAACGTGAAGCCACCGGCCGAGATGGAGCATCTCGACATGGAGAGCAGCATGGTCTCCGTATCCAGCATCGTGTCAGAGGTCGCCGAGGTCAGGGAGAGGACAGTCCCGGTAGTGTTCGACCTGAAACAGCCGATCCAGGACTTCCCGCTCTGCCACAACTTCGTTTTCCACGACCTGGATAAGATCAACCCGCCGTCACTGTTCGACGAGATGGCCGAGTCCACTGTGGAGTTAGAACAGACGACGGCGCATGACATGTTCGACGACTGCATCTCCAACACTCTGAATGTCATCACCGATATCGCCTCAGGGTCGGAGCACTGTACGCCTCTCCCTTCAGATATAAGCAGCGTGGAATCCACGCCGAAACGCCAGAGGGGCGGCTACCTGACCCCCAAGGAGAAGCGACACGTCTCCAAGGACAGATACCAGACTTACACGATAACGGACAGCGTCACGGAAAATGAGTCGGTGCTCGAAGTTGAGACCGAGGAGTTCGTGACCTGGACCAAGTCCGACAGCGACCCGTCGGACAACTACGTGACCGCGACGGAGGCCAAGTCGAAGCGGAAGGTCAGCGCGAAGCAGCGGAGACTAGAGGACCGCGCTCGGTACCAAACGCAGACGGTGGACGTGAATATCCTCACGCAGGAGCCTCCAAAAGTCCTCGACCCGCATTTGGAGAGTCTGAAACGGCGCCTCGCCGCCAAAAAGACGATGAAGCAGCGACGCGCGGAGGACGCCGAACGCTTCCGAACCAGGACCCTAAGCGAGGACATCCCCCCGTCGCCCACGTTCGTCACCAAGGACGCCAACTTCGAGAACGTGGAGACCACCACGGGCTACGACAGCCTCTCCTCCAACGAGCCGAACCACCAGCAGATACTCGACGACAGACACAGAGACGACGACGTCTTCTCGCGGGACAGCGGACTCAACGACGATGACCTCGAACTGAATTCCGCACAAATGAAGTACGCGAGGAGCTTCAGAAACTACCTGCCCGTCATCGAGAGCCCCACAGCTGCCAACATGTGCGTCGTGAACAACCTCAAGAACATAGAAATGACCGCCTCCTACAGACGCACGATGCAGCGCCAGAGTGAGAAGTACCAGAACCCGAGTAGCAGCGACTTCGCGAGCTACGAGGGCGACAGCACCTCCGACAAGGCGCAGTCCGAGTCCGACTCGGAGACGCCGCAGCCGCGGCCCAAGCCCAAGATCTCCAAACCGGAGAGGCGAGACGACAGCTTGGACTCGAACGATTCGCGGGAGAAGGAGGAGGCCCCCAAAGTTGTGAGGGGGAGGAAGAAGGCTCTGTACGTCTCCCCTTACAGAAGAAACGTGCCTCCCGTGAAAAAACCAGCGACTCCTCTCGCCAGGGCCGCCCCGAAAGAACCGGCCCCCGCGAAAGCGTCGCCGAATCCCATCAAAGCTCATACGAGTGCCAAAGCGCCGAGCAAAACACCGCCTTCCCGAACGCCGAGCGCTAATACCTCCCCGAAAAAGACTTTACAAAAATCGCCGTTGAAACTTACGCAGCTGAAGCCAATTTCCATCCCCGTGGTCGCCGCCAAGCCGTTGCCTCTAGAGAGGCAGGGCACGTTTACGAAGGAGGAGAGCAGTGTGCCGGCCCAAGACTTGCCGGTTCCGGACAAGACCTTTGTCGCGCCGCGAGTCCCGAAAGCGGCGACGCCGGCCGCCGCGAAGGCCGCGAACACGTCGCCGTCGCGACTGCCGCAGCCCAATACGAGTCGGTATACAAGGCCGACGCTCATCAAAGCCAACAGCAACCCGAAACAGAAGGCGACGAAGAAACCCGAGACCACCCTGAAGAGTTCCGCCTCGAACCACAGCCTGCAAAGCACCGACAGCGGGAGAACGGTCACTTTGAACCGGGCCTCGCGGCAGGGCAGCACCTCCAGCGTCAACTCCGTCTCCTCGAAAACCAACACGAAAGACGTGGAGAGCAAGATAGCCAGCTTATGGAAGAAAGTGGAACAGAACAAGAGGCAGCCCACCAAGCCGGATAAGCGAGTGTGGATAGAGAGCGACAAGAAGGAGCAACCGAAGCTGATCCGCAGCTCGACCTTCGAAGGGCAACCGAAGCAGAGCCAGTCCTCTCCGCCCAAACAGAAATCCGCGATTGGCATGAGAGTGTCACAAATTCCTAGCCTAAGACCCAAGTCTGTCCCGAACAAAGGTACGCAGTTGTCCAGCCCTAGCAAAAAGCCAACGACGAGCAGAGTTTTCGGCAGGAAACCAGTCAATGGCCAATCCTAATAGTTAATTTAATGTTGAGACCTATAGTTGACTGTGTTGAGATTGTTACGTCATAAATAATAGAACGGTGAACTCACTAATGACTATGATGATCATGACGCGAAAGATAGGGTGCAATTACTGTTCTTATAATATTTGGAAGCCATTTTATGTTTAGTTGAGTGACTGGGTGCATCGACTATGAAATATGGAGCAGTAAGTTTCTATAAATGCTATAATTATAGAAATTATACACCACAGTTTATTTAAAACAAAATATTGTTTTAGAAGTATATACCTTTGATGATTGAAAATGTTAGTGATGTTTTTAATTATAAATTATATCAAAGCTTTATTTCTTTATGGTAGTTATATTTTAATGCATTTATTTGTAAGGGACCGTTTTTTGTGATACGAGAATTTATTAAACGTATTTGTGGTTTTGTTTCTAGCAGACGGAATACAAAAAGGGAATACTGTCTATGTCTATGTAATAAATTCATTTTTTTTTTTTTTTTATACGTAAATTTTGTATGTCGAGAATAATAAGATTAATAATATCTGATTTATTTTCTTTTCCGATACTGGCATAATAGCGTGTTCAAAGTAAACTTCCCATTTTATAGAAATAGATAAATAAGATTTTTTTTTGTAACTCTCTTCAGTAAATAACACTTTCGTAAGCCCTTAAACAATTACCTGAAGGATGTCAATGGTAGGCGTAAGACATTATTACTATTAGCAATAAGATCAATGTATTTTTACACAATTTTACTCTCGAAAAAACTTTTCGGTCGTCGTCTCACCGATTTCTGAACGGAGACGTGTAGTACTTCGTTGGGAAATTACTCGGGAGAGGTGGCGCTGTCATTGTAAATATTCCATAATTGTAGCGAGTAAGGTTACCATACGTTTTGTATATTGTTCATTGTATCGTTGATAAACCAGGTTGCAGTACTTGCTGTAAAACGGGGGGCATTGTGATAATGCTCTGCTTTTTTACGTCTAGTCAGTTTTAAAAGTAGCTAAGCGACAATATGTTGGGCTTAAGATGTGTTTTACTGTATTCGAATTGATATGTAGCTTCATGTAGTTAGTGTTTGCAATCTATTAGCGAATGTTATGTCGGAGTGACGTTGATTAGGTCGGGGACTACCCCTTCACTTGACGTTTATATTCTGTTAAATTATTTACAACTGCCCAAAAACTAAATGTTTTGAATGAATAGATACCAACTGTCCCGTCAGATAATAGTTGAGATATTCATCTATATCACTTCAATGCTTCAGCTGCCTGTTTAGTTTGAAGGTAGCATAATTTGCAATGAAACTGGCATTAGCAGCTGCTAATATAGATATTTTAACTTCCATAAGCATGCCAATATTCCATTATTAGTACTCAATTATTTAAACGTCTTTTACTAGTTATATTTGTTTATGTATAATAAGGTACGATCGTAGGAGAGCCATCAATATTTCACCTTGTAAGCCAGTTTAGTTAATGATTATATTTAAGGTGCGTAACTTGATGGTATAATAAATGAAAATTTACGTATTTGTTTGTTTTATTAGCCGACATTCTAGCCCCCAAGCGAACCAAGGTCATCGACATAACCCTAAGGATTGCCTGGCTAACGGCGCTGACAAACAAGCGAGCTGAAGCCGCGAGCCACGAGCTACCTTACTCGGCGGTTTTAAAGTGCGCGTACTTAGGCTGGCACACCAGCGAGCAAGGTCGTCGAGCCACAAGTACGCGTACTTACTCGCACGTCTATCAGCCACTTAAAGTGGCAGTAGGCAGGGCACATACCTTAAAAATCAGATGGCCGATGGGGCAGTAAAGTTCTCGAGTGGTGTCCACGTACCGGAAGATGCATCGTGGTTAGGCCAGGCCTCCCACAAGGTTGACCGACGACCTGGTAAAGATCGCAGGTACCAACTGGATGCGGAAGGCACAGGACCAGCCTTTATGGATATCTCTGCAGAGGCCTATGCTCAGAAAGATGGGAAGAAGGGAAAGACTGGGAAAGATGATAGATAAACACTTTAATGCTCATACAAAAAGTATAAGAAGAAGAGTTATTTCGCATTGTAATAACTGCTGTTAAACTGTGTAATGAACTAATAAATAATATTCCTACAATAAATGCGTCACTATTGGATTTTTGAAATGGTCCAATAGTTTCGATGCCTTCTAAACATCCAAAATTTTATTCACACGCAGTCAATGACTTGAACTGACTGAACTTGACTGAACTTCGAATCGCGGCGGTATAAGTGTCCGTAAAGAAGATCTGATGGTGAGTAGATATCTCGATCTCGTGGGTAGGTATACTTAAAAATTGGTACTCATTTTGTACTAGGAACTATGTAGTACAGAGTGCTTTGTACAATCCATGCCACGAAAGATGAGACCTGCCAGATGACAGCCTTATACTGCGTTTTCGCAGTTTTTTGTTCATTGAATGAAATGGTGGAAATAAATCCGTGACAATTTTTTTTTTAAATAACTCAACTTACAAAAAAGTTATAAGACTAAAGTCGGGTTGCGAATTTGTACGATGCGATGTCACCAGGCCGGCAGCCCGGCCGCCACTATGGCGGTACCCATACTAAAACTCTTGGTTATCTTTGGAACAGCAATAATCGTACTTTGCTAGTCGAATTTGAACACTGCAACGAGCTCGCCACTGATTTGGTTGGCTCGGCACTAATACCGTTGGCGAATCGAGGTTGACTAAGGTCAACCCTGGTCAATGCTGGGGACCTAAGCCTAAGTCTAGACTTAGGCCCAGATCTAGACCTACGCTTAGATTACAACCAGTCTCCAGAGTTCCTAGCATCATCAAAACGTAAGTCAACGGTCATGTGCTTTCATCATTTTTGTGGTGTTTTCTATAAAGGTCGTTTGACTCCCTCAAATGGATCAATGCAAGGTACATACATCCAACAGTGTTGCCCGCCTTCTTGTACTTGAGTATAAGCGGTGATCAAGGCGGCAACCACGCATATTAACGTTAAATTAGAGTATGTATTTGTCTGATCAATGAATAATCGGCGTTTGACGATATACACAGTTCAAGTTTTCAATTTTGATTTTTGGCATGAAAAATTCGAAAACATGTTACTTTGCATACATTTGCGGTAGTGAGAGGAGATTGGGCAAATAAATAAAACGCCGCTCTGAACTAGTCAGATTGTTTATTAGGTATTAAAGTATGCTGAATACAATCCATCAGTGCTATAAGTATATGCAATTTTATATGTAAAACCTATGTCCCCTATGATTAATCCTGCTCATTAAAATACAAAGTAGATAAGGTTATATGAAATGTGTATAGCTATTATAATTAACATTTACATTATTACAACAATGTATAATATTTTTACTCCATTGAGGCATGCAGAGGTAGATTGGTATTTGGTGGTCCACTTAGAAATAGGCTTATAGTTAACATACACCACTTACTATTATATGGGTACCTATTGAAAGTAAATTTTACCAGTAATAAGATAATTATATTTGGCAGTGTATTTGTGAAATCTGTAGGTACACGTGTGGTAGGGATATAGGTAAATCCTAAATTATATAATTAGATATTTATTTATTCATTACGAAAAACGTGATATCAACTCACTAGTGCGCAATTGCAGTGTATTTTATCCATCCGTACCATTTCACTAGTGACAAAGTAATTTCACGAGTAAGAGGTTTAAATTCGCTTAGTTTAGTGTTGTTATTAATTCATTGCTTGATATATCCATGCGTTTTTGAGAAAAAGGGTCTTCCGGTTTTTTTCTTTTAAGGTACGGAACCCTAAAAATTCTCACGGCATGAAATGGTAACAAAATTAAGGCGATCGACATAAAACCGTGCAATAGTAAGATCCCTAGTGAGTTTATAATATCACGTTTTCTGCAATATCCCTGCAACATAAATAATAATAAACATTTATACTAATGCAAAGTCGTTCAGTAGATGGAAATTCGTACATTGACCTGTTATTACCTGTCTCTGTTCCTCCCGCGTATGATGACCGCGGATGTACTTATTTGCATCACGCTCGCGCTATTCAAAGACGCGACTCTGTTCGCAATCTAAACTGACGACATAAAGTTTCTAAGTGGACCTTGGTTCCTATTCTTACAAAAAACGCGTCCTATATTAATTTCAAAATCCCAAATGTAATAAAAAAAACAAATAAAAAAGGTTGTAATAATAGCGATTCTATTTACAATTGAAGCTTGCCGCACAAAAATGCAATTCTTATAAAGTATAAATTGATATTTCCATGCCAACAACAGTTGAAGCAAAAGCCTGACATCCAACTTCACCTAATACATTTCCTGTTTCCCCACCAGCCTGTGTTTCCTGACGTGTGTCCCCGAATTCAAAGGTCGACCACTTGGCACATCTTGGAATTTGTATAACTGTTAATGGGAAACACAGGCTTGCTTAGGCCGCAAACCTCATTTGTTGGCAAATATTTCGATCGAATAATGTAAGTTTCCACGAGATATTCCGCACATTTTTATTGAAGGCTAGCATAGCCAAGTGTCTCGACTTTTAACCAGCCGAATTTTTAAATGTCCTACCAGATATTTTTCAGTTAGATAAAGGACCAAACAATCAAACAGTAATCTTTCACCGAATTTACGTTTTATCATTCGTTCTGGGCACCTGGGGTCCTGGGCACTTTTATTGGTTTGAGTCGCACTGGGCGCACTGGCACACTGATTAGAGTGCTGTTTAAGTGACGACCACTGATTGGCCACTGCCACAGGGCTCGTCGCAAATTAGCAATAACTATTTCTTGTTATCTCGCGTAAAATTTATTTTCACCGATTTTAATATTCTAACCTTAGGCCAGCAGCCTCTTAACTAGAATAAGAGTCGATCAAAATTCTTGCCAACAAAATGTAAACAATTTCGTAGAATCCTCAAACAGGGTGAAGGACACCTATATACAATTAATCAAATACGACAATACTGTCAACGTAAACGCTTATTACACTTATTATTATGCCAATTTAGAAGCGCTAAAACAACAACTCTAGTATTGGAACGATACGTAACTTCGACCGGGCTTACCTAATCATTACACTATTAAAAGTAAATACGAATAAAAAATGCACAAAGCTTTTACTTACGTACGCAGTCGTTATAAAAAAATGCATTGTATTGGAAAGAAAATAAAAAATCAATTTGAAAACCACACATAATTGAATGTCAAATTCACAACAAATAAAGTGTAAGCCCGGTCTTGGTATATCCTTAACATTATAAGACAGATTTAGATGGAGCCTATTTAGTATTACACATATCGGGTATTGGGGTAGTATTAGGCTGCGCGCAGCGCCCGCATGCAGCCGACAGTTTACTCATATGCTGAATAGCTTACTAATTGAGTTATCATATAACACTTCCATAAAATAGAACCACAATACCCTGTGCTCGACGCTAACCTAACACCTAAAAGCTAGGGACAAATACGGTCGCAAAGAGGGCAAGTAGGACCGGGATTGGATCCCGTCATTTACTTTTTATTTTCAATTCTACATTCATTACTAACTTTATCTACCTTTCAATCGGCCGAATGAGTGATATTATGATTTCTATTTGTTCCCTTTGCGACGAAATTTACATCAAAATGGTATATTTTTCAATGATCAATGAATACAGAATTTGAATAAGTACAATTTTAATGTATTAAATATGAGAGCCTCTGCTGAGGTATAACGCTAAACATGTTTGACTCTGTGTGAGTTCGGTAAAGCGGCGGCGGCGGCCGCGGCCGCCGGTCGCTGGCTCCCGGCATCGCTGCCGAGCCAATGCTAATTTATTTGCCAATCATAGCCCGATGCCCGGTGCGGGCGGCTGGGGCGAATTTCCTCCTTTAATTTTGTCCGTATTATGTCAAAGCCCATGGTTTTTCCGATAGCTACAAGGTGATCTATAAAAATTCCTGTTTCTCTTTTCGCAACATCTGACTTTTTCCGCATATATCCCCGACTTTTATAAGTCAAAATTCAAGTTCAAAGAACTTATAATACCTAACAGTCTTTGGATACGTTTATCACTAAGACTCCTCCTCCACTTGTAAATAATTCACTCCAAAATATATTTCGGAGTTCATTCTTTTTATACCTTCTCTTCTTTCTTTTTTTGATAAAGTTACATCATCATCATCATCATTTCGACGTAGTTTATTCTGATTCTAATGTGTATACGTTGTTGTTTATTATAAACGCAAAATAGGAATAGGATCGGCTTCGCTACTCTATGTCTATGACTTATGCGTGTCGTGGACCAATAATCCAATTGGACCGATCATGATGTGCCGTAGCAAATCATTTGATATAGAGGTTTCAATTCGATTAAGTTTGCGTCGTGCGCTCAGCTCGTCTGTCAACTATAGGGGCAGTGTCGACGTGTCGAAATGATTTGCCCAGGCAGATCGCGATCGGCCAACGACATACGTGCTGAAGTCACTTCAATTGGCAATTTTGACCAATTTGACAGTTAATTTTGAAAGTGCCAGTCCTATTGCTATCTTGCAGTGACAATAGTTTTGTTTCAAATCATTGTTTTTTTTCCTAGGCGCGCGTGGACACTGTTTTACTGAAAATGGGAAAATTTGAATAGTTAAGTCAACATTTTCTATATAGTGTCAATCCGTCCACGCGGCCAGCCGGGCCCGCGGCGCCGGCTCCCTCAACTCCCGTAAATAACGCTTTGTACTTGTTCTTTACACTCTCTATCCTTACACTAAATACATATACATAAAAATATCACAGCACAATCGATTCACTTACACTAGAGGCGCGACGCTTGGCCCCGCGCCCGACAAATTAATATAAAAAAGGAATCGAAATAGAAATGCAAGTGACCACCACTGGCCATGGAAATGTGGTCTCCGTAATCACACACAGCCGTAGGCGCTGCCTTAGTCGTATCCCAATAAATTCACACCGTTCCATGTCACTACAATAACGTTCACTGGATATCACAATATGAAATACAATTAAACCTAACCCCATGACGGAATGGGCAGATAACTGGTGATAACTACTGGTGTACTTAGTGTGTTTGAATTTGGCGAGTTCGATTTCCATTGTCGGTTTGCTTTCGCCAGTGCGTTCATTATGAATATTCAACGGTTTGGTGTAATAAGAGCGAGCAATCAATTCATTCTTCAGCCCTGTAGAGTGCCAAACTTATGCGACCCGGTGGCCAAAGCTGTAACTAAGTGTCACCATTTTGAAATGTCATGTCAATTCCAACAGCGACACGGGCACCGGGTCTGTTAAGTAGATTTACATTTACAAAAGTACCGTCGCGAAAGTGATTATCTTAGGGTAGTTTCGTCTGTTTGAAACACGTGTCTTTATTCGAGGTAGAATCTGGTTTTAAAATCTTCGTCACGAAAGCAGTGTTGCCTTCGTGAAAGTACGAAAAACACGAGAAAATTGTTCGAAAATGCCGTCGGACTTTCGTAAATGTAAACCAGCTTTAAGTTTGTTGCACTGTATCGCAGCGAGATGCAGTCATCGCTCGCCAGCGATGGTCGCTAGAGGGATCGGTTTCAACTGAAAAAGCTTCATACACCAACTATTTACAAGAGTGTCTGTTGCGACACTCAGAGAAGCAACGAATAAGGGTTTGGGGAGGACTTGGGGCCTTATTCTGCCAACATTTTCAACAACGTAACCGCAATTGAAACAGAATGCTGTCCTTCTTTTTCACTATATCATGAGAAAGTGACGGCAGGTGATTTCCCGCTGCGGTTGCGTTTACGTTTAGCTTAAAATGTTAGTAGGATAAGGCCCCTGAGCGAAGTGATAGTTGGCGGCGCGGCGTAGGTGAACGAATTAGGGAATATGCATGTGAATTAAATTACCTTTTATAACAAGACACCGCAACTTTATACAAAACTATAAAGCCAATAATTAAAACTCACAAAATAAAGTATGTAAAGAAAATGTATGTGAGAAATGGATTTCTCTGGGCTGTTAATTAATTGGCTAGAACTAAATTGAGTCAGTTTCATCGTGTCTGATTTTACTATCCAAAGCCACAGGAATTTAGTCCTTAATGACCCCGACAATTCTCAGGCTTACTCGTACATTTGGGATCTCAGATTTTCCCATGACGTATGGTTATTGTGAAGCGGTACTTACTTCCATCTATCCGAAATGTTGTCTATCACCGCGCCGCGGCAAGAAGCCCCGATATCACTACGCTCTGGAAAACGTGGGGAATCGACAAAAATATACTCTTTCTCTCGTCGCATAGTACTCGTGATGCAATGGCACATATACCCTACTCTATGTTATTTCACTACTTACAACACGGTATGCGGCGGCGACCAGTCGTCGCCGCGACTGACACGCTTGACACTCTAAACAACTTACACAACTAAAATGAGGTAGCAATATTATGTAATATGAATTAAAAACATTATCCATCTAATGTTTGGTGGGATATATGTTATACAAATGTAATATATAATATATATAATCAACAGTTACATTAAAAATAGTTCCCTATGGATTATATTGAGGTATATACTCGTTACTGTGTGAGGTAGCTGTATGGATCGGCCAAATGGCCTTCGAACTGCGATCGGTAAAAAAATATGCGTATACATTATAAATCGATAAACGCGACACCCGCCTGCGAAGACCATTTGGCCGCAACAATAAGAATGTATGTAAAATACTATTAAAAACTATCATCTCTAATATGTATATGGTCGGCTCCCGGCCCGGCGGTTCGCACCGCTCACTAAATCGGAACAGGAGGCCTAGTCTGTACTTCTGTTACCTTACGGATAATGCCGTCCCGCTTTCTCTTGCCTTGAATTCACTAAGAGCGAACAGCGCAGCATTATAGGGCAAAGCCCTTATACGCATTCCCACCGCTGCAACTCCTGCATAGCCAAGATCTACAGCGGCGATAGAAAAGGGCCACTGAGTTTTGACATCCAGGCACGGAGGACAATACTGTCTTGGAATCCGGAATAAATTAAATGGGGAAGTAGTAGGTAGGAGTAGTGTAAACCAACTTTATTTCGAGTTTCCTCTAAAAATCAGCCTAACACTACCACGCCCTGATTATAAGAACTATATGTATGTATTACGGAACTAGTACAGAGTAGGCCTCCCTGGCGCGTTCCGGGTCGGGGGCCGTTCGGAACCTGTTCAGTAGTATATATCGGCGTCGACCCCGAGGCCGTTGAGGCTGTCCAGTTCCTCGAGGCACCTGAAGATCTTGGGGAAGGGCGACTCGTACTTGGCGCTCTCGGGGGGTGCGTCCAGGCCTAGCGCGGTCTCGTATGGGTAGTCGAAGGCCGCGTAGAGTGGCGCGGCTGGTTTGATCGTGAGCAAGGGGTCGATGTGGGGGAGGAGGTGGTCGTCGGCCGCGGCCGGGCCCGCGAAGTCCGGCCCGTACTCGCGCGGCATCGCCGGCTCGGGGACCACCACTGGGGGAACGCCGGGGTGTAAGGAGATAGAACTCGCAGATTTTGTAAGAGACATGGTAGCTTCATAGCGTGGACCAATTTGACCAGTGTCCAGTGGAGAAACCTAGCGCATGTTTAATAAAGCCTTACTAAGAATATATGAGATCTGAGGTAGAGGTATGAGTATCGCGAGGGAGCTACTGTTACTGTTTGCCAGTGAGAAAAAAGAAGAGTTCTAAAAAATGTCTCAATATGGCGACACCTCAAATATTCCTCGTCAGGTTTTATAGCCAATCAGATTTTATCGTTTAGAAAGGTTACTTTGGTCGGTTGCCGGCTGCGGCCTGTCACCGGTACTAGGGCCTACTCAAACCAAAGAAGCTCAGCAGAAATCAATTGTTTTTGTTGTATCAGTACTCCGCCAAGTCTGAGAAGTTCTGCTGGGTGAATACCACCGCCTTATCTATTTCTACTGCAAAGCAATAATGTTTACATTGTTGTGTTCCAGTTTGAAGGACAAGGTAGCCAGCGCAATCACAGCCATAATTCATCTTAGTCCCTTACAAATATTATAGACAACACATCTGCGGGTCTGTATTGTTGTCATATGAAATCTATGTTCATGCATCGCAGATGTTCTAGTCGACAGTTACCGCTTACCATCAGGTGGGCTCTTAACCCGTTTATCACTGAAAAATATAAAAAAAAGACGTGATACTCACCGGGAAGCAGCGGCGTGAGGTTCTCGGCCTGCGCTATGATCTCCGCGACGCAGTCCTTCCCGAGGGTGACGAGCGGCATGCCCGCCTGCAACAGGCTCGACTCGGGCCCGATCACGGCCGGATCGATTCCCTCCGAGCCCATCGTACTATCGTCTGTATCCATACTGTCTATCATATCGTATCCGTTTGCTATCACTCGATTGTTATTGTCGTTTTCTTTAGCGACGTTGTCTGTTCGGTGCATTTCAGCGTTCGTTTTGGCTGCGTTGGCTAGCTGCTTGTCCACCACCGCTTTCTTAAGCTGCTTCGCGTCGGCGTTGTGCACCCGACGCAGGTGTTTGTTGTAGTTGGGATAGTTGGAGAAGGCTTTCCCGCAGGGCGCGCATTTGTATGGCTTGTCGCCGGTGTGAAGCACCAAATGTTGTTGGAGATGGTTGGTCTTGGTGAATGCTTTGTGGCAGTGGGGGCACTCGTAGCTCTTGAGTGTGGAGTGCGTCTTCACGTGGTCCAGCAAGCGGTATCTGTGCGAGAACACCTGGGCGGACAAACAATGGGGAACAACGGTCATTTTGGTTTTTGATTAGTTGAGCGTTTTCGTGGATCTATTATAACAGGTGTTTTCTTTAGAGGCGGAGAACTTTAAATTGATTCAACAAAGTAAAAACTTTGTTGAATCAATTTGAACTAGCTTTATTGGAATTTTATGGCATTTATGTTTGAATATGATTTCGGTAATGTTGCTGTCGTGTGCTTATTAACTTAATCATTCCATCAAAAGTGAGCTTTATTGCCGCACCAAATTTTGTATGGGGAAAGAAACGAATAATTTCACGTTCTAATAAAATAACCGTCAGACAACGAATTAGTTGAGTACTTAGTCCATATTGTCATGGATTACCATCAACGGTCAGGTGGCCAGCTAACTCGTCAAACCAATCAGTATGTATGTATCAAGGGTAACAGTCCCACCCACCTTAGCGCAAGTCTTGCACATATGGAACATGGTCTCGAAGTGTTGCACCACGTGTTTCATAACTTGATAGCGCTCGGGGAACAGCCCGCCGCACACGGGGCAGTGGTAGCGTTTCCCGCGGTGCAGGTCCGCGTGGCGCGCCGCCGCCGCCGCCGACGCGAACGACAGCCCGCAGCGGCGGCACCACGCCGCGCCCGGGGGGTCGTGCGACTGCGAGTGCAGCAGCATCTCCTTGGGTGTTGATAGCCTGGGGAGGGTAGGGTTTCAGGTGAGCGACCGAAGCTTTGGCTTCGGCCACCTTCGGCCAAAAAAAACATCTTCAGCGTAACCTTCGGCTTCGGCCCGAAACCCGGCCGAAGCAGACGGTTTCGCCGATGGTGGTTTTTGTTATTTTGACAAATAAATTTTAAGATTATTTTATTTTATCATTATAAATCGAGTTAATTAGTATATTATTAATTTTTAATATAAAACTTCAAATTAAAGTTTTAAAATGATTTATTATTAATTGTAGCTTGTAGACTCTTGTAGAATCATGAACAAAATTTCTTAAGAGATTTTAAGCCTTCGGCTTCGGCCGAATGTTGTGGCGATAGCGGCCAGAAATTGACCTTGAAAATTCAATCTACGTCCTCTTCACTTCCACTGCTGCAACTCCTGTTCAGCCACTGAGTGGCACCCACGCCCGAGGACCAACTAGGCGTCTCGAACACGAATAAACAAATAAAACACTAACACGGCCCCGCATCCCTGCCGCGGGCACGGCAGCCCCTCCTGCTGGTGCGTCTCCTGCAGGTGCGCGCGGCGATGGCGCTCGGTGGCGAACGCCTTGGGGCAGTGCGGGCAGGCGAAGGGGCGCGGGCCGGGCGCGTCGCGGCCGCCGGCCGGGTGGAACGCCGCCACGTGCTCCGCCAGCCGAGCCAGACGCGGGAAGAAGCGCGGGCAGAACTCACACCTGATGGGAGAAGATCGAAATATGAGCTTGGCGTTAATGGCCCGGTGTAGCAAATAAAATAATTACTGTGGAGCGACTGCCATCTGACAGGAGGTGGGGCTCAGTGGAATTCATTATCATAATCTAGGCTACACTGGGTCCTCACAATATTAAATGAAAGCTTTAGTCATTTTGGAAAGGCCTCTATAACTTTTATATGCAATGAACATGTCAATTTTTGGCTAATAAATAATATGAAAATATCCAAGTACCACATAGAGATAAGAAATGCTTACAAAATAATAAAACAAAAAAAACGCAAGGCACAAATTCACTTAGCAGAAACAACAGAACACAAGATACAAACAAAATTTTTAAAACAATTCACACAGCAACGTAATCTTTTGAATCATGATCAATACAAAAATATACTTACTCAAACTTATTTTTTGAGAAATGGTCATAAGTGTGGGAGCCAAAAAGTGGATATTTTTCATATTGTTTCTTGCAAATGATACAACTGTACATAATTTTGCAATCAGGGTGTTCTGTTGTGAAATGTAATTCAAACTCTGATTTATTTTTACTGATATCTTGGCACAAGTAGCACTGAATGCCACCAACTATGTTTATGGAGCTGTTGTCTGATATTCCCAGGCTATCGGATCGTTCATTTTTCAGTTCAAGTTCCAGTTCATCTTGTTCATTTTCATTAAGTACAGAATTTGAGTCAAAATGTATAGATAAATGCTTGACAGCTGTTTCTTTAGAAATGTCTTCATTGCATATGGGGCATGTGTATGAATAGACGCAGTGCTCATCAATGTGGTGTTCACACATTTCCATCCCGTCAATCTGTTGGCCACAAGTCACGCACGGATAAGGTGGCTTGTTGACTTTGCTCGTATGTACAACTTGGTGATGGTGAAGTTCTTTTTTGGTTGGAAATCTGTTAGAAGAATAAGCTCATTGGTCAGAAATATAATTTAAAAATAGTCATAATTCCCAAGAGATGTAGCCAGACATAACAACTACTTACTGTTTGTTGCATTGTGGTTGTTTGCATTTAAAAATGTGAATGGCATTGATATGGCAATTGAGCGCAGATTGTTTTGTAAATGATTTTTCACAGAAATTGCATCTGAAACACAATACATTATATCAGGTTTTCCCAAACTTATGGCTCCACGTACCCCTAACAACATTTCCAGATAACAGCACCTGCCAGTCATACAGCCAGCATTACATAAATCTAGTCGCAAAACCCCTACCATTAAATGGCAAACCCCTAGGGGTTAGTATAACCCACTTTAAATAATCCTGCATTATACAATAGGGTCGTCATCACAAAATATTATAATAGCTATAAAACATAAGCATAAGAGTTACTTACTTAAATTTATGGGCATGTAAATTGTAGCAGTGGCCACGGAATGTAGAGTAGCCAGTTATGACTTTGTGGCACACTACACATTTGTATTTGATTTCTGAACTGCCAAGGTTGTGGGACAAGTAGTGTGCATCATACTCTCGCTTATTGTTAAAAGTCTGGTGGCAAACGATGCAAAGGACTCCTAACAAGTTTACGGTGCTACGCTTGCGGCAGTCAGCGACGACTTGCGCCGCCTCAGCCTCTGTATTAGCCAAGTGTGTGGATAAAGCCATTCTGAATGTGGTGTCTAAGTATGATCCATCTATTTCAAGTCATTGGTTTCATGTCAAATGGTATGTTGCGCTGCTATTGCTAACATATTTAAGGGCTGCGGTACTTGTAGCTACATGGTTTTGGTTGAATTTTTTGTCTGTAACAAAGAAGCTTATTACAATCTACATCACAACGCGCCTTAGGCAAGCAACGCCAATAAGAAATAGCATAGTAATTATTAAGCTACAAACCGATATCGACGAACAGATAATGATTGAGCCGATTCTTTCATGCTCTCACGAAAAGCGTCGCTGTCACCCGACCTGATAAAGCTGTGGCTGTGGGCTGCTCACCCATTACCAAACGGAAAAATAACTGAAAATACTCACTGAATTGAAAAGAAACCTGAAGCCGGACATTAATTAATTATTTTGAATTACATTCTACATTACCACAGCCGAAACTAAATTGTAAATTCTAAGAAAAATGCGATACCGGACAAAAAACAACGCCAAGAAAACGTGTGGGCTGGATTTGACAGCTGTATGGCTGGCAGGGACGTGATTGGCTGATATAAAAATCAATAATTAAATTCGGATGCACGTTTCCCGTCTCTCAAATTATATTGACATTATGCGATTTGTGACGCTAAAAACGTCTAGACTCTAGGTCATGTCAGTATTGTTCAAAGATGCCGATAATCGAAAGGACATGTTGGCCGAGTAAGGACAAGTTATAACGTGTGGAGGGCAGATTTGTATCGCCTCGCCTTCGCCGTTTACGTTCGACGTTCGCCTACAACAGGCCGACAGAAACCAAACGCTAGCAATAGGCTTCATTTTTACACAGCAGCACCGCCTATCATTTTGTCTTCGCTCGCGTACATGTTGGCCGATTCAAGGCAATTATCTATACAGATGATTGGAGAGTCTAATAACTACATAGATCAATAAATGGCGTTTCCTTCTAATATCACTTTACTCTGTGAGTAAACCAAAGAAACATGAAAAGATAGTTTGAAAAGGTACAATAAAAAAAAAATACGTAAAGTCAGCTATTGTAAAGATAAAGTCCTTGTTTATTTGAACCGTGTAATCAACCCTTTAACGGCAGCAAGTTTTATAAAAGCATGAGGCATCTACTGACTCTTTTATTTGAAACCGGCTAGATAAATTCCCACCAGCCAAGTCATAAATTAAAAGTATATTTCATTGACATTTGATTTGACAATTTTGACGTATGATTTTCTGAACAGACAGACGGATTTTCCTATTCCCATTTTCCTTTCCAGATTTTTGCGAAAACATGAAGTTATGTTTAATTTAGGTGTTCATTGTTGTGAAAATGTTTACTTACACCTTGCAGCACAATTGATTTGAACACCAGACCAGATAAACAGTAGATTGCTATATGTACTCTGGCGATTTTGTTCAACAAAGTTATAATCTGTTTTGTTAATATTTTAATTCCCACTATTTGGCTCTCCAATATTTAATTGGGACTACAGAATACACCGATATAAAGGTAATAATCAATTTTTGTATAATTATATAGAAATGAGAGCACAGGACATAGGTATTTCAAATGAAATCCAATGTTTTGTCATCAAACAACATCTTTGGCTAAGAGCCAAATCGGCTCCAAAAATAATTCGCATCGAGCGAATGTGCGCTACTTACCTATTAAAATTGTGTAAGTAGGTAAACTTAAAGACGCGTTGTGTTTCTCCAATATCCAGCTAGTTCTGTTTTTAAGAAGCTATGGATCGTCATCATCCGCTTAATTCGAGTTTTCATGAATCGTTGAGGAGTAAGGATTCTACGTCGACTGCCGGCAGCGATGCGCGGGAGAAGATCAAAGATTGCCTGCGCAAGTTTACTACGTTCATGTTCACTCAAGTGGGAGTCGGCGCGTTGGTGGTCTGCTACGCCATCCTCGGCGCCACCGGATTCATGTACTTGGAGAAGGCCAACTCGCAGAACGACGTCGTAGAACGTGTCGAACAAACTAGACTCAACTGTGCAAGTCAACTGTGGGCTCTGATTGAGAAATATAATGTGATGGAACCACCAATGTTTTTGGAAAAGACAAACAGTGTTTTAGTAGCTTATCAAAATAACATAACAGCCGCTATCCACTCAGGTTACAAAGGCAGATTCCCAGATGTCTGGTCGTTTCCTGCTGCTCTTATGTACTCTCTGTCAGTCTTCACTATGATTGGCTATGGAAACATTGTACCCAAAACTTCAGCTGGTAAAATTGTGACAATTGCTTATGCCTTTTTTGGAATACCAATTTATATTTTATACTTCTGCAATATGGGTAAAGTGCTGGCTAAAACTTTTAAATGGTGTTACATCACAGCACATGAATGCAGTAGGCGAGAGGATATGCTTCTAGAAGATGGTGAAATACAGCCGCTAAGACGAAAGGTCACTGTACCTTCGACTGCCTGTTTGTGGGTGATATTTGTGTATATTCTTTCCGGTACCATAATGTTTGGTGCCTGGGAGAATTGGAATTACTTGGATTCTACATATTTCTGTGTGATAAGTTTGTGCAAAATTGGGTTTGGAGATTTTGTGCCTGGGGCTAATATAGCGGATTCGGCTGAAGGATCACATCTGAAACTGGTGATAAACTTCATCTATGTACTACTTGGGATGGGTTTGGTAGCAATGTGTTATAACCTCATGTGTGAAGATGTCAGGGTGAAAGTGCGAGAACTAAAAGAGGACCTGAAAAATTGTCTAGATGATATTACTCTTAAAATCACTGTGTGCATGCATGACACCAAATATTACCACCAGAAACAGACCCGGAATATGAAATGATCTCTTTTTCTCTGTGTGTGTATGTGTAAAAAAATTTATGGTGTTTATCTGTATGTGTTAGTCTGTAAAGTTAAGACAGTTATGAATGTGCCTTTGACTTAGTTCATAGCTTATGCAATGTTTAATAGAAGTGAAATAAATTATAAATTATTTAATTAATAATCTAGATGTAAATAAATGCATTTATCTTTTGTATGTATCCACGAAATAAAATTTGGGTAACATGGGAAATTTTTATTTTTTTATTTTAGTACCTAGAAAATTACATGCTTAAAATCCATACATTTTTTAATATCGTTTTCAAAAATTTATCTAATATATGTTTCTTAGCCCAAGGTCTGCCATTGAGGGGCAAGGACCTCTCCCAAACTTAGGTTATAGATGAGCAGCATTATTGCTGATGTGTCCATATCACACAGTGTTGAAAGTCATTTTAGCCCAAGTAGAGACAGTTTGTTTGACTTCAACCACTCGTCCAGTCTGTTCTTGAAGGCATTTACTGACACGGCTGTCACAATATTTTGTGGTAACTTGTTCCAGTTTGATACCACTCTGTTAGAGAAAAAGTGATGTGCAGTATTGGTGTTGGATAGTGCGCGCTCCAATTGCATTTCGTGACATCTGTGCGACTTGCAGCCCTTTTTCGTAACAAACATTTCGTGAAAGTGAGGAAGATTGTATAGGTGTGATAGAATCTTGTACGTTTCAATGAGGTCACCACGTAGTCGTCTTTCTTTCAGAGTAGTAAGGCGTAGTATGCGAAGTCTTTCTTCGTAGGATTAACGTCGCATTGCTGTCGGTATTTTAGTAGCTCTTCTTTGAACACCTTCAACTTGCTGTGGTCTCAGTGCAGTTGGAATGATAGATGTCGATATTGCCCATATTGTTACTTTATTTAAAAAAGTCATCCAATGCGTACCACCTAACGCAAAAAGACATCGTTGTCGGCCTCGAAGAATATGGCACGATGGATAAGCGACGGATGCGAAAGAGTGGAGAGACCTGGCAACAAATAGATCTAAGTGGAAAGAGAGAGGCCTTTGTCCTCCAGTGGGACACTTAAGGCTCCTAAAAAAATCAATCAAAAACATCTTATAAAAAACCAAAAAAATCTTACCAAAGGTGGCATAAGAATTTAAAATGCTTAGCTACTTATCAGTTGCTACTGCTGATGGATGGTGGGTCATACATTATTCAAGGTTTATTCGAAACAGTTTTATTCAGTGTCGATGACATGGGTTTTGACTTGGATTGTATTGGAGTATGAGATTTTCTTTTAATCGGTCGTTATATACACGCATATCGTTTAAAACGGGCAAAGGTAGACGGCACAGACAGTGAGCGACCATTACCGCTAACATTGATGGAACGTAGCTATATAATATGATCAACTTTAGTATAGTGTAGAGCTGATGCGTGCCACACGCGTATAACGACGGCATGCGTTCGTTTAGTACCTATCTGACCACCACTCCACAAGCATGGTTAGAAAGCAAGCAACAGGAATTTCCTTAGTCTGCCTACCCCAATCAATGCTGCAGTAGAGGCGGACTTTTAAGTTTTTAGCACGTTTCAACCCTGTTATAAAATAGATGAGATGGACCATTGTGTTGCCTAGTTCTTGACTAGACACGGTACGGAACTTAAAGGGTAAATGCACTGTTTCTTACTTGTGCGAATGTTCCTCGCATATAAATTTATTTGAACAAACTGCTCCACGCATTTTGCGGGAATGTGATCTGTGTCAGCATGAGAGATGCTCAAATGTTGGATTCTGTTTTGTGTAGGTAACTCGGGTGTACTATTATCTATTTTTTCGGACCTTGTGAGTGGTACCCAAAAAAATGAAACAGGTACGAAGCCGTCAAGTACGGGCGTATCCTGTGGCTAAAATAACTATTAATAATAATCATCATCATATCTGCCGAAAGATGCCCACTGCTGGGCATATCCCTCTCCCAGAGACCTCCTCAAAGGCTGGTCCTATACCTTCCGCATCCAGCTGATACCTGCAATCTTTACGAGGTCGTCGGTCCACTTTGAGGCTTACCCACACTGTATCTTCCGGTACGTGGTCGCCCTTAGAAACATTTTTCGTCTGCCTGACGATAAGCAGTGACTTTACTGCCTCATCGGCCGTCTGTTCTGCTAGCTATATTATGAATAATGTTACCCGCGTATTGCAGCGATGTCGCCCCGTATCTGAGCGAGCGCCCACCGCCGCTAAATGTCGCCGGTGCGGCTGAGGCGCGTGCGCGGGCTGGAGACGCGGCACAACGACGCGCTGTTCCAGCCCGCGGCGGACGCGCACCAGCAGGCGCTAGTCTACTTCGGAGGGGACGTGCAGGTTGGTGACACTACCCAGTAGCTGGGCCTTTATGTTATACTACAGGTTTTATGACTCTCGTGGTTATTTACTACGTCCTGTACTGAACTGTACACACAAATCATCACCATACAATTATCCGGTTTGTCACCACAATTTTTCTTATTTTTAACACCTGACGAAAAAAGAGGGGTGTTATAATTTTGCCGCGTGTATCTGTCGCGGTTGGCCGTGTGGTGACCGGCAGAGTTGAATAGCACCAACCCCTTACATTCATGGGTGTCGTACAAGGCGACTAATGTTTTTGAGGCAAAAGATTAAGTGTTCTCCGTAGTCTGGAAAATGGGCAGCAGCTTTTTCCATTATTATATTTAAACACTGCGATCTCCAACCCGCCTGCCAAGCGTGGAGATTATGGCAATAACCTCCCCTTTCGTGGGAGAGGCCCTAAGTCCTGCAGTGGACTGTTACGGGCTGTGATGGTGATGATCTGTCGATCTGTCCTACGCCGCGTCTGTTTGCTTGTCTGTTCGCGATAAACTCAAAAACGACTGCATTTTTAATGCGGTTTTTACAAATAGATATAGTGATTCATGAGGAAGATTTAGGTGTATAATTTGTCAATACCCGTGCGAAGCCAGAGCGGGTCGCTAGTTTGAGATAAATTATGGAGTCCCGCGAATTGACTCCTGATACGAGAAATCTCTTCTCATTATTTCACACCGTATCCCCTCACAACGAAGGACTACCCCGAGGCGATGCAGGCGCACCGCGACAACCGCTACTACGTGAAGTGGAACCTGGAGAACACGGCGCGGATGCTCGCCCACAACTTCCCCGCCAAGCACATCGTGGTCGTTAGGCCGTCCAGGTGGGTACATACTCCAGCTTAATAATTATAGTTTTGTTGACGTCAATATCCCGGTTGTGCTCGACGCGCGAGGGCCTGGGATTTCCGGGATTTGATCCAGGATTTGGCAGAGCAGGTCATTACAGTGGAGCAACTGCCATCTGACCTATGACTATGAATAGGGAAAAAAAAAGTTATTATAGTATACCTGAATTTGTGAATGACAAAAGTCCATGGAACTGAACTGCAGTTTTAAACAGGTATTAATTTAGTTAAAATTAGTATGTAAATAAAATGTATTAGTATATAAGACATTTAAAAAAAAAAAAAAAATGAATAAACTTAGGCTCTGTGGGTTTGTTGCCGTTTCTTTACCACGAAGGACCGGGGAGGAGGCGGGGGGTGGGTGTGCTGCGGCCATGAGGCGGCCAACATGTCACTGTGTGTTTCCTTCCTAATTTCCTACCCCCTCCTCTTTGACGATTGAAAGAGATATGTACTCAATAAAGTAATTTTTAAAATATCCTACTCAATAAAGTAATTTTTAATTTTTAATTGAATTTTGAAAAGGGGAACCTGACGAGATTGGATCATGGTTACATATTCAGTCGCCTGCTAATTTACAAAGAATCTCAATAGGAACTTTGAGATGTTTTTGGTATCCTGCTAGGGTTTTCAATTGAACTGCGATTGAAGAATTTCCTAGTCTGATTGTAACCCGATTGTTGGACTGAAACGGGAGTCGGTTGGATACTAGAAGGCCACCAATAGCTATTTAACTGAGAGTCAACTACGAGTACTACGACTATTAGCAAGCTACCGTTAAAAGTTTTTTCAGAATACCTACCCAATTCGTCTTAGCGGAGAATCTCTTTAGGTGGGGATATACAAATGACAGTTCTCAGAGCGACTGTGGCATATCTTTAAGTCCACCTTTGTACTATTTTGTGCATAAAGTATTAAATAAATAAATAAATATCTCCGCAAACCATGGACCACCTTGTTTCATGCTAAAACTTGTACAATGGAGGCGTTTAAATGTCCAGTGGTAGCAAAATGTCCAAGTTGTAACATATCTAAGTCGCTAAATGTAAACCGATGTAAAAGTCCTTCCTCTGGAGACTAACACAAAAATACAACAACGTGTTTTCCCTGCAGGATAGAGTACAAGAGCTTCAGCTGCTACGACAACTTCGTGCCGAGCAACAACGCGGGCGTGCCCGACCACACGCCCACCTACAGCGCACTGCTGCATCTGGAAAAGTAAGTATTCAGTCTAGACAGTGGCGTAGCATAGGTCACTAGCACCCGGTGCGGATTCCAAATTTGCCGCCCTCTTATTTTTGCAATCCATTATAAAAAATTTGGGGCATAGTAAAAAGAGTACTTTTATTGAATAACACTAACCTGAAAAGTGAAATTAACATTTTTTGACATAGAGTAGAAGGTAGAATATCACTTAGAAAAATTACAGAGAAAAATAATTTTCCTTTTTAAATAATATTATTGAGAAACCTTGCGCTTGCATCACCCATGCATAGAACCTGCATAGGTACCTGGGTATTTGGTAACAACAAAAAAAAATATGAAAAAAACACTGAAAGAAATTAACTTTTTTTTATAATTGAATTTTTTTTTCTCTATCTGCCACCTGCCGCCGCACCTGGCAGCGCCGCCCCCGGCAAAGTGCCGCCCGGTGCGGACCGCACCCTCCGCCCCCCCTATGCTACGCCACTGAGTCTAGAAACTTCGACAGATTTCCAGATTTCATATTTAATGGGATAGGTTTCATTCACATCATCTAGATGTCTGGCATCCAACTCGTTAGTTAGTTAGTACAAGCATCGCGAGCCATTTTACCGTACATGTGCACGATGTGGAATGAGCTTCCTGCTGTAGTCTAGATGTTATGGGCGCCAGTAACCGCTTACCAGCAGGTGGGCTGTCTGCTTGTTTGTTCCTGCGTAGAATGAAAAAAAAAGTATTTTCTTTGCTCTATAAGATAGGGCAAAAGGTATGTCTTTAGGTTTAGGGTGCAGATGTCTTGGTCGACGGTGCACCAAGGTGCCGAGCTAGGCAATTAAAAATCGGTTGTCGATAGTTGAACGTGACAACGTCAAGTAGGAGAGAGACAGATGTCGAACGCTGCCGAACGCGGAGGCCGATTGTGCCTCTTTGTCGCTCGTTCCGCGCTCTCGCTTGCACTTCAAGCCTTAAATGGAACGCCTCAGAGCGAGGTAACGCCGCATGAGTCATGTTTTTTCGTGCGTGCAGCCGGCTCCATCGAATTATAAGACGTTGTCACGTTAAAAAACTGAATGTTCGTATGATTTTTATCTGCTAGGGGATGATGACTAACCAGCGGTTCCTCATAGGTTGCTGCAAGGAATCAGCAATCGCTTGAGAGCGCTGCCCACCTCGGAGCTGTTGGACGCGCTGTCGGCGCCCGCGCCGCTCGATTTTGCCGATATTCAGGAATTGCAGGTATATAATCTCTCTTTACATTTCCTTTTTAACCCTTAGACGAAAAATTATATAATTGTAATAAGTTTGTGTATCAGTGGCTTTGTGTGTGTCTGTGGCATCGTAGCTCCCGAACGGATGAACCGATTTGAATGAGGTTTTCTTTATGTGAAAGCCGGTTTAATCGAGATGATTCTTAGCTTTGTTTAATTAAAATCGGTTGTATAGTTTAGAAAATATTAGAGTTTTAGTACATTTGGTCAGGGGTTATCCGACTTTTTCTGTCGGGTAGGTTATTATAACAGTTTATTCTTCATGGTCTACCTACACAATAATGTTCAATAGAATACTAAATATACATAGCCGTATCTCTGACATAGTCTGACGTATCACCACTTTACCGCGAGAATGAGTAATTGCGATTTTAAAATCCACACGATGGCGTAACTGAGAAGTAAGGTCCAGTATCAAAATATTGCTGTGCTATTGGACAGAATCGATTGCTGTAAAATTACAAATGATCGTAGGTGCGTTGTGCTCGATGTCTTATCAGCTGAAATCCCGGACACGGCTCCGTGTATCATGGAATATGCTGATGACATCGTACTTGTGAGCAGGCTGCCGCAAGATCTTGAGACCAGGGTAAACATGTTGAAGGAAGTGCCAGAAAGCGCCAGAAAGCGGGGGCTTAAAGAACGACGTACATGGCTAGCTGCAGCACATATCTTTGCTTGTAATCTTCGTGCACCGCATACCTTTTTTTTAATTGTTATCTCTACCGGTAGACTAGTAGATAATGCTATTTTAGGTTTAAGTCCGCCATTGTACCCCAAAATACCCATCAACCTCAAATATAAATATTCAACTTTGCGTTATTGTCCCGGTTGTGCACTCGAACCGGTTCGATTCGAATCCGGTACCTCGCACTTGCGAGTCGCATACCTTTATCACAAGGCAACCGACGCTCCTCTATTCCAGCCAATGACTGGGTTTTATTTTGAGAACTGACCTCACGTCTCAGTAGCGCCATCTGGTGGGTTTTAGAATCGCAAAAACCCTCATTGCTGGTCGGTGAAGAATTAAAAAATCTCAAATCCAAGGAGAATCCTCATGTAGAGCGGTATTTATTTTTGTTTTTTTAGTCGCAGAGCTCGGCCGGAGCGGACGCGGCGAGCGCGGCGGGCGCGGACGCTGCCAAACCGTGAGTAGGTTTTGTTCCAATGGATGTTGTACACAGACATTAACGTACTGTACCTGTTAAGAAGGATTTGCTCCATTCTTAATTTCAATAATTACGGCATAAATAACATCAGAAACTTACGCGATGTACTTTAATTGTTAAGCATCGACTACACCACCCTTAATGTGGGACCGTAATTCATTCAGAGAGCAAGATCAAAGTTGAATATATTGCTTATAAAATAAGGTCCATTTTTGTATCACTTGTTTATGTTTGGCGTCGCTCTGCTATCTAAAAGGCGTGATACAAAATGGACCTTATTTTATGTGCAATACATTCCACATTGATCTTGCTCTCTGAACGAGTTAGGGTTCTACATTGAGGTGGTGTAAACGACGCTTTAATCCTTCCGGACTATTTAGAACTGCAGTACGACGTCAGGAAATGAAGATTGTTTGAGAAAAGTAGGTAGGTACGTATTTAAAAATAGTCATAACTTTTTTCCCACAGTTACTTGAACTGATCAGCCATACTAACTATTAAAGTCAACCAAGTAGATATCTGATGGCATTTATGCCGTCGTTAATGGTATTCAGGACCATTTTACGCGGTCCTTTCTACTTAGTTCGACAGTTACTAAACAAAAATCGTGAGATGTCCTCATTGATCCAATGATCGTGCATCCATTCAATAGGAATGACCCTCTTTTTCAATTGGCTTCATTGAGAATTCAGATTGATCGAGATCTTCTTAGCTTCTTTTAGGTTCTTAGCTTTATTTCAGAAATGTATGCGTATGAAAGCTTTGTCGACCGTTTTCTGACAACTGCAATTTGATTATTCGAATAATTCGGAATTATTCCCATACTAGCTTTTGCCCGCGACTCCGTCCGCGTAAAATTCGGTTGTAAACTTCTAGGCCCGGCTTATTTCCTTATTTCAACCGTTTTCCCGATTGATACCGAGCGCTCATTTCCGAAAGGCGAGTCAGTCGTATCACCGTAAAGTTTCGATCACAAGTTTGTCATATCAAAGCCATGTATGTATAAAGGATTTGGTTGGACAACCAAACATGTGAGTCATAAAGGTGGAAGTGTGAGTACATAATGTTTTAAACTATTGCGGTTATTATCACACATTTTAAGGGTATGTTCCGGGTTTCCTACCGCGTACCTTTGTTAGTTATCCTTAAAAAGTGTGAGTACATCGGGATCGGGCTCCGAGGGCCAAAAATATGAAAAATGTCCGCGATTGATTCGGGAACACGGCGATTTAGCAAAATAAGCACCCCATTTCCGCGGGGAATTGAATTTCGGGATACATTTGGCCAATTTTCATCAAAATCCGTTCAGTACTTTTTGCGTGAAGGAATAAAAAACGTCTATCCATCCATTTATCTATCCTTACAAAACAAACTATCGCATTTAGAAAGAAAGTAGGATTAGTATTATCCCTATATTAGAATATCGACCCTCCTACAGTGAGTCGGACGAGGCGAGCGCTCGACTGCGCTGGCGCGACGCACTCGCACTCGACGAGTGCCGACTCACGCTGGTGGGCTTCAGCAAGGGCTGCGTGGTACTCAACCAGCTCGTCTACGAGTTCCACTACACCAAGACCCTCACGCCCGGGGACGAGCATATGGTCAGGTGAGTGAGTGTTCCTGTATATGTTGACCGAGCAAAACTAAGCAGGTGCTGAGAGCAAACAATTAACTTTGATTGATCTTTCTTTCCGATATTTACGTTTGGAAAGTTTGATAAAAGTAAATAGTAAGCTATTATTGGTATTTATCCGCGTTGCTCGGTTTTGGTCTGGGAAAATATAAATACCTAATAATTAAAAAATAATAAATTTCATACTTATCGTTTCAATGATCAATAGGTATAAGAAAGGTGTAATAAGAAGAGGATTGGTATTCATTATCCCATGAATATATTTTGAATATTACGTAGAGCACAAAATAGAGAAATAATAGGTGCACTACCGTCTTCCTCAAAAATTATGGTTAGGTGAGACAAGTGTTCCCGTACACTTTGACCGAGTAACTTCATGCAGAGTCTTAAGGTTCAATTACGAGCTAAGAATAGTTTCAAATTAGCAATAATTGATTTGTTATAAATTTTAAAGCAGGCATATATTGCTTCATTTACTTCTATAAAGAATATAAATCTATTTCAAGTGTACGCTGCCGAGCACGATGGCACTTAAGTTTTCATAACAAAAATAATGAGGGACAATGAGAATTTTTAATCCCGGTCCCCCATATGGCTGAGAACATTTGGGAGACAACGGGAATAATTCCAGTAGTAGACCAGTACAGGAGCACGAGCGCTCGCGTGCGCCTGTCTCTTTCACGCTCGTGGTGAGTTGCTTGGGATAGAAAAGACAAGCATTAGAATGCGAGCACTCGCGTAGATGCGAGTGGTTTCAAAAATAGGGCTCCAGTCTGGTTTTTACGGGGTCACCAACGCGTGGGTGATGCCCCTGGTATTGCAAACGTCCATAGGCTGCGGTGCTTTCCATCAGGCAGGCCGGAAGCTTGTTTGCCACATTCATCGTCATCGTCATAGCACTTATCCCGGCCTGTGCCACATCCACCGCAGCATTTTCATTTCGTTGGCGTGGAGCTCGCGAACGTGTTTCGTCAGCGCTGGCCATGTCTCGCAGCTATAGAGCATCACAGGTCTAATTATACTCTTGTATATAAGCCCTTTGAGCTTGACAGGGATTTTAGGGGCTGTTTGCCACCTTAGTGGTATAAAAAAAAGCTGATGATGATGGTGGGTGTCCCTAGACTGATCTCCCGCATCGAGGCGATGTACTGGCTGGACGGCGGGCACGCGGGCGGGAAGAACACCTGGCTGACCAGCCGCAGCCTGCTCGAGACGCTCGCCGGACTCGGTGAGTGACACCAACATACGTACATACATTACGACTTTTTTACTTGAATCCTTATTAGGTACATAAACTCGACAGTTTTAGATTCAGTATTATGTTGTTCATGTTTAAAATTTTAAATAGATTTTTTCTCCAAGCAGGTTACTGAATATCTATTTCCAAGATGAATACCGAACCTGAAAGTGTAAATGTTCATTTAACTCAATAGATTCCTGCAACCGGAAATGGGTGTCGTGACGTCAATTTATTGCTACGAGCTTTCAGTCAGTTATATTAATTATTTCACTACTTCCGAATCGCTCCGCTACCGCAGTGCATAACTTTAGTTCTGAGACACGACCTTAAAAGAAAAATCTGTTTATTTCTCAAGTAACAAGACCCGTTATCCCTGTAGTAACAATTTAACGTATGACTAATTTCACAGAGCGTTTACACTAGTCATTTACACAGATGACCAGCCATCCTTTCTCTTTTATGTCATAAATCAAAAAATTCTAGGAACAATATTCTAGGCTATCCCTAGTAGTCATATTCTAGGCTCACCCTTAGTGACATTTTGGTGACACGGGATCTTTTGTCAAAACTGAATAAAATAAATGCATTTCGGAGAGTGTGCAAAGCAGCTGCACGACCTCATTCCGCCCGCGGGGCCCGCGCCGCCATCGGGGGACGCGATCCGGGCGAGCGCGAATCCTCATGTCGTGGATCTTCCAGCTATTCGCCGAGTCGCTTTAGTTCACCCTTTGTTTGTAAGAACACTAGGCCGGCCGGCCAACCTCAAGCAAAACCCCACCTTACCACCCTCGTAACAAGGCCGCGTATCCTGCAGACGTGTCGGTGTACGTGCACGTGAGCCCGTACCAGGTGCAGGACGCGGCGCGGCCCTGGATCGGCCGCGAGGAGCGCGCCTTCACCGCGCTGCTAAGGAAGATGGGCGCTAGGGTATGGAACGCTCCGTTGTTCAAATCATAATCTAGATGGTAGCAACTCACCGTTTCTGCCAAAGCCAAGATAATACAGTCACCGCCATGCTGAGGAAGATCGGCGCCAAGGTATGGATCGCTCTGTTTAGATCTAGGCTAGACGGTATCAGCCCACCGTTTCTGCCAAGGTAACGATAATATTTGGATCGTGCGATTTGGATGTGAAATGAGCCAATGGCGCGTGGTATTTTAACAACGCATCTTCAGCAGCGCCATCTAGTGGAATTTCGAACTCGGGCTAGCGCTCATTCTCATATAATCGACCGTCGTTCTCATGGACCGTGGAATCAGTAGGTTCGTTTCCTACCGGGCAGAAATTGAAGCGATAAATTTTCATTTTCATTTCTGTTACGAATATTGGTGTTTACATGTAGTATAATAAGTATGTATTTAAAAGTGTATATAAGTAGTTTTATCACTTATCTAGCACCCATCATACATTCCGTAGTATAGGGTTGCAAAGCTATGTTAGTGGAGTAGAATTAACCGAACATAGGACTAATTGCAACAGAAATTATTATTGTAAATGCAGTAAATGGTTGGTAGCTTCTAATCAAGAATTATTAGAAGCGTATTACCTACCAATTGCCATAATAATCATTTCTGTTGCAATTAATTCCACATCTAAAACTATTTCTACTCCACTATGTGTGAATTTGTCTAATAATGTTTATTTATGATGTTAGGTGCAACGCTACCTGCACTCGGTACCCGCTACGGGCCTGCCGGGCGGGGTGGGCGGGCCGGCGGGGGGGCTGGGGGCCCACTTCGCGGTTCTACAAGGCTTCAAACAGCTTCAGGACCAAGCACCCCCCGCGCCGGCACCTCGCCCACCCTCAGAAGATGAAGATGACGAGGGTTGAATATGGGACAAGCCAGAGGAGATGCGTCCCGAAAACTAATAAGTTCGTCGTCGAATACGCTAGATAAGACTAAAATGACACTAAAGTAGGGACAATTTAAAAGATAACATTTGATATCTGTCATCAGACATTCACTACACATTTTATGGGCTTTGATACCACGATGACGATCGGGAGTTTTGTTAAACCCGATAACATATGTAGTGAATAACCACGAAAGTTTTAAAACCTATATCTGTCATCATTTCCTTATGGGGACGACGTAAAGCTATCAAATGTGATCTACTAAATTGGCTCTACGTTAGTATGGAAAAACAAGAACATCAACCTATTCACCACCAGTGCACAATGAGCTAGCATCACTATGGATGTGCGTACAAGCCAAGCCGGAGACAGTAAAGTCTAAACAGGGTAGGTTGAGGTACTGTCGTGTGTACAAAACATTTAACAGGGACATCAACGTATTTACGCAAAAGTTAGTTCACTTTTTTGCCACTGAGCTAATGTCATTTCAGGCTATCCCACTTACACTACGACAAAGTACGTACCCGCATACCTGATTCTCTCGCTTTTCGACATTAGAATTCGACATTTTCTCATTCGGAATGATGGACGTTACCTATTATCAATCCGTACGTAAAAATTAGAATTACGTTCAAAAGTACAAAGGCATAATAATTCTTAACCACTCGGTATACAATGAGGTTGTGTAGTTTAGTTGTTTCCACAACGAAAAATAAATGTTAACATGTGTACTTACCTGTACTGGCAATATGTATAGATTACCTTAAACCCGTATTTATAATCAAATAATTACTTGTTGGTAAGAAACTTGCAAAATACAAAATCGTGTTATACATGTACATGTGTATATTACTGGGCTATGTCTTTTTAAATTGTTTAGGGTGTTGAAGTCGATAAACCGCTGTGTTCCAGATGGTAAACCAGTTACCTTCGTGGAATACGATACGTTTAAAAAGAGATATTGAATTTTTTGTTTAGTAAAAAATATTATAACCGTTCGAACTCGAGGCGAGTGCAAAAGTTAAGAAATGCATATGAATAAATATTTTACTTACGTACATTTCCAGTTGAAAAATTGAATATACGGGAAACTTGACTTGCCATTCTGATGTTCACAAGTACTGTCAATGTCAACTGTCAATCGGTCAGCGTTGCCAGATCGTACCTTTTGGTACGTTTTACGTACTATTTGGCCGACTGTCGTACCTTTGGCGTTCTTTGCTCCACATCGTACTATTTAGTACGTTAATTTAGCTGAGGAGGGTGGTCACTTTGCCTTTCCTGTCCGCAAAATAATGGAAAGAAGGGTTGATTATGACGTTGGCACCACCGACGAGTAAATAAGATCTTGTCTAGAGAAGGTAAACTGTACCTTTTTAGCCATTTTCGTACTATTTTAGGAGCCCGGACGTACCTTTTTGGAAACTACTGCTGGTAACACTGATTACGGTTCCGAACTTTGATCTTGTTCAGTCATGTTCTATTGTTCTATATAACTTTTGGCGGTGAACACAAGGTGTGAATTTATAATAAGTATCCTAGAGCTATAATGTCGAACGAAGGACGTCTACTGAGTGAAATGCATGTTAAAAAGATGGTTGTAATTACATTAAACTTATGCTAAGGCTCTGTTCTCTCTGCTGCTAACTTTATGCAATTTATTTCTCTGCTATAGTATAAATGCTTATAGAAATATGCTTGATGTTTTAAATATAGAGCCTATTGTCTCATCCCGAATAACATTTTCTCTGGAGCATTTGAAGTATTCCTTGACTGGAATGTAATTAATGTTACACTAATTAACATAAGGCTATGAGCCTCTAGAATTAAGTGAGTGTGCCTATTCTATTTCAGAAAATAATTAAATCTATACGTGTGCATTTTTTATTTTAATGTTTGACTTACATAAATGTTTTCAATATATTTTGTCAGTTATAATATTGTACCATGACAACTTTATAAGAGTGGTATTAGAAGGCAAAGTTGAAGGAAAGAGAGGAAGAGGAAGGCCAAGATATGAATATTGGAAGGACGTGAAGGAAAAGTGAGCGCCAGTGATTATAAAGAGATGAAGAGGTTGGCAGACAGGAGAAGAGTGGCGATAGCTCCACCGACATACTCTTAAATGTATAATGATGAATATTGTACTTATTGTCATTATTATTGTAAAGCTCTTCTTGTCGAGCACCTACTTGTCTCGAGTGTAATTTGCAAACTTCGTAATTGCGATGTATGCCTTTCCGAGAGTACAGTTTCGATGTACGTTGGTGCGAAAGTACTTTCAATTTCTACATCGCAACAGTGTACTATCGGAAATGCATACATCACAGTTATGCATTTCGCAACAATGAATTACACTCACTTGTCTCATTCTACTTGTTTGCGTGCTTTCGCATTTAAAAAGGTTTTTGTCATTATTATTTTTAGTATATTACGGTAGTTTGTGTGTTACGTTTTTTTCATATTAAGGTTTTTAAAGCCATGTTATATAGCTTGTATTTCGTATTGTATATAAATGCATAATTCTAAAAACTTAGGATGTTATTACGACTTAGCTCTAATCGATCTCAGTTTAGTTGTAAATAAATTATTTTCTTTGAAATGAAAATGAAATAGTTTTATTCATTATACACATTTCCCAGCGGATTTCACTTGTGTGCAGATCGGATCTTTCTAAACATTCACTCAGGAATAATGTGTGAAAGAATGTTCAAAATCGGTTAAATAGTTTTTCAGTTTATTCATTACAAACAAACCGACAAACAATTTTTTTCTCTTTATAACATTAGTATAGATAGAGATAAAGCTACAAATGAAAAGCAGTAACATCTTTTCCAACATTTTATTAACGTAAATTCATCCGTTCAAAAGAAATGTAAAACAAAATTGTAAGCTTACGCAGAGTGAGGCACAAGTGGACACAAATCTTACAGGACTACGGAATGATTGTAAAAAAATATTTCTTGAACCCTACTTCAGACATTGACCTGCAATATTAAAAAAGACTAAAACACATTATACTAAATAATAGCAAAAAGAACAATATTATTACTACAGATTATTTCAATATTTGGTAAAGGACCCGGGACAGTAACACCGCAGCATGTTCCAATACACAATACATAAACTTTTATCCAGCTAGTACATTCCTTATAAATAGTGAGAAATTATTCCAAACTAGATAAACTACTGTGCAACCTAAATTCAATAGCTCCGCTGACTACAACGGCTTTGCCAAACCCAACTATAGTTGCTACATTACTTATGAAACAGTTCGAAGTTAAGCATTGAGACCTGGGGGTAAAAGGCTACATTAGTGATTCATAATTACGATTATTATTTGTCACAAACTCATCTGCAGCGTCGCTGTTGACCTTGACATGACAATTCAAAATGGCGTTACTCAGTTCCAGTACATGTATCATAATATCAAACACTAATGTGGCCTTTTAATACCCCCTGGAAAAGGATGAACACCTAACCTAACATCACTCGGACAAACCACACCAACACAGGAAACTTCACACCATTGACTGATACTGTCACACACAATTATCACTGTACAGGGAAATATTTGCGGTCAATTATTGCGGTATTCATAGAACGAATTTTAGCTTACTAGCGATAAAAATACATTTGATGTAAAAATTATTAAAGTACAATTCAGGCGTAGCTACTTTCGATTAATCATGTTGGCTTTGAATTGGCCCAAACAATTGTCTTCTTTAATGACGCGCTTTTGTGTGACTTGCAACCCATTTTAACATGCAATCACAGCTCACAAAAGCGTGGCTACGGCATTTGTACTCACACGCTTTATATTTCCTATTTGCTTACAAATAAGGGTATTACTCAAATTCATATTATTTTAAAGGAAAGAATAAGGGCCTGGGATGGTGGCGACGAAATTTAAAAATATATAATGACCGAAAAATAAACGTGTAGGTATTGCACTCTACTGCTCGACTATCCAGCAAGACCAAAGGTCCAGTTTTCTCGGCGTTCGTTGCGTCAACACAGTGTTGGATCCTATTTCATTAAGTCCGCACTCAAAATCCCCTTCCCCTCTCCTACAATGGAGACCAGTAATTAGAAGGAAACACGAGTTTCTAACCGCGAGCATCATCACAATATTGAAAATTAGAAAGCTTTTGACGAACGATCTTGTACGACAGACCCTCCCACACACGGCACCCCCTCAGATATTCTGGAGCTGTCCATTGTTGTCTAGCATGAGGGTGTTGGGGTTTGCCCCCTCACATGTTCTGGAACTGTCCATCCTTGTCCAGCAAAAGGATGTTGGGGTTCTCCTTCTCGAATTCTGTGGGTTTCCTGTCCCGCTGCTGGTCGGTCCACTCGCCCTCGCCGGCGCCGGCGCCCCACTCGCCCACCTTGTCTCCTATCACGTCCACTTCTTCCTTAGCTCGTTGCTTCTCCAGCTGGGGGGTATAAGGATGGTTAGAGGTTTGTTTCATACATACATAGATCCATAAAGCTCACGCCTGTGTCCTACAGGTGTGTTAGGAAGGGCAGGTAGATGGTTTTTTCGATTAATTATAATGTTCACGCCAGGTGGCAGGACTCTGTCAAGCCTGAGGGGTCCGCCTGGGTGAGTACCGCCGCCTTATCTATTTCTGCCGCCGAGGAACAATATTGGCATTGTTATGTTCCTGTTTGAAGTATAAGGTAGCCGGCATTTCATCTTAGCCTTTACAATGACAACCTACCTGCGGTTCTGCATATTTTTACATGAAACTTAAATGTTATGGACGACGGTTACCTCTTTACATCAGGTGGATTATCTGCTCATTTGTCACCACTCCAACGAAATGAAAACGTAACGATAACATCCGCGCCAGCCTTGGCGTAAGATTAAAAAGATTCGTCAGCGCTGAGTCTCGCGCTAGGCCCGGGTATACGTAAGAAATATGTGTCTAAATCTGCCAGTACCAGAAAAGAGGTTTAAGAAGCGATGGAATGACATCGCGGATGCGAGATACCAAAAATCCGGCAAAGTGGAGAGGAAAGAGTAGGAAAGCGAACCATGATGAATAAAAATGAATTATGATGTAGGTATGGATGTATGAATTGTAGATGTTATGGGCGTATGTTTGTCATTGAATTACAAGTCGTACATACTTCTTTTACTCGTTTTGTGGTAACGTTTTATTTTCTCGCAAATACGGATATGTATAGGAGGTCGACATCAAAAACATTTTATTGTATTGATATGCGTAAATCGGAAACTTGATCAACGACCGTCGAGTTGCTAACAATGCCCAATTTGAATTTAAAATTATGTACACATTTGACTCAATAATTCAGTTTCAAGGGCATTGTCAGTATTATCTTTAAATTGGTTTTATCGGCCGAGTAGTGTCCGGCAGAGTAGAATAGCACCAACCCCTTACACTCGTGGGAGTTGTACAACGCGACTCGAAGCAAACGTTCTAAGAGTCTCATAGGCTGGAAATTTGGCAACAACTTTTTCCATTCGATCTCCACCCCGCCTGCTAAGCATGGAGATTGTAGCAATAATCGCCCCTTTCGTGGGAGAGTCCTGCAGTGGACTGTAACGGGCTGTGATGATGAATGATGACTTATCGGTGATCACACATTTCATGATGGGAGTGAAACAGCTGATTTATTTCGCGATTTCCGAGTTGGTGCCATAGTAAAAGTTGTTCATTACCACAAGCACATGCATACTCCTCGGTATCAAGTATTAATTTAAAGTCCCTCTGTATTATGATATATGTATGTATGTATATTTATGGTATGGCAAGCGCGTGAAAGCAAGCCACGCTACCTTTTACCTCCGTGTCGTGGGTGGCGAACTTCTCGAACATGTTCGCGTAGAGCTGCTTCTCTTTCGACTTCTGCTTCTTGATGGTGGCGCGGCAGACCGCGATCTGGTTGGACGCCGCCTGAGGACAAGGATCGCTCATTTAGACTCTAACATTACTTAGATAACGTGTCTAGCGAGATCGTGAAACATACCTAAAAGTGCTTTCCTACTAGAGCCGACCCTGGTATAACTGCCTAGGATTAAACGCTCCAGATTGATGATAATCAAGAACGGCCCCAAATACCAAATAACCATCATCCAACCAGGTTACGCGTTATCTGTTTCTTCAGAATCATGGCTGCAGACATCCTGGATGGCTAGCATAAGTGTGCTCTCGCACGCGATAAGCGAGAACAGGCGCGACATAGATACTGCTATCTATTTCATCTTAGTATACAGAGAAGGAAACAAGCGCTCTCTCGCGGCGCGGGATATGTCGCGGACACACCTGTGCCAGCCGTGCTGGACGGCGGTGACCATAGAAATTAAAATAAGTCATTTTAAAACACTTTACCTTATTAGTCGGGTCTAACTGCAGTGTCTTCTCGAAGTCCTTGATCGCCGCGTCCGCATCGCCCAAGCCAAGTAATGCTTGCCCTCGTCGGAACAACCCTTTGATGTTGTCCTCATCAAGTTTGAGGGCCTTGTTCGCTTGATCCTTGGCCTCGAAGTGGTGGGGAGGCGTGACCTTCAGGTACACTAGTGACAGGTTGAGGTATGTTGACACCAGCAGCTCCTTCGCTTGCGCTTTGGTGTCGTCTGATTCGCCGAGGTCCTCCGGTAAGCCTGGAAGGATGGTTTCTATTTAGACTATATATACATAATGCAAGACTACATAAACTGACTGATTACAATAATCTTGCAGGCTGTACTGACTCTCACAAGTTTTTACCAAAAGTTGGAATTTATTTAGATTCTGTGTCCGTACAACGCCGGGCGGATCTTTACATCAATGCGAATGCAAATGCGAATAAACAAACCCTAGAAAAGTTTCCACCAACCTTCTGTCAAAGTGACGACCCGCTTATACATTTTGAGCGCTAGCTGGTACTTGCTCTGCTTGAAGTAGTTGGTGCCTTTCTCCTTCAGCATCTTTCCTTGCTGGAGCTTCTCCGAGCCGTCCATGGACCAGGCTTCCTTTGACTTCTCGAAGCTAGTTAGTTTGACGGTGTATTCGACGGTGGAGTTCGCTGGTACGCCGAGTTCGGTGTTCCCCTCGGCCTTGAAGGCGTACTTCGGTTGGATGGTGAGACGTGACTTCTCTCCGAGTTGGAACTTCTCCAGAGCTCTCTCGATGCCCTCGCAGACGTTCTCCTCGCTTCCCTCGCCGAGGTTGAAGGTCAAAGTACGAGTGTCGAACACTTTCCCGTCCAGAAGTTTGCCCTCGAGTTCCACTGCAAAGTTTCAGGCTCGTAATGTTAAACTGTAAATGCTCTGTTGCTGACTATCAGGCTGGATTCTGGACATACACTTGTGTCAGATTTAATTTTTATTATTTCTGATTCTCTCTCTATCAACGCGAGATAACCAAACTATCGGGCCCAGAAGGCTTATTCTAAAAATGCCACCAGTACCACAACGCCTAACGTCCTAAATGGCAAATTCTCGAATTATTCATTTCGATAATATCGAAAGCGAAACTCATTTGTATTTAATTAAACAGTTTCAATTGTAGAAGTAAAGGTAAGGTAGGTATGTATTATACGAAATAAGTACAAGACAATATAGAGTGGTACACCTAACAAAAGGGTAAGGTTTCCATTGTGAATTTGTGAGCAGGATGTGAAAGCAGCCTTTTGTGCAGCGGCTTATTATACACATACAACATACCTGTTACTAAAGCGCCATCATTGGGATTGTCGAAACCAGAGCCCTGCTCAATGATATACCGTAGGATGCCCTTATTCTTGCCAGGACTGAGGTCCTCCACTTTCCAGTCAATCATTTCGATCTGCAGCAAATTTATTTGATATAGAGATTATAGCAAAATACTCAACTAACGCGAAGGAGGCTCATGCCTAAAAATGTCACAAGTGGGCTGTGCCGACCACATATTTCGAAGCCTGTATATTTGTACAAATTATACAAAGCAGAATTCAAACTCGATCGAAAGTCTGCGCTAACCATTAGTCGAATTTAAGTATATTAAAAAAATGTTGTCGTACACGCGCGTATAGCATTCTCAGTGTCATTTTAATTTTACTTTATTCAGGTCAAAAAGCAATTGTACAAGTTTAGTCATTATAAACAATTGACAAGTTTAGTATCATAACATCAGTGAAGTCTATACAATCAACAACCTTGACCACATATTACAAAACAAGTAATAATCGCGTCGATAATATGAGTAATCTAGTTCTAAACATTCTCAAAAGCATCAGTGTTCGGTATGCTAACTTAATATAACATTTTAAATTATTGACACTGACAAACAATCGAACAAGCTTTCATTACCTAATTTACATAATTATCAGGTGAAATGGCGGTAAATTGCCTGTATAGTCTAACATAAAAAAACACCTAAGGCAAGCTTTTTACAAACATAAATTTTGTAACTATTTTGAGAATATCCAAATGTCTATTTCTGTAAAGTAAAAATTATAAGAAGCGTTGAATCTTAAAAATTCATAATATTGTCGGATTTACGACCTAATTAGTACTATCTGTTACCTTTGATAAAAATTAATTGCTATCTCTCTGGATCAAAAGATATGTTAAAAGAAAACTGTTCCCGCCATAATGACGTCATAATGGCGGAACCACACGAAACGGCAACTCATTCAAATCTATTTTGTAAAAATTTACTACCTAGTTACTACTACCTAAAATGTAAAGAAATTATTTCATGAGAAAGTCAACACATAGTAAAAAAAACAGTTTTTCAGAAAAAAGTCCTTTAATTTTGGGAAAAGCCTGTAATCAGTGGCTGCCTGGTGGGTCCTTTATTTCAAGCTGTACTCAAAATTTAAGGAACATTCATGTAAGAAGTTTTTTTCTGATAATCGAGAGGTGATATAGCATGTATGTCCTTTCAGAGGGTGTGGACCAAATGAATTCCAAAAGCTTCAATGAATTAAAGCTTCTGGATTTCATTATTAAAGTGTTACATGGGACTTGTTGAAACTTCATTGTGAGTCAGTGGTGGTAGTGGAGCATAGGGTATGAGCTTTCATAAGTATCCCTTTAGCAAGGTGACTTGGTATAACCTCTCAGACAGATATTATTTTAAAAAGTTGCCGGTGTTTGCTTCCCGAATTAATGTTATTGCTTCCCGTGGTTTTATATGAAGTTTGAAAATACTGATAAAGTGGGAACTACTTGACCACATCCTTTGTGTTTTAGCTGTGTGAAACTAAATAAACTACACATTATATGACATTACTTCTTACTAATGTTGCAACAACCCAAAATTGCCATAAGAATAGAATAAAATATGTTTATTCCATAAGAGCTACTTAAGCATTAGGCTTTGAAGATCTTGGGTAAACTACCTACAAATCATGTCCATTATATTTGGTATGACGTAATGACCTTGGTATGATAATATATAAACCTTGACTATAATTATTATTAATATTTACTAGTAGAAAAAATTAGAGCAATTTTATGCTCACATATAAATATTACTAGGACTACGACTACAACTATGACTCAGACTCTACCTGGAAGATATCTTCTTGTTTAGTCACCCAAATAAAATAGTAAAAAACATTTTTAATTTAAAGCTGTACTTACCTCAAACTGCAATGTGGAGTTAGGTGGAATCTTAGGTGGACTCCCAGCGGCACCATATGCATACTCCGGTGCACATGTAAGTATGCACACTTCACCACGCTTCATCGTTGCCACACCAATGTCCCATGCTTTTATCACGGAGTCTATGGTATAAATAAGTAAATGATTAAAATTAAAAAGGAAAATGTTAGTCTGCGGCTGTCTTTGTAGGGAGTTGATGGCAAAAACATTACATTTAAGAATCCCAAAATTTGGCCACACACACTGCATTTTTAGCGTATTCGGATTTTAGCCCCTTCATGAAATACAAAGTATATTCTAAATAGATTTATAAATTACAATACCTAGTTACTACATTCAGAGGCAGAAATGGAAAGAAACTATTTAGGATCGGCATGAGTGGCGTCATTTGGTGTCGGAGGTTAAGATCCTCTTTGGGTCATTGAGCCAGTGCAGTAAGTATATTTATATTACCTACATTTTACCCTGATTTCTTTATGGCTGACAAAAATTTTCACACTGAATGATTATCAAATACCTAGTATAAGTAACAATTAACCAATAATTTACTCCTTCAGTTACATTTTATTAGATTGCTACATTTAGATTACAATGATATACTTGGTACATTATAAAACAAGCCTGTTCAAACAGTCTGAATATGTGAAAAAGATAATGATACTAACCTTTGCCCAATTGGAATTCGAAAGGTTCATTTCTATCCTTGCTAGAATCGAATTTCGTCCCATCGAGTAATGTTCCCGTGTAATGCACCGTTACTTGGCATCCAGGACTAGGAGTATCAGTGCCTTCACCCTCCTTGATAATCCTTTTCAGGACACCACGGTCGCCGGCTTTCGAGATATCTATACCTTCGTCTACGGTCATTTTTCCACAAAATTCTGGGTTTAGTAGGTAAATAGGTGACTACTGACTGAACGCGAGCACTGTGTTTACGAAGCTACGCAAAATTAATAATATCTTCGTTGTACTAAAACACGCGTACAGGTTATATTATTCCTTTCCGTCTTTTTCTTCAATTCAATTCAACCAACACGGACGGCAGCAATGCACGCTCGAAAAGTCGAACTCGAACCTCGAACGCCAAAAACCTCGATGCCACCGAGTTCAAAGAGTTTTCTAGAAAAATGTCACTGTCAATGTCACCAACGACCACGAACGAAAGGCACAATCGTCGTGACAATCGTACAACTCGTGGTTAGTTCATAGTTTGTGGTGGTTACCGCCACGCCACGCATGTAAGAGGAGCGGCATCTTCCAAAAGCATGAAAATATATATCTTCCCACCGATAAAAAATTTAAAAAGTAGGTAGGTACAAAGATCAAAAATTTAAAAAGACAGCCTCTTTCAGGATAGGGCGTCATGTCACGAATTGCAGGTACACTTCGGCGCGATTTTACAAACGACAGTAAATCAGTAACTTTAAACAGTTGTACAGAAGTTAAATGTGAGGCATATGAGTATATACAGAAGACAGCATAACGACCTACCAGTATAAAATGAGCTAGCGTCTCTATAGACGCGCATAGCAATGTTAGCTCCTTTTAAATTGGATATCGTTTGTCGATTTGGTGTCTTTTATACCTATGTATATTAGATGACCCGTGAAGGACATGGGTGATCAATTCAATAATATGCTTGATGCTCACTTGCCTTCTCTAGTATAAAAAAAGGCTGTTTACAAGTCACGTGACAGAATTTAACAAGTGTTTAGTATAATATGGACTGTATACCTATATGGTGAACGAACAGAGAGTATATATAACTATGGATTTGGAGCTCAGTAGTCAGGAGACGGGGATGGATGCGGATTGTGCATGCGGGTGTGCGTGTTGGCAGGTGCATGCTGAGCTAAAGCGCTCTGTTACACCCAGCATGTACGTTTAATTTATGACGGGGGGTTCAATTTGCAGCTCACTGTCTATAGTGCATATTGGTGTCGGACACCTCGGCGCCGCGTGAGCATTCGTGCCTGCTGGCCGGCATACGTGTGTTACATCTACGGTAAAAAACTATATCCCTTTCATTCGTGGCTTTTTTATGTTTATGCAATCCTATTCCTCTTCTTAGCGTGTCAATAACAAACATGATATTGTTGTGGCCCGTAACATAGCCACATAAACAGCGCTATCACTAGTGCACTATAATCATCATCATCATCACAGCCCGTAACAGTCCACTGCAGGACTAAGGGCCTCTCCCATGAAAGGGGAGGTTATTGCCATAATCTCCACGCTTGGCAGGCGGGTTGGAGATCGCAGTGATAATCTATTAATTGACTAATAATCATATTGAAATAAAATTAGTCTTGCATTTGAGTTGGAATGTTCCGTCTGTTGCGCTGCTGGCGGCATGAAGTGAAACACCTAGCTGTCGTTCAGCTGTAGCTCGACATCACGGAGATCAAAAAGTTAACTACCTTATTCATTTATTTATTTATCTATTTATTGTACAGAAGAAGTAAATGAAAGATGTATAGAAGACACAACAGGCCTATAAAGAAATTTCTTCCAGTAAGCCTACAGTAGAGAGATGGTGATGGTTAGATGCAGTGACGTTCACAACTTAAAATAATAGCAACAATAACAATAAAATGAACCTCATTTACTACACCTATATGCCCATTCTATATTATACATATACAAACATCTTGGCAAGACGTGTGTTATTTCTTTTGCCGGTCTCTGTGCGGGACATGCGCATTCGTTTATGGCAGTTTACGCGCACGCCGTTTGTAGGGTGAACAGGTGCAGTTCGTGGATGAAGTGATTTGATCCGTTCCGGATCCACGACGAAGTCGCCGACTCGTATCATCACCCGACAGAATTCTAGAGAATAAACCCTCACTAAAATGAAGCACGTGATCCAGGTTCATTTTTTCCAATATAAGCTTTATGATTTATAGTAAAATTATAAAGAGTACCTAATCTCTTTTATAATCTTAATTATAAAGAGTATAATGGGATAATCTCAGAAACAACAAAACCGATTTAGAAAACTCTTGCACTAACAGGGAGCTACACTATTCCTATGGCGTCCCATGGCACAGTCGTATGTTTACTTTGTATTAAGTAAAAATTACAATTAATATTATTACTTTTGGAACACAAAATAAATTTAAATCTTAAAATTAAATTGAATTGGAATAATGGACAGGCTCATGTAACGTATTAGTGTTAAAAAACAATTGAAATGAATTGTTTAAAAACAATTTATTACCGATGATAAGATACACAAAACTTATTTCATTAAACTCAGTCTTTACATTATTTTTTAACGAATTACATCTTGATTTTTGGATAAATAACAAAATCTGCATGGGTATCTTATATGTACAATTTTTATCTATTAATTAAACTAATACATTTTGGTATGGTCCCTAAAACCCCAATCTAATTTTATAATACAACTCGAATATTATGCATTGTAACCAAGAAATCAATATCATACAAATCAGTAAAGAAATTATGCATATTTCAACTCTGGCAGGCACTAGCAGCAGTGAAGAGGTGTAAAATGAATTATAATTTAAAAGTACTTTCACAGTATTCAACAAAATTTGTGAGGATAAATTGATATTACCTCTTCCTATACAACTACCATATCAATAACAGATTAGAACCCATTGGTATAATTGCTTAAAGTTAGAGAACAAATACATTTCGTTTTATAAAATTATGTAAACCCACAGCCATCTTCCATATATTAGGTTTAGTGGCTTTAGTTTACCGTTTTGCCCAACACTATTATATTTGTGAAAATTAGCTAAAACAGTATGTCAAGCGGTAAAGGTAAATTACAAATAGGAAATTAAATTCCATATAGGAACGGAAGCACATCAACCTATCCACCACCACTATAAAAACAGCTAGCATCTCTATCACATACAAAATTGAGACAAAGTCTAAACAGGGTAGGTTGAGGAGTTCTGATGTGTATAGCTGGTAGCTATTAATGTTTTACAGTATTATTGTAATTGTGCTTTATACATTTCTTCAGCAAACATTAGGGCATGATATAGAAAAATGTCTATAAATTTTATCAGACATTTGAGTCAGAACTTTCTGGTCCGGTTTATGCAACCACTCATCGGAGCCATCACAACAATCACATATACCATCATTAATTCGACTTGATGGTACAGAATGTAACGTAATTGGTTTCTTTTGTTGTAAATCACAATTAAACACACCAGTCACACAAGCTGTGGTGCTAGGTTCGTCTGTCCCATCTTCACAATCACAATAGTCATCGTTAACTCTTTCGTATAGAATATACTGTTCGGAATTGAGGCACTTAAATTCATTATTACCATTCGGCCGGTATTTCAACATGTTATATTTTGCAACACCTCGGATTATTCCATTCTCATTTATGTATTTGTCGGCTTCTGAACGTATGTGTATAACTTCCATAACACTGTCGCCAACATGAACTGACACAACTCTGTTCAAATTTTCCGTTTCCGACGTTATTGTAAGAAATATATAAAGTTGGTACAAAATAAAAGTGGATACCATACACAAAGTGAGAAGAATTATGTTTTTCTTTTTTTTTAAACCCATTTTAACTCATTAAGAAACACTAGTCCATAAATACTGACGTACCATTTGTATTATCTTAGTAATAGATAGCGCTTTATTCAATTAATATGAGTTAAAATGAAATAAACTATAAATTCTTATCACGGGTTGGCTTTTGTTGATTTTCTTGATTTTATAGATATGAATCAAAGAGGATATAAACAGTTGTCACTTTGACGGCCGGGCCCAAAGAGGATATAAGTACTACAATTTACGGATCCCGACGGGGCGCGTCGTAACATCAAGATAGCGGGTAAAAACGCCAGATTTTGATGAAATATACAATAATTAGTATGGAAATAATAGTACCTAAAGCGTTTCAATGTTATAGCGAAAAAAAATTAATCATTAAGTAAAATGGCGGGTAAAGGGGTACCAAGGTTGGTATCGCCGATCTCTGATTTACTTTGTCAAATTTAGCATGATAATTTTGACAGTTCAAAGTAGGGATGGGGTAATATAAAATCGTTAATGAATTTATTCGATTATCGATTATCATTCTCATAGAACTTGGAATCGATAGTTGCATGATTATGCTGTGTGTATTTATACAAAACTGCGTTTTTTTTTATTTTGAATTAATACATCTTTAATACAATATTAAATCCCTTCCACAACGACGATTTCAACACGTGCATATTTTTATTCGGTCAGTCAGCCTATTCCGTAAAATATGCACGAGTCGAAATCGTTGTTGTGAAAGGTCTTTTAAGGTGAAATCAAAACAAGAAATAAGAATTTAGATACAAAAATAATATAATTTTTTTATATATCAAACAAGACAGACATTTGACCGCCATCTCACCATAATTACCTAAATGTTAATTTTAAATGTTCGATTATTTTATTTGAATACCTATTTTCGATTGTCTGTTGATATTCGTTATTCGTGGCACTGCACTAAAGTCCATGAAGTCCGACAATATAAAGCGCGCTCCACATGTGGACAGTTCCGCAGGAACACGAGAATGTGGAGGCAGTATTCGCCTACATTCGTGTAGTCCCGTGCATGTTTGGCATGTCTCGCCTATTTCATAGACTAAGTAGAGATAGTTCATTTTCGTCTCGATTCGATCGATTTTATATTTATATTCCCAGCGCTTTTTCGAGTAACAGGTTCGGGGTACCCTTGACCATGATCCAGGATATTAGTAGATCAAGTAATTACAGTATAGCAGCTGCCATCACCTCTGTGACCCTGTTTAAAGCGGATTAGCGATATTACACCAATGAATCGATATAATATCGACGCGTTTTGACACCCACCACATCCCTAATTGGCGAGAATGTAGAGGGTCGACCAAAGTCCCGGTCAAAGTTTCGCCGAAAGTTTCGGCGGACATGTGGAGTACGCTTAAGTTGTACATTTGACCGATAAAAAAACACAGCATTTAAGAGGGGGACACGTATTGTCGATACGGATCGTGGATTTCTGATTTTCTTGAAATCCTGTGATCCGTATCACGATCCGTGAGTCCTACACACTCGATAAATATCGTGGTCCAGGATCTTAATCCACGTATGAAATCTTGCCCTTCCTGCACCTTTGCTTTGTAAAATTATACTTTTGTCCTTCCTGTACCTATTTAATAAAAATAAAATAATCATCTTGGCGTTAATGTCCCGGTTGTGCTCTCGCGCACGAGGGCCCGGGGCCTTGACCATGATAAAGGATTTTGCAGATCAGGTAATTACAGTGGAGCGACTGCCATCTGACCTCCATGACCCTGCTACCAGGGGAACCTGACCAGATTGGATCATGGTTACCAATCCAGTCGCCTGAATGTGCAGGTTTCATTACGATGTTTTCCCTCACCTTAAGAGCATCGGTTAGTATTTAACTAATGTACATAATTCAGAAAAGAGTCATTAATACATGGCCTGAGCAGGATTCCTGTACCTATTTATCATGCAATAAAGAATTTAAAAACATTAATATATATTTATAAAACCATCAAACCATATTTTTTATTTCTACAGGTAACCCTTTGAAATTGTAATGAATGCGAGACAGCTTAATTCGAATTTATATTTTCGCAATCATTTAAAATGGTGAAAAAGTGTTGTGTGCGCTCTTGTCGAAGTGAATTACATGGTTGTTGCGGTATACAGATATTCTCATAGGTAAGGTAGAAATACCATTACTAATTAAAGTTATTATAATTGACGACTAGGTTTACCATGAATTCAAGATAGAATGAAATACGAGAAATTGTTTGGATTTCACCCGAGACCTTTCACAACAACGATTTCGACTTGCGCGTATTCTACGGAATAGGCCGACTGACCGAATTAAAATACTCACGTGTCGAAATCGTCGTTGTGGAAGGGGTTTAATGTAATATTAATAAATTATTAATTCAAAAGAATTTTTTTTTTTTTTTTTTAATTTTTTTTTTTCACAGTGTTTTGTATACTACATAAAGCATAACCATGCATTTATCGATTCCAACTTCTATGAGAATGATAATCGATAATCGAATAGATTCATTAACGACTTTACACCACCCTATCCCTACTGTAAACTGTCAAAATAATAATAATAATATTTTTATGATAAGGCAAACACTTCTACCGTACACAAAGCTATAGTTAAAAAAGACCGAAAACTCACACCCCTAAATCTATCAGATACTAGTACTCAGAAAAATGAACTCCAAATCAACGCACAAACCAAAATATCCGACTGGGCCCAAAAGTCTCTGCATGGAAGGCATCTTCACGAGCTGAACCAACCAAACGTCGACAAACTAGCGTTGAACGAGTGGCTCAGACGTGGGGAGCTCTTCCCTGAGACTGAGGGCTTCATGTTGGCTATCCCAGACCAAGTCATCGAGACACGCAACTACCAAAAACATATAATAAGAAGCATACCGACAGATACGTGCAGAAGATGTAATAGCTCTCCTGAAACAATACAGCATATAACCGGTGGCTGTAAAGCAATTGTTCAAACCGATTACAAACATAGACATGATCGGGTAGCTAAAATTATCCATCCGTACTGGAAAATTCAACTCACAAACTTTATTTTGACAGAGCCATCCTTACTGACAGAACTGTTCACTATAACAGACCGGATATCACACTTATTGATAAATTAAACAAAACAGCAAAACTGATAGATATAGCTATTCCGAATTCGCACAATCCCCAAAACACAATAACAGAAAATATGACTAAGTACATAGTCCTGAGAGATGAAATTGTCCGTCTCTGGAAACTCCAAAGGGCAACTATAGTACCTGTAGTAGTCTCTACCACCGGTGTAATTCCCAAGCAGCTGCATCAATCATTAGAGACTTTAGACTTACCCAATTTTACGTATTCCTTGCTCCAGAAAGCGGCTATATAAAAATCTAAGCGCAATGAATTACTATGCGTATCGTATGATGATTCGTACACATGAGCAGAATGTCATTCTGAAGTGCCGTCGGCTATTCCAGCAATTCGCTGTCGACATGTATGTCAAAGTCGAGACCGAACGTTTAGCGTTCATCCGATTCAATCAGGCAAAGCTACGATCTGAGGACTATATACACTTGCGTGATGCTATTCATTCAGATGGTGATGTTCAGAATATTGGACGTCTAACGATTCTCCCATCATCTTATATCGGAAGCCCACGCCACATGCACGAATACGCTCAAGACGCTATGACGTACGTGCGAAATTATGGAACTCCGGATTTATTTATTACGTTCACATGCAATCCGAAGTGGACGGAAATTGAACGTGAGTTGGAACCGGGCCAAAAACCGCAAGATCGCCATGACATAATCGCCAGAGTATTTCAGCAAAAACTCAAGGTTATGATGGATGTGCTTACTAAGTATCGAGTGTTTGGTGACACACGTTGTTATATGTACTCGGTGGAATGGCAGAAGCGTGGACTACCACATGCTCATATCCTAATTTGGTTGCTGAACAAATTACATTCAAATGAAGTGGATGACATCATATCAGCTGAAATTCCTGATCCAGTCACTGATCCCCATCTACACGACATTGTAACGACACAGATGGTGCATGGACCGTGCGGTGCATTAAATCCATTATCGCCTTGCATGGCTGATGGAAAGTGCACAAAACGATATCCGCGACCGTTATTTGCTGAAACAGTCACAGGGAACGATGGATATCCAGTTTATCGTCGGCGTTCAAAAGAAGATAATGGTCGAACTATCAAAGTTAAAGTTCAAAATCAAGAGATTGAGATCGGAAATGAATTCATTGTACCATATTGCCCGCTGCTATCACGAATTTTTGAAACACATGCAAACGTTGAGAGTTGTCATTCGGCCAAATCAATTAAATATTTGTGCAAGTACGTCACAAAAGGCAGCGACATGGCTGTGTTTGGTATTGCGTCGGAAAATGTGAATGACGAAATCAGCAACTTCCAAATGGGCAGATACGTCAGTACTAATGAAGCACTGTGGCGATTATTGTCATTTCAAATTCATGAAAGGTATCCCACAGTTGTACATTTAGCAGTGCATTTGGAAAATGGCCAAAGAGTTTACTTCACTGAGGCTAATGCGGCACAACGAGCTGAGAGACCACCATCGACAACATTGACTAGCTTCTTTGCAATGTGTGAAGCAGATCCATTCGCAGCGACGCTGATGTACGTTGAAATGCCCAAGTATTACACTTGGAATCAATCAACAAAGAAATTCCAACGTCGCAAACAAGGAACCCCAGTTCCAGATTGGCCACAGGTATTTTCCAATGATGCACTAGGTCGCATGTATACTGTTCATCCTAGAAATGATGAATGTTTTTATTTGCGACTGCTGTTGGTACATGTACGTGGACCAAAATCATTTGCGCATTTGAAAACTGTGAATGGCCACCAATGCCAAACATATCGAGAAGCATGTCAACTATTGGGTTTGCTGGAGAACGATTCTCATTGGGATTTAACACTTGCGGATTCAGTTGTTTCATCAAATGCGTACCAAATACGAACGCTGTTCGCAATTATCATCACCACATGTTTTCCTTCACAACCAATTCAGTTATGGAACAAATACAAAGACGAGATATGTGAAGATATCTTGCATCGCTTGCGCATTCAAACGAATAATCCTGACATCCAAATAACCGATGAAATCTACAATGAAGGATTGATTCTGATTGAGGATCAATGCTTGACTATTGCAAACAAGCTACTGATTGAAGTAGGAATGATTGCGCCAAATCGATCGATGCACGATGCATTCAACCAAGAATTAAATCGAGAGCTGCAATACAATGTTGATTCGTTCGAAATAATGTGCCGTTGCTAAATGAACAGCAAAAACAAATATACGAAACATTAATGCAAGCGGTGGACAATAATACTGGTGGTCTATTCTTCCTGGACGCACCTGGAGGAACAGGGAAAACATTTGTCATTTCATTGATTTTGGCCACTATTCGATCAAGATGTGACATAGCTTTGGCGTTAGCATCATCTGGAATTGCGGCGACTCTTCTAGATGGCGGTCGTACTGCACATTCTGCGCTTAAGTTGCCACTCAATTTAAACAGAATTGATACTCCAACATGCAATATTTCCCGATCCAGTGCAATGGGAAAATTGTTGATGCAATGCTAGCTCATTGTTTGGGATGAGTGCACAATGGCACATAAGAAATCCATTGAAGCACTTGACTTCACACTGAAGGATCTTCGGCGAAATAACAGCATCTTTGGCGGCTTGATGATATTTTTGGCAGGCGATTTCAGGCAGACGTTGCTAGTAAATCCCCGCGGAACGCCTGCAGATGAATTGAATGCTTGCCTGAAGGCATCACCTTTATGGAATAACTTAAAAACATTATCGCTAACCACTAATATGAGAGTTCAACTTCAAAATGATCAAAGTGCTGCACAATTTTCCAAACAATTGTTAGCTGTTGGAAATGGAAAAGTCCCAGTTGATGCGACATCTGGATTAATTACTCTTACCAACGACTTTTGCCGATTTGTAGACTCTCAATTAGCTCTTATTGAAAATGTTTTCCCAAACATTAGTGAGAATTATCAGAATTATGCTTGCTTAAGTCAACGAGCAATTCTTGCCGCAAAGAATAATGATGTACACGCACTGAATTTCACCATTCAATCAAAAATTGCTGGCGATTTGGTGACATACAAATCCGTTGATTCCATAACAAATCCCGATGATGTAGTAAATTATCCAACGGAGTTTTTGAACTCTCTGGAGTTACCAGGATTTCCACCACATAACTTGCAACTCAAAGTTGGTACAGTTATTATGATATTGCGTAATTTGAATCCACCGCGACTTTGCAACGGTACTCGACTTTCGGTAAAAAGACTTACGCCGAATTTGATTGAGGCAACCATTATTAACGGAAAGTACGCAGGTGAAAATGTATGTATTCCTCGAATACCAATGATTCCGACTGATCTTCCGTTTGACTTCAAACGATTACAATTTCCAGTTCGCCTTGCGTTCGCAATGACAATTAACAAGTCGCAAGGCCAATCGCTTAGTGTTTGCGGGATAAATTTAGAAAATCATTGTTTTTCACATGGGCAGTTATACGTTGCGTGTTCACGAGTTGGAAAACCATCCGCTTTGTTTGTGTTAACGTCAGACCAAAAAACAAAAAATGTGGTTTACCAAAGAGCACTTCAATGAAACGGATAATTTGCGGACACGTATAACGCTTCGATTCAGTATTTACTTTGGATTCACTTTCATTTACTTAGAGAAGTTCAACTAAATAACACTTCATTTTTGTAATCGAAATGAATTCATTACTGTTGTGAAATGAAATAAAAAAAAATATTTTCAAATAAAAACAAAAAAAAAAATTTTCTTCATCTTTTAATCACCAAACGAAATGTTACATAAAACGAAGCCATCTGGTGGCGAAACGGAGTTCGCCGGGTTTGCTAGTTAAAATATAAGGACAAGCCTAAAAAAATTGCGTAGTCACCTGGAGCGAACAACAAGTCAGATTTGTTTGTGTTCGTTACGAGTAGAAAGTCGTAAAAAAATATAACTCATGATGAGTTATATTTTGCTGCAGATGGGCTGCCTTGTTCCGTCCCTGCATTTGCATTAGTGCGTGTGTTATAGAGATGTGTGACATTTTGTCTCGTATTTAAACTCTAAATGTACTCTCTGCTTCTGTATATTAAATTTTTTTCTCTATGTATTTGACAAAGTATAAAGTAAGCGACACACGTACGAGCTTAAAGTATGCGGTTTTTAAGTTTGCAAGCTTACTTGGCTCGACGTTGGTGATAGACGTACGGGCTTAAAGTACGCTGTTTTTAAGTTCTCGAACTTACTCGGCAGGTTTTTTTATGAATTCAGTAAATAATTCGTGTCAATTGCTTTTAAAATCAGTCACTTTTGCAACAGAAAAGACAGAACTTACTCAAGGGTTTAAAAGTACGCGTACTTAGGCTGACACGAGCGAGCAAGGTCGTCGAGCCACAAGTACGCGTACTTACTCGCACGTCTGTCAGCCACTTTAGAATTAGTACGACAGGGCCGTGGATTTGTAATTTATTTCGATGTCCGTATTTGATGGTTGGTCCGTCCGACTGTCATGCATGTGTGTCATTAATTAGTGATTATGTCCTCGTAGGTCATATCTAGAATCGAATGTTTTGGTTTTCATCTTAATTTTACTACTATCTATTCATTACATTTTTTAATAGTGTGAAAAATTCACCAATAATTTGGGTGTTTTTTAAATTTAATATAATAATAATGGATTTCCTGACAGTGGACCGACCAAGCACGTCCACAAGCTCAGAGAAAAAGGGAGAAGGCAGCAATGAAGACCTTGAGGCAAGTTTACTGGTGTCCTTCTGCTCGTAATCTGTTATTTATTAATTGCTTCGGCATGAGAGATTTAGCACTAGACCCACCCATTAAGTTTGTTACCATACCATCCATAAATTCTCCTTCTCCCATATTCCATCATTCCTTCCAAAAAATTGTGATCCTTGTTGAGGACTGTGCTGAATTTGTTGTGATCTTGCAGGTGGACAATTCTAAGAGTGTACTACTTAAAATAGCAACCTTATACGCAGAGCAGCTAATGAGTGACTTGGTGCTTGAAGTGGGCAAAGTTGGATACCCAGCACATAGACTTATACTATGCGCTAGCAGTGAGGTATTTCAGGTAAGAATATTGTTTTTTTTTTGCCATTACCAAGGATTGTTTAGCTGATAGTTTTATTTAGACCTTGGTTATTTAAATCAATTCTACGTGTTAAGGTTATTAAATCAGTGTGATAGCAAAATAATAAACTATACTTAGATTTAATAAAAATACGATTTATTATGTAGTATGTATTACTAGTTTTTGCCTGAGACTTTGTCTACGTAAAATTTGGTTTTTATGTTCTGGATCCGTTCCCGCAGGAACCACATTGAATTTTGGGATGAATTAGAGCCTATGTGATATTGTGATCTAATTAAGTTAAATAATTAAAAAAATTTCATCAAAATTCGTAAAATTATTTTGTGAAGTATTAACACCGTACAAAAGATCGCATTTATGATAGTAGTAAAAACAAAGCAAACATTTTTGTAATGAGCGTCCACTGTTAATGTTTTTAATTAGATAAACTAATATTTCAGGTGATGTTGATGAACCGTGAGTGGAGTGAATGGAGCGAGAGCAAGATTGTGTTGCAGGAGACTCCCGCTGCCGTAGCAGTATTTTCACATTTCTTGAAGTAAGTTATCTACTACATTAATGTTTTCATCATCACCCTGAAAACTATGCTGAAATGCGGTGCCGAATACTGGGTGAATAAAGTGTAAGTTTAATCTATAGACTTGATAAGAAGAGAAGACCCTGAAAACTGACAAAAGTTGTAAATGTAATTGAAATCTGCTAAAAAACACAGGACAATAATGTGTTCTGTCACTTTCTTGCTTTATATACAGGGTTACAGGAAAAGTCGTGCTAGATCCGTTAAGGGCGTGGAGTACCCATCATTTCTGACGTTTCTGACTCAGAGTCCGGTTAACAAGCACAGTAGTCACAAATCAGAAGAAATAGTCCAGAATCACAGCCAAGTTGAGAAAAATAGCAAATCGATATCACATCTACTAAGCACAAAAGCAGACTGACAACCAAAACAATATTCCGTGTTGTATTCCCAGCCCTAACCGTTCTCTACACATTTTTTCTTTCATTCACACCTACATAAATCGTCACTTGTCTCGCTCGCACGGTGCGTCTTAACTTGAAGGACAATAGGCGCGGGACCGTTAGAACAGCTACCTGGAGCGTCCCAACTACTTTTTTTCCACGAAATGTAATACAAATCCTAGATTATTATACCTACCTCGCTGATGAAACGTAGATATTTTAAAACACATCTGCCGAACAACTGCCATAATATTTTTTTAGATATCCCTTAGAGAAAAATAAACTTTTAATATTTTTTTTATTTCTTAACTTTGACTTGTCCACTACGGCCTATTCAATTAATTTATGTACGATTTTAATGATTGACGCATCTTATTACACATATAAAAATGATAATAATAATAATAATAAGACACACAAAATAAACAAAATTAAATTTAGTAGCCTAAAAATCTGCGATTTTAATTAAAAAAATTAAAAGTCGAATATCTCGAAAAGGGTTACGTTTAGGGTAGGGTGTTTTATAGTGAAATAAGGCAGAAATTATAGGTATTCCACGCCCTTAACGGATCTAGCACGACTTTTCCTGTAACCCTGTATATTTTAAATGGCAATATAATACTGTCTAATTAGGAATTCCAATCGTTTACATCTTGCTAACTTAAAGTTTTTAAAAAAATTATGGACATGAAATATCAGTATGAAAAATCCTTTATTTGATTGAAGTGATAAAAAATGTTTAGTCAAGTAGCCCATTATGGTATTATGACACCCAACAACACTCATTACTTGATTGATTTTATTTATGTTAACTTATTATTCTCTTTTCAGGTATTTTTACACAGGCCAGATTAAAATTTCACATCAGACTGTGCTACCAGTTTTGTCTTTAGCAGACAAGTACAATGTCAAGGTATATTTTCACTGATTCCTTTTTGCAGCTTTAAATGATATTAATTAATAAAAATCATTTATTTCAGGCTTATGGTAGCCCATAAAATAGGTACACTAATACACTTGTTTACAAAGTTAGGTAAAATGTCAAATTCAACACAATACAATGTCAATATATCAACGCCAATTAAAATACTATTTACAATATTAAGATATCAATGTCAAATACAATACAAATTCCAATGGCAATATTAATGTCAATTACAATAGTAATTTTAATGTCACTGTTAATGTCAATCACAATGCAATTTCCAAGTTCAATATAATTATAAATATCAAGTGATCAAAGTAAATTTTAGTGCTAATAAAGAAACTTTAACATTATCACAGTAGTTATTGATAACTTTAAAAATAAATACATAATAATTTTGAAATTTTTTGCCATACCTTAACTTGTAACGTTTTCCTTTTGTATACCCGATTTTTTTTAATTTGTTGATATAATCATACACTCATATTCTTCATGTCTCAACAAAAATTTCGGTTGTAAAAAAAAGAGGTGTGTCACAAGTTTTGCAATTACCTAGATATTTGAGTGTTACGTAAACTTTTTCAGAGGCTTTTCGCCATCTGTCGGTTTTATTCAATACCACTAAGGTGGTAATCAAACGGCCCGCCTGATGGTAAGCTGTCACCGCAGCCAACGGACATTTGCTATACCAGGGGCATCACACCCACGCTCTGACGTCCCCTTAACCTTAAACCTTATCACACCTTGAACAAGTCCATGTTGTACTCTCCACTGCTGTTTTTTTGTCAACTGCCATCTGTCTTTTTTTCCTTTTCGACATTTTGTTCGATCCACTGTTGCTCATACATTGTATGGCCTGCCCAGGACCTGGTATCCCTGTGCCTGGGCTACATGTCGCGGAACGTGGCTCGCGCGGCGCAGCGCGGACAGCTCGTGGCCTGGATGCAGTACACCATCGCCTGCGGACACGACCTCGTCGCTAAGGTATGACGACGGAGATAGGTAAGAAGTTCGTAATAGGGTAGGCTCCTGCTATGGAGCAGTTTAACCAATGGAGGATTTTTTTGGTATATGCAGGGGAGGTGCACTCCCGTGTAGGCATTTAGATGATAACCTACATTTTGTGCCGCTCAGGTGGGTTCGATCACCAATTTCGGCGTGTCACTAGTAGACCCTACACGTGTTGCGTGTTGCTCGAAAGAAATACGGAATGGGAAGGGTATGCTTAGGTGCGTTAAGCGTAGGTACTAGGTGAATTGCACTGTGTTGCGTCGTCACAAGAGTCGCTATTTGCTTAATTGTAGTTTTGAAGTCCCCATTCCGTTACGGTTACGTTAGTATAGTTGGAGTCATCTTCCGCAGCTTAGATTTCTGCGTCGGCCGCGACGCGACATTTGGCGATGCCATACGCCACCGCAAATCAGTGCCAACTGTTTAGAACAAACACAAGCTGAATCACTCCATTGCTTTAACTGCTCCATCTTCCTTGCCATACGACCAACCAATAACCCACCAACTTCGTCTACCAGGAGTGCCAGAACTACCTGAAGTGGAACCTCGAAGCCGTGTGCGCGGCGGAGGGGGGAGGCGCCGCGGGGGGCGGCGGGGGGGCGCTGTGCGAATTGGAAGGCGACGCGCTGCTGGCGCTGCTGCAACAGACCGACCTCGTCGTCCATAACGAGATGACGTTGTACCAGTTAGTGGGATTTCTTCATACTTATGTAGATATAAAAATCGGGTCCATACGCTGCGGTACTGCGGGCCGTAAGCTTGTTTGCCACCTTAGTGGTATAAAATAAAGGTGAATAAAAACTTAATTCTGAGGAGTCCGCCTGGGTAACACTGCCTTTTCTATTTCTGCTGACAAGCACCAATGTTGGTATTGTGTTTCGGTTGAACGGTACGGTAGATATTTTATATTAGTCCTCACAGTGAGAATGCATCTGCAGCTTTGCAATTGTTGTTACCTGCATAGTCGTCTTGGCGTTAAAGGCCCGGTTGTGTTCTCGCGCACGAGGGCCTGGGGCCGCCATGACTGATCCAAGATAAGGTAACTACAGTGGAGCGAGGGGAACATGACTAGATTCTATCATGGTTATACATTCAGTCACCTAAATGTGTAGGTTCCATCACCATGTTTCCCCTCACCGTAAGGTCCGTAAGTTAGTATTCAACTAATGTATCATGGCGGCAGTGGGATTCGAACCTCTCGTTTGCGAATCGGATACCGTAACCTTTAGGCTACCGACGTACCAATCGATGCAATGCATTATGGGCTTTCGGACGTGAAGTGAACTGACAATTGCTGGGGTAAACGAGTTCTCGAGTGAAGGCCGCGACTCGGCAAGCGTAGTGTAGGACGCCCTTCGGCTGCGGTGGAGTGGCAATGATTTGCGTTTGCGGATGCTGGATGCGGCCGTGGACCGAGCAGAAATTGAAATGCTGATTTCGAATTTCTGTTACGATTCTGAGTGTTATATGTATAATAAGTATGTATTAAAAAAGTAATTTATAAGTTATCTAACACCCGTAACACAACATCGTTTACGAGTGGATATCTTAACCAGTCGCCCCGACGCTCTCATGTATGTACGTATCTGAGCTGACCTAATCTGTGTAGGCTGATGATGATGATGATGATGATGGTACCAGGCTGGCGGCGCGCTGGCTGGTGCACCAGCGCGGGCGGGCGTGCGCGGCGGGGCTGGCGGACGAGCAGCGCGCGCACGAGGGCTTGCTCGTCGCAACCGTCTTCGCACATGTACGGTACGTACGCATCTAGGGAGCAAAGCTTCATTAGTCATTTATACACATCATATTTTTATTTTTCATATAACTTTATTAGTATTGTTCATACTTGATCCCGTTGTAGGATAAGTTCGCCTTCGCTTTGTAAGTGTTTCCTTTTGAAATGTACTATGTTGTTGCAATAAAGAGTTTACATACATACATTGTCCAAAATTCAGTATACTAGGTATACATTATGTCCTAACTAATTTTCTAGATTTCAGTTGTCCCCATTGACTGTATCCTCAATGACGTAGAGAGCTATTGAAATTGTCTATGTATACGGCTGGCATAGGACCTGATGCATGTTTGCTCACCAGGTGGCGCCACTGGCGAGTAAGATCTTGTCTTTGTCACAAATTGTGACTTTTTATTGGCTATTATCTAACTGTAAACGAGTGTTTCGTTTTACATCCCAATAGTTTGTTTATGACCAATAACGACGTACTTTGATAACCAAACCTCACGTTCCACTAGCGCCACCTATAGGATTCACGTTATCCAAGTTAGTTTTGTAGAAAGTAAAAAATGAAGTTCGGCGAACCCCACTAGATGGCGTTGCTTAGATTATCAAGTATTGATTTCGATGTCCGAAGTTATTTGGAAAGGTATTTCGAAAAAATATATGTTAGTTAGCGTACCTTTTCTGACAAAAAGTGCAAAAGGTCAAGGTTCTTAGTGTACAGTTCAGAGTTTGATAACTCACACGATGAATGATCACACACTTCCCTCGCCTTCCCTCTTCGTAGGTCTCACAAGGCGGACCGACGACCTGGTAAAGATCGCAGCTGCCAGCTGAATGCGGAAGGCACAGGACCGGCTTTTGTTTAGATCTCTGGGGGAGGCCTATGCCCAGCAGTGGTCGTCTTTCGGCTGATATGATGATGATGACTTCCCACGCAGGTTCCCGATGATGTGTCCACAGCAGCTGGCGAGGCTGCTGCTGTGCCCGCTGACGGCGGAGCATAAAGAGTTCTTCCTGGAGCGGATGGCCGTCGCCATGGCCTACCAGTCCGGTGAGTGTTGGGGCTTTGGGTCGTCCTTCCTTTTTTATCCTTATTTTCCTTACATAGTATAAAATTAGGCCGCTTTCGCGTCTGTCTGTCTGTATTTTCGGCAATTCCTCCTAAACCTCCTAAACTAAAACATACATACAACGCACTCTCGCCCGTATCCCATAGTGGTAGGCAGAGACTATCGAGTGCCACCAGGTACGATCCTGACATTTCCACATTCACATATTTGCGATGTTTGAGGGTACTCCTGACCTGCCCTTTTTGGAGAGAGACATTTATTTGATCAGAATATGTCCTCGGGCGCCCTCTGTTGACCCTTCCATTCACAGATATCTTTCGTAAGCTAGCTGAAAATCAAAATATAATATTTTAATTTTACTATCGCGGTTATTGTTAGACACCTCGGCACGTGACATATGATTCTTAGAGTGTTACTGTACAGGATCAATTCATATAATGGACATATGATCTTGTATTGTATAATACATTACATACATTGAATAATCGAAGACTTGACGTGATCGACTAATGAGAACAAATCCCCAACAGGCCAATACGAGCGCGTAGCCAAAATCCAGCAAACCGAAGCGGGCCGCCTGCTGTTCACGCCCCGACTCTACACGGAAGACACTTGGGGTTCGGTTCTCTCCGTGGACAACTTCCACTCTCTCCCCTGCTACCATACAAGGACGTTCATATTCTCCACCAAATCCAGTATGGTGGACTTCGCGGCACTAGACAAGCTTACGGAGTGGACGGTGGATCTGTACCCGAAGGGCGTGTGGTTCAGGAAGAGTCTGCTCATCGTGTGGGCGAGGACTTATGATGTGAGTAGCTGGTTTAGTGGTTGAGAAGGCGTCGGCAATGTTAGAACACAGATTCTGAGCTAGCTATGTGATTAGGACACGTGATAAAATATGTTTCTTCGTACCCTTATCGTATATTTAGACCAAAACCTGATTGATTGACTTTTCTTTGATATATTTGATATGTTTGACCGACCTTAGTTCTTCTACGGATATCTTCATTTCTGATCCTCGATCTGATTTCGTACAGAAACCCCGAGCATAGTTTTCTCCATCGCTCGCTGAGTGATTCTAAACTTTCTTATGAGGCTCTTCAAAAGGCCGTATAGCAAAAAAAATAAAGGTGGACCAAATATCGACTCAAAGTTTGTTGCATGGCTTTCGAAAAAATATTTTTTTTTGGCATTTTTAAAACAATAATCATATACTGAAAGAAGGACACCTAGGCCTTTCAATACTCAAATGTTTATTGCTTCATAAAAGTAATTTTACAATTGTGAGCACTGCAATATTAAAAACTTAAAAAGACTAGTGTTATAATTATTTTCTTATATTGTGGCTATTATCAAGCCAATCATTTAATATTTCAAATATTATCAATAATTTTTATATACTTAATTAAAGCGTAAATGTGTTAATTTTCCAAAAACCCGGCAATCAATCCAGTAGCTTTTTTAGTCCACCTGTGCACAGTCATATTGTATTGACTTCAAAAGAAGAAAGAATCTAAAGTAATGTGAAGTTTAGATATTAAGTTTAAAGTTTTATTGTATGTATTAGTTTATAATTTATAATAATTTATATTTGTGTATTCATAAATGTGGGCCTCAATTGCCCGAAATAAATGAATAAATAAATAAAATAAATATTGTAATAGTGATGATAGTAAAAATGTGGTTGGCAGGTCCCCGAAGCAGTGCTGCGTACGGTGCGCATCTCCATCACGTGCCAGAGCGTGTCCGCGCCGGGCGCCGCGGATCGCGACACCTACCAGCCCGAGGAACCCGACATAAGGGTTAAGGTAACCGATGTTTACGAAATGTAGGTAGGAAGAAAATACAAAATAAAATGGGGGTAGATGCGATAAAGGTTTCCGGGTATTGGTAAATTCACTCAAACTCTAAATATCTTTATTGATTAGGACATTAAATGTCTAATTCAATCGTCAAACAGAAGGGGTAAAAAAGTAGGAAGCCATATGTATGTACAATGTAAAGATTAGTGCAGGACAACGAAACAAAGCTTTGTATTGAAGCTATTACCAAGGGAGTTACGAAAAAATTTAACCTGATGCTATAAACCTGACAAGAAAGAAAAAAGTATATAAGAATATAAGATCAGTCTGTTTTGTTTTATTATTGTGAAACCACAATAAATTGTCAAGATCAAGATCAAAATCGAGAGTGTGTCTAGGGTTGCGTACTTTATACTCAGAATTACCAAGCGGTATTCGTTGAAGGTCATACAGATCTACGCACCAACTTCGACTCACTCCGACGATGAAGTGGAGGCTATGTATGAGGACATAACTACAGCCATACATACCTCCAAGACACATTACACCGTTGTCATGGGGGATTTCAACGCGAAACTGAGCAAACGAAGCGGAGGCGAGTTGAGAGTAGGGCAATTTGGAGTTGGAAGTCGGAACGCCCGTGGCCAGATGCTGGCCGGCTTTCTGGAGAAAGAGGGACTCTTTATGATGAACTCATTTTTCGGGAAGTCGGATCATCGCAGATGGACGTGGGTTAGTCCCGATAGTGTCACAAAAAATGAGATTGACTTCATCCTATCTACGAAACGGCATATATTCAATGATGTCTCGGTGATCAATAGCGTAAAAATTGGCAGTGATCACCGATTGGTAAGAGGCACATTGAATATTAATCCACAGCTGGAAATATCGAGATTGATGAGGTCCACGCTCCGGCCTGTACCCATCCAAATCCAAAACCCCGAGAGCTTTCAACTCGAATTACAAAATCGCTTCGAGTGCCTAGGAGAGGAGAGTGCGTCGACGTGAATGACTACAATAACAGGTTCGTGGAAACTGTCTATACGGTTGGGTCAAAGTTTTACAAAGCCTGCCGTATAAAACGAACAAGCAAAATCTCTGACGATACCCTCAAACTCATGGAAGAAAGACGCGCAATGACTCTGCAATCCCCTGATGATGTCTCTCAATTTAGGCGACTTAATCGACAGATCTCCAAGTCTCTGACGCGCGATATACGCCGCTTCAATACTATCAACATTGAGGCGGCGATCGAGCGGAATAAAGGCTCTAAAGTCTTTGCGAGAGATCTGTCGATTGGACAGAGCCAGTTGACGAGACTGAAAACGGATGACGGCAGAGTTGTTTCGACCAAGTCCGAGGTTTTGAGGGAAGTCGAGAGGTTCTATGGACAGTTATACGCGACAACACGGGGACCTGTTACCAGTATGGCAAAAGACCCCGGAGCCAAGTTGACCCGACACTACACCGAAGATATCCCGGACATCAGCCTGTACGAGATTAGTATGGCTCTCAAACAGCTCAAGTACAACAAGGCTCCGGGTGATGATGAAATTACGGCTGAGCTTCTGAAAGCTGGTGGCAAACCTGTGCTTAAGACTCTTCAGAAGCTTTTCAATTCCGTCATCCTCGAGGGAAAAACGCCGGAAACATGGCACAGAAGTATAGTGATATTGTTCTTCAAGAAAGGTGATAAGGCTCTTTTGAAGAACTTCAGACCAATATCGCTGCTGACCCATGTGTATAAGCTGTTTTCGAGAGTCATTACGAATCGTCTCGCACGCAGGTTTGATTACTTCCAGCCTCCCGAACAAGCCGGATTCCGAAAAGGTTTTAGTACCATAGACCACATACATACGCTGCGGCAGGTTATACAGAAGACCGAAGAGTATAACCGGCCATTATGCTTGGCGTTTGTGGACTATGAGAAAGCCTTCGATTCGATCGAAACTTGGGCGGTGCTCCAGTCTCCACAGCGGTGCCAAATTGACTATCAATATATCGCAGCACTGAAGGGTTTCTACGAAAACGCCACTATGTTAGTGCGTCTCCAGGATAAGACCACAGAACCTATTCAGCTGCAGCGGGGTGTTAGACAAGGTGATGTCATATCACCGAAGTTGTTCACCGCTGCACTGGAGGATATCTTTAGGCTTCTGGACTGGGACGGACTTGGCATCAATATTAACGACGAATACGTAACTCACCTCAGATTTGCTGACGATATCGTAGTCATGGCTGAAACCCTGGAAGACTTGGGCAAAATGCTCGATGACCTCTGTAGTGCCTCTCAACAAGTAGGTCTTAAAATGAACATGGACAAGACGAAAATTATGTCGAATGTCCATGTTGTGCCTACTCCAGTGACAGTTGGAGGCATTCCACTTGAAGTTGTTGACGACTATTCATACCTACGACAAATAGTTAAGTTAGGTAGGTCCAACTTCGAGAAAGAGTTCAATCGACGAATCCAACTCGGTTGGGCAGCATTCGGGAAACTACGTTAAATATTTTCGTCCCAATTACCGCAGTGTCTCAAAACGAAAGTCTTTGACCAATGTGTGTTGCCAGTGATGACTTACGGAACTGAAACGTGGCCGCTCACTGTGGGCCTTATAAGAAAGCTTACTGTTACCCAAAGGGCAATGGAAAGAGCTATGCTCGGAGTTTCTTTGCGCGATCGAATCAGAAATGAGGAGATCCGCAAGCGAACCAAGGTCACCGACATAGCTCTAAAGATTGCCAGACTGAAGTGGCAGTGGGCAGGGCACATAGCTCGAAGAACAGATGGCCGATGGGGCAGTAAAGTTCTCGAGTGGCGACCACGTGCCGGAAGACGCAGCGTGGGTAGGCCTTCCACAAGGTGGACTGACGACCTGGTAAGGATCGCAGGTACCAGCTGGATGCGAAAAGCACAGGACCGGCCTTTGTGGAGATCTCTGGGGTAGGCCTATGCCCAGCAGTGGGCGTCTTCTGGCTGATATGATGATGATGATGATGATGACAATAAATTAAATCCGAAATTCCGGACACAAAAACCAGCAATGGCCACACCACTCACTTTGCACATGCGAGCCGCGTCGAACGCTCTTGCGGACTGATCAACAACTATGGCTGTGTCGAGTAAAAGTCGAATCCATTGGTCGGTTTGTTAGCTAGCCGTCCGGATTAGTTACAGACAATATACATCTCTATTTCTCCCAATAAAACGGTTTAAAGTCCCCTACGTCGCCCCGGCACCACATTGGAGCCAGCAATGTGCAGCAGACAAGAGGAGTGGTGCATAGTGTAGTGACGTGCATCCGTGTGTATTGCAGGTGGGCGTGCTGGTGTGGGGCCGCGCGGGGGACGTGGAGCACGTGGCGCGCGTGCAGGAGCGCGTGCATCGCTTCAACGCGCACTCACGGTGCGGACTCCCACCACCCGCCACCCGCCACCACTCACTCTCACATACACCCCGCACTCACCACCCACACTTATATACACCATCCGTCCTCCACATACCACTCCAATCCGCGAGTTGACTAACTGCCTAATCAGCAATTCTTTATGGTCTATCAAAACGGATCACTTCTATGAAATTTGTATGAGACTGAACTGTGACGTCATTGTACAAATGCGTCAAATGTACGCCTTTTTTGTCATTGAACTTGATTAAAAAATTATAAGTATAACGATTTCATGTACTTTCTTGTACTGAATGCTGGTTATACTTGACATCATACGATAAACAAATGAATCAACTTCATATTTTATATTGCTATTTAAAAGTAAACTATTATTGCTACAGTTACGCCGTTTATTTCAGGCTTAAAGTATTACAAACTTTAAAACAATCTTACCAAGCCCATATTTTGTTACCAATATTTTAAAAACGTAACTGTTAGTACTTATAAAAGCGATCTCCATGCAGGGTACTAAACATAGACGGTGCGTTGGATTTCGACGAGCTGAACACGCCGCTGTACTCGCCCACGGCCGGCGCGGCCGCCTACAACTCCACCGCTGTGCCCGTCGCCGATAAGACATACAGGTAACTTTTTGTTTTATTTAGCGACCGGGTCTAACCTTTTTTTTAACGGTCTAGGACCTTACATTCCTTCCTAAAGCTGCAACTACTGTTTAGCCAGGATCTACGGGAGACACGGCATGGACGAGGAAAAAGTATTACTGTTTTGGAACTCGCAATTTTAATTAAGAAGTGCGAAATGTGCTCCCTCGCTCCCAGCTCGCAGAATCAGGTGTGGAATGAGCTCCCAGCTACGATGTTCCCTTTGGACTGTGACATGGGATCGTTCAAAAGGTATATTAGAGGTCTTTTCAGAGGCGAGAAACGCATTGGTAACTCCCCAGGTGTTGCTGATGTCTATAGGCGGCGGTGAACACTTTCCATCAGGTGGCCCGCTTGACTGTTTGCCTGCCGTATGACATAAAAAAAAGAAAAGGTAGGAAAGAACAACAACTTCATACTTGTCGTCATCGGTCAATCTCAGTCCACTGGACAGAGGCGTCCCAGAAGGCAAACAACTGAGACCGGCCAGCCGTTGTGCGCACCCAGTCACTGCCAGCCGTTTTGCGTACATCATCGCTTCATATAGTCACAGGAAGTTCTACACCACGTTCTACAACAGCCATCTCTTCTGTAGCAAATGTGACCAGCTTACTGTTATTTTTTATTTTATTTCTCTGTCGTCGATTGGCTTCCTTCCTTCCGTTAGCTTTACTTTACCTGTATCATAGCCTCCTTCATATTACAAGCCATGCGCAGAAGTTTGACAACGTCGCATTTTTTAATTTTAGTGAATATGATAATGACTGTAAAACTATCATCGCGGTCGTCATCGTTTAATGTTATTAGTTATTTATGATAAAGTGATAAGTGATAAAGTATATTAATAAGTATAAACATTAGTTAAATAATATGAAATTGGATAGATTCCTGTACTATTTACCTATCTACCTACTTGCAAAATTATTATCCTAATATTATAAATGCGAAATATAAAGTGCGTTTGGTTTTGTACGTAATGGATGTTTGTTACTCTTTCACGCAAAAACTACTGAACGGATTTTAATGAAATTTGGCAGTTATATAGCATATAGCCCAGAATAACACATATGCTATATTTATTCTGATATTTAATGTGATTCCCGCGGGAACGGGTCCGGAACGTTATGGCCGAATTTTCTGCGGACGCAGTCGCGGCTAAAAGCTATTATGAAATAAAATAATCTATGCCAGTCAAAATAGTGCCCAATTTATTAAATGTTAGGTATAATACATTTTAAACAGTTTTATTTAAGTCCCTAAGTATATACAAACTAACTACTTACTTACCTATTGTACCTATCTACTTTTTCAACGTTTCCATAATCGTGGATAATCAAAGACCGTGGTTTAAAGTAGTTGTGATAACTTTAACAATGCGAAAATGTTTGCTGCACAGTAAAGATCCTTCGGTGGGACTCCAGCATGCTTGGGGAATAGCAGAAGTCTGTCTGTTTAATATTTTACTTGCATTTTTCATATGCAACAACGCCTTGGCATCTGTTAGGGGTAAGATAACGATTATCAAATAGAATTTGATTTATGAAATAAGTAAAAAACAACAACAAAAATGGTCAAGGGTTGTTTTTAAAAAATCGTATTTATCCAATTTTAGCGCAATTATTATATATTTACTTTTATTTACCTTCGTAGATGGTCCATATAAACGTGTTAATTTACAGTTTTATCAATACATTTTTAATTTATCATCATAAAATTCATAATTTTCCCGCACATTGACATGTAAACATTGAGTAAATCGATTCACAGCGACGTTGCCGTTCCGTGCTACAGCATGGCTTGTAAGATGAAGGAGGCTATGCCTGTATACATTTTAATCTTGCTCCCCCATGGTAAATACCGAATGCTATGACAGCGAAGAGAACGCCCATTTTTACGTCGTCGTTGGCAGGTGGACAAATAGACGGAGGAATGGGATATAGTAGCCGCCAATGTTGGCAAGCTAAGATATATAGGTAGAAAACCACTGGGTTAGACAGGGTGCTCATAGGTAGATAGACGATTGTCGGAAGTAGTTTATCTCGCGAAAGTTGGAACATTTCGATAGCGTGATGTAGGGTAGGATGGAAATTTGAATTTGTATGGAAGGCCTTGGCCAGCACCAACTATGAGGGCTGTGGTACCAATTGTGTGCTCGTGTAATGATGAATATTTAAAAAATTACCTTTCGGTCGAGTCTAAGGGGCAGCTAATGCCCCTTCGTCTGGAAAACAAATTTTGGGTAAAGATGAACCAAATATCCTGTATCTATTTTTTATTCTATTCAGTGACAAACGAGCAGACAGCCCACCTGATGGTGAGTGGTAACTATTGCCTATAACGTCTACAATTCATACATTTAGGTTTCAGGTAACAAAAATGCAGAACCGCAAGTGTGTTGTCACTGCTAGGAGGACTAAGATGAAATGCCTCGTGCCTGTAATTTCGCTGTATGTTGTGGTGTCCACAAATTACTTTTTCTTGAAGTTTTGATGTACTTATGCTCTTGTACTGTACCTTTACGAGAACTTACGTACCCGTAGCGCCATCTGGTGGGTCTTGAAATTATGAAAACAACCTGTACCAATATATTGACAAATCAACCATCCATTCCAGCAGGCGGTGTTCAAAGTGCACGGACACGTACGAAGTGCCGGAGCCGCGGCATCTCCTCGGACCCGACCACGACCAGCTGAGGGTGAGATTCATTGTTTCTTAAGTATATTTTATAAATTGTGACAAACAAACGCAGCAGCTTATCTAGTAGTGCTATCGACGATTGCAAATTTGCAATACCAAAGGTATGACGCAATCCACAAGCGTGGACGCACCGTTGGGCCGTGACAGTATATTATTTTTATTATTTTACAAGCAAGGAGCTGTGTACATCTTAATACGTGTTCAAAGTTTTCATGACTTACATGTTTCCTGTAGATTGCTTTTTTTGTAATGTAGTTAAAACACTATCAATTATGTTAATGACATTTTAAAAGCCGGACAACGTTAATTCTGAATGTGGCGTAAACAGGAACTAACTCGCCACTAAAAGACAACTGACGCCCCCATCACAGTCATTACTATCGTTGTCCTGCTCAATTGCTTTGTTTTTGCTATTGAAACACTTTAATCGTAAATGACTCAGGCTCTCCTATCGACATAGTTCACATCAACCTATCAAAAACCAGTATAAAAGCAGCTAACATTGCTCTGCGCGTCTGACATTGCCGCGTCGGACGCGAAAGCCAACGGCGCACGACGTGAGGATGCCGAAGATCGGGCAAAGTGGAGAAGACAACGTACGAAAGCAGATTGACCGCTTGGATGATGATGATGATAACTAAATAAATAATAAATAAATAATCGTGGACAAATTCACACAGCGTCATCTAGCCCCAAACTAAGCAAAGCTTGTACTATGGGTGCTAGGTAACTGATGTACTACTTAAATACTTTTAAATACATACTTATTATACATAGAACACCCAGACCCGTAACAGAAATTAAAATTCATCATTTCAATTTCTGCCAGGCCGGGAATCGAACCCGGGACCGTATGCGTGGCAGACCGGCATGATGTTGACCACTGAACCACTCAGGTCGTGATGATTGCTCTGCGCGTCTATAGATGTTAGCTCCTTTTTTATGCTACTCTGTGACAAACGAGCAGATAGCCCACCTGATGGTAAGTGCTACTGTCGCCCATAACATATACAATTCATACATTTAGGTTGCGGGTAACAAAAATGCAGTACTGTGTGGACTAAGATGAAATGCGTCATGCGTGTAATTTCGCTGGCTACCTTATACTTCAAGCCGGAACACAACAATGCAAGCATTGTTGCTTGGCGGCAGAAATAGATAAGGCGGTGGTACTCACCCAGGCGGACTCCTCAGGCTTGACAGAGTCCTACCACCTGATCTTATATTCCTTCTGTGCCTACCCATCCTCACCGTGCTAAACTGGAAACCAACATTTCTCTTCACAGATACAAGTGGTGATCTTGCCACTCACGGACTACAGTCACGTGGGCCCGCAAGACGGCTCGCAGGGATGACCCAGCCGGCCGGCATCGGTTATGTGTTGCCAGTGGAGTGTAATCGAACTCCCAGACTCCCAGATTCCAGAGTGAACTAGAATGAACAAATTATTTAGAACTGCCCTGCTTAATACGAGACAGCACTATACGTGTCACATAAGCTTGCTTCAGTGTCACATAAGCTGTAAGAGCTCATGGTGAGCCCCCTGATTCGATAAAACTAGGAAATAATTTCCTAATTCATGTTTAACTTGACATACTTCGTTTGCTAAGACAAATAATTGTTAACTGTAATGCACACACAAATGTTTTTGCTTTAGTGACGTCAGAAAATCTCCTTACGTTTTTCCTGAATTATTTGTTATGTCGATAAACTGGCAACTCGACAGTGACGTAAGCTTGTGTCACATCCGGGAGTAGTAACCTTGCTTTTTTTGATAATGTGTTCGTCTAGCCAAGTTCGTGTTTGGCCGACCTTTGGTCGAATCGACGTGTATTCCGAGAGGATGGATGCTTTGCAACGAATGTGAGGGCATGATGCTTTTTTTCGGTTAGTTTAATGGTATTTATAGTCCATTCGCGATAAGAAAATAGTGACTCATAGACCAATCGGGTCGCAGCAAATTAGAAAGCTAAATTCACAGTGACCAGTTAATATACTAAATATTTAGTAGATGAAACTGCGAAAAGTAATGGTATTGAAATTCACCGACTACCATTTTGCCATTGCAAACTCAATCCTATTGAGTTGATGTGGGCCCAAATAAGAAATTATGTTGGTGTCAATAACTCAACTTTCAAAAAGAGTGATCTAAAAATATTTTAAGGCGCAATAACTCTAATGGATGCTAATCGAACGAAGAAACGCTATGACCACGTGATCCAAGAATAAAATGATAAGTGGAATTTGAATGACAGCATGGAGCACGTAGAACAAAATTCTCTCATAATAAATATAAATATAGATTCTAGCGACACTGATTAAAAATATTACTAATGATATAATTTATTTGAGACAATTAATTGATTTTAACCACTTAACTTAATCTTTCAGGAAATATAAATTGCTAGAAATTTCACTCCACTGTGAAAACACCTTTGCAACACCCTGCAGTCTTTACTATTTTCTTACGGCGAATGAACTATGGTGTGACAAGAGAGAATTATTCTATATCAGTCATTAATATTAATTCACGCGTTTTCATACATTAGATAATTAGGTTATTTATTTTCATTAAGTTTTTGTAATATTTGGTAATGATCATCCTAGTGGTCAGTCCTAGCTTCAGCCAGGGCCCACTTTCCTGTTGGGCATAACGATGCTGAAGACCGGGCGGAATGAAGGGGTAAAGTAGGAAAGAGGATTCTGGCAGAAACTATCCTGGTATTGCGAACATCCAAAGGCTGCGGTGACTGCTTACCATCAGGCAGGTTTGCCACTTTAGTGGTATAAAAAAAAGCTGGGATTTACCACTAGGATGATATTGACGGTGATATGATTCCTTTGAATTGTTTTTATAATGTGATTCATTATATTTTTTTTAATTTTCGCCATACTTTTGGGTGATTGTATACAAATATGTATCAACTTAGGAAGTTATGTGGCGCAAATATTTCTTCACTCGCCACTATATAATGAAGCTTTACTTTGTGATGGAGCGACGGGGATTCAATACTTTTATTTACGAAAGTATTATTTGTGAATTATTAACCCCTATTTTCTTCCTTTTCGTAGCTCTTAGAAAAGAGAGTGGTAATAATGAAATTAAAAAGATCAAGAATGCCGTTCAAGGGCAGTATTTTTGAAACCGCTCGCACTCTCTAACTCTACCTATCTTTTTCACACTTGTGGTAAGTAGCTAGTCCAATGGTTTTATTGTTTCCATATAATCTTATGGATGCGTTTTCTCTGTAAACATATTAAATATAACAGTGTTGCCAGCCCGCCGCTCCAAGAAAGTGGTTTGTATTGTCTCCAACCCCAATGCAATGTATTCTTCCCTAGTTATAATGATAACATCGCATTTGCTATGAGCGTGCAATAATTCTAAATATAATATTACTCTTGTGCTTAGGTTGTGTCAATGAAGTTTGAAGTGATGGTCAAGGCGGACCCCGGGTCCTCGTGCGCGAGAGCATGACCAGGATACAACGCCAATATGTTACTACCGAGGACCAGTAATTGGCGTGTTGGTTCTAAGATAATATTTACTATGTTTTATATAGCTGTTGGTCCTCCAATAAAGAAATCAATAAATGACTAACGGCCAGTTTCTCGTACGTTAATCTATTGTTAATCATAAATTAAAATTCGCCATCCTTGTATATGAGCTGTAGACAGAGACAAAAAGAGTTTTAATAGATTATTAACATTGACAAGCGTTTCAGAAACTGGGCGTATCTAAGTGATGGTTATGTTTGTAGCAAGTAGTATAAACAGCTTCTGAATCTTTCTTTCCACCATTAATATTAGTATCATTAACAGTGACGCTGTTTTAATAATTTATAATAGATGTCTAAAGCCAATGATTGATTGATTGTGGATAATACTTTCTAACGAACTGGACTCGCCTGCAGAAAAATTGGACTCGCATTCATCAGTGAGGATCTGTTTTACATGTGTCTGATATACATGTGTCGTCAGTTAAATCTTCTTTTCTTCACTTTCATAGCCATGAATCTTTTAAAACCTTCTTCTCTTTACGTATTTTTATGTCTAAGCAAAGTCTATGCACACAGTCGTCTCTCTGCTCTCTATGGGGCTTTAGCACAGACATTCCACTCCCGAAGGCCTGCTGGAAGAGATTTCTTTAGAAATAAGTAGCGCCTGTTGTGCTATTAATTACTTTGCCTGTTATTTCTTGTGTACAATAAACTGTTAAATAAATAAAATTCCTATTAAACGCCAGGTCATCATCATCATCTTGGCGTTAATGTCCCGGTTGTGCTCTCGAGAACGAGGGCCCGGGGTTGCCTTGACCATGATGCAGGATTTGGCGATCAGGTAATTACAGCGGAGTGACTACCATCTGACCTCCGTGACCCTACTACTCGTCAGGTTAATTAATGTCGGTAATCGGTAATCTTTATGTGGCATAGGTGATGTTGCTTTTTTAAAAACCATCTTAGATCAAATATCATTGGCGCAAACTATGTTATTATAAGTATTGTAAAATTGTATCTTAATGCAGCTAATAAAATTTATCGATCGGAGCGGTAAATGGCGTACGCAACGAGTACAAAGGATCATTATGTGCACGCAGTTTATTGTTCCGATCTATGTTGAGAGAACTTCTCGTTTCAATATTTTTTCCTCCTACCTTGCGCAAATAATTTTTTTTTCATGCTGTTGACATTCGGTATTTGCAGGTGGAAGGAACTTGGCAAATAAACCCGTGGAAATTCCGTGGGTTTATTCGCCAAGATTCCAAGATAAATCTTCACATCTTCACGGGCAGGAGAGGCCGGCCCAAGAAGCGATGACTTGACGTAGTCAGGAATGATATTCATGCCAATAAGCTCACCGCTAAGGATGCAGAAGACCGAGCTAGGTAGGCCAGGAGTAGCAAGAAGGTGGACCCTGGGCCCTCGCGTGCCACGCGGGGGCGCAACCGGGACATAACGCCAAGATGATGATGATGATTCCAAGATGAATCTCTTGACTAAACTTGGAAAATATCGGGATTCTATAATCTTGTAACAATGTTTTAAACTATCGCGGTTATTATCACACATTTTAAGTGAATGTTCCGGGTTTCCTACCGTAACCATGATGCATGAAACCAAGGTAGTAGCCTTAAAATGTGTCTACAATATTGCATCCAAAAGAGGATCTCTAAAGTTAATTCTTACATCGTATCTCACATATAAAGTATACAAATCAGTATATCAGTTAGAAGAAGACAGAATATAGTCTTTTGTACTTCGCCGCAACGGGATAAAACACCAAACGAAAAATTATTTTAAATAAACATTTATTCATTAAACTGAAAAGCATTATAAGACATCGCGACTATGTGACAGGTTGTGTCCTATTATTTTTGTAGTAACTGATAACAACTTACAGGTTGGTCTTAGGACTAATGTGATCATCTAAGTACTTTACCATTTACATTTTACATAATCTACAGGACCATTGTTGGCTATCATGGGAAACAGGCTTAGGAGGCCTGTCGGTTTGTCATGTTGAACACGATAATTTCAAAATTTTAAAGCTAAAAGTGAACTAAGTATATTAATTGTTCTTTTTATTTTATTTCCACATGATTATGTATAATTAAAAATGTGTCTGCTTCCAAATGTTAGATTTTATCTAAAATTAAGAAAAGTTTGATATAAGAATATAAAATTAAGTACATTTCACAGCAATAAAAGAATAATTGATTGCAGGGAATAACGTTAGTGCTAGCCAGAAGAGCAGATAGAGAAATATGGCGACATTATCGGCCAATTAGAATTGGCCACATAAATCTATTCTAAAGCAGACGTAAATGCGTTCTCGCCTAAGGAAGATCTTGAAAATTAGATTTAATTAAAAAGCAAACCTTTCAAATTGCTTTTTGGTATTTACAGTCTTCAATTCCTTAAAAATACTTCATTAGTTTCGAATACTTCTCATTTGTCTTTTATTACAAATTTATTGTCCATTCACATTATTTTACAAAAATATTTTCCAAAATTCGGCTTCTTTTTTTAAATGCAAGTATGGTAAGGCTTCGCATCTCACTTTCACATGTATCACAGTACACTTTCATAAAACTGCTTAAAACAAATTTTATATAATTAACATTTCATTCATTTACGTCATTATTTATCACATAACAAAAGCGAAACAGAAAATCTCGTAGAATATGACTCGTTTGGATTAAAAATAAATGTATAAGAGTAAACCATTACATACGAGGTCATAGCAGGAGCTCTTTAGGGAAGAGATTCATTGACGCGTAGTCTTCCAGCACCTGAAAATAAGAAAATTACAAAATGTAGTTATTTGTTCAACGATTTTGTCTACGACATCTTTTTTTAGGCAAAGTAAGGTGGCAAACAAGCTTACATCCTGCCTGATAGTAAGCTTATAACGCAACGATTGTTCTCTTTTGATTTGTAAACGAGGTACAAAGTCATATCAAGCGCGACAGTCCATCATGCTATGTAGGTTGGGAGCATATTTTTTCTGCGGCAATGCCGTAGCGGCAGACAACGCAGGCACCTCTTTTATGCTCGCACCCCCATATGGGGTCATTACCAAAATGGCGTTAAATAGCTATGCGGGGTGCGCCCTGTGTCAAGTATCTAGCGTGTAGTATAGGACGGGTAATTAACACCGAGCGCTTCGCGAACAAAGTCCACAACCTAAGCATAGTAAAAAAAAAGTATGATATCTCCGAACAAGGTATATCGCGCGGCTTGTATGTGTGCGCGGCGTCGACAGTTTGACATAATTTTTCTTGGTATTTAATGTGTGCGTAATTACCACCGCGTAAGTATTACTACTTTTCTTTTTATGCTATGACTATGTGACTAATGAGTGTGCGTGGGAGAAAGTCCCTGGTGGTCCTGGGTGGGATTTATACCGGAGAATGTGAATCCACAGGCAAAGACTATCTGAGTGCTACAAGCTAGGATCCTGAGACACCTCTTATCTCAAGTGACACGCGACAGTCTCTGCCTACCCCTGTGGGATACGTGTGTGTATGAATCTAGCTAAATCTAAAACGTTACCTCAAGCAAATTCTCCTTGGTAGGCCTCGGCACCTCCAGCTCTACCACAGCTTTGCACCTTCCGCCGTCGAGACAGAGTTGCTTATTGAGTAGCAGCTCTGCGCCGGCGCTGGGCTCCAGCGGGGAGTGTGCCAGTGAGTACTTCCGGCAGATGTCGGCCCACGCAGTTAGATGCTTGTCGTTGGCCTCCTCTGCCACGGACGCTATGTCCGCCTGGGGATAGGAATAAGAATAAGAATATATTTATTTGCTTAACACTTTAGCTGCGGCCGACGCAACAGCTGCGTCCGCAATCGGCACTACGCGTGTGCGCACGACGCACCGCAGCCGCTCCTTTTAATAACGCGCGCTACGATTCTTGGCACTGCTGTACCATATCTGCTATTTGAGTTAGCAGGAGAAGTGTTAAAACATAGGCTGCAGTGGGTGGCAGTGGATGGGTGTATAAGGATTTTATATGTATCATCTAAGTGGCTTGGCGTGACTTTGTTAGCGTGGTGTGCTACTCCTACCCTATCGCACTACCCCTACTGTTGCTCGACCATGCCCTATTCTACCCTAGTCTACCCTCGTCATGATCATATCAGCCGAATGACGCCCACTGCTGGGCATAGGCCTATCCCAGAGGTCTCCACAAAGGCCGGTCCTGTGCCTTTCGCATCCAGCTACATAACCTACCCTACTTCTACCCTATCCTCCCTTACACTACCTACCCTTTTTTTGGCATTTGAATATTGATTTTTATAATAGATAGATATTTACAGAATCTTTTAAAACAGAAAAGCAAAATTATAGGACATCTAATGAAACGTGACAATTGTTTATAGGTAATAGCGGAGGCAAAGTTGGGGGAAAGAGGGAAAGACTTCTTGTTTGCGGTTGAAAGGAGAGTTCTCAAAATCCAACAGATGGCGCTAGCAAAAAGTAAGGTCCGCGGTCAAAATACTGCTGTACTCTTGGACCGAAACGACTGCTGTAAAATTACGAATCCATTCTAACCAATGACAGCTTTATTTTGACATCAAACCTCGTCTCGGCAGCGCCACCTGGAACCGCAAAGACCCTCATTGAAAGCGCTCAGTTACCTTAGCGAGCGTAGAGATGGCGGTGCCGTAGTAGTCGTGGTCGATCTTGAAGATGGCGGCCACGAGCGCGGCCAGCGAGCCCTGCGAGCTGTCCGCCGAGTCCACCACGTTGTACGTCTGGTGGTTGGCCACGGGACTGGCCAAGGAAAGAATATTATTACTAGCAGAGCAAAGGAAAGTACTTATATATTTATGCAACAGATTGTTTTTTTTTATGTAATTCAACAGACAAACAGGCAAGCGGGCCACCTGTCGGAAAGTGGTTACCGCCGCCAATGGACATCAGCAACACCAGGGGCGCCACCAATGCGTTGCCATGATCCAATCAGCGGGACTATTGGCTATCTCAGTGGGCAACTGAATTTGATTTATTATAATTCTACGGCCGTGTGGTGTCCGGCAGAGTAGAATAGCACCAACCCCTTACATTCATGGGTGTCGTACAAGGCGACTAATGTTTTCGAGGCAAAAGATCAAGAGTCTCCGTAGTCTGGAAAATGGGCAGCAGCATTTTCCATTATTATATTTAAACACTGCGATCTCCAACCCGCCTGCCAAGCGTGGAGATTATGGCAATAACCTCCCCTTTCGCGGGAGTGGCCCAAAGTCCTGCAGTGGACTGTTGGGTTATCACGGGCTGTGATGATGATAATTCTACACTACGTCATCTACGTTGGCCACTGGCCATAGCAAATACCAAATTAGAGTAAATGTCAAATTCAGTTGGCCACTGAGATAGCAAATAGCTCCGTTGGTTAGGTTCACCTGTTAACAGGGCCACGGAGATCGGATTCCACCAACAACGCGACATGGATCGTAAGGAACGTGTCGGAAGAGGGAACTAACATGTCGTCATTGTGAATACAGAACTGTGACGTCTTACATAACGTCACTCCCTTTTCTTGTAGGGGTAGGCAGATACCACATCCAGAGATCACATCGTGAAAAGGAGTGATTTTAGTTAAGACTAGCTTTTTAAAATTCGGTTATAGTTTTTCAGATCCGTTCCCGCGGGAACCACATTAAATTTCTTGATAAATTATAGCCTACAAGCTATATCGCTGCCAAATTCATCAAAATCTGTTCAGCAGTTTTTGCGTGACGGACTAACAAACATCCAAACATACATCCTTACAACCTTCGCATGTATACACAGTATGAAACAAAGTCGCTTCCCGCCATCTAACCCACTGTATCTATGATTTTAGACGCTTACATGTTTTACAGTACGCAACGAATTTTAATGCGATTTTTATCAATAGCTACAGTGATTCAAGAGGAAGGTGTATACGCAAGAAAGAAAGGATAGGTAGGGGTAAAGTAGCTGTAGGGTAGGGTAGGGTAGGGGTAGGCCGCGCCTGGTCCACTAGTTTACAATGTGTGTAGTATTACTTGGTGCCGAGCGCCCAGGCGGCGCGGCAGAGGTCCCGCACGTGCACCGTGTTGACCTTCAGCCCGTCCGTCCACAGCAGCTTCATCGTCTCGCCGAGGTGACGGTAGATGCCGCCGTAGAGCAGCCGCGGCGCTGCGATCACAACACCATCGTCATCATCACCATCATAAACTTATCAGGTGTCTAACACCTAGTGCTCTGTCATGCTGAGAAGTCCACCTGGGTACTGTAGCCTTAGGCGATGTTCTAATTGGCAACGGTTGTGCGACCATGGTCGTCCAAAGGCCTGACCAACATACCTGTTGATACTAGCTCATTAAAATCGGTTCTGTATTTGTAATAGAGGGCCACCCAATGGTGCCTAATCACCGCCGACCATAGACACACGCAGGACCGGGGAGTCGCGAACGTGTTGCCGGCTTATGAAATAGGTATAGACTACAATATAGACAGAAACGAATGAATGGGGTCTTTCGCGATTCAAGGTCTGACATTAAAACAAAGCCCTATCTTTGGGTAGAATTGATCCGTCATTTTACAGCAGTTTCTGTCCAATCAGATGGATATGGATTGTCCAATGTATCTGGCTTTATTTTGACATTAGACCTCCCGCTTCGGTAGTGCCACCTGAGCCTCAAGTCAGATAATTTACTAGAAGCACGATTGAATTGTAATTGGATCGCTTAACGCGTTTTTGGTATTCCGCTACAGTTACTAATGGTCCGACTCAATTGTAATTATATCGCGATGCAATCACAATATAATCAAGCCTTAGTAAATTAGTGGGCTTGAGGCCGTGTTAAATTGCTATGATAGCGAAAACCCTTCTACAACATCAGCACTAGCGTCGTCCGGCACTTACTGAGGCTCCGGCGGTCGCCGACGCCGTAGACGACGGCGGGCCGCAGCACGGTGTAGTCCAGCTCGGCCGCCAGCGCGCGCAGCTCCTTCTCCACGCGACTCTTCATGCGGCCCTCCACCGTCCACGGCTCCACTGCGCAGTCCTCCTTCTGGGGCTGCCGTTACGAATACAATAGAAACATTTATTTATACAATTACGCCATCGTACCACCCGCCGCGGACTGGGCACTCATCCGCACTACATATTCAATACTGAAATGTTTATTGTTTCATACAATTATTTTTTACAGATATGACGGGCTCTGCAATATAACTTAAAAATACTAGGGTTATAACTATTTTCTAATTTTAATAACAATGTTGTTATAAATAGGTTGTGTAGGGCAGGTGGAGGGCAAACGATCACGAGGTCGATCGCCTACGCGTTGGACATACTTAATGTTCAATGTTCCCGTAACGCTGAAGACCGCAACAAATGGCGGCGCATCGCAGGGGCTGCGTTATCAAGAGAAGACTCATCGTCATGAAACCACGACCACTCTGCCAAGAGTGAACGACTGAGGAGAAGGTATAGGTATATCATCTACCTACTATAAACAATATAAGTAAGTAGTTGTATAGCTTTAGGTATCTACATATTTCTGTATTTGTTATCTTGTGTACAATAAACTGTTAAATAAATAAATACATAAGTTTACATAGGCAGACACGTAGACCCTCTGCTGGTGTCCACGCGAAGGTTTGAAAGAACGTTCAGGACAACCTACAGCTCATTGGTGTTGAGCTATCACCCAATCTCAACTTCGGACTGTACATCGAATCCAAAGTAAAGACTACAGCCAAAAAACTTGGTGTGCTTGGTAATTGAAGCTAAGCTGCAGAGGAGGCGTAGGGTTGCGCATCTGTCGGCCTTCAACAGGTTGCATTTCGGAGAGTGTGCCTGACAAGTCTAATTCTAAATCTAAGTCTAAAAAACTATGTTTCTCGTTCGTACTATTCACATGTGGAATAAGCTCTCAGCCACATAATTGGACTATGACATGAGGTCGTTCAAGAGGGGTCTCTTTAAAGGCGGGAAATGCATTTGAAGCGCCCATGTACATCAGTGTTGCTGATGTCCATAGGCGGCGGTGACCGTTCCATCAGGTGGCCCGCTTGCCAGTTATCTGCCGTATAACATAAAAAAACAACAACAAGGGTGAAACAATTTCTCGTCATTCAGCAGCAGCATTTTCTGTAGACTATTTACAAAAGTGCGATCTACAAAGGGTGAAGGTTTTGGCAATACCCTCCACTATGTGAAGGAAGCTGAAGTCCAGCAGTGGTCGGTTATGGGCTATTGATAGGTTTAAATCTAACTGTACACGGGTAACGGTATGCTGATGTGTGCAATGGGTGATTTATTTAACACAAAACCGTTGAGGAGGCGGCTGACTCAGCAGTTCTTCGATGACTATTCCTGAAGCGGTGCATGAAATGAGTGTGTAATTATGTGTTGATAATATGTATGTATCATGTTACTCTAATCTAGCTAGATAGTAAGAATCTAACATTGGTACATTGGTTGATTATTTTATTTTTCTGTGTTTTGAGTGCTTCACTATATTTTTAGTCTGTGGTTATCAGCGAGTACCTATAATTGGCTTGACTGTGTCTACTCATAGTATTTTATTTGTTTTATAAGCTGTTGGTACTCCAACAAATAAATAAATGTTTAAAGCTTGGAAATTCACCTTGTAAATAAATGAGAAAAAACTAACCAATCAATACGAAATCGGTGCGCGATAAGTTTTATGGTAGTTTTTAACGAGTCTATTTTTTGCAGCAAGAATAGTGAGATTACTTACGCTTCTAAATGGACAAAAAACGACAATTTATTGTAAAAAGTTGCCTTTTGTTGCTTGACAGCTTGGCAGATTGAATTACTTTAAATGAATGTACAGAAGACAGCAAATCAATCTGCCCAAAACCAGTATCAAAGGAGCTAACATTTCTATGTGCGTTATTGTCCGACTGAAGCTTCGGCTTCGGCCACCCTCGTCAAAAACCGTCAGAAACCACCTTTGTATGGTATCTGTACAGAAATACCGCTGCCGGAAGTTTATTCTATAGCGTGGTGGTCGTACGAGGCAAGAGCTACTTGTTTATTATTCGAACCATTTTGGACCTATAATTTTAATAAAATATCAACTCTTACCTTCATGCATCACACATGGAAAACTATAATGAAGTGGCTGGTGGTCTGGTCATATCGACCGACTGCCGAAGAATCGACAACCGCTAGGGTAAACAAGTTCTTGAGGGGAGACCGCGAATCGGCCAGATTAGGACGTCCTCCGGCTCTAGCTGGGGTGACGATTTGCGAAAGGCTGGAGGTGGATGCTGGATGCAGTAAACCGAGCTGCCCTCAGCATTGGCGGGAGGCCAGGCAGGCAGGGCAGGGAGGTCTATGTAAAACAATGGACTAGTAGGTTAGTGACAATGACAAGAGTATTAGTCTCACCTTATCGCTGCTGTACATACACCCGCTGGAGATCTCGACGAGCCGTCCGACTTGCAGTTTCGCGCACTCCCGCGCCACGTTTATGCCGAGCGTGGCCACGCCCTCCGCGTACACCGGCTCGGCGAGTCCGGTGCGCGTCTCGCCGGCGCAGTTCACGACCAGCCCCCATCCGGATGGACCGGGGTCGAGCGCCGAGGCGCATGATGCTGTCGAGTAGGGATTATCATGAGGTACATCATCATCATTATCATCTTGGCTTTAAATCCCCATTGCGCTCCCGCGACGGTTAGGGGTCCGCCTTCCTACTCTTAGTCCACTTCGGCACGGTTTTGGTAATGAGTTTGTTGGTGGTGACGCGACGTCTAGCCATCGCTTCTTAGGCCGGGTTCTCCTTCCCGTTGCTGGGGGTGGCATCGTCAGACATTTGTTCCGTACGTAATTTGGTTATCATGAGGCACATACATACATAAAGCTCACGCCTCTGTCCCACAGGAGAGGGTAGGCAAAGACTATGGATGGACGGACAGTCAGATTCTCTGTTTTCATACATCTCCTTTTATTCTGGCCACTACAGACCCCAGCTTTTTTATGAACATTAGTGATCTGCACTATGTACTGATCTAAACAGTGAATAGACGAGCAAATAGCATCGATATCGGTCTAGCCGTTTGGGAGATCTAGACAGATTAAACCGATACAACCCCTCTTTACGTGCGTCGGAGATTAATAATTCAAATTCTAAATAATTATTTCAGATTTACATCCATAGTGTTAGTAACAACGAACTTAACCTAGTGTTAGTAACAGCATGTCATAATTTGGTAATTATTTAGTTCATACAAGCGCCTGGCAGAGCGCCCGTCGCATGAAGCCCTATCCAATGCGCCAACATAGGCGAGTCCCTTCGGTTTACTAATGTGTTCAGGATGCTGATGAAGAGAACTATAAGCTCGCTGCGTGAAATCGACCCACAAACCGCACGTGTAGAACGATTGACAACACGTTCTAAAAAGCGTCAACTTAACCTGATTACTACAACGTGAAAATCTGCGGACCACCATATTACTGCGTACACATAGCACCCTACGCTCCCTTTGCAAGTCCATCGTTCAACGTATCTGTGACCCAATGACCCAAATCCTTAACCTGTTTTACAAGCTTTAACAGTGTACCGCACAATGTTACTAAATAAACATTCTTGTAACACTTATTGCCCGCTTTGAACACCATAAGCTTACTTTTTGACGCATTGTATCAGAGTTCTTGGGCCACAGCATACGACTCACAATTCGCAGCAACCTACGAAAGGCACCAATTGATGGGCTCAGCAGCACCATATAATGGCTTATATGGCTTTCGTTTGTGCTTTTTCACACTCAAACTACTGAATGGATTCTGATGAAACCATAGTGTTGTGTTGAAGCCTGTATCTATTTACACTGGAATAACTACAAATATATCGCGCAATTAAAGTTCTATCACACTATATCCAAATTGTGCGAGCCTAGTCGCTGTTTTATCGAACTATGATAATATACCTCGTTACGAACTTTGACAATATACGTCTTGACGCTGCGCTAGCGGCGTTGAGATGTGTTTTACAAAAAGTATTGAAAGGTATGAAGTGTATGGAAAATTTAGCATGCAAAAATTTTGTATGCGTGCTTGCAACTTCATAACAATGGAGCAGGTTGGTTCTGTACCGACAATTATGCATTGTGTGTCCTTAAACATTATGCGTAAACTTGCGATTAACTTGCTGGAGTCACTCAGCCTGGATAAAGTACTGTATGAAGTGGAATAAACCTTTTTTGCTAAAATATAGAACTCGTAAGCGAGAGGTACCGGGGGCGAACCGCAGTGCCGTCATGTACATGACTTCGTTCGCGTACACCTGAACACAACGTTCGTGTATTATTAGTTTATAGTTTAAAAGATCTAAGCGTACGTAGATACAGACGGCGGGAAGCAACTTAGTTTTATACTATGCATAGATGTGATTAGAACACAACTAATGCATAGACAGTGATTAAATATGATAAGTGATTCAACAGCATCATCGACTGTGTAACCATCCTCCAACCTGGTCAGGTTGCCCTGTTAACAGGGGCACAGAGGACAGATGGCAGTCACTCCACTGTAAATACCTGATCTGCCAAATGCTGGATCATTGTCAAGGCGGACCCCGGGTCCTCGCGCGCGTGAGCACAATCGGGAATCTAGCCAAATCTTATCTCACCAACATACACATAATGCATTACCGAACAGATATCGGCCATAAATAATGCACACGCGTGCTACAGAAACGCACTCTTCGAATCCGTACTAGCCTACCTTTACTTACCTGTAAACAATTTAACCTCTATAATATTTCATGTTCTATTTATAGACACAACAGTTACAGCACAATACAAATGACTAACCTGTAGTTTACATAACATAGCCTTGTATTAAATGCACTTTATGCATGGCCAGGATCCATTAGTCAAGTAATGGGACCAATGTAACGATGGTACAGACAGCAAATGAGGCACAAATATATTTTAAACTACATCATATAATTTTGTCTTATGTTTAGTTTTAGTGTTGTATAATATTTACAAATTTAACTAAACCGTCCTTTAAATTTTAATTAACTTCTATTTATATATATCAAGTTTAAGATTTAATATGCATGCAGGGATGTGCGCCTGTAAATTGAAGTTTGAGTTAAATTATAGTGTGTTATTCAATTTAATAAAAATCCATGCAGTGCGTGAATGAGTAACAAATATACTAACATATTTTTAGGATTAGAACAACATCAGCTTTTTGGAGTGCCTAGTAAATGGTAGTAAGTAGGTAAATATAACTAAATTTCAAACAATATTTTATTAAATTATCCATTTGTAAATTAACCAAATTTAAATGCATCAAAATCAATATATATTTGTTTGCTATCACTACACTTTGATATCCATTGATTGAACACACAGCTGTGATAATAATAGCCATTTTATCTACACTCATTAATTTGATAATTTCACAGTCATTAACTTGATTTCTCATGAAATTAAAGTAATAAACATGTAGCTCTCTCTCAAGTCTTTGATTAAACATTATTATGCATCACAGTATTTATAAACACCTATTAAGGATAATGCAACAAGTTACAAGTATAGAGTATAATGAGACCAATATAATGATGACTCATTTTTTGATACCATATCATGGCCAGAGGAAGTCAGTGGACTCTATGGCCATGTCAACTTGTTTACCCTTATCTAATAAACAGTAACGATATGTACGCAAATGAAGGTCAGAAGAATTATATTGCTTTTAGTCCTTTTTCCCTCACAGTATATCGAGCGAAATTCATGCGCCTTATGGTAAGATCGGCCTGGCTGCTAGGTCCTATGTACTTTTTACGGCATCATTAAACAATACAATAATGTTGAGGTATATAATTCAAATTTAAAATTGCATTAGTGATCAATATCTGTTATAACTGAATTTATACAAGATTTAATTTAATTTTACTCTGTTCGGTAACATTAAAGGGATTAAAGAAGTAAATACCAGAAGTATAAGTGGGCCTAGATATGGCTTCTTAAATAGTGTAGGTAGAAAATAATTGGATTATACACTTACCAGGGTTGATGAGGTTTGCGCTCTTGTATTCCACGCGGGGGTCCTCGAATATTTTAGAGTGCTTTGCGTTTAAGAAGGCCAGCTGCGGTGGGGTTTTGTCCACCACCCGCAAATAGGACACGAGGTCGTTGCTTATCAAGTATTCCACCAGGTTCCGGCCGATGAAGCCGCACCCTATACAAAATAAAAAACATTTACCGGCTACCGGACTGAACGACTTGATGACTAACACTGTAACCGTTATGTAAAAAAAGAAACACTTATTGCTTTGCACTGGAAAGTATTCAAAGTCGTTCGCTAATATTTTGAGAGGCACAACAATTAGTAAAAGTAATGATTTACCTCCAAGAACTGCGACTCGCAGTTTTGAATTATCGCCGGCGCTTTCAGACATTTCGTTCGCAATTTTCACACACACAAATGTGATTGATGGTGATGATGGGAATACGAATGACAGTGACACTGACAGTTTCGTTGACAATTATCCTCGGTATTACCAGATATGAAACCGAATAATCAGCGAATCAATGACCAAGTCAACTTATTAATGTATGTAAAAATTTTTTTTGTCATGATAAAGTAAATTACTTGGAAGGTAAACGTAGTAATGAAAATAAAATAAAAACAATATAGAATGGGAGGTTTTGTAACTGCCGATAACAATAAATACCTAGTTAAAAAGAATACGGTCTAGCAGTTCATAGAAGGTGTTCACTAAGATCCAGCCGGTACAAAGTGAATGAAAAACGGAAGAATGTAAAATGTGGAACTCGTATCAGTTGAAAAAAGAATTCTAAGTCTAGCCAATTCTTCACAATTATTTTTTTGCAAAATAAATATTTTCAGCAAAACTGCATCACTCATACGACACTCATGCAACACTGGAACAAGCCGTAGAGTAAATGACGAAAGAAGAAACACATTTTACGCCCGGAGTAAGAAGTTTTTTTCGTCATAGCTCAGAGAAATCAATGAGGAAAGAAAAAACTCCTTTTAAGAGGAGAGGGCATTATGTTCAATGATGAGTGTAATGCATTGAGAAAACACTGGTATTGCGGCGCGCCGCGGAACATACCTTTTGATTTAACATCAAGTGGCCGACGGATGTGCCCAAAATGAACTAGCATAATAACTATATTTCCTTAGAATCATGGTATGTACAACATGACCACCTTGCTCTCGCGCGTGAGGGCCCGGGGTCTGCCTTGATCATGATCCAGGATTTACTTAGAATCAGGATTAGCTAATTACAGTGCAGCGAGTGCCATCTGACCTCCGTGACCCTGTTAAGAGGGAAACCTGACCAAATTGGATCATGAATTCAGTCTCCTAATTACGACTGCAGTACAGTAGGCTAATTACGTAACTCTGTTGCAAACAATGTTGAATTAAAAAGAAGAAGATTTCTGAGTTTATTGCAATGGAACTTTGTTAGCAACTGAACACATGAAATCGATAATATGGAATCGCAAAAGTAACAATTTCAATCATTGAAATCAGAAAATTGTTGGCAACAGCGTCGCGTAATTAGCCTATTAGTTTCATTACGATGTTCAACTAATGTACATAATTCAGAAAACAGTAATTAGCGAAACTTAGTTTTACAGCCTGTCATCGCCATAGAAATCATAACCACAGGGCAGGTCCTCCTAACGGAGTAAAGAGTTTCATTCGTCATTAGTGGGAGTGTATGACTAAGACAATGACATGCCTGTCATTGTCAATGTCAAAACCTAGGATTTTTTACCTGTCTGTCTATGCAGTGCCACAAACTTAATCTGACCCGGTGACAGCGTCGCTGTTAATGGCATTGACATGACAATTCAAAATGGCGACACTTGGTTTCAGTTTTGGCCACAGGGTCAGATAAGTTTGTGCATCCATACCTTTTTCCGGGTGTGTTCGTAATTTCATGCCAAGAATGCGTTCATAGCGAATTAGGTATATTTTAAACATAAATATAAAAAAATTGGTTAGCTTAAGAATTTAAATAATTACGCGAGGATATTACGTTTTATAAGCTTTATCCATTACAACTCTCATTATGCCGGCTAGTGATCAGGAATATTTTAGACTGCCTCCTTTGTCGTAACGCATTCTCGAAATGAAATTTAAGCAATATTAACAATAAAGCATAAGCGTAAGCTTAAATTTGTACGAAAAAAGGACTAAATATTTTTTTATGTTAGGTTTAATACTATTTGTAATTATTTCCCAAAGTAACTTCCTAAATTACCTACTCGCCATTCACTTCAGTATTTCTTTGTAGTTTGGTTTTTACGTTCTTATGCTGGTATCATTAGGTCCTTTAACGTTCCATTCTACGCAGTGAACTATTTAATGTACGTTTTTTTAAACAAAACTAAATAATTCATGCACTGATTTCTGCATAAATGCCGGGAATGCCGGGGTTACTACAGGCGCTTTGGGCGAGATTATTACGGCGCCCCCTGTCTACTCTCCATTTCATTTAAGAAAATGAAGGAAAATAAATGATGACATTAACTAATTTCTGTTTTAGGCCGGAAATTAAACAATGCGTTGCCGAGTAAAATTGGAACCACGAAGCAAAGATCTTCTTCTTCCGAAGTTATTTTGGAAGCATTTTGTCACCACGGGGCGTTGTAGCTCGTGAGACGTCATTTTATTTTCAGCCGCATCGCGTCAATTTGTCGAAGAATGCCATTCGTCACGAGTTGTGAAAGTTAGCCATAATATTAAGAAAAAACATTTATCGAGTTATTTAAACCAGACAATTCAGTACTCTAATAATTTTTCTCTATTTAACTATTGCATCTATCCTTATTTAGCGACGCTTACACTTTTATAGACATGTGCTTGTGGTTATCTAAAGTATTCGATTAAAGTAAAGTTAAGCGGCGGGCTTTCCGATTGACTATTGTAAATATTGTTTATTTTACTAGATTAATCACACAGGTTTAGAGAGTACTTATTTGTAAATATAATTAATGCACTTTTTTTGTAAATATATCCATTCTACACTTGTCTACGGAGTTTAACTCATCTCCTACTCTGGACCTTCAAAAACTAAAACAGTTGACGTGAGGCAAATGCGCCTATCAGCTGTGGGGAAGTGCGTTACTACAGTGCTACACTTGCCCAGAACCAGAGGTTCAAAACCTTTTTAACGCGTATGGCTAAGGAATGAAATGTTTTGCCTACCAAACTGGACGCCTTCAAGGTCAGAGTAAAGCTGTTTCTAGACAAGCATGTTCCATCCTGAGGCGCTTATTATCAGATGAAATGGCGGTCAAATGCTTGTTCAAAAATTAATGTAAGTTTAATGTACAAAAAAACGTTACACGATTCATTTCTACTCATAAGCTTTTATTCTATTAATGGGCCATTTAACATGATAAAGACCTTATCTGAAACCTTAATTCTGATTAAAATGAAAAAGGTAGGTAAGTACTTAATGAAATAAAACTCACAATAGAAATATAAAATTAATTGTTTATTGTACTTAAACTAAATATTATAAAACAACACGCCGCGTCTCAAAACTCAAAAACTACTGAACGGATTTTCATGCGGTATTCACCAACAGACAGAGTGATTTATGAGGAAAGTTAAGATGAACAATTTGTTAAGGTCACTACCCGTGCGAAGCCGGGGAGGGTCTCTACTTACTAATACAATAATATCAAAATCGAGTCTTTTCACATTCATTTGATTCAACAGTTGCAACACATTTATCACGATAGTCCAGGGACTTGTTTTTACTTTCTTCGCCAGGTAAAAATAATGATACGATCAGTCCAGCTGCAATGAACAAATATTAGTTTTACCGTAGTTTAGGTGTATCGTAGGCATCTAGGATTTAATCCACCTCGGGTTATCCGTCTGGATGGGTCAATTTATCCACAAACTTTTTGTATCACGGTTGTTGTATTTCGTCTTGAAGGTTAAGGCATAAGGTATCATTTCAGCTTATAACAGCCCACAGCAGGACTTAGGGCTTTTCCCACGAAAAGGCAGCTAAGTGCCATAATCTCCACGCTTGGCAAGCGGGTTTTAGATCGCAGTGTTATAAATTGTAACAATGGAAAACACTGCTGCCCATTTTGCAGGCTACGGAAATTCTTAGAAGTTTTGTCTCGAAAACATTAGTCACCTTTTACGACACCCACTAGTGTACGGGGTTGGTGCTATTCTACTTTAGGTGGCTGGATCTGCCTACTCGTTTGCCACTAGAATAGCTTAGGATAATACTTACAAATAACTAAAACAACATATCCGCTAATCATTGGCGTGCATTGGTCCGCCAAGAGTTCCGCGATGAGCTGCACACTGGCGAAGCCGAAGCCCCGCGCCACCACCACCGACAGGCAGGTCGCCATGCCCCTGATTAACAATATAATAGTGTAATATCAAGCAATTTCATATTCCAAAATTTTTTCATCTTTTACATTACAAGTGCTACAAAACGCCTGCACATTTATTGATGGCAAAGATTTTAAAATGTATTTTGCTGCTAGTAAAATACGGAAGGTACTTTTCCATTTGTAGATAATTTGATTATACAAACCTCAAATGAGTAGGATTTAATTCCACGAGATAAGTATTAACGTTTCCCAATATGAGTGACACGTAAAGGAATACGTAGAAGAGTATTATGCTCAGTATCGGTACTCGTACAAATAATAAGGCCACCCCACACGTTGTCGATATTGCGAAGACCATTGTTGTGACCCATTTCTTCCCTATAGAAGAGACAAGGAATGACAGGAGGATGGTGAAGGTCCCAGCGGCTCCGGATTGGCAGATCACGGCGTACAGAGTGAGCGATTGGATCACGTTGTTGCATTCTGGGTCCGTTTCAGTCTGGAACAGATGGGAACTGATAAAACTTAAGCTATCTCGATTAAGATCTAGATTGTAATTCTTGCATTGTTTATCACTAGGGGTGATGATGACCTTTAGGTACATATGGTCCTAAAGCTGATATGTATGGAAGGTAGGTCAGGGCCAAATCCTATTTCGCTGACTGCTAGATGGGTACTTACAGAATTTGTGCAATGATCATTTTGCATCTTCGCCTTGAAATATGTTGCTCTGCCTTTATAAGTAAGTAGCATAGCCACGGAATAGATAGTTCGGAGTCGGCAGCACGTGAGTCATACCCCTGGTATTGCAAACGTCCATAGGCTACGGAGGTAATTGCTTACCACCAGGCGGGCCATAAGCTTGTTTGCCACCTTAGTAGTATTAAAAAGAACCTTACTGTATTGCTCGTAGCCGCTTTGCTTGCGACTTGGCAGAAGGTCTGTCCAGCCTTGTCTTCGCCGTCGAAATACGCGTTGGTCATGGTGGGGATCCACATCGTGTAGCCCGTCGATCTGGAATCCATTGAACACTCAATATTAAAGTTGAGCATCCTTCAAACGAGTGAAGTATACGTACCTAGTATTAAAAATACGCAATTGAAACGCTAAGCGTTGCTAATTTTAGATCTAATACGGTCTGCCTCTTCCAAAAACTTAGCTGCTTCGACGTTAGATGGTGTTTGGTTACTCGGCTGGAGATCAAACGGCTATGACCGAGTGGACTTTTGACCAGAATTCACATGACTCCAGTTCCATGCGAGTTGGGAGAATTTAAAAAGATCATCGAATATTGATATAAGATCAAGGAAAATAATTTTCTTCTCTAAGAGATTTCGTAAGAAGACAATATTCCAGTTCATCAAAAAAGCTGTCGTAAATATACGCATTACAACGTTGCTGCCTACTCGTACAAGTTGAAGTTATAGGTACCTACCTAAGCGTTAGTACCTAACTAAAAAATACTTAAACCAGTATTTACGGCGTAAGCAACAGCCTAGGTATAAGAACGTCACCGACACCTAACAATTGTTGCGTGGTAGGCATAACAATACTCACGTCATATAAGCGCAGAGTAGCAAGTAGTACAACTTCAATGAGTTCTTAAGTAGTGGAGGCTTGAACAAGGGCGCCGTTTGGTTCCACACCTTGCGCAGAATAGTCTTTCCTTCTGACGTGGGGTTCGCGGGTTCGTCTAAGTACAGAGCTGATACCTATAAAAGGCGTAATTCAGGTAGACATACCTTCGAGTAGACTTATGTCGGCCGACTAAACGGAACTCAAGTTTAGAAGGTTCATCAAAAATGTCGTCGATAGAGCTACAACTTTTTAGGTATTAAGTCATCATCGTTGGCCTTAAACATCTATTGTAGATGATTTAAACAGCGTCATCGTTAGGGGTTTGCCTACGACATTTTCTCTGATGACTGTAGAGCCCAAAGCGGGAAAGACAGAAAGAAGGTATTAATTACTCACCGGAAAAATATCACCCCCTCCAGTATTCCATTTATGAATTGTCTTCAATACATCCATTGCTTCATCTTCCCTACCCTGACTCAGGAGGTATTTAGGGCTCTCTCGGAGGAAGACAAGGACAATGACTCCGATCACTCCTGGCAGACTGATGATAAGCATAAGCAGGCGCCAGGGCCGATAAGTGAGTTGCAACCATGGAATTTCTAGTCGAAACGTCAGGTTGAACACCGGTAACGCGAACACTAAGAAGAAAGTACGAGATATTAATCAGCTGATGACACACTGGCAAGTACATGTTATAGTAGAGATATTTTTGGTATTTTACTATAATTTCTATTTTGCGTTACAATTTTTTTAACCTTAATAAAGAGACGACCAAAGAGCAGGAAAGACTGTGCTTAAATAATCAGATGACATCTTCATCAACAGTACAAAATTTAAAATTACTTGATATAATTATTCGAATAACATGTAAATTTCTTTTCACACGCCCAAAGCACAATAGAAATAACGTTACCTTTTATTTATTTGGTGTTTTTCGTTTATTTTGTGCCTAACGGGTCAAGGCGTACGCCCGTAAAAAAAATGCAAAATACAGTTACATAAATAATTTTTTAAAGTAAGCATGGGTAACCTGTCTCCATTCAAAGTTGATTGAATGAACAACTGATTTGTATAAACTCTGTTAAAATGACTTTAAAAAAAAAGTCAAAGACTCCATCATCATCCTTTCGTCGATCCCGGTTACCTCGCGCGTTCCTGAGAGCCCCGGGTCCACCTGCCTACTTCTCCTTGTCCACTGCGCTCGGTGTTCTTTAACGACATCTTGGGCGCCTCTTTTTCCTATACGTGGTGAATGTGGCATGGCCAGACCTTTGTTCCTAATGTTATTTGGCGGTCTGCGCCTCAATCAAGAGTCACGGTCTGTAAACATCATCAGCGCTAGACATGCAGTAACTAAGAGCTTACCGCATATAAATAGTTGCACGAACATGGTGGCGCTGGCCATCAGAAACATGAGTCGCCCGCGCAGCCGCTGAGGCGCGCTCTCGCCCATCAGGACGAAGCCCGCCGCGTTCGCTGATGATGTGCTGGGAAGAAAGGTATTTTAGGTTTTAGGTTTATGGGGTCCCTTTTTCCGCACTTGGACTCTATTTGGTTCATTGCACGTAAATACGGCGTGCTAATTTAGTCAGCCCAGGTCCCTCCAAAAGTCTATCAGTCTCTTTGAACGCCCGCAGACCTCTTGATCTTGGATCTTGTTCCTAATGCGACGAATGACTCATGATCAATGAGTTATTCTAACTTTAAAAAATGCTAATTCTCATGTGAAACGGACTTTCCAAAGTGTCCCGCGATCAGAAGGCCCTTTAACTTATTATTTTTACGTTAACGTTAACTTTTTACCATAAATTATTAACCTACGTACTTTAGCAATTCGTCTGTCCATCATCTGGGGACCTTTGGGTCTTTCGCTATATTATTAGTCGTAGATTAACTTACAATCCAGCTGAAAGGAATTTCAAGACCGCTAAGGAGGCGAAGGTGGGTGCGAGGGTGGCGGCCACGTTGAGCAGCGCTCCCAGCGGCATGGCCAGCAGTAGCGTGGTGCGGCGGCCCAGCGTGTCCGCGGACAGCCCCCACGCGTATGAGGAAACCATCACACCTTGGGGATTAGCAGACGGTAAGTATTATCCATGCGTGGTAGGTCTGGGATCAAAACCTTGTCTGAGCCAGTGGCCACAAGTGAAATTTAGTTTTGCCATGTTGAAATGACTCTTTATTGTCAACAACAGCGACGCCGTCACCATTTGTGGCAAATTGACCTACATTACAACACATCAGCAGCAAAAATAGACTTGAATGGAGGATGAGTGGAGTCTTATCATGATCTCCACTCTTGGTAGTAGGGCTGTGTCAAGCCTGTACCTATCCAGGCGGATTGACGAGTCACCCCCTCCCCCCTTATCCCCCCCCCCCCCCCCCCCCCTTCCACATTATCATGTCCTGTCGTCAAGCGACGGCGTTTGCATTACAGCTGAGTGCAAATTTTATCACTAGACTCGTGGAACATACTCGTATTAATGTCAATACTTGATTTGGTTAGTGTAAGGTCGGCTGGTCTATTACTGAACAAGAGTCAAGACCTTCTAGACATCTAGACATTAGACGCGTTGGAATTCATTTCTCATTTCAAACGACTGACGCTTAAGGTACCAAATTTGCCAAAAAAAAAATTTGCTTTGACAAATTCGCACAGCGCCATCTAGCTCCAAAGTATGTTATGTAGTGTTATGGGTGTTAGATAACTGTTAAACTATCTACTTATATACTTTTTTAAATACATACTTATTATACATACTACATTCAGACCCGTAACAGAAATTAAAATTCATCATTTCAATTTCTGCTCAGCCGGGAATCAAACCCGGGACCTCAGCGTGGCGACCGGCGTGTTAGCCAACTGAACCACTCAGCTCGTCAAAGATAAATCCCAAAATTCAATCACAGATTTAATATTACCAACGAATTAATAGAATTTTATTGACTCGAATGGAGTCTTGGATATTGGAACTTCATAAACAATTAGTAGGCACCCAAATAAAAGAATATCACACAAACCAATCAGCGGCATTGCTGACAGCAACCCTTGTTGGGAGGTAGTGAGCTGCATATCGCACGCTGCTGCGGGCATCACCACTGAGAAACCGAAGATATCCGCATACATAGCGAGGATGAGCAGGCAACAGCATGCCGCCATCACCGCGGTGTACCGCCCGGAGCGTGTATGATCCATGGCATCCTCCAAGGAGGTTTTCTTCGCTGGATGAGCAGTTGTAAACACCATTTCTGAACTAACTTTTCTCCAAGGGAGGAACTCCTTGTTTTTTAAATGTAAACAGCAAATTTATTTGAATCGATCGGAAAGTGAAATATCTGAAACTTATGATCCTATCCGAATTTGATTTTTTTATTCTATATTGTAGACTTGAGTTGAAGTATCAATTTTATATGAATTAACTTGCTTTTAAAACACATCACTTCCTAAGCAATCGGTTGCATCTCCATGCACTATAACTGTTACTGAAACCGTCAGCTAATAAACTATGTAGGAAATATAGATATAAAATATACTTCACGACTTTCCTATGGATCATATATTGTGTTATTTATTGTTAGTCTATACCCTATTTAGATGTTAGTTCATCGTTTGAAAACGTAACAATACATAGAGATACGTGAGTTTTAGCATATAAATAGGTCATTGATTTCTAATGCACAGGTGCGTCATAGACTTCAATTGGTTTCAAGATAAACATTGAAAATCCATATTTCAGGAAGCACATTGGTGGTTTTCCAGTGTGAAACAATAGGTTAAGTGCATGCGTTATTAATGTCGTTGAGATTCCTAGTTCTTTATTGGTGATTATAAATGAATCACTGTTGACTATGTCTAAATTCAAGTGTGAATTTACAGTACGCTTGAGACTGGCATCGATTAACTTACTTTCTATTCTAAAGGTACCGGTTTTGTTTGCTGATTATCAATTCTCCTCTATCCCGTCATCAGTAATTTTTTATTTTATTTTATGACAAGACAATACAATCGTTCGTTCCAAGATTATGGCAACGAGAATGTACCTACCAATACTTACCTATATCAAGTGGCCTTATACTTTTATCTGATAATAATTAGTTTGAATTTGAAGAGTTATTGTAACAATTCCGTTTATGGAAGTACCATTTTTAAAGCCTATTTATAGAATGGAATTTCCTTGCATGCACAAGAAATTTTACCGCGGATTTTCCTTATTAGGCACTTACGTACATATCAATTTCATGTCAAAATTTTCCGCATGGGGGTTTGTTTTAAAGTTCAAAAGTACATACTTACTAACAAATATAGATTAGGGTTAGGTACAATGCTCTCTATTCGAACTCTCAATGCATTCTATTCGAACTCTACACGTTTGCCCTAAGCTTAGACCGCCATATTGTGCTCGATTCCCGCGTTTTCCGAGAAAATCAATACCTCCTCGCCGTTTCTGTGAGCCTAGTACTTTTGACTAAAATGGCGGATCCGTCACGGACTCTTCACTCCTTAAACAAATGGCGCTAATGTCTGCTCTACAACTTCTCCATTGAAGTGGATTATACTGCCCAAAGGGATCCATCATGGCTGGTTCTTTTTGAAGAAAAATTATTATCTCCTTTTATTTCTGAAATGGCTTAGACTGGCTCACACGAAGTCAAAATATGAGCAACGAGGATTAAGCAGAATTTATTTAAATCGTAGTTTCTTTTATAATTTCTGTTTATTACGATGGTCTTTTGTTTTTATTTACATTAGTATCATAGAGTCTCATTGAGAAAACGGTTGAGATCGTTTCAGACACGTTTTCACGACATCTGTGCTACCAGGATCACATGAAATGGAAGATACTTTGGAATGTGGGGGTGTTTTCTATAACATGAAGTTAGGAAGATAAGTCTGTGGCGTATTTTCCATTACTTTCGAAGAAAAAGCCAGTTCGTAAATGATCCGAACACAAAAATATTTTTGACAAGTTTTTAAGAAAGAGAAGATGTATTTTAGATATGGACATAGACAGTAATTTATTCGGATCCCCATTACATCCTTAACCTAAGGTGAGTACAGTAAATTATAATTATTTAAAATTAGATCAGACCAGTCAGTGATGTAACGGAAACCGAAATGGACCAGTCTCCATATGCAATTTTTCTTGGTTATTTAAAAAAATATATACTATAATTACGAAGCTTAATAAATATTTACCTACATACTTGATATAATAAATAAAATATACTACCTACATTGATTTTGAATAAAGAAACAAACTTTGCTGTACTCCACCAAAATAATTCTAGCCCACATAGGTAGATAAAACGCGAGTTCCTAGAGCGACCGATTTCTGATATTCCAGGAGCAGGTTCCGAAGTTTGAATGTCAAATCCCGAAGAATTTTATTATTCCAAGGAACATTATTCCAGCAGTGTGTGGCAGTATAACGGAAACTGCCCCTAAATACTTTTGTTCGGTGCTTATACGGTACCAGTACGTAAGTACCTGCTCGAGATTATTTCAGAAGAGTTCGTGTAAACCAAACTAAAACGTCCCTATATTCTTTATACAAGATGACTACGAAGTTTTTACTAAATAAACCCCGTAGAATATCAAAATCTTATCTCCACATTCGTAGATCGACGTGCAGGGGTGAGCCTCAACGAGGGGTGAGAGAAAATCGATAGTACCTCGCATGCGCGACTCGGCCGTCGCGTCTGTCGCTCGACCTCTTCGAGTCTCTGCCAACCTGGTACCGCCGCCCACAATTCTGAAATTTTCCTGCCCTCCTCCAGGCTTTCCCGGAAACGCAAGGTTTCGCTTCCGGCATGTAAGGGCGGGCGGGAAGCCAGCTGCATTTTCACGTCGTTGCCCGTTTTCAGCAGCAGGGAAGTGCAGAATTTTAGAATGGAACCGATTGAGGTTATGTTTAGTGCGCATGTCGTTCTGCGCATAGCACGGCCCGCTACCGTGTGCTACCCACAAAGAGATAATTTAGCATAAAGTTACTAATATAGTGCTACGCCGACGGGTGATATATCTTTCATTCATTTGTTTGTAGTCGTCCGTCGTTAGCTGTCGAAATCATTTGCAGGATTAAATATACCCGTGGACGTAATACGAATTACGGACATCCACGAATATAGAACTGTTATTATGTTTGCAGGTCCGGTGACGGTGGCGCTCTCTATGTCCAATATCTTTGGCGGCGCTGTTGTTGACCACAAAATGACATTTCAAAATAGTGAAAGTTAGTTCCAATTTGTGGCGTTGTTCCGCTCACATAGTATTAAAGGTATTAATCCTGCAATATATTCTAGGCAAATAAGTCGAAATCTTTGATTCCAGGTTTTACCATAGAGAAAAAAAAATCTACGTACAAGTACAAGTTTTACCCTCAAATAAATCTGGAGATCAACCAACTTTCTAACGATATCGAATGATATCTCAATATTTCAAGCTGGCGGTTGTAGTTCCTAATTTCGCCATTTAAGTTGGTGGCTTTGTAAGAGAATCCGTCAGCGAATGTACAGACAATAATCTGTAGAAATAATTACATATAATACGATCAGACAGGCCTTAAGCTTGTTTGCCACCTTAGTAGTATAAAAAAGAAACCGAACGGTCAACTGACGGCTAAGTGTAAGTTTTGCTTCGATTTTACTTTACTATCCCGTTTGCGATAAGAAAAAAAACTTCATTTATATACCACTAGACGGCGCTACACATTTTTTCATACTAATTTTCACGTAAACGCGATAGTAAAGTAAAATCGAAGCAAAACTCACACTAAGCCCTCTGATATGTAGGAAGAAGTATCTACCTAATTGTGAAGAGTCAAAATGGGATTTATGAGAGTGAAGGTACGGTGTACGTATCAAAATAAAATACAAGTAGATAAAGTAAGTATAAAAGTATATTTAACTACTACTAAATAGGAAATAACTTCCGCACCCGAATCGATTTTCTTTTTTCTAAGTAATTTTAATACAATTACTGGTATATGTATGTAGGTAAGTTTTAGATAAGTAGGCACAACATTTTACATTTTCAATAACAGTAACAGCTAGGTTTTCGAGGCGGCCGTAAGTAAAATTAATCTAAATATTCTATGATTTGAATAAACCTTAACTCGTCTCTAAGGTAAATTCAAACAGTCGTTATGTTACATGTCCACGCTTACAAACCTCATACGTGCAGTCACCGTACTACGATCGCGCAGCGTCAGAACAGCAACGGAGCAGCGACCGAACAGTTTCGGGCAGTACCACTATAGTGCGGCGCGGACGCTACAAGGTGACTACGCGTACACTGCGCGTTCGCTTTTCGAACGCTGCACGTACACGGTTTTGTTGAAACATTATTAAAAGCTTTCTGTCATACAGAAACCAAAATTGCGCATTTGGGATAACGCGCGCAGATACGCGTATGCCTCTCGCCCCTTAACATCAAGAGGCTGGTTCTATAAAATATCTTAAAGCTCTTCGACAGTACACAACTCCTGGCTCTTTCAAGTCGGACTGCCCTATAAAGTGGAACTGAATCTGGTCTTATCCGGTTCCGAGGATGGTGTAGTGACTGGTTCACTCTGGCTCGTGGGTCTGGAACTGGGTCGGCTCGACGGTGGTGCTGTTGTCTTTGCGGTCTCTTCTGGCTGGTAACATCAGGCAGACGAGGCCGTTCACTGTAATCATAACAAATATGGTTCGTTAAGACGAGGTAGGTACACATATTTCTTTGCTTAATGCTTACATTTGATGAACACATATTTCTAGACTTCAATTCTGAAAGACAAAGCCTTGATCTATGGCGGCGACTATCTGTCTATCTGTCAATATTCTCCGAAATTACTGAACCGGTTTAGTTTAGTACACATATCAATTTGTGACTCAAACGCGGACGTGCATCGTAAATAGACAATTTTCGCCATGCTGTCCTCACAATCTAGTCGTGCTGTACAAGGATATGCTAAGAAGTTTGTGGCCGTAAAAATGGTCGCAAATGGCTGAAGCTTCGACGCGCGCACGATTGCTTAAACCTTCACGATCACAGAATGTTGTTCCAAGTGTTATATAGTAGATATATAAATATTTCGTATTTGGGGGACACTTTTGGGGGGCAAATTAGTTTTATTTGTCTGAGTTATTAGTAGGGATTCTAAAAAGTGTAATGCTTACAAATGATGATGCTCCCGAAGAGGTAGAAGCTGACGCCGCAGTTGGTGTGCAGCAGCACGCCCAGCACGTTGGAGCCCACCATCGAGCCCGCGCGGCCCATCATCATCGCCAGGCACACCGCCATCGCCCTGCGTGGACGGGGGAAATTAGGTAATTGCTCAGATATGGACATTATGTACGTGAGAGCATCGGTGGCCGAGTGGGTTTCCACTCGTAAGTGAGAGGTACCAGGTTCGAACCCTATGATTCTTTTCTGAGTTATTTACTGATGAACCGATGCTCTTACAAAACATCGTGATGAAACCTGCACATTAGAATGGTTAAAAGTGTAGTCATGATCCAATCTGGTCAGGTTCTTCTGGTAGCAGGGTCATGGCAGTCGCTCCACTATAATTACCTGATCTGCTAAATCCTGGATCATGGCCAATACGTAACACAAGCACAACCGGGACATTAACGTCAAGATTATTATTTTTATGTAATACGCCAATCAATTTATGTATCAATGCTCAACTGTAGTTCTAAGTTTAGATCATGTTAGGTGCTTAGGTTAGGTAGGGTTGATAAGACTCTGAAGAGTGTGGGAGTTGAACAGTTTTATATTATTTTACACATTATACATACGTAGCTATTAATAGATATGCACCCAAGCTGTATCTCCCAAAACCTCACCTGTATTTAGTCGGGAATAGCTCCACGGCAACCGCGTTCATCAGCCCAATGCACGCTCCGGACATTTGGAACACCGCGAACAGTATGACCCCGAGTTGCTGGTTCGGAGCCAGATGGGCCCCAATTCCGCAGGCCCCGGTGATAGTCAAAATGACTATCAGGATCGCCTTCTTCCCGACGAAGTCAACGAGGAAACCGACGACGATGTAGGTGGAGCTGAAGACGAGGCCAACGTAGATGGAGCGCTCGAATGTAGCCGTGTTCATGACGTCGATGCACTCCACCTGAGGATTTAGTTTCGCTTAGCGTTGTTGCACAAGTTACGAGTAATTGTTACTAATATGGTAGAGAAAACACATCACACAAAAAAATATGCTTGGACAATTTCACCCAGCGCCCTCTAGCCCCAAAGTAAGCAAAGCTTGCGTTTGGGTGTTAGATAAGTGATAAACTACATTTTGCTACCATAGTATTTACAATTTATTTCATTTTAGTATCTTCTATTAGTTGTCTACCTCATCTTTCAAACTAAATTCAAGGCTAAGGGCTAAATTACTTACAATAGTGCCGTTCTCAGGATGTGCCTGCGAAGCCTCGAGGATTTCACATATGGCTGCGGTGCCTTCGTGGTCTGTTAGCGAGTTCAGGATGGTCGGGAACCAAACGTAGAAACCGTTCGTCCTGAATCAGGGATGACAATTGTAATTTTAGTTACAGCATAATTCTTGAATAAAGCACATGACAGTGCAGTAGCAACTTACAAATGTGGCCGCACAAACTTTCCTCTATGAGTAGATACAATTATCTCGTTTCTTGGCAAGTTACTCACGTGGCAAATATCCCAAACTGCACGAAGCACGTGAGGCAGGTCCAGGGCAGCAATGGCATCTGGAACAGCGGCAGCGTCTGCTCCTTCATGGAGACCAGTAGAGAGGCCACCACGCCGCGTGAGCGGGTTTCCACTGTTCTCGCTGGAGAGTCAGGGAGCAGGGACTGTACCTGGGGGTTTTAGTGTAATACATTGATATCACCTTTACACTTTCTCCAAAGCGGGCAGGTCAGGAGTTATCCTACACCGCCTTATGTATGAGAAGATAAATGGTCAAGAGGGAAAGATGTGTGTCAGAATCGTATCTTGAGTGAGACACACTATAGTAGGCAATAGTCTGCCTTTACGAGCATGAGTTTGTATTCCGCTTAGAATATATTACGATAATAATGTTGAGGTCTCTTGCAATAGCTTAGCTAGTAGTCATCGGCTTGGCCTGGGCCATTTGATTTGTTTTAAATTTTCGGGCCACACCTCAAGGTGTAGGTAAAACACAAAATTATTTGGCAAAGTTTCGATGACTGAACAAGTCGACTGACTGGATTATACGATTCACTTACCGGAAACTCCTCGGCTGGCTTCCTCGTATTGATGGCATAGATTCCCTTCAGCACGACGAGACATTCCTCGTGTCTCCCCATAGCATTGAGGAATTTGGGACTTTCCCAGGTGAAGAGCAGGAAAATGGAGCCAAAGGTGTACGGGAGAGCGCAAGCTACAATCAGCAGCCTCCAGGGCCGGAAGTCGATGCCGAGGAAGTCCATTGGTAACGCGAAGTCGAGGGGCAGAATCAGCCAGGATACAGCTGTGGATGAGGGCAAATCGGTTAAATGAGTAAAAGAAAATATATGCAATACGTATATTCATACAATTAATTAGCTGACCCACATAGTCCATATTGTCATATGGATTATCATATGGTAGGGTGGTCAACAAATTAGATGAATGACTGTACTTTACTATAGCATTTCTCTGACCTGACAACCCAACTCGACAAGGTCCCGTGTACGGCTCCTCTGCAGGTAAAACTAACGTTTTATGAGCTATGTTCAAATGAGAGTTATTTACAGCAGGTTGCTATAGCATTATCTTGCCTTAGAATATGCCCGCATCCCGTGGCGTGGGTGCCGTACAAGGTGAAGGAGATATTACGGTATTTTCGATTTCCATTGGTGTTTTTACAAGTGCTTTCTCCAACCCTCCTAGAGCGGCAATTGCTCCACCGGCAAAGGTTCGATAGGTATTAATGATGATGTTTGAACATGGAGGAGGCTTCAGAGGCTTCAGTGTCCAGCAGTAGACTGTTACGGGCTGCAACTGCTGATGATTATAACATCATCATCTGGTTACAAACTGGCCACAGCACTAGCCTACGTCTGAGACATATTAGTATAATAGTAGTTTTTTTTATGTCAAACGGTAGGCAAACAGGCAAGCGGGCCACCTGATGAAAAGTAGTCACCACTGCCTATAGACATTAGCAACACCAAGAGTATCGCCAATGCGTTGCCCACCTCTATAACACGTTGCTCTGGCAGCAAAAAGGCAAATGTTCCTCCACTGCCAAAGCCACGGTTCCTCAAATACCCATCCCATGGAGCACCTTACTCACCGGCAAAAACACAAAGCTATTTGAAAGAGTATTGTTTAGCTGCGGTATTCTGTGAAGTGGAGGTACTTCCCCAGTCGGGCGGCTACAATTCGAACGGGATACCCCGCTATGCCCTACCTCTCTTACAAGTTATTTTAAGTCCCTTTCGAAGTTTAGCGACCTCACCTGGCAATACCACGGTTCCGATGCCGACAAAGGATGACCCAAAGGCGACCATTTTGTCCCTGTGCCGGAGGTTGTTGAACTCGCCCAAGTAGGTATACACTATGGCCGCAGAACCCGAAGTGCTGTTATGATAAACAAATAACATATAGGTAGGTACTTAAGCTTGATAAAAACTCTTTTCTGAAGTGAGGGAAAACATCGTGATGAAATCTGTTTCCATAGCCATGGCGCTGGATTTCAGTGTGCCCCTCTTCATTATTTTTTTTAATACGTACTTAAAAAACATTTTTATCCCGTCCTCACAAAGTATAGGTCTACCTATATCATTCGGTCACTGAGATAATGTAGTAACGAATAGCGTATGGATAGTTTATTGCCCGAATGTGCAGGTTTGTCTATGTTTCTCACCATAGGAGCAACCTGAGTAGCTGGGTCACGGAGGTCGGATGACAGTCTCTCTACTGTAATTATCTGATCTGCCAAATCCTGGATCATGGTCCAGGCGGACCCCGGGCGCTTGTTCGCAATAGCGTAACCGTGACATTAACGCCAAATGATTATTTTTATTTACTTAAACCTGATAAAAACAAGCTATTCAAATTCGGAATTAATCTTTATTGAACTCGTTCTTAAAAACCAGCACAGCTGTTGTTAAGATATGGTGTGGTTTAGTTTGTAAACGGAACGGAACATCGTAATTAATGATGTATAGTAATTAGGTACAACAAATACTGAGGTAATAAAATACGTACATAATGTTTGTAATTAGATAACAATAAATTACACCAATTAGATACGATCTCATAAAACATGAAAGAGGCTTTTTACATTCAATGCCTATCAAATAATCAGTTACGCATATGCATTCAGCTTTGTTAGCTGATCGTCTGTAACCAATGACGTTACAAGTTTTTATGTAACTTGCATTGTTCGTATGTATGTAAGTTTGCATATCATTTTTCGATCATTTTTTATTATCCGATTAAGCGGAAATTTGGTAAACCTATGCAACTTGGATGACAATGCATTAAAATGGTACCATGGAGCTGGCTTGATAATGGAGTCGGAAGGTGATCATAGGAACTAATGAACGCAATAAGATAACTCCATCGTGTTTGGGCTCTTTGGTCTTGATGAGTAGGTACTATACAGCGAGATATTTTTTTTTAAGAAAAGTTCTAAAGCCGTCTTACAAGCAGGATAATACCACGTAGTAAATACTCACAATATCGCTGAAAAGAATTGCAGCACCGCGAAAGTGATGACGTCAGGCGAGAAGCTGGCGAGCACCGTGAAGACCACCGACATAATCATGGTGTACAGCATCACGGGCTTCCGGCCGCGGGTGTCGCCCAGGAAACCCCAGAAGTAGGATGTCAGGATCATTGCTGTGATGATGATAATGATGATAATCATGATAATGATGGTACGTGGAAATAGAGAAAGTGGCCATCCTGAACGCATCTCCTTTCCGCCTTCCACGCGAATACTTTGTCTTATAGATGACAAAGGCAGTGTAACACGCTAACAGTCAGAGTACGTATTCGATAATGCCATAAATTATCCGTGACATAGCGTTTTGAATGCTACACATTCTGTGTTGTGACAAAAAGAATAATATTTATTCATTAGAATCATATTCAGAAGTCTAGACACAGTAACTTATTTGAAAAGTTTATGGCACAAAAGCTCATAGTACTCTTATACCGTATGTAGCTACACAAACTCTGCGAAACGCACAGCTTACATAAAGTACACTGGACTAAATAAAGCCACTACTCACCCAGAAAAGGTATGGCTGACAGCAACCCCTGCTGCTGCATGGTGAGGTCCAGGTCGCACTTGGCGGCCGGCAGCACGTAGCCCATCGCAAGGCTCTGCATGATCACCCCCATCAAGATCAGCCCCCCAAGCAGCATATGCAGGATATTGTAGACTCCGAACCCTGGGGGAGTGGAACGTTTGAGACTGATTTGTGATATGAAAGGCTTGGATTGGGTTATGTTTTCGAAAAGTATGATAGACACGCATAAGTATACCGTCACGCCCATCCCATATCCCAAGACCCAAGGGGTATGACTTTGCTTATTTATCAGCCATTATAAACGGGGTAGGGGTAAAGTCTATCGCCATATTTTTATGGTTCAGTCTTATATCCAGATACCGGAGGGGTCCGACGTGGCTTATGAAGACTTCTTATGACGACGGCTTATGACGACTTCTAATCGATAGCAACCGAGTCTGGCTTGCATTCCGAAGCACTGAGCGCGTGGTAATTGTATGATTGACATATCATCGACATTGTACGATGGTAGTAAGAAAGCGTGGTGTTTGAACCTGGGTCGCTCGCTTGTAAGTCTGACGTTCTCGCCATTTGCCCACCCTGGCTTCTGCTCGTGTTCACAAAGTCACCTCGATAAAATTGGGGCAATTAGTGCAACCAATTAATACGTGGTCAATGTATTTCTCTTTGATGGGAAACAGAAGGTGCATGTTTGTTGAAAATGATCTCTATCCATGAATCTATTTAATTTAATAAGCTATTTTATGACTTTTAAAGAGATCGATATATAGTATTTTGTGATTTGTCGTTCAAAACATTGACTTGGTCCCAAAAGCGAGTACTGATTATAAATAAATTTACATCGTAGTATCGAACATTCATTACATCAACAACACATGTACCTATGATAAAACAGTTCGGATTAAAGGCATTCAGTAACCCCTACATTATGACACCGTTATCAGTTCACTGTCATTGCGGTAACTATCTTATTTAGCTGTGTTTACCTTGGCAAGCAACCCGCAGCATACTTAATCTGCGAAGAGAAATATGACGCAACGAGTGATTACAGCGCAAATCTGTCAAGACAACAATGTTTTCATTCCCGGGATTTCCCTAAATTTTAATAGAATAATATACAGCTGTAATTATCAGATGTTTGCCGAAATCTTAGTTATACACATGTTTTTGTCGATAGCGTATTTCCCCAGGGAGGTACGAGATCTTATTTACAGCGTATGTCGAGTCAACTTATCAGCAGCTTCTGTAAATATGAGTAATTTGTCAAATAATTGTTATTATAGTATTAAGATGTTGTCACCTGGGAGAGGAAATGAATATGATCCTACTTATTTGATGTACGTAGTACTAATCCTACATATTAGATTAATAATTACTGTACTATCAGTTTTTACAATGTTTACAATGTTTTTACAATGTTACAATGTGATTAATGGACATCGCGGGATGTTAGAGCCAACGGCGACATGAAGATGCTGAAAGACTGAAAGAAGGAGGGAGAGCAGGGAAGTGATGATGATGATTAATATTATTATTTTCTCTTGTGTAGCTATCAAGATTTTTGTAACTGCTTACATTCTTTAGCGTGAAAACATATTATTATAGATTTTCATTATTGTAATTAGACTAGCTAGGCATTTGATCCATCTTATCTAGTTGTAAGTGACGATGCAGCCGAAGATGGAGCATGTTATGTTATGGTGCTATTCACTCTAGCCTTGAAGGCTTCCAGATAATGATCAGGGAACACATTCGCAGGCAACGTGTTCCATTCCTTAGCCGTACGCATTATAAACACAAAATCAATATCGATAGCCTCCCAGATAGGTCTCACGTGCGTAAGTAAGGCGTTCCTTTATGTGTCACAGATGTTTATGATATGCAACAAGTAGTAGTTAGACCTATCATCGAATGTAGGTACATAAATTGCTGCAAGTGTTTGCAACAATATTTATTTATTTATTTATTAAATCTTCATGCACAAAATAGTACAGTGGCGGACTTAAAGCTAAAATGGTTGACTGGTAGATAAGGCTATCTACCAGTCAACCAGGAGTAAGTGGTAAGTATCGAATGGGGCTAATTCAACTAGATACCTAAATATTTGCTAAGTATTAGCTCGCGACATTGATATGTATATAAATATACTGCGACAGCGTGGTCTTAGCATTGTTATTGTCATTTGTCTCTTTGTCAATTAGCTAATTGGTCGCTGTTTCAATTACTCTTAATAAAACTGCGCAAGTGGATGATACTTTTTAGATTAACATCAATAGTTCGTCAGTTTTTAATAGGCTTTAGATTGACGTAGAAAAATATCTTGATTTTTTATACAAAGTAACAAAATACGTTTTTCTGTCAAATATTAAGTGTGAAGTATTTGAATTATTTTTTTCTCTTATTCTTCTTTGAATATTTTATGATATTATGGTAAGATAATGAATTTTAATGAATACAAAAGCGATTATCAAGTATGTCGAAAAATTCGGTCATGGGTCATGCAAAGCAATAAATTTCCATCGTTTCATACGGTAATATGATAACAATTCAATCTAGAGTAAGCCAGGGCTTATCACAAGGCTGTAGACTGCCTACGCTTTGGTGCTTTGTCTCGTTTCATCTTTATCCATTGACTCCGATATAAACTTTAGTTTTAATTAAGTAGATAATTTAGCGTTATTGCTACTTGTAGTTTCTTATCTACTATTAAATTAGATTAAATGATGTATATTTGAAACAAACGGTCGATAAATTTATCGTTTACGAGCTAATTCTACTATATTATGACATCATAATTATTAATGTCACATCTTTCGAGGGTCGACAGAGATACTTTGTTTGATTTGCTCTACTGCCCTGACTACAGCGATCGAAAAGTTCATGGTACCACATATTTCTACCTTCATTGCAAAACTTTTTTTTTATTGATCTCTGTGGTTATGAGGATCCTGTTTGGCTTCTTCCACATATTTCAACGTTTCCATACATACCCGTCATGTGCTGCTCAAGGCGTTATGTTATGTATGTATACCTATAAATATAATTATTACATATCCATCAACAACCCACTTGGGCATGAGCCTCTTCTACCGCCTTGAAAGGAAGCTGTGAGAGTATTTGGAGGTCATACAATCGCTAAACGTACCTAGATAGAATAAAATCCTCTTGACGGTCCCATGAAAACTTTTCACCCCAATCTCATTGAAACAAAATCCTTTAGTAATTTTAGTTAGTTACCTACTAATTGTTTGTGTGAGAGAAGGTTATGGCGATTTTTTAACTCTATCCTGTTTCTAATGTACAATTTTTGAGAAATAAATACTTTTTACTTTATTGTTATATTATCTTCGACAGTGAAAATCGCCACCTGTTCCTACCATGCGACATATCCTTCCAGACGAGGATGCCTGTCCGGCAGGGGGGCGGGCCTACCATAATCTCTTATTGCAACGCTGTTTAGGCGCCTCAACTGGACGGCGATTCTAGCGCCAATCTCGAATTCGACATTTTTTCTAGCCAACACAACTGTATTAAAACGTCACTGAAATTGATCTTGGACAATATACGACTGTCGATGATAGTTGAGAAAATATTATTTGGCTGCAATAGACATTTCAATGTCATTAAGATTGTGGCTAGAAAAAAATGTCGAATTCGAGATGTCACAGCGCAAGAATTAGGCCCCAAATGCTCGCGTTTTCGTACCATCACGTCTTATTTCGTCTTATACCATCAGGTTTTTAAAGCTTTAAAATATTTACTTTGATTTGCTGAGCCAGTGCAGTAAAGTAAGTTAGTAAGTAAATTGTGTTTTTTTGACCTAAGTAATCTTATCACAGGCCAAACCAGCTGCATCACCGCGGGCTCGGCCAGATGTCGATCGGGCATTAATTATTGCACAAATAAAGATAAAGTTAATATTATTATGAGTAAAATTATATCCAATTCAACTAAACTCATTTTATATCATAATATCACAAGAAAATGTTACTTTGTTTCAAAAATGAGTTTAATAGTAATAAAAAGTGTCGGGCCACGTTGCAGTGTAGTTCCGTAGTTGCTTGTCTTATATATATATGCAAATATGCATGCTTCAATGAGGGTTTTTTGAAACTATTAACACATTACAAAGTTGAAAATGCATCTAGCTGTATGAAGTATTTTCTAATCGAACACATTATAAGTTGGTTGACTATTATTTTGTGATGTTACTACAAATTTACGGTTTTTGGCCTTTATTTGTGTTACATGACATCACTTCTTGCCAAAATTCATGATTATAAGTCAACGGGAAGTATTCTATAGGTTTTGATTCCCTTACGAGCGTCAAAGTATGCGGTATAAACGGCCGTATCTATTGATTGCATTGACTTAGTAGAAGTTTGATTTTTTCCCTGCTCCAAGGGATTGCGAACCTTAGTATTTGATATTTATTTCAGCTTGATGATACCTTTAGGCGTTTCTGAGAAAAGGGGTCTTGACAGACGGACGTACGGGCAACAAAGTGATCCTATAAGGGTCGGTCACGTTTCTATTGAGGTACGGAATCATAAAATCTAAAAAAGTTGGACGTATCGAACTACGCATTAAAATCGAGGCCTATAAAATCTTAATAATTCCGAATTTATAATTTGTATATTTGCAATTGTATCGTAACCTTGACTTCGAAGTATACAAGATTATTTATAGAAACCGAAATTGAGATTGGTAGATAGCTCAACACCAAGAAGCTATAAAAAAAAAATCATCTTGGCGTTAATGTTCCGGTTGTGCTCTCGAGAACGAGGGCCCGGGGTCCGCCTTGACCATGATCCAGGATTTGGCAAGTCAGGTAATTACAGTGGAGCGACTGCCATCTGACCTCCATGACCCTGCTACCAGGCGAACCTGACCAGATTGGACCATGGTTACACATCCAGTTGCCTGAATGTGCAGGTTTCATCACGATGTTTTCCCTCACCGTAAGAACATCGGTTAGTATTCAACTAATGTACATAACTCAGAAAACAGTCATTGGTACATGGCCGGAGCGGGATTCGAACCCGGGACCTCTGGCTTACGAGTCGGATACTGGAACCGCTCGGCCACCGACGCTCTTACCAAGAAGCTGTCGGTAATTTTAACAGAAACATCACGAAAAGTTGGAGTTAGATGGAATGGACTCCTTTTGGCGGAAAACAAACACGCCTGAGTTTTGGTTGCGTTGAACGCCACCAGATTGGGTTCACCCCAATCAGATACTGCCTTGAGAGCTTTGTTCAAACGATCAACCATGGCCGCTCGACACCAACATCAATGCGATACCTAAGCCCTTTACGGGCACAGGCAGCGTGAGTTAGTAAACTTAGATTATTTTTATACCACCCCCTCGACCACTTCCCGTCTCGTGGTTTCCAGAACTCGTTTATTTCAGCAATTATTAGTTCTTCAACAGGTATTTATTAGAACTTTGGTTCTCAGTCGGATCACTTGCTTGTGAATTTTATCCTTCAGAGAGACTTCCTAGCATAGCGCGTTCCGTAGCATGGCACGCTGAGCAAACTATAGGTAGTGAACCAATAAAGTGTCCTGTAGCTGTCCTGTGAGGAAATGTCATAACAGGCAGGACGTACTGGTTAAATACTCTTTAATTCAATACTTTTGCATTGTGGTAGGCGAAGAGAAGACGTAATTCGAAATGTGACCAGCTCTGCCAGACCTGACAGAACCGGTGTACCGAGCACGAACGGGTATTATACACATGGTTATTTATAAGAACGTTGCTAATCAATTCGTTTAGTGGCCAAGTCAAGGCGACTAAGTTGTGCCCTTAAGGTAAAACTAAGAAATCTGGGAAATTAATCAAGTTGTGGCTTTAAGGAAAATGGCTTTTGTGCAACTGCGTTTAGTAAGGCTCTGAAATAAACACGGTCGGCTTAGAGCCTGACTAAACCTGTACAGACAGCTGATTTATTTAAGGAAAACGCGCATGGAGTGGCTAAAAATCGTCAGGTGGTTTATAGGGGTCATTGACTTTTTGCAAAAATTCTCGAGAATAGACTCTGTTCTCTTGTAAAGTATTTATAAAGGCTTACCGATATCAGAAACGATATATGAAAGGGATAACTTACATGCATGCTAGAACTGAAATAGTGTTTATTTGCTTCGAACGAATAACCATTTTTTTTTAATTTTGTGAAGAGCTGTGAACCTCAAAACAAAAATGCCGCCGGTAATAAAAATTACTACTTATTTATTTTTTGTTTTATTTCATTAAAATAGTAATATTGTATTAAATAAAATATTTTAACTTACCAGTTATCATCATTGCGTCGTCCAGGGAGGCTGTTTTCAAGGCATTTATCTCTCCTTTCTCCACGCAGCCTTTTTCTATCACTCCCTTTATCGCCATCTTCTTTTACTGCCACTGGAATATTAGAGAAGTAAATTAAGAGTAATTCACAATGTTTAACCGCTGGGATATATAAGTACAGACGATAGAATCGCCGGCGCCGATAAGGGCTGGCTCTCTCTACAACATAATCTTCATTGGCCCTACAACCCTACAAAAGGATTTTTGGGTGCCGACCGCCGATTTAGTATGACTTCATCTCGCTCGAAATATGAAAGCTATCGCTATTCAGTTATAATTATTATAGGCGGTCCTACCCCTGGCTGGCGTTGGTACCTGAACGGAAAACAAACGGCAACAAAGAAACTTGAATAGACAAAAAAAAACTTGTTCAACTTTTTCTTTTGTAATATTTATAAATCTGAGTACCTACCTATCTACCTTTAAAAGATGCTTACGTAATATCTATAACCCGCCGAATAACAGGTAGACAGACGGACAGTGCATGTGGGCACTTCAGTAAATAAGGTTCCGTTTTCACCGTCAACCGGGTACGAATTCCTAAAAATCAGTATCGGCAGACAGTTCCGTTATCACTGTCCGGGTGCGATTCCTAAAAAAGGAATACTCCTTTCCCTTTTGTCAATCTTTCAAAAAATACCATTGTTTCAAAAAATCTCGTATATGTCGAAGCAAAGATAAAGTCTTTGTTTTGAACTTGTAGATAGGTACGTGCTAATTTTATACTTTACATGGTAATTAAAAATAAAAACCAAAGTTTATTTTTATTTTAGTTTATTTGCGCAGGTAAAAAACTGCACCGGACCTTTGCGCAGCTTGTCCGTTTTAGTGTTTATATCACCCGTAGGTATAAGCAGCCTAACAGATGTGGCCGCGAGTCACTGCGCATAAAACTGAGTGTCAATTGGTTCAAAGGTGGTCAGGGGTCCGCTTTGTTGACAGTACTTACCGTAATTAGACAGTCTTCTAGTTATTTATAAACGGAACGGGCGTGAGAAACATCGGCAGCCGCATGACTGATACGATAAACAAGAACCCCATGTAAAGTGATTACGACTATTGCTCTGATAATATGGAAAATTTCGCGTTATCTGTATTATTTTGTAATTCTCCGTTTTAGAATTTATTATTGTAAACATGGATTAGAGTCATCGCCCATCACTAATAACAGTTATTATTTAGATGCTGCCATGATGTCATATTACAAGATATTTCTAAAGTTGTCTGATTTACAGTAGGACGTTTCATTGTTGATTTAATCTAGAATTGATACCTAGATAGACGGCAAGATAGAATTCACAATCAGCTATAATTAGATAAATAATCACATCAAAAGCTATAGATATTATCTATTAACTCATTTTGTATATGTTCAGATTCATTTACCAGTTAGTTAACAAACAACATGTGCCTAGAGAATCTGACCTACATTGCAGAGTGCGTAACTTCGTTGCGGTAGAACCATGGATAAAACCTTTCAAATAATATCTGTGAAGTAGAAGTTTAAAGTGCAAAAGTCAAATATTTTATTGACGTAAAGTATTCCTTTCCAAAATAGATCATATTTAAGTATGTTATACCTCCGTCATCCATTCGTCGTTTAGTTTGCTAGACATAATAAAAAAAGTTGTTCAAATATTGGACTACATTTACGAGTTAAATCGGTAGGAATGAGCTAATTATTGTCTGCTCAGTCCAGCTCAGCAGATAACTCGTGATCTTAGTATTAATTAAATGTTTAAATTGATATGGCGTCGTAACCTAAATAGATTAAAATCAGTCAAGTTGATTTTATCGGCGACAGAAACTTAGATTGAAAATTATTCATAAATAGATAATAGTAGATTATACACCAAGGGGATAAAGCAGTGTTACATCATGGGTGACATATGGATACATCCTAGTGATGGCGATGAGAGGGAGTTATTATGTAAAGTCAAACTCATGACAGACTGGCTTTATATGCTTTTTATGGCTGTTTATCGGGGCTGATGAATTATTATACATATATAAAAATCATGGCTACTTTTAAATAATCCGGTATAGCGTCTCATTAAATAAACTTGACAAAAAGCTTGACAATATTTTCGTGACAACGAAAAATTAAAATTTGTCACGTAAAATAATTCAGTATAGCATAGTTTGGTCTAAATAATGAAGTACCTATTAAATAATAATTTTATTTAGTCATCATGTTCTCTTTGCTATAGGCCTGCTGGAAGAAATTTCTTATTTTTTTGTGTTCACTTACGGTCGCTAGTTCTATTTTCGAATAAAATGTGTTACGTTACGAAGCGAGAGTTTTCATACGAACTTTAACGTTCCAAATTCGAATTAAGGACTTTATGTATAATACTTAAACCCAGTGTTCAAACAACTTTTTCTCTATTTGTATAAAATACATGAGTAGATAATGACTTGCTTTATTTTTGTCATGTAATTGGAAATACATAGTGGAGCAAGCGGTGTGAAATTATTATTTCAATTTCAATTTCTTTTATTCAGGCAACAGAGATCCAGTTTTGTTAGTAGTGTTAGTAAAACACACATTTAATAAACCTTTTAATACTTAAGGAATATGACATATGATTCACGTATATGACAACCTTTTTTGATTTTTTGCACTCACGAGATTTTATACTTATCATCATCAACAATCTATTTAGCAATGATTCGTGGTTAACTTCTGGCCCGCGAGCTCATTTTCTTCATACTGGCAATGCAGGGTTAGTACCCTGCTACCCAGGATAGTTCCTGACTTATCCCTTAGGAGATAATTTTTATTCACTTAGAGTTCGTTAGAAATGAGTAAATGACCCTTACCAGCTGATGAAATGAATCAACCAAGCGAGTAAAGTTCAAAGTTCGCCTTATCATGATAGGAAATACATCCGTATTACACACAGAGATAACAGACTAGACATAAATAACAAATATTCCCTGTTCGCTCACTCTACAATGATTATGAATCTTACTATCCCGTTTTTTCATCTATTGGAATAAGTCGACGGAAAATAACGCGCGCAATGTTTTGAACGTTCGACATGTTGCTGAAGCTCCATTAGACCTGGCGTTTCTTTTGAAACATCGGTGTAAATTTTATAATTTAGGAAATTATTATAAATAAAATTTAAATCAAACCATTTAAAAGACGGTGTAATTTAGTGCACATTTATGTGAAAGCGCAAAGTATGGAAATACACCTGGATTATCCTTTCACCGGTAAGTAAAGATTCGTGGTCACGACTGTCGGGAATCAATTTTGGAAATTGTGACATAAATATGCATCGTTATAGTGTGAATTTGCAATATTGGAATGTTTAACCTTAAAACAACATGCCATTAGAGATATAAATAGGTAAAAATATTTTGATGCTAACAGGGTCGGACTTAGTATTTATTATATAGAATTTTAATACTCAAATCTTGTAAATAGCGGTCCACAATTTTATATGTATTAGGGTTTCATACCAAAAATATTCCTAAATGACATTTTAAATGTTCAGACATTTTATGAAACAACAGATTAATCGCGTATTTACGTTTATTTAAATTTATTTGTTTTTCTAGGTTTCCTAAAGACCAGACATGGTGATGTCTGGGTTGCAAATTGGAAGTGCTGCGTTGTAAACATTTTGAAGAACAAGATAATAATTAAATGCAAGTCCCTTCTGTCCTGGTGCACGATCATTATATGAATTTTTATCTAAATGAAAGAATATGCTGCCTGTTTAATATATTAATGTACCTATCCTTTTCATTATTATTCTTTTTTTCATTTCTATGTCCTCTAGAGGACATCATATTCAATTTATTGTGAAGTCACATAGGCCTACCTATGGACAATGAAGACGCTTCTAACGATAAGTAAGTAGATACCTACTTGTTTAGAAGTTATGAGGCAACAAATAAACATTCATACTGGTCAAAATCATAACCCTCCTTTTTGCAAAAGCAAGCACTGTCGATTCACGGTATGTGGGATCGAGAGATCGAAAAGACGGTGTTAGGAATCAGAGCGTGGGTTGATTCACTAGACACCTTACCTTTTATTATAATGACAATATTAAATTATAAGGACAAGTTTAAAAAAATTACAAAGTCGTCCGGAGCGAAATACCCACAAGTCAGATTTGTTTGTGTTCGTTACTAGTAGAAAGTCGTAGCTAAACATAACTTATCTGCAGATGGGCTGCCTTGTTCCGTCCCTGCATTTGCATTAGTGTGTGTGTTATACAGATGTGTGACATTTTGTCTCGTATTTCAACTCGGATTGTACTCTCTGCTTCTGTATATAATTTTTTTCTCTAGGGTATTACATACATCATAGTGTAGAGTTTTATGTAGAGACTGCAGCTTATGTTCCCAAAATATTATTCTTAGTTATTTTGTCTTTTTATAGAGACAATGTGTTTTTTGTCATTAATAGAATCATTCTAGGGATAATTAGCAGCTTGTGCCTTAATCCATGCCTACTGCATTTACGAGGAAAATAAAACGTATTATTATGTTAACATTTTGAAATCTCTGTGTATCAATATGATTTATTGGTTGTAAGTTTATTAACAATATATTTATAAATGTGGAAAAGTATCAGTCAGTAAGTAGTAGCCAGTTTCATTTTGCCGAAATTTATAACCCAAACTTTTTTTATTTTCGGCTTTTTAAAAGTAATGCAATACTTAACTGTTATTTTCGGAAATTAAAATTGAAAATTGCATGATCCTTCATGTAGGTCGCCCCACGCACGAATTCAGAAGGTAAGTACATTCCGAGAAAAAGTTTCCGCACAAGTTCAATGCACAATTTTCTATAAACCTCTCCAGGCAACAAAAAGCAAGTCACGCATCAGATAAAAACAGATATTTTTAAATACTCAATGTTTTAATATTCAGTTTTCTTAATTAGATACTTTCACAGATAACCAACGGAATTGTTTACGAACCTTGTGATAAAATTCAGTGATCGATGTCTAACGCACTACGCAAAGTGTCGCCGGCGCGCGGCTGTATCCAAATTCAGACTGAAGACACGCTGCGCATACGCGGTGTTATACATGCTTTTTGTCTCTTTATTGGCATCGCGGATTTTTGTGCCAGCGATAATGGGACGCGAACTCTTTGCTGTCAATAAGGAGCAAGTAGGTAATTGATCTGATTCAAAGTTGATAGGCTGTGATAGTAGGTATTTAATACAAACGTTGTGAAAAGATTTTTGTTGGCGTGCTCTTTAATTGGTAGTGGTGGTGTTATATACGAATATCTGATTTAAAGGTACTTATTAGGAATCTTCAGTAATTAATATCTAACCTGTCATAGTTCTAACTAATCAGTAACAGATCCATTAGACATGAAGTAACTGATTGGTTTATACATTGTAAGCAAATACTCACCGGACAACACTTATATTGTGACAATGGAATCCCGCTCCGGCCATGTACCAATGACTGTTTTCTGAGTTATGTACATTAGTTGAATACTAACCGATGCTCTTACGGTGAGGGAAAACATCGTGATGAAACCTGCACATTCAGGCGACTGGATGTGTAACCATGATCCAATCTGGGCAGGTTCAGGGGAACTGCTATCAGGGGATAGCAGGGTCATGGAGGTCAGATGGCAGTCGCTCTACTGTAATTACCTGACCTGCCAAATCCTGGATCATGGTTGTGCTCTCGAGAACGAGAGCTCGGGTTCTCGAGAGCACAACTGGGACATTAACGCCAAGATGATTACTTTTTTATTAGTGATAATGGAATATGATCAATTTAAATGGTTGATTCTTTAAAAATAAACTATGATAAATAATCTCTTTGTAAGTAAATTCTCTTGATTTGTTTTAAGGAAACGACGATCGTTTATAAAATACTAATGGGCCCGGCGCGACATCTTTTGCGTGGCGTTCTACCCCTACTCCACCCCACCCTATCCCTACCCTACTTTACTTACCCTACCCCTACCCTACACCTACCCTACACTTACGTTACCTCTACCAACCCTTGTTTTCCTTGCCTATAAACCTTTCTCTTAAATCAGTCTATCTATTGTTGAAAACCGGATTAAAATCCATTGCTTAGTTAAAAATATCTAAGCGATCTACGACCCTGTCCCCTAGTTGTAATGCACACCACTGTTTGAGAGTGAGAGGTACAGCATCATATTCGACAATAAAAAATTTGGGTCTCTAGTTCCTTAGAGATGATGCCAAACCAATATTAGTCGAGCCCGCCCAGTGCCTTTTGCTCCTAAAGATAGGATAAAACAAGAAATTGATAATCTAGTGTATTCCTCTAATGTTTGTGTCCCTGCAAAGTGGCAACGTAAGATTGAAAATATACTAAAAGATATACTACGAGTACTGATGATATTCGGGTAACGGCTTTAAATGATGATCAACACTTGCATCGGTTGGAACTAGTTTTTTCACGGCTCGCAGAATACAGCCCTAAAGTCCATTTAGAAAAATCGGAGTTCATGACAGACTCCATTGAATATTGTGGGTATAAAATCAGTCGTCATGGTATCCATTAAACTGAATTCAAACTTAAAGCAGTTGTAGATGCACTCAATCCTAGAAATATTACGAAATTTTGGACTTTACTCGGGTTAGTGGATTACTATTGCAGATATTTTCCCAACCTTTTTTTGAGTACCTGAGTAATGTGCTAGTAATATTGAGTAATGAGATAGTAACTATTGAGAAAAGAGATATGTACTGGTCAGCGGAACATCAAGCACTTTTAAGAGCGGAAAATAAAAGAGATAATGTTTTCTAAAACTATATAAGCACATAACTCACCTGAGTTACCATCTGCTACTGGTGCTGGGGCTGTTCTATCACATATAATGCCCGAGTATACAGTTTGCTTTGCAAACATTAAGTTGCACTCAGCGCAAATGGGCACAAATAGATAAGGAAGCTTATGCCATAGTGTTTTGGGTAAAGCGGTTTTGCCAGTACATATACGGCAAAAAAATTGGTTTATTCACGGACCGTAAGCCCCTGGTCCAGACATTTTCTCCATCCAAGGCTTTCTCCCAACTATCGGCAGCATCTATGCAACATTACGATGTTTTTACGCTCCAATATGACATCAAGTATAAGGATTGCAAAGCGAATGATAATGCAGACGCTTATTCACGCTAGCCAATACCGGACAAGGAACCTACACAACGTGAAGATGCGGTCAATGTATTGCCCCATTTAAGAAAAATTTATTTCTACATTTGGTGACCCATAAATATTGGTGAGCGATAATAGCTCATAATCAATTAATTCAAAATTTCCAAATTTTCAAAGCCACTGGATGGTGCGTGGTCACCGTCGCCTATGGCCATCAGCAACACCAGGGTCGCTACTCATGCGTATGTCGTAAAGCTCTGGAAATACAACTGCAGGAAGCTTCCTGCGTGCTTCCTGGAGCTCCATAGCGTGGTCATACGAGGCAGGATTTAAACCTTTCTAAGGCACTTCATTTATTTAAATTTGATTTTAATTTAATACACGTATATATTAAATTCTGACATTTCATGTCAAATTGGTTCGCGGTTCGGTTTGTTAAGCTTATACATATCCGTAAAGCTAGGCTTTGGGCTTGCCTCTTCTTGAGATCTCATAACTTTGTCAATTTTAAATGAAATGCTGTAGTACGACAATATTCAGCTCCAATCTGACATACAGATGTACATTTATACATACTCACTAGATGGCGCTGATAGTATTTTAAAACGCGGTATCGAGTACGCCTTCCCTTAAAATATAAGCAAACTCTAAAATAAAATCCCTTAAATTCGTTTATTGTATTATTTTAAATTAATTTTTGTTTGGTGAACTTTTATTTTATAGTTCACCGTAAATCTATAACAGGTACAATTCGTTACAAGTAAAACAAAGTCGCTTCCCGCCGTCTATCTCTATGTATCTATGTAAGTATTTCTTTTTTTTATAAGAGTGCTTCACCAGACCACAGTGTATGAGACATACCAAACGTCCTCTAGTCCACGCGAACGGAGTTGCGGGCACAGCTAGTCCTAAATAAAATAATAGCTTTGTTTTAGATATAGCGAGTCAAAGTTTGGAAGGGAGTGGGGGCTGATGACGTCATACTATAAATAACAAATATAAATCAATAAATTAAAATCGAAGAACTCAACTCGGTTGGGTAGTGTTCGGAAAGCTATGCCATATATTTTCGTCCTGATTACCGCTGTGTCTCAAGACGAAGGACTTTGACTGTTGTTGCCAGTGATGACTTACGGAACAGAGACGTGGCCCCTCACTGTGGGAAGAAAGTTCACTGTCACCCAAAAGGCAATGGAAAGGCTTTTGCTCGGAGTCTCGTTGCACGATCGAATCAAAAAGAGGATATCCGTAAACAAACCAAGGTCACCGACACAGCCCGGAGGCTTTCCAGGCTAAAGTGGCAGTGGACAGGGCACATAGCTCGAAGAACAGATGGCCGATGGAGCAGTAAAGTTCTCACCGTGGGTAGGCCTCCCACAAGGTGGACCGACGACCTGGTAAAGATCGCAGGTACCAACTGGATGCGGGAGGCACAGGACCGACCTTTGTGGAGATCTCTGGGGGAGGCACAGCAGAGAGCGTCTTTCGGCTAATATGATGATGATGATATAAATTAATTTAAATAAACCATGGTTGTTGTATTAATTCAGTTGCCTCATTTTAGAAAAGCTTACAAGCTTTTCATGCAAAATTGTTTTCATTGGAGAACTTATTTCACATATCTACAAAGATTAACGGGTAAAATATATTTTACAGGAAACTACGACGCCCCCTTCGACGCTTCGATATTTTATTAGCTAATTAATATCTCCATAACTGTTTGATGTATTTCAATGTTTTTTCTGGCACCCTAATATGCTTTTTGCGTTTCGTCAGTTTAAAAGTACTTACCACTGTCTTTTACACCTTGTCCAAAATAATATTCAGTCACTACCTACTTAGATACCTAAGTATCAGTGAGCTTTATTGTAATAAACAATTATTATCACTAACAATGCTGCTAGCGATGAAACACAGCTTCCCATTCAACCAATTCAATGTTACTGAAATAATCGATTCAGTTTTGCACCCATTAATATCAGTCGCCAGACAGATTGAGCTGGTTAAATACCTAAGTACTTCGTCTGCGCGTCATAGCCTTTTAAGCATCATTAATCATTATAAACATTGAGAGCGTCGATAGGCGAGCGGTTACTGCGTCCGATTCGTAAGCGAGAGGTACTGGGTTAAAATCCCACTGCGGCCATGTACCAATGACTCTTTTCTGAGTTATGTACATTAGTTGAATATTAACCGATGCTCTTAAGCTAAGATCGTAATGAAACCTGCACATTCAGGCGACTGAACGGTCAGGTGGTCAGATGACAGTCGACCCTCTGTAATTACCATCGTCAAGGCGGACCCCGGGCCCTAGTGCGCGAGAGCACAACCAGGATATTAACGCCAAGATGACAATTATTTATTTTCCTTTATACCACTATATGGATACTACTCCTTGTTTAATGTACCCATAGTATACAATACAACTCGTATCAAACCTAAATAAATATATAAATTCCGCCAACGCACCCCCCGCCGCCGACTGGATACTCACCCTTACTACGAACACCCTCTGCTGGTATCCACGCGAAGGTTCGTAAGAACGGTTCTCGCTCCTTAACCGCTCACATCCCAAGTTTCCGCTAATCTAATGTTATCAATTGTTCTCGCGACCCACTATTGTGTCGCCGGGACGTGACGGGTTAAGAGTAGTCTTCCCCGAGTGCGCTCCATACAAACGTAGTTCGATCATATTTTCAATATTACCAAAGCCAATGAAATTTTGTAGACGTGATCCAGAAACCAATACCAATGCTTGTGGTTTTTTAGATTTTCGGTAAAATATATTGGTTTCTAGATGACGGCTACAAAATTTCATTGGTTTGATAGCGTAATATTGAAAATATGATTTGTATGTATGCGCTCTGCAGCGCGCTTGGGGAAAGTACTATTCGTATGTGGAATGAGCTCTCATGACAGTGTTTCCTTTAGTCTATGTATATGGCATGGGATTGCATACCATAGGTCTCTGAGGTGGGCAACGCATCGGTGTTCCCCTAATGTTGCTGATGTCAATAGGCGGCGGTGACCACTTTCCATCAAGTGGGTTTGTTTGTCGCATAAAAATTATTTCATAAATAAACATTTGTTCAACCAATATACCCAACATTGGTTCGGTACAAAGCTAAGAACTATCTCGATCAAAGTGGCTCGAGAAAGCCGTATCCAAATCGGTCGATCCGTTCGGCAGTTACGATGCCACAGTCAGACACACAAAGCCACAGACACACACGTCAAAGGTATAACACCCCTCTTTTATCGTCGGGGGCTAATAAGAAATATCGCTGATGAAAGAGGCTCTCATACGCAGGTTTGATACGTTGAAAATAGTTGCCTGAACCTGAAAATCAAGGAAAGAAGTCCCGCAAGAGGGCCTAAAAAGTGACAGCTTGATATCGCTCACTCAGTCGGACTAACGACGACGCGATAATGTTGAAGAGCGGCCGAAGTGGAGAAGGAGAAGTAAGAGAACGGACTTCAAAGATGATGATGATCAACAAAGAAATAGCCACTGACGATTGATATTAGTTCTTTACATATATTTTGTAGGGAGAAAATGACCAAAACTGTAATTTTGTTACAAGATAATTTATTAAGTTTTTGGAAAACGGCTTATCCGTTTTCATTGAAACTTCGTCAGACAATATTAAGCTAACTTACTGCAATGTAATTTTTTTAAACTACCAATATCATAAATTATATCTGGGTAAAGAGCCAAAACCTACGACAAATAAAAAGGGGTATTTTAAAGACGTTTATAATTTTTTATAATTATGTTTTATTTATTTTAAATGTCTTATTGTCGTGTTCAAGAAATCATCTAAGTTATTTCTTATCTCAATTTGGACCATGCTGATTGTCTAAAAACTGTTTAAGATGAAACTTAGACGATTCCTTTAGACGGTTTGGACATATTCTATTACTAGTTTTTACATATGTAAAATAAAAAAAAATATGAGCAAATAATAACATATTCAGGCGAAACAAACGGCCACTTCATACTTTAACCCTAATTATATTTTTATCGCAGTGAGGCGTCCATAGGCTGCGGTGACTGCCTACCATCAGGCAGGACGGAAGCTTGTTTGCCACCTTAGTAGTATAATAAAAAAGGCAATGAATGGTTTAAAACAACACACAGAAACACAAATTACCGACTCTGTAATCTATATGGAACACTGAATTAAGTTCTCTTTAAATTTTTTATTGTTAAGTGCGTGTTACACTTATTTAAAAAGTAAATAGTTCCAATTTATTATTTATATAGACTTAAAAGTTTTATCATACTTCCTCTATTGTTTTTATTGTACTATTTAATAGTTAAACACTAAGGCGGCTTGCACCAAATCCTTCAACGCATTTAAGCTGATACTGAAACAAAAAAAATTTAAATGTAATTCTTTAATATGTTTAAGAATTTGGTGCAAGCCGGGCTAAATGCACTATAGTTCTAGAGCAAGTACCTATTTCTTCTAAGAAAATAGTACAATGACTGTAAATACTTAATGGCATACCTTAATATAGTAAAGGAAAAATTTAATTGTATCTTTATTTACAATTTAATCACAAGAATTGTCTCTACTAATTGACAATGCTAAAAATATACTATTTGTTTAAGTTCTACTTACTATAATAAATATTATAAACAAGATGACCTCATATCATTCACCACAAATATTTGCTAGTGCGCCAGCATATTCATACTCATAATCATTTATTTAATTCTAATTCAGTGTGCAGTCCTGTATTTATTATCAAACATATAGGTGGTTCTAGTCATAACACATCATTTGAATTAAATATGACATGCAGCGCATTTGTCGTCAAATATATGGTAGCTTTAGCCCGCGACTTGGTCTGCATAAAGTTCGGTTGTTACATGTGTGTTATTCTGGGCTACATTTTACTGCCAAATTTCATCAAAAAGCGAAATTTTCGCGTGTTAATATTGTTAAACAGGTATTAGATATTGATCTTATACTAGCTTAATTTGAAATCAATCGCTCAAATTAACAAAATGCATCGTTGAAGAGCGGCCGAAGTGGAGAAGGAGAAGTAAAAGAACGGACTTCAAAGATGATGATGATCAACAAAGAAATAGCCACTGACGATTGATATTAGTTCTTTACATATATTTTGTAGGGAGAAAATGACCAAAACTGTAATTTTGTTACAAAATAATTTATTAAGTTTTTGGAAAACGGCTTATCCGTTTTCATTGAAACTTCGTCAGACAATATTAAGCTAACTTACTGCAATGTAATTTTTTTAAACTACCAATATCATAAATTATATCTGGGTAAAGAGCCAAAACCTACAACCAATAAAAAGGGGTATTTTAAAGACGTTTATATTTTTTTATAATTATGTTTTATTTATTTTAAATGTCTTATTGTCGTGTTCAAGAAATCATCCAAGTTATTTCTTATCTCAATTTGAACCATGCTGATTGTCTAAAAACTGTTTAAGATGAAACTTAGACGATTCCTTTAGACGGTTTGGACATATTCTATTACTAGTTTTTACATATGTAAAATAAAAAAAAATATGAGCAAATAATAACATATTCAGGCGAAACAAACGGCCACTTCATACTTTAACCCTAATTATATTTTTATCGCAGTGAGGCGTCCATAGGCTGCGGTGACTGCCTACCATCAGGCAGGACGGAAGCTTGTTTGCCACCTTAGTAGTATAATAAAAAAGGCAATGAATGGTTTAAAACAACACACAGAAACACAAATTACCGACTCTGTAATCTATATGGAACACTGAATTAAGTTCTCTTTAAATTTTTTATTGTTAAGTGCGTGTTACACTTATTTAAAAAGTAAATAGTTCCAATTTATTATTTATATAGACTTAAAAGTTTTATCATACTTCCTCTATTGTTTTTATTGTACTATTTAATAGTTAAACACTAAGGCGGCTTGCACCAAATCCTTCAACGCATTTAAGCTGATACTGAAACAAAAAAAATTTAAATGTAATTCTTTAATATGTTTAAGAATTTGGTGCAAGCCGGGCTAAATGCACTATAGTTCTAGAGCAAGTACCTATTTCTTCTAAGAAAATAGTACAATGACTGTAAATACTTAATGGCATACCTTAATATAGTAAAGGAAAAATTTAATTGTATCTTTATTTACAATTTAATCACAAGAATTGTCTCTACTAATTGACAATGCTAAAAATATACTATTTGTTTAAGTTCTACTTACTATAATAAATATTATAAACAAGATGACCTCATATCATTCACCACAAATATTTGCTAGTGCGCCAGCATATTCATACTCATAATCATTTATTTAATTCTAATTCAGTGTGCAGTCCTGTATTTATTATCAAACATATAGGTGGTTCTAGTCATAACACATCATTTGAATTAAATATGACATGCAGCGCATTTGTCGTCAAATATATGGTAGCTTTAGCCCGCGACTTGGTCTGCATAAAGTTCGGTTGTTACATGTGTGTTATTCTGGGCTACATTTTACTGCCAAATTTCATCAAAAAGCGAAATTTTCGCGTGTTAATATTGTTAAACAGGTATTAGATATTGATCTTATACTAGCTTAATTTGAAATCAATCGCTCAAATTAACAAAATGCATCGTTGAAGAGCGGCCGAAGTGGAGAAGGAGAAGTAAAAGAACGGACTTCAAAGATGATGATGATCAACAAAGAAATAGCCACTGACGATTGATATTAGTTCTTTACATATATTTTGTAGGGAGAAAATGACCAAAACTGTAATTTTGTTACAAAATAATTTATTAAGTTTTTGGAAAACGGCTTATCCGTTTTCATTGAAACTTCGTCAGACAATATTAAGCTAACTTACTGCAATGTAATTTTTTTAAACTACCAATATCATAAATTATATCTGGGTAAAGAGCCAAAACCTACAACCAATAAAAAGGGGTATTTTAAAGACGTTTATATTTTTTTATAATTATGTTTTATTTATTTTAAATGTCTTATTGTCGTGTTCAAGAAATCATCCAAGTTATTTCTTATCTCAATTTGAACCATGCTGATTGTCTAAAAACTGTTTAAGATGAAACTTAGACGATTCCTTTAGACGGTTTGGACATATTCTATTACTAGTTTTTACATATGTAAAATAAAAAAAAATATGAGCAAATAATAACATATTCAGGCGAAACAAACGGCCACTTCATACTTTAACCCTAATTATATTTTTATCGCAGTGAGGCGTCCATAGGCTGCGGTGACTGCCTACCATCAGGCAGGACGGAAGCTTGTTTGCCACCTTAGTAGTATAATAAAAAAGGCAATGAATGGTTTAAAACAACACACAGAAACACAAATTACCGACTCTGTAATCTATATGGGACACTGAATTAAGTTCTCTTTAAATTTTTTATTGTTAAGTGCGTGTTACACTTATTTAAAAAGTAAATAGTTCCAATTTATTATTTATATAGACTTAAAAGTTTTATCATACTTCCTCTATTGTTTTTATTGTACTATTTAATAGTTAAACACTAAGGCGGCTTGCACCAAATCCTTCAACGCATTTAAGCTGATACTGAAACAAAAAAAATTTAAATGTAATTCTTTAATATGTTTAAGAATTTGGTGCAAGCCGGGCTAAATGCACTATAGTTCTAGAGCAAGTACCTATTTCTTCTAAGAAAATAGTACAATGACTGTAAATACTTAATGGCATACCTTAATATAGTAAAGGAAAAATTTAATTGTATCTTTATTTACAATTTAATCACAAGAATTGTCTCTACTAATTGACAATGCTAAAAATATACTATTTGTTTAAGTTCTACTTACTATAATAAATATTATAAACAAGATGACCTCATATCATTCACCACAAATATTTGCTAGTGCGCCAGCATATTCATACTCATAATCATTTATTTAATTCTAATTCAGTGTGCAGTCCTGTATTTATTATCAAACATATAGGTGGTTCTAGTCATAACACATCATTTGAATTAAATATGACATGCAGCGCATTTGTCGTCAAATATATGGTAGCTTTAGCCCGCGACTTGGTCTGCATAAAGTTCGGTTGTTACATGTGTGTTATTCTGGGCTACATTTTACTGCCAAATTTCATCAAAAAGCGAAATTTTCGCGTGTTAATATTGTTAAACAGGTATTAGATATTGATCTTATACTAGCTTAATTTGAAATCAATCGCTCAAATTAACAAAATGCATCGTTGAAGAGCGGCCGAAGTGGAGAAGGAGAAGTAAAAGAACGGACTTCAAAGATGATGATGATCAACAAAGAAATAGCCACTGACGATTGATATTAGTTCTTTACATATATTTTGTAGGGAGAAAATGACCAAAACTGTAATTTTGTTACAAAATAATTTATTAAGTTTTTGGAAAACGGCTTATCCGTTTTCATTGAAACTTCGTCAGACAATATTAAGCTAACTTACTGCAATGTAATTTTTTTAAACTACCAATATCATAAATTATATCTGGGTAAAGAGCCAAAACCTACAACCAATAAAAAGGGGTATTTTAAAGACGTTTATATTTTTTTATAATTATGTTTTATTTATTTTAAATGTCTTATTGTCGTGTTCAAGAAATCATCCAAGTTATTTCTTATCTCAATTTGAACCATGCTGATTGTCTAAAAACTGTTTAAGATGAAACTTAGACGATTCCTTTAGACGGTTTGGACATATTCTATTACTAGTTTTTACATATGTAAAATAAAAAAAAATATGAGCAAATAATAACATATTCAGGCGAAACAAACGGCCACTTCATACTTTAACCCTAATTATATTTTTATCGCAGTGAGGCGTCCATAGGCTGCGGTGACTGCCTACCATCAGGCAGGACGGAAGCTTGTTTGCCACCTTAGTAGTATAATAAAAAAGGCAATGAATGGTTTAAAACAACACACAGAAACACAAATTACCGACTCTGTAATCTATATGGAACACTGAATTAAGTTCTCTTTAAATTTTTTATTGTTAAGTGCGTGTTACACTTATTTAAAAAGTAAATAGTTCCAATTTATTATTTATATAGACTTAAAAGTTTTATCATACTTCCTCTATTGTTTTTATTGTACTATTTAATAGTTAAACACTAAGGCGGCTTGCACCAAATCCTTCAACGCATTTAAGCTGATACTGAAACAAAAAAAATTTAAATGTAATTCTTTAATATGTTTAAGAATTTGGTGCAAGCCGGGCTAAATGCACTATAGTTCTAGAGCAAGTACCTATTTCTTCTAAGAAAATAGTACAATGACTGTAAATACTTAATGGCATACCTTAATATAGTAAAGGAAAAATTTAATTGTATCTTTATTTACAATTTAATCACAAGAATTGTCTCTACTAATTGACAATGCTAAAAATATACTATTTGTTTAAGTTCTACTTACTATAATAAATATTATAAACAAGATGACCTCATATCATTCACCACAAATATTTGCTAGTGCGCCAGCATATTCATACTCATAATCATTTATTTAATTCTAATTCAGTGTGCAGTCCTGTATTTATTATCAAACATATAGGTGGTTCTAGTCATAACACATCATTTGAATTAAATATGACATGCAGCGCATTTGTCGTCAAATATATGGTAGCTTTAGCCCGCGACTTGGTCTGCATAAAGTTCGGTTGTTACATGTGTGTTATTCTGGGCTACATTTTACTGCCAAATTTCATCAAAAAGCGAAATTTTCGCGTGTTAATATTGTTAAACAGGTATTAGATATTGATCTTATACTAGCTTAATTTGAAATCAATCGCTCAAATTAACAAAATGCATCGTTGAAGAGCGGCCGAAGTGGAGAAGGAGAAGTAAAAGAACGGACTTCAAAGATGATGATGATCAACAAAGAAATAGCCACTGACGATTGATATTAGTTCTTTACATATATTTTGTAGGGAGAAAATGACCAAAACTGTAATTTTGTTACAAAATAATTTATTAAGTTTTTGGAAAACGGCTTATCCGTTTTCATTGAAACTTCGTCAGACAATATTAAGCTAACTTACTGCAATGTAATTTTTTTAAACTACCAATATCATAAATTATATCTGGGTAAAGAGCCAAAACCTACAACCAATAAAAAGGGGTATTTTAAAGACGTTTATATTTTTTTATAATTATGTTTTATTTATTTTAAATGTCTTATTGTCGTGTTCAAGAAATCATCCAAGTTATTTCTTATCTCAATTTGAACCATGCTGATTGTCTAAAAACTGTTTAAGATGAAACTTAGACGATTCCTTTAGACGGTTTGGACATATTCTATTACTAGTTTTTACATATGTAAAATAAAAAAAAATATGAGCAAATAATAACATATTCAGGCGAAACAAACGGCCACTTCATACTTTAACCCTAATTATATTTTTATCGCAGTGAGGCGTCCATAGGCTGCGGTGACTGCCTACCATCAGGCAGGACGGAAGCTTGTTTGCCACCTTAGTAGTATAATAAAAAAGGCAATGAATGGTTTAAAACAACACACAGAAACACAAATTACCGACTCTGTAATCTATATGGGACACTGAATTAAGTTCTCTTTAAATTTTTTATTGTTAAGTGCGTGTTACACTTATTTAAAAAGTAAATAGTTCCAATTTATTATTTATATAGACTTAAAAGTTTTATCATACTTCCTCTATTGTTTTTATTGTACTATTTAATAGTTAAACACTAAGGCGGCTTGCACCAAATCCTTCAACGCATTTAAGCTGATACTGAAACAAAAAAAATTTAAATGTAATTCTTTAATATGTTTAAGAATTTGGTGCAAGCCGGGCTAAATGCACTATAGTTCTAGAGCAAGTACCTATTTCTTCTAAGAAAATAGTACAATGACTGTAAATACTTAATGGCATACCTTAATATAGTAAAGGAAAAATTTAATTGTATCTTTATTTACAATTTAATCACAAGAATTGTCTCTACTAATTGACAATGCTAAAAATATACTATTTGTTTAAGTTCTACTTACTATAATAAATATTATAAACAAGATGACCTCATATCATTCACCACAAATATTTGCTAGTGCGCCAGCATATTCATACTCATAATCATTTATTTAATTCTAATTCAGTGTGCAGTCCTGTATTTATTATCAAACATATAGGTGGTTCTAGTCATAACACATCATTTGAATTAAATATGACATGCAGCGCATTTGTCGTCAAATATATGGTAGCTTTAGCCCGCGACTTGGTCTGCATAAAGTTCGGTTGTTACATGTGTGTTATTCTGGGCTACATTTTACTGCCAAATTTCATCAAAAAGCGAAATTTTCGCGTGTTAATATTGTTAAACAGGTATTAGATATTGATCTTATACTAGCTTAATTTGAAATCAATCGCTCAAATTAACAAAATGCATCGTTGAAGAGCGGCCGAAGTGGAGAAGGAGAAGTAAAAGAACGGACTTCAAAGATGATGATGATCAACAAAGAAATAGCCACTGACGATTGATATTAGTTCTTTACATATATTTTGTAGGGAGAAAATGACCAAAACTGTAATTTTGTTACAAAATAATTTATTAAGTTTTTGGAAAACGGCTTATCCGTTTTCATTGAAACTTCGTCAGACAATATTAAGCTAACTTACTGCAATGTAATTTTTTTAAACTACCAATATCATAAATTATATCTGGGTAAAGAGCCAAAACCTACAACCAATAAAAAGGGGTATTTTAAAGACGTTTATATTTTTTTATAATTATGTTTTATTTATTTTAAATGTCTTATTGTCGTGTTCAAGAAATCATCCAAGTTATTTCTTATCTCAATTTGAACCATGCTGATTGTCTAAAAACTGTTTAAGATGAAACTTAGACGATTCCTTTAGACGGTTTGGACATATTCTATTACTAGTTTTTACATATGTAAAATAAAAAAAAATATGAGCAAATAATAACATATTCAGGCGAAACAAACGGCCACTTCATACTTTAACCCTAATTATATTTTTATCGCAGTGAGGCGTCCATAGGCTGCGGTGACTGCCTACCATCAGGCAGGACGGAAGCTTGTTTGCCACCTTAGTAGTATAATAAAAAAGGCAATGAATGGTTTAAAACAACACACAGAAACACAAATTACCGACTCTGTAATCTATATGGGACACTGAATTAAGTTCTCTTTAAATTTTTTATTGTTAAGTGCGTGTTACACTTATTTAAAAAGTAAACAGTTCCAATAATTATTTATATAGACTTAAAAGTTTTATCATACTACTACTTCCTCTGTTGTTTTTATTGTACTATTTAATAGTTAAACACTAAGGCGGCTTGCACCAAATCCTTTAACGCATTTAAGCTGATACTGAAACAAAAAAAAATTAAATGTAATTCTTTAAAATGTTTAAGAATTTGGTGCAAGCCGGGCTTAAATGCACTATAGTTCTAGAGTATCTACCTATTTATTCTAAAAAAATAGTACACACAATGACTGTAAATACTTAATGGCATACCTTAATATAGTAAAGGAAAAATTTAATTGTATCTTTATTTACAATTTAATCACAAGAATTGTCTCTACTAATTGACAATGCTAAAAATATACTATTTGTTTAAGTTCTACTTACTATAATAAATATTATAAACAAGATGACCTCATATCATTAACCACAAATATTGGCTAGTGCGCCAGCATATTCATATTCATAATCATTTAATTAATTGAAATTCAGTGTGCAGTCCTGAATTTATTTTCAAACATATATTTTGTACTAGCCATATCATATAATTTGAATTAGATATGACATGCAGCGCATTTGTCGTCTAATATATGGTAGCTTTAGCCCGCGACTACGTCTGCATAAAGTTCGGTTATTACATTACGGACTCGTTCCCGCGGGAACGTGCGTGACATGCGTATATGTTATTGTGGGCTACATTTTACTGCCAATTTTCATCAAAAAGCAACATTTTCGCGGGATAATATTGTTAAACAGGTATTATATATTGATCTTATACTAGCTTAATTTAAAATCAATCACTCAAATGAACAAAATGCATCGATGGAGTTACAATACCAAACTAATTCCTCGATAGTTTCTACTCCTCTCCTCACTCACTTCCTTGAATCTGGACAACTTTCAAGGATAGAATGAATCCATACATCCATACCCTGCTCAATATTCAGCAGTCACTATACCACTGTGTAAAAATTGTTTAAGGCAAAAACCTTGGAACTACATACTCTTCTAATTACACTCCTTTGCAAAAAATCGGGCACATCGGCAATTTTCATACTATCGAGAGTTTACAATACACTGGCTGTATGGAATCGAAATTCCGACGCAAACTTTCCCGCTGTTGATTAAAAGGAAATTCTAATCGATTACCTACCTTAGGAACTCTAGACCTCTTCCATCTATGATCTAGATAGCCATAATCAGATTGCACCCAGAAAGTTTCCAGGTGGAAATTCAGTCTCCAAATTGTCTCGATTGTATGAAAATTACTCATGTGCCTGTTTTTTTAAACAGGGTTCATATTAAAACGGTTTTATCTATTTTCAGTTTTGCTGTTGCTTAGTACGTGGTCGGAGGCCCCGGGAGCGCGCTGCGGCGTCTCCTTGCCCGGCAGTAAGAAACTGAGCGCTGTGCACACTGAAATAGAAGCATTCAATAGTCTGTGGCTGATTAGTAGAAATGCCTAGCTTCTCCGTTTATAGCGTGATCGTGAAGTAGAATTCGCCGAATGGTTTCCGGCATAGAATATGCCACCAGATTAATCCTGTTCCATTTACCACCAACTACGACTGACGTCTTGTGTCCAATTGCACAAAACTTAGGCGACGTTTAAGTTGACGCCTAAATGATATAAATATTCCTAACGAGAAAAGCATTGCACCAAGACCGATAAGTGAAATCAGGGGCTCTATTTCTGAATCGCTCGCCTCGATCCGGACGGCATTTATTTTCAATTTTCGGCATGAATTTTTTTTTTTTAAATCACTGAAAGCGTACGGTTCAAAAATAGGGAAAATAAGCATCACAGGAACATCAATATAACGAATTTTTCATGCCGAAAATAAAAATTGAAAACCGTTCGAATCGAGTTGAGCGATTCAAAAATAGGGTGAACTCGCTAAGCCGTTCTTAAATGTATGACATCAATTTTGTGACTTCTAAATGCTTAGGAATATCTTAAGACGATAACAGCGTTGGCTAAGTTTACTCATTAGACGCAGGACCAGCTAGGACCTCTGTCGACCAGAAAATGGGCAGCAACGTTTTCTTTTTAGTATTTGCAACACATCGATTTCCAACGCGCCTGCCAAGCGTGGAGATTATTGCAATACTCTGGAGCAGACAGATGCTAAGCAGTGGGATATTACGGGCTTTCGATGTGATTTTACGTGTAGGTATGTGTTATAGATAATCTATTTTTCGTTGAAGGATGAGATTTCCAGAACGTTAAGGCTCTAGCGTAACGGTAATTATTTCCGAAAACCCCTTTCAAATGCCGGGATTGACCGCTAGGATGATGATGATCCCAATCAATCACCAAATACTCACAGAACATGACAGCAGCGAACCCGTAGAAGGTGGGCGCGCAAGCCTGCGCGAGGAAGTACCCGGCGGTGTTGGCGCCGGCCACCGCGCCCGCGCGCCCCAGCATCAGCACCGCGCCCACCGCCGTGCCCCTGGTTTTAGGTAAGTTTTTTATAGGACTAACAGTTCCCCGCGGTTTTCATCCGCGTGCAGTTCGGGCCCTATTTTTAAATCGCTCGCCCTTTCGCTTCGCTCGGTTTTAATTTCAGATTTTCGACATGAAAAATTCGATCTTTTAATGCATAATGCTGATTATCCTTATTTTTGAACAGTACTCTATATGTGTTTCTAATGTGATTTAAAATATATTGAGTTTTTCATGCTAAAAATCATTATCGAAAACTGATCTCAGTAAACATAAAACTATTCAGCTGGATACTATTACTTTTACGGGGTAAAAAGTGTCCTGTGATCTTAAGGAATAATGGAGGTTTCTATTATTGAAAGGATTTTCAGAATCGGTTCCGCAGTTTCGGAGATTACCTTCAACTTACAAACTTATAGATGATTTGTAAAACACTATAAATCTTTTAACACCAAGTTTACTATGATTACGGAGGAGCAGATGAGGATGGCGGACGCTGGGTACACAATCACACAACCGGAGTTGACGTTACTATGACGACGGTGATGATGACAGAGTACTTACTAAAACAAACAACGTTTGTTCTACTTACGATTATAAGGGAATTAAATGTTTACGAGTGTATTACAATTAACCCCGTATAATTCTATTTGCACTTACACGAGACTTCAAAACCGCCCGCACGACCATGGTCGTACGACCGTTGCCAATTAGGACAGTGCCTAAGCCTACACTTGTTAAGGTGATGTCTCTTGTACCTAGAAGTCTGTCATCTCCGCAAACCAGATAATGGGCAGGGTACTCAACGTTTTCTGTTGAGTATAATATTTTCAACCCGCCTGCCAGACGTGGAGATTTTGGCAAAGTGCTGTTAGGTATACATATAGGTAATGGTACGCGAAGATTCGAGGGAACCTTTCTCGCTTGTACGATTCGGATGTGGAATAAGCTCCTAGCTACAGTGTTTCCTTTGGACTACAACATGGAATCGTTCAAGAGCTAAATTATAGGTCTCCTTGGAGGCGGGCAACTTGGTGTTGCTGATAGGCGGCGGTGACCACTTTCCATCAGGTGGCACGCATGCCTGTTTGTCTGCCGTATTGAATAAAAAGAAGGTAGAGACAAGCTAGAGATAGTCATGGTCATTTGCGATTGCGATATCCAAACAAGTGGAAACTTACGAGAAATCTTGTATTTGGAACATGTTTATGATCTGTCTTTCTCTTCCGTGTTTGTCACAAACCCAATTAAGGACAAGATTATGCTTAAAACATTGTTATCACTTGTTTTCCGCATGCAAAATTCTTATCAATAGGAAAGGAAAACATGTTTTACTAGATCACATTGACTTCATAATCCAGACAGAATGCCGAACAGATTTATATTTAGATAAGAAGATGTCAGCGGAAAGTATTAATTAGCAAAACATGGTTAAATACCTATGGTAAAATTTTACAATTTCAAAAATTATTTGGAACAATGTCGTGATAAATTACAATGTCATGCAAGCTATATAAAAATTAAATGTCAATCTTACAAAATTCAATATAAATGACAATTATTATCTCATTGAAAATATTAATATAAGTTATGAACAAAATGTCAAATGTATAAATAAAATTTCAATAGCACATAATGTCAAAATTTATATATTTAACTACGATTAATAAATTCATTTAATGATTAAAACGTATTATCTAATAAAAAGCTTCTCAGCCGGCTCGCAAACGCTTCGTCAGTCTGCATTTTTTATTGATTTAGGTAGGTGTTCGTACAGTTTGCGGCCAATAATACGCGGGTTTTTCTCTGCGAGGGCAGTTCGATGCTGGACACTCGCCAGTCGTCCAGCGCCTCTCAGAGCGCGCCCCCCATCCTCAAAACTAGCAAGATTGTACATTCACGTTATAACTACGTTATAAATGTATTGTCAATACTCTGTCATAATGTGGTGTTATCGGTCATAATATGAATCATAAGTTTATAATTCAACGCACTGAATCCGCAAGCGCCCCAAGCATTCCTTTATTATACGTATTTCTATAAAAATATATTGGTATCATTATTATGACAAACTAACTCGTATGACATCAGCCAGCATATGTGATCGCATTTAGGCCGACTAGTATCATTGACAGGGAAACCTAAATACCAGAGGTCAACTAATCTACAGCGATTAAAATCGAGCAAGTGTTGTGAATTGTAAATTGTTTAGATATAAACAAGCATTAAATTGCGATTGAATTGCGAAATAATTAATATTACCCATACATGTCGAGGTTTTCCTTAGCGATAAGGTGTGATGTTAATAATTAGTGATAAGATAGTGAAGATAAGACGGTGGTCATAAACTAACGAAACCTCCAAAGGTTATCTATGGATCTACGTGATTTAATTCATAAAAATAAATTTATTACACACACTATATCTACTTACTTATCACTATTATCACTATCTTTAAATAGGATCAGCTTCTGTCTGTTTTAAATTTGTTTTTATTGGTCAAGCCAGGCATTTGACCGCCATCTCGCCTGGTTGAAGGCGGAGCATGCCAAATGAGCAAATTGGAGGATTAGGAAGACGGATCCTGGGCCCTCGCGCCCCGCTTAGCGCTAGAGCACAAGTGGGACAGACGCCAAAAAATGATGATGATGTTTACAAATGATTTCTGGAATTTCAAACTGATAGCGCTAAGGGTAGGGGGTGGATCAGAAACGAGAAAGTGAAACGAAATGGGAAAGTTATCACCACTGCCTATAGACATTAGCAACACCAAGAGTATCGCCAATGCGTTGCCCATCTCTATAACACGTTGCTCTGGTAGCAATAAGGCAAAGGCCCCTCCACTGCCAAAGCCACACCCCATGGAGCACTGAAGACCTTACTCACCGGCAGAAACACAATACTATTTAAAAGAGTACTGTTTAGCTGCGATATTCTGTAAGGTGGAGGTACTTCCCCAGTCGGGCGGCTCCAATTCGAATGGGATACCCCGACATGCCCTACCTCTCTTTAGATGAATAGATTGCAGAGTCTATTTTCTCCGACTTGATAACTCTTTACTTAAGGGTAGGTTGCATTATTATAAAGGTTAATTTAGTGAAAAATTACATTCACCGTGCGAACCGAGTCACTTGCAAAAGCAACCCCTCATATATTGAACTAACAATGCATGTAAGTAGTAGAGACAACCTCGTCTGTGATGAAATCTGATATTAGGTATAGTTATGTTAGGTACTACCTAGTGCTAACGTTTTCCATAGTCCCGTAAACAATTAACAAACGCTTAGAATTTCTAATGCAATGCCTCGTGTGCCTAATTTTTTTCTTCTCGGCATTGTTGTGACCTTGTTTTATGCTGAAGTGTTATAAAATCATAATAGGGGGGCAATTCTCGCGCTGCGACATCTCAAATTCGACACTTTCTCTAACCACAAATCTGTATTAAAACGACATTAAAATTGATCTTCGACAATATACGACTGTCGTAGTTCCTTGAGAAAATACTTTTTGGCTGCAATAGACCTTTCAATGTCATAATTACAGGAGATTTGTAGCTAGAAAAAAATATCATATTTCAAATAAACGTCAAATTACGAAAAAAAAATGTGGAATTCGAGATGTCATAGCGTGAGAATCAGGCCCCAGGTAGGTATATGTAATTACCTAAGAGTCGTTGGGAAGAGGTGCACGGCGTAGGCGGTGAGCGGGCCCACGCCGAGCGCGGTGAGCTGCAGCGCCGACATGGCCGCCCCCGCCACCATCCTGGCAGCGAGGGAGTGGAAATTGAGTAATTTATCTAGACTATTATTATAATATAGATCTGATTTAAAATCACGCTTGCTTTCAAACAAAAAATGAATTTTTCAAATCGGTCCAGGCGTCTTTGACTAATCGGGGAGCACGCCTATTTAAAAAAAGCTCTGACGAATTAAGAACCTCCTCCTTTTATGAAGTCGGTTAAAACTGTAAGTAGATGTGTTTGCACATTGACGATATTCTAGAAAAGTCACAAAAATCACGCAAAAACCGCTGAACGGATTTGAATTAGTGGTGTTGGTAGTGTGTGATTTTTAGTTTGAGGTCCAGCTTAAAATCTAAACTATGTTCTTTCTAATTAGGGTAGGTAGAAACAGAGATACGGCTTGACCTCCCTGTATTCAAAATGGTCCTGTTATCAGGGTCACGCCGATCAGATGGCAGTCGCTCCACTGTAATGACCTAATCTGTCAAATTCAGGACCATGGTCAAGGTCGACCCTGGGCCCTTACGCGCAGCGGCCCGCGGTCGGCCCACATATAAACAGACTTTCAAAATAGGCTGCTTTGGCAATAATGGTATAAATAATAATACTTACTTGTCAGTGATCACTACAGACATGATGCATGCCACGCCAGTCGCAAAGAACATGCCGACAAGTTGGGTCTTCTTGGAGATGGGACAAACGCTGGCCACCAGAACTATCAGTCCGTAGACCAGCGTGGTCACCACCATTATCAGGAACATACTGTGAGACACGGTGTCCACACAGTCCGTCGTTGTCTGGATAGTAAAGATGAAACTCATTTTATCAAGTTAGATAGACACTTTTTTATTATGAAAAAAGGTAACAAAACGAAGGGTACTAACCACATTGCTAACTTGGTTCATCACTGTGCATATGGTACCTTCAATTTGCGACGATTCAACCATTACCTTGTTGATTATGTCGGCGGAGAACAGGTAGAGACCGTTCAACCTAGAAATTTAAGGCTAGAGTGAATAGATCTTCGGCCGTATCGTCACTTACCACCAGGTGAGATGGCGGTCAAATAGCTGGCTAGTCCAATAATTATAAAAAATAAAATAGTATACACACCCCTATTCGCAAACAATACTTGCCCAAGTAAAGTTACGTTACTATGCGTTCTCACAGTGCTTGTCAGCTAAGTGAACGCACTGCGTTCAATACAGGTGTATTATTGGTCAATTTCGTTCATTTTGACGGATGCCATCGTCACTCAAGTATTGTCGGTCTCAGGGTCCTACCCTGTGCGTTGGCGCGGACTGTGAGACCTATAGCAACGTTTCTGAATACCGGGTATCACTTTACTTCTGTTGTTATATATATGTTATAACAGATTATTATGATTCACATTTGCCTCTATCGGTACGCCCATGTCTCTACAACGAGCCAATTGACCCAATTATGAAGTATTGGGTCAATGCATAAAATGTATTTTTATGGGCGTTTAACAACGACATCGGGGACTTTTGTTTTATTGACAGAATATGACAAGAAATTCTTATGAAAATTGTTACTGCGCCGCGGTGTCGCGTCGGAGAACGCTTAAAACAGACGTGCCCTTTATTCGCCCTAGAGTGGTCATTTGTTTTACTTTGACAAGGTTCCGGCCCATTATAAATAAGCGCGGACGTCGTGAATAAATGTGGATCCAATAATACTTACAAAGAAAATAAACCAAACATGAGGAAGCCAGTGAGAGCTAGCCATTTCAAGTTAGGCGGTTTCAGCAGGTCCAACGCTGATTGGTTGCCGGTCCCATGTGACAGGGCTGCTTCGGAGCCTTTCTCATCGTTGACAGAAATTAGATCCTCTGGCAATGCCTTGAGCGAAGTCACCTGAAAAAATATATACTGGATGCACTTCAGTCCTTCAGAGACACCACGAGTAGGTCATCCTATCCGATTTTGAACTGATTTTGATAAAATTTTAGCTTATATAACATTTTAAGTTATGAAGTAAAGCCCATATTATATCCAGGGGCCATAAAGTCGTTGATAGAACTCTTGTTAACTACATTTTGCCCGGCTTGCACAACATTTTTAAACACATATAAGAATGATGACGTCATTTTGTATCAAATTGTGTGGTTAAAATGCGATTAATAATTTGGTACAAGCCGCCCTTAAAAAATAAAGCAAATCTAATTTTTCTAAATGTTTGCAAAGTATTCAAAAGAACTTAAAAGTTTTGAGCTCAAAACTCACATAAAACTCATCAGGAGCTCGTCCGCTGTTCTTCGCAAAAATATGCGTCAGAACTTCGAGTGCTTGTTGTGGCTTGCCCCTGCTCATGAGGAACTTGGGACTCTCATCCGCCCTGGTCATCCAAGCGGCAGTGAGGATGAGGGGTGCGGCGTAGACGGCAGTCAAGAGCCGCCAAGGTCGCAGTAGGAGGGACCCAAGCGGTAGATGCCAGTCCACGGCTAAGACGCCCCAGGCTATCACTGAAAATGTGTGAAATATTTAATACCTACCTTGTGTACCTATAGTGTTTGTGTAAAAGTGTATGGTAATTTTAGGTTTTCAGTGCCGCTTAAATATTTTTTTATTATTAATTTTATTATCATTTACTAGTTTTAAACTATTATTCTTTTGGTTTAGTCGAACCCTTAACCATAAGGCCACAGATGCGGCGCGACATGGCGTTAGCCTCCATCTATTGTAAGAAAAATCAGTTAGTATGCTTACGCGGGCTGAGCGTGGAGAACAGCACCAGTAGCCCGTTGGTAAGCAGTACGGTGCGGTCGCGGCGCCGCCGCGGGACCAGCTCGCACGCGAACGCGAACCCCAGAGAGGACGGGCACGCCACGCTTCGAAAAGGTAACGTTGGGACTCATCATCACCCTTATTCTAAACCACACCTCTCCCAATGAGCGCCAATGGACTGTACTCGGCTCGTCGCATTCAGCATCCACATGCAGGCGCCCGCAAATCGTCACTCCATCTGGCCGGAGGGCGACCCACACTACGTTTGCCAAGTCGCAGTCTACACTTAAGAACTTGATTACACCGGCTCGCACGCGGACGCGGACCCCAGAGAGGATGGGCACGCCACGACGAGAAAGTAACATTTGCAGTATTGCAAATGAAAATGACCTGTGCGCACTGTTCCGCAGAGAATAACCTTTTCTTCTTATTTCGATAGCGCGAGCGCGCCGAATGTGCGGTGTTTACACCGCTCATTGAGAGTACTGCATCATCATCCTAACGGCCAATCCCGACTTTTGCCAGGGTCCGCTCTTTTCGAAGTAATGCGCTTTTAAATTTACTCAAAGCGACTTCCCACTAGAATCTGATGAAGTGATGTTTTGGCTTTTTACATGCGGCGACAATATTTGACCCTCACAACTCGGCTCGTCTGTCAGCACCGGGCTACGTGCAGGCGCGGTTGGCTTGGGGCCTTATGTGAGACTGAATAGTCTTAAAAACAGACCTATGTTCGTGAACGGGCAGCAGTTTTCGTTCTATAATACATAAATAATATAAAACCATACATTGTTGGGGATGAAGCTAAAATCTAATATAAAATTTATTACAGTCTGTTCATGATGGAAATTACAGGGTTATCCGAACTTAGAACCAGAGGTACAAGTAAGTTGTAGTGCCGAAATGAAAATGCTACGGTTGTCGGGAGGACTGACCGAAACTCGTTTGAGGCAGTATATGGACACATGATGCGTGATGGTCAAGAACATGAAAAAAAGCTTTGTGTCTACCAGAACGCAAGAGAAGACCAGTCCCTCCCTCTTTGTGATGCACGGACCGACTTTTAACAAAGAAAAATTTACTCGACCCGCCAACCCCGGACACCCAGCATACTCTCCTGGGTTATCGAGTCGGGTCTTAGTGCTGATTAATTAGAGAGCCTTTGGAGGTTACATAAGTATAGGTACAAAAGTGACACTCACAACAGTGACCCGAGGAACTTGCAGAGCGCGTATGTGAGCAGTGTGGGCATGAAGGCGGCGAGTAGCCCGAACAGCCCTGCGCCGGCGCAGGCTGCCACCAGCGCCGGCTTGCGCCCGCGCGAGTCCGCCATGGATCCCCACAGCGGTGCCGTCAGGATCGCGCCTGGCCATCATCGTTACATACGTACATAATGTTGCAGTAGTTCGGTTGTACCGAAACTTTCTTGTGGTATTAGTGTATAAATAACGATAGCATCACCATCATCATATCAGCCGAAAGACGCCTACTGCTGGGCATAGGCCACCCCCAGAGATCTCCACAAAGGTCGGTCCTGTGCCTTCCGCATCCAGCTTGTACCTGCAATCTTTACCAGGTCATTGGTCCACCCACTTGTGGCCAACCCACGCATACTTCACTACTATCCCATTGACTTACCAATATTAGGCACTGAAGTGATGATACCCTTCAAAGTATCAGGAATGTTGAGGTCGCAGGCGGCTGCTGGCAGTATAAATGCGTTGCCGATCATTTCCAAGATAGCGGCTGAGAGCGATGCCAACATCAGAGCGCAGTGAATGAATTGGTATTTACCAATGCCTGTGAATTTGTGAAGAGCAATATAAATTTTATGTGAAATTGCCGCGAGTTTAAAATTAATATGTCATAATACTCATCACATTTATTATTGTGTTACAATCATTTCACGAGTAGTAAACTAAGAGAAAACTCTGTGTTATCTCTGCGTAATCCAAGTTCGGGAAGACGGCGTACGTTAAGCAACATATGCTAAATATATGGTAAACAAATCACTTCAATACGACATAATTGCTAGAGACTGTCTTTATTTCCTTCTGTTAAAGGTAAGATTAGGAAGATAGCAGATCTATATCACATGTCCTAAACACACTAACCTACTAGATCCAGCGCTTCCTCGAGGTCCACTTCCATATTTTTCTTCTTTTCCGGCAGCGGGGCCACCACGAACATTCCTGACTTCTTCATCTTCATCACGCGACAACCTGGTTACTGATGATTGAAATTGTAATTATTAAATAGTAGGCTAAAATCGCAACCATGAAAGACAGAAAAGCACCCGGGCCGGTTCGACAAACATCTGAGATCATAAAAAAGGCGCTAGCACGATACGTATAATATATAAACTCCTACTTTATTTCGTCATTGATACACGTATTCTGTAATATTGACCTACTAACCATTTGCGTATATTTTGTAATAAAATAATTTTATTTTTATTTTATTTTATTTTATTTACTTAAGGAAAGCCAACAGCAGTTATTACACTAAAAACAATAATAGCATTACATAGCCAATTATAGGCTTCCACTGATAAAACACACAATAAATAAAAATAAGTACAACAGTTGATGAGACACAACAACTTAAGCCTAAAAATTATCTTTGCTCGACTCAATTTTTCAAAAAAACTTGCATTACAGTGTATCAAAGTAATTCTTAAGTACCCGATTTCTCGCCGATTCACAACTCATATTAAACAGGTCAAGGTCAACAACTTTGGACAAGACGTTAAAATTTTGAGCTGCACGTAACAGAAAGGTATTTCTCCTATAGTTGGTGGTAGCTTCGGGAACATAAAGAGGGTAGTGGTGTCTAAAGGATCTTGCAGGCGCTTTAATAAAAATACGAGAGAGAAGTTCCGGGCAATCAACAGTACCAGATGCAATTCTGATGAGTAGTCTCAGGTCTGCTATTTCTCTTCGTTTGAGAAGTGGAGGAAGGTGGTGTTTCTTGCATAGGCGTAAGTAATTGTCGGATTCATAATACTGACCCGCTCGATAGCATAAATAACGCATAAACTTCTTTTGTATAGCCTCGATACGTGACTTGTAAATAGCATAGCACGGACTCCAAACCTGAGATGCATATTCAAGAATACTCCTAACAAACGTACAGTACAATATCTTCATAGTTTTAATGGAATTGAATTCTTTAGAACATCGCATTATGAAACCAAGCACCTTATATGCTTTAGCTACTATAGCGTTGATATGTGAGTCAAAAATAAGTTTGGAGTCGTGCAGAACGCCTAAATCACGCACCACAGAGACTCTTTGAAGTTTTTGTCCTTTAAGAACATAATCGAAGTATATGAAAGCTCGCTTGCGACCGTAAGTCACAATTGAACACTTAGCGGGATTGAGATCCAGTTTGTTTATTAGACAGTAGTCGTCAAGACGCTCGAGATCGGCCTGGAGGGCCTCAGCGTCAGCAAATGAATCTATGGTAGCATATATCTTCATATCATCTGCATAAGCCAAAAGACTAGCTGTTAAAAAACATGATTCTATGTCATTTATAAAGACAATAAACAACAGAGGTCCCAATAATGAACCTTGGGGCACGCCACTAGGAATGGTCACCCAACCAGACATATAGTTGCTGATTACGACAGCCTGAGATCTATTTGAAATGTAGGAGGTGAACCATCTGAACAGATCACCACTGATCCCGATAGCAGCCAACTTATTTAAAAGCAGTTTGTGGTTGATTCTATCGAAGGCTTTGCTATAGTCTGTATAAATAACGTCAACTTGTGAGCCACTCTCCATAGCATCTCTTAAATAATTAGCTCTCTAATTTCACAGTGTGCGAATAATTTTTACTACTAGTTCAATATTCTGTTTTGTTTATTATTATGATACTTATGTAACTAGGCTAAGCTTTTATAATGAAATAAATTGTATGTTATCTTTATCTTTTACCTACCCTACCCTATTCCTACTCTACACAAACCCTACCCTACACCTACCCTTTGTTTCTTCCATATCAACCTTGCCCTGACAGTTACATAAAAAGAATTATGTAGTTAAATAGGTGCTGCCGTTCTAAAAACGACGCTAACGTGGAACATCTTGATACCTTGGGTTGGGTTACTGATAATGTAGTTTTCTATAGGTATTTATGTTTTTTAAATGGGTTAGGAGGTTTTGTACAAACAAACAAACAATAATCAAATCTTTAATCTACAGGCACTTCCCGAAGTGCTCGTAAGCTAAAATTTTGTATGCAGCCTAGACAGGTCGCGCAAGAACATAACGGTTTCAGCCAAGTCCCTAACTCTACAAGCTCTACATTTTGGTCTGAAATTTCATAGAACTAACTATTGCGTAACACATTAGACTGGATTCAGTGCTCGCAAGTTAGCACGTAGCTATCATCAGATCCATTAAATAAAATATAAAGCTTTTGAACCTATGAAACATTTAACTAAACATTAAAAAGCAAACTGTCATGTCAGTTTCGATTTTGTCTTCTGAACATTAGAGGCAAATTGTCATTCACTGTAAGTACTTTAATCACGTGTAAATTGGAATATCGTGTACATATGTAAATTGAAATATGTCCCCTGAAATTGTGTGAATCAAGTGTGAATAAGGTACCGATTATCGAACCAATTCCAAGTTGTTATTATTCCATTATTTTAATGAATGACTTATAACAAGACAATAAATTCAAATCAAATAACGACACGGCAACACTTTATGGAAAAGTCCTATTATAACACATCAAAACCGATCGGCATTTACGTTTACGATACGGGGGTTTACGATACTTTAGAATATCATGTATAATACTGGTTTCAAACCTTAGTTTGTGTTATTGGTTAGATCTCTGCGTTATCGAATATATCAAGTGATTTGTAACTATAAATCTGTGTGTTGTTTTTAAATATTAAAGTGGATAAGACTCTTAAAATTATTAAGGTAGCTTTAGAATATGACTTCAATAAATCAATTAAACTTGTAATCATCATCACACCATCATCATCAGACTTTTAAACGAAAATAGTACAAAAAACTGAACGACAGACCAACAGTGCTAAGTTCGATTCCCAGATTTGAAGAATACCTAGAGCGTTGGTGACCTAATAGATAGCGGGTCGGACTACTACGAGAGGTACCGAGTTCGATGCCCAATGCCAATGACTTTTGCTGAGCTACAACCTGCACCTTCAGTTTCCCCTGTTAGCAGGGTCACAGAGGTCAGACGGTAGTCGCTCTACTGAAATTAAAGGATCTGCCAAATCCTGTATCATGGTCAAGGTGGGCGTTTATGCAGTTTTAGATACTATAAAAATTACAGAAAGCTTATTGTAATATTTGTAAACAATGGCGCAGCGCCTGCCTAGTCACCACGTCATCGTCCACGGCTATATGGTGTCGCGATTTATGTTCGGGAGCTATGCGGTGACTAGGCGGACACGACGCGTTGTCGATTTGTAAGCGGTGTATAACCGGTCTCTTACGCTAAACTACAGCACTGATTTTGATGAAATTCGGTACGGAGATTGTTTAGCATCTGAATAGTCATAACATGTAGACAATGCGGGCGGAACCGCGGCCGGAAAGCTAGTTTACTATCACTTGTACGTACTATATATTTTACTTTGAACTATAATCTATCTTTGTGTACGAACGCAACAAAAGCGCAATTTCCCAAATCATTAAAATGTTATACTTACTAGTTTTGCACCTCAATAAAATCACATAAAATTCAAATCGTTCTTCCGCCACTTCACAAATTACTATGAATATAAGTACATAAGTCTTTAAAGTTACTATTTTAATTTTTTATATTATTAAGCACACTTCCCTCATGGGAACTAGGTAAGTGTCCTACTTATTTTTTAATGGTGACAAAGAAATCATTGCAGTGTAAAGTACGATACTAAACAAACTAATCTCGAATACGGTTTGCCCCGGCTAGGTGTATCGATATACATTATCGAGAGCGCTAATTTGACTGTTTGTCGTAACAATTGTATAAGTTGTGTACAGATTCCAGCGCGCATCGCATTTTGTATTTAAACTCTTGAGTCGGTTTTACCGATGAGTATTAGGGTTCCGCAAAAGAATTTAAAAATCATAAAAATGCTGATAATTTTTTCGAAAAGCATAATTAAGCATAGATGTTACATAGGATAATACATAGGTATCTAGCACCCATAATACATGCTTGGCTTACTTTGGGGCTAGGTGGCGCTATTGGAATTTGTTCAAGCATATTTATTACAAAGAGCGTCGGTAGCCGGGCGGTTGAGTATCCAACTCGTAAGCGAGAGGTACCGGGTTCGAATCCCGCTGCGGTCATGTACCAATGACTCTTTTCTGAGTGATCATGTAGGTACACTAGTTGAATACTAACCGATGCTCTTACGGTGAGGGAAAACATCGTGATGAAACCTGCACATTCAGGCAATTGAATTCGTAACTATGATCCAATCTGGTCAGGTTCCCCTGGTAGCAGGGTCACAGAGGTCAGGTTAGGTTAGGTTAGCTGGTAGTCGCTCCACTGTAATCACCTGATCGCCAAATCCTGGATCATGGTCAAGGCGGAGAGGAGTCCCTCGTTCTCGAGAGCACAACCGAGACATTAACGCCAAGATGATGATGATGATGGTGATGATATTTATTACAATTGCTCGTAACGTAATTTAATCAGTCAGAAAATCACCATGTTTTGTTCAAAATCTGTACGCTTATGGTTTTAAAGGTATGTAGAACAGGACTCACAGGACATGTGTTCAGTGGTTACTAGGGCTTGCAAATATTCGAAAATTTTAGTCTTCGAATATTATTCGAAATATTGTGAAATTTGGAATCAGCGTATTAACTACGTTTTAAATGTAAGTTAGTGCAATTGACCGTTAGTAAATGTATCCAAATGGGCGTGAAATTGATTTTTACATGTTAATAATACATAACAAAGCAAAGAAAAATATAAATTACAAAACAACGCCGCCTAGCAGCGAATATGGTTTTTTCGATTTAACTTTTTTTTATGTTATACGGCGTACAAACAGGCAAGCGGGCCACCTGATGGAAAGTGGTCACCACCGCCTATGGACATCAGCGAAACCAGGGGAGTAACCAATGCGTTGCCTGCCTCTGAATATACCTGTTAACTGCATTATTTTATATCATTAAGCTATAGAAAGCGATTTGCCGCACCTTTAAATACATTTATCTACACTCATAGCGTAATGTTCCAATTACATATTCGAAAACAGTTGTTTAAGGATAAACTTTTTTCACGCCATTCTAATAAAGTTTAAAAAATAACTTTATGTTGCAGCAATTCCCATACTATTTTCATTATAGCAGTAACGTAATAGTAGTTTATGTAACTGTCATATAAAAGGGGATATTAAAACATGAGTGTCTGTTTATCATACGAGGCGTAGCCGAGTATGATAATAGTTTGACACGAGTGTGTTAATACCTAATTATATGCAGTTGCATACACTACTATTAATAATATCTACACTCATATTTTCAAGTTAAAATTTCGTACCTATAATTTTTTCAACTTTGCTGGAAGTAACTGCTAGTCAGTTCTGTTGTATCTACGCGTCTAGGATATCAAGCGAAATTCACTTTAGGTACTACTTTCACATTTATCTATTTATTTGCTTTAAACAAGAAGAAACATTCACAAACACAAATTACAACAATTAGAAAAAATATTCTGTTTAGCGGGAAAATAATTCCAAATGTACACAATCACAACCACAGACTATGAACTGATCCCAAATATAAACAGGAATTTTGAATTTGTTGAAGACATTTAGGTATTCAGCCTACATTTAGCCGTATCACGGCGCCCGACAAAAATTTAAAAAAGAAAAGTGTTGCATAATGATTAAAAAGTTATTTTTCGATACAGCTGTAATGAAAATAGTATGGGAAATGCTGTATCGAAAAGTAATTTTTTAATTTTTTATAGTCTGGCGTGAAAAAAGTGTATCCTTAAACAACTGTTTTCGAATATGTAATTGGAACATTACGCTATGAGTGTAAGGATACACTTTAAAAAAAAAAAACTTTTCGGTTCAGCATTTCCCATACTATTTTCATTACAGCTACACAGCAGCAGATAAACATACACTCATGTTTTAATACCCCCTTTTATATGACAGTTGATGGTGATACCCATAATGTTGCTGATGTCCATAGTGGCCGGTTGCCTGTTCGTCCACCGTATACCATAAAAAGAAATACCATAATGATTAAAATCTCTAAAATTAATTCTTTGCATAATAACCATAAGTACATTTTGTTTTCATTTCTAAAAATGAAGTCCATGCGGTTGACACAACACCTGTGCACAACACTAACCCAGCCAGTAGGTAGATAGGTATTTCAAAATTAAGAATTACATGATTATGGCAATTAACAGGTATAATGTTATAGGTTTATTTTCATACTATAAATTCTAATTTTATGACATGTGAGATATGGATTTTCAAGCTAGTGATTTAAATATGCGTTTTATCATCAAATGATAGACTTAAGAAAAAACAAGAAGTTCTACTACTGTTAGGGCCGAATCACACCGGAATGGCAGCGACGCGGCGAGCACTTTCAGTGTGAAATAATTTTAAACTTTATTTACATACTTATAACTACTAGTATCGCTTGAAAAGCTAGCTCGCGGCGTCACCACGAGCGGCTGCGCGACGCCGCGCGACCTTTTTGAAGTTTTCAAGCGATAGCGTTTTCCGGTGTGATTCGGCCCTTAGCATAGCTTGTTTTGTTTAAAACAAAAGGCGCACAGCACCCTACTTTTGATACCAAAAGGTTCGCACTTGACCTAACGCTTATTTTTTTGTTAAACAAATGAGATGACCTTTTCTGCTTGTGGTAAAGCTAAGTGTATGGCAAAAACTAGAACTACAACTTTTGTTCTACAAATTCTATTCATTGTTCTATCAATGACAGCGCCACCACAAATAATAGGTTTAACAAACAAATGTAAAAAGTGTGGTCATTTGAGAAAACTTTTTCGACATACATACGGGGGGCGTTCGGAAAGTGGGTAGCCAGAAAGTAAAAAGCTATAACTTTTTTATTTTTTTATTTTACAGGCTTTTAATTAACTGCACTTGTATGTATGTCCTGGCATTTTGCAAGCGCAATTTGACCCACTTCCCGGAGTCCAACTGAGCTAAAATTTGTACGTTGTAACGTAACTTGGATGACAATGCATATTCTACCACGGAACTGGGGTCCTATTTTTTAATGGCTCGCCTCAATTCTAATGGTTTCCAATTTTCAATGATTTTTCTTTTTTTTTAACGTAGATACTCTCTCGCTATTGCCAATGTGATTTAAAAATATTGAACTTTCCATTCCGAGAATCAAAATTGAAAAGCGTACAAATAAAGGCGAGCGATTCAAAAATAGAGCCCCGGATCTGATGATGGAGTCGGAAGGTGCTCATAGGAACTAGTGGGCTCTTTGAAATGGTATTGATGAGCACTATTTATTTATTTATTTATTTAATTCAATGTACATTTTGTTTCTTAAAACTAATTGACACAAAACCCGGATGGGTTTATCTGTGTCTACCTGGCTATTTATTACAAAACACACTCGTTCACTACAAAATCGCAATTTCTAAGTTTAACGGATACACGCCCACATTATCAATTTCCATTTTTCATTCCAATAACATGTTGTGTTTGCTCGACACAATACCACTATATCCTTATCAAAAGCTCAAAAGCGGCGCGATAAAAGCTTGTTATGAAATTTTTTTTTCATATGAGATTTTATTTCAACGTATACTGTTCTCTGAGTTTAATACACTTTTACTATCGACCTGGCAAGCTTCTATACCAACTTTTAAAAACATCTTCACCTAAGCCCCCAAAAATACATATAAATACATAACCTGCAGTTTTGACCACTTCATTTGTAGATAATTTTTGACCTCGCAAAAACATCCGAACAGTAAACTCTAGTCTTTTCCACTGTATAGACTGTAGTTTGTTTAAGAGGCATAAGGATGTTTCATCCATGGTTACAAATCTTCCAATAAACTGCCTCAAACAGCTCTAAGCAGTAGCGGGAAGTCGTCAGTCTGATGCTTTCCGACCACGTTTGAATTCCGCCACCCACATTTTCATGATAGCATGCGAAGGCTTTGTCGGTATCACATCATGGTTTTAACATGTCTATATCTTTTGTTGTCAAATATTTCTTATTGAAGAGGTCAGAGGGAGTATCCGACTCGTAAGCAAGAGGTATTTTGAATCCCGCTGCGGCTATGTACCAATGACTCTTTTCTGAGTTATGTGCATTAGTGGAATAATAACCGATGCACTTACGGTGAGGGAAAACATCGTGATGAAATCTGGTCAGGTTTCCCTGGTAGCAGGACCACGGAGGTCAGATGGCAGTCGCTTCACTGTATTTACCTTATCTGCCACATCCTGGATCATGGTCAAGGCGGACCCCGGGCCATCGTGCTCGAGAGCACAACCGGGACATTAACGCCAAGATGATTATTATTTTATTATTTCTTAGTACCTACAGCAGGAGACTCAAAATATTTTCCATTTTTAAAAGTCACCACTACTTGTTCGACGGTATCGCGCGAGGAACCGTAAAGAGAAGAAAGTTTTGTAACATACTAATACTACTGCTATTAATAAAGGTAGTTACAAAAGTATACGAGCTTTTTAAACGCCCCGTAGTAGTTCACATTATGTTTAATATGTTTAATAAAAAATGATGACGTTGTCTAAAATTACATTTACGATCATTATATTGCGTGCCTACGTCATACATTAATATTATTCGCCGACGCTGGCGGTCTAACGTATTTCTTCAATATGAAATATGGGTCTAATAGCAAAATTGTCAACCTCTACCTGTCCTGTACAAAACGGAAGTAAGTTGCTAAAAATAAACATTCCATACAAGGCTTGCTGGACTTGCGCTTGCGCTTCCACTACATTACCGCCATTACTATAGTGTCATAATCTACTCGCAGTGTTAAAAGTACTCTACACTATAGCAATCATCACTCCCACTTTCAGGTATTACGGAGCTACTGTCTGCCTGGGCCCTATTTTTCGAGTCGAATGTTTTCGGCATGAAAACTAAAATATTTTGTTGCATGATGCTGACTGGCCCTATTTTTTAACCGTTCGCTTTTGGATTTTACAAAGTTTTTCATAAAAAAATTGAATTTTCCATGCAGAAAATGCAAATTAGAACCCCAGGCAAAAATAGAGCCCCAGGGGCTCAAGTCCGCTAATTTATAAAGGCTCGAATGAATTGTAATTGGTTCGTAACGGCAGTTTTAATTGTAGCAGAATACCAAATACTCGTAAAACTGCCATTGAGCAAGTAAATTAGCGGACTTGAGGCGCCCTCGACAACAGAAGGAAGGGGTTAACGCTAGGTTTTACTATGCCTAATAGTAATATTAACAAATTATATACCTAAACCTTCATCACGAATCACTCTGTCTATTGGTAAAAACCGCATGAAAATCCGTTCAGTAGGCCTGAGTTTTTTTTTACCGCAAACAGACAGACAGAGATGCAGCGTGGCACTTTGTTTTATAATAATAATTAATGTAGTTATAGTGATACTCACCTAATCGTATGCAATTCATCGGCTATAAAAATTTAAATTCTCATCAGTTACACTTGCATTAGTGAAGAACTTACACTACTTGAAAAAACAGGCTCGAGGGCTTTCTCGTTTTGAAAGAAACCAAAGAAAAAAGGTGAAAGTACTTATCTTTGAAACATGTATAAGGCACGCACGAGCGACTAGACTATGCTTAATGCACTGTATAGTGGCATATACGCACATACGAGATACGAGCATGGTCTGCATGGTCAAGTGCACGACCTCCTCCGAGGTCGCCAGGTAGATGGTAGACGAAGGGAAATCGCGTCAATACATTAACGTGATGCCGGAAAACATCCCCAATGAATATGGAATTCATTTTATGATGTTAAATAGGTACATACGTACTTTCGTGCCGTAAAAGGAAATGGAGAGCATAATGTCAAAGTTAATCTGACGACCTGAGTGGTTCAGTTGGTTGTTATGCCGGTCTGCCACGCAGAGCTTCCGGGTTCGATTCCCGGCCGAACTTGAATTTGAAATACTTGTTGAAATTGAGGTTATTAATTATATTTCTGTTACTGGTGTAGAAGTAGTTTGCAAAATAAGTATGAATAAAAAAAAATTATACAGGATGTCCCGTAAGTCGACGTCAAGCCGGAATCGGGTGATAGTCCAAATCATAATAGTTACTAGAAAAATAAAAAATAAAATCTAAGTCTTGAATTTTTTAAATTATAGGCATTTCTTTTTTTTTCGAGATAATGTACACCCTGTGATGGTTTTTTAACTCCTGTTGCTACAAATCTTAACTTTTTTTGAATTTAATTTTTCTTATGTAATCCCGAATAGTGCTAATCTAACCTATTACTTAGAATTCCAAGTCAACTGCTCCAGCTTGGAAGAAAGTGTCACATTATGCCGTACAATGAATAGACAATTAATATTTCGTCCAACTTTAACGGACCGTACTGAAAAAAAAAGAACTACGCCAGGTTGGCAAGTAGCACTAAAAGTTGACGCATTTAATAATGATCCTAAAATGGTATAATACTTGCTACATTATTTCTTTGATTACGGGGAAAAAAAATTCCTTCAAGAAACCCAGTTTAGAAAATTTTTTCTTTACCTACTAAAAATTATTATAGTGCGTTCAAAGCTTGCCTAAGACCGAGTGAGACGGAGAGTCATTCATGAAATGTGAGTGAGACAGGTAGTGATGCTTTCAAGTCAGAGATGCTAACTTTTTGTTAAATTTAGGACAAATTTTCCTTAAGTTTAAAATTAAACACCAATTAGATGCAAAGATTTATTATTTACAAAAGATGTTCAAGCTGCCTTCCTTCAACTGCAATACAAGCTCGACATCTTCTTAAAAAAGATCGGATTATCACACGGGCAAATCTTCCGTTGTTGACAAATTCAGCTGCTTCCGTAATTCTTTGCCGAAGCTCAGCTACATTTTCGATTGGCTTAAAATAAACTTTCTCTTTCACTGCTCCCCAGTAAAAAAATCTAATGGATTTAAGTCCGGTGAGCGGGCATAGTGCGCTGGGCAGCCATCTTGTTGATACCACATCTCTCTGTAAATACTGAGTGGCACGTCTTCCAGTAAACTAGGTAAACTGTTTTGTAAAAAATCTAAATAAACTTCAGCAGTCAAGATCTCTGGCAACTCAAAAGGTCCTATGACTCTTCCATTTAAAATTCCGGTCCACATGTTTATTTTAAAACGATACTGAGATCTATCTTGTCTCATTCAATTCGGATTCTCTACGTGCCACTCGTGTAAGTTGTGTAGGTTCATGTAACCGTCTTTTTTAAATGTCGATTCATCCGACCACAAAATTTTCTCTAAGAATTGCGGATCTTCCCGGTGTCTTTGTAGCATCGTTTGACAAAACGCAACCCGAAGTTGATAATCCTGAGGATGCAGGGTTTGTACTCGCTGTACATGGTATGGGTGGAGCTCATGTTTTTGTAAAATTCGGTGATCTATAGTTTTGGGCACTCCTGTGCTTTGCTGGATTGCACGTACCGAAATACTTGGATCTTCTTCAACTGCTTGAAGTACTACGTCCTCGTAAGGCAAGGAACTTCTTCCTTCACCATGTGGTCGGTTTGGAAGTATGCCTTCTGTGGAGAGTAGACGGTGCACATTTGTAAAAACTCAGTGATCTGGATAACGATCAGCATTTGGGTACCTCTCGCGATACAGTCTAGCCGCAGCACTAGCATTCCCTCTGCATTCGCCATAAATAAAGTGCATGTTGGCATATTCCTGAGTGGTGTACACAGGCATGGTGGCACTACACAATCACACGATAGTCCAGGAGAAGGCAAAGGTCGTTGTAAAGAGATCGAAACTGTCCAAATCACAAGCAAACAAACAAGTCCAATAAACGAAGCAAAAAGTCGAAAGTACGAAATAACACGAACGAATACGGAAAGATGCGTAGTAAACGAAGGAGCGTAACGTACTGATCACTTTTTTAATATTGCGTGTGGCAATATTAAAAAAGTGGCGTCACTATCTATCTCGCTCACACTTCATAAAATGACTTTCTCTGTATCTGACTCATTAGCGTCACTATCTGTCTCACTTACCCATTAGAATATTTGACTCGAAAGCGTCACTACCTGTCTCACTTACACTTCATAAATTCTCTCCGTCTCACTCGGTCTTAGGCAAGCTTTGAACGCACTAGAATAATTTTTAGTAGGTAATGAAAAATTTTTCGAAACTGGGTTTCTTGAAGGATTTTTTTTCCCCCGTAATCAAAGAAATAATGTAGCAAGTATTATACCATTTTAGAATCCTTATTAAATGCGTCAACTTTTAGTGCTACTTGCCAACCTGGCGTAGTACTTTTTTTTTTCAGTACAGTCCGTTAAAGTTGGACGAAATATTAATTGTCTATTCATTGTACGGCATAATGTGACACTTTCTTCCAAGCTGGAGCAGTTGACTTAGAATTCTAAGTAATAGGTTAGATTAGCACTATTCGGGATTACATAAGAAAAATAAAATTGAAAAAAAGTTAAGATTTGTAGCAACAGGAGCTAAAAAACCATCACAGGGTGTACATTTTCTCGAAAAAAAAAGAAATGCCTATAATTTAAAAAATTCAAGACTTAGATTTTATTTTTTATTTTTCTAGTAACTATTATGATTTGGACTATCACCCGATTTCGGCTTGACGTCGACTTACGGGACACCCTGTATACATGATGACCTTAGCCTCTGGACAGATAATGAAATCCGGTTTGAGACTGCTGGTCAGCAGCATCATAAATAAGATCTTTCTTTATTTAGACAAAAAATATAAAACAATTTTTTCTAACAAATTAAATTGTAACTTAATCGGCAACGAAGAACAATACAATTCTTTTTTATTTAATTTAAGCTGTCATCCGACGTAGAGCTTATATGCAATTCGAAAGAGTTTGCAATGTTTAGGGTACTTGCTAGACCATGCAATTACATACAGGCTGCTCCTGAGTGTTAAATTTAAAATCGTTGATGTTTCGATAAATACTGGACTGATTGTTGACTTTGCAGTTGTGTTTTAAAGACCTTACTCCACTAGTAGTGTTCGACTTTGTCTAGAGCGTAAGCACACCCAGTATGTAGTTTATCAGTTATCTAACACCCATAACACACTTTTGCTTACTTTGCTTACTAGATGGCACTCTGTGAATTTGTTATAAAAAGAAAATCTTTGGGAGGTATAGTCAATTAGGTAAAGTCGCAGAGTAAAAAACGGCCCGCCCTCTATTCGGTGGTAAAGTGCAAATAGTGCAATTAACGCTACATCTCTGATGGATATTGCGTTTACCTATTGGTATGCACTATGCTGCGTGCTCCTATGTCACAAGAATCTAATTTGAATGTGCAGGTTACATCACGATGTTTTACGGCAAGCATTCAACAACTCAAAAAAGAGTAATTGGTACATGGCCGTACTGGGATTCGAACCCGGTACCTCTCGCTTACGAGTCGAATAGCTAAACTACTCGGCCACTGGCGCTCCTCGACATTTAAATCTATTTTAGCTAAACTATGGTTTGTCAATACATATTATAAATATAAAACATATATTTGCCTATGATTTTTGCTAAAATATGTTTAATCAATGTAAAATAACTTTATGAATAAGACGGTTGATCCTAAAACGGCCGCATTGAACTGCCTGTAATGCACCGACTCTTACCTTTGCACACAAAAAGAAGCTGTTACTACTTTATAGAAAAAAATTCACTTTCACTCAAGATTGACGACATCAGTTGTTAGCACAGAACACAATACTCTCTACCGAGTTAGCGTTAAGCAATTTATACACAAATAAGCTCTTTTCTTCCAGTCTTACGGATTTCCATATTTTTTTAAATGACTTAATTACTTACTACTACAACTCTCACAGAGGGACAGAAGTAGAGTACGGTCACCTATTATAGATAACATAATTCAAATATAGAAAGATTATCCATATTGGACTTTAAATGTAGGTCAAGTCATCGCTCTTACCAAATAAGTTACCATTGTCATACATTCGTATACTATTGTCGTACGTTCGTTGCACCTATTGGATGTTTTAAGTTTTATTATTATTATTTATTAAGGGCGGCTTGCACCAAATTCAATAAACTATTATTTTCATTAGATTAACATAACAATTGAATTTTTCATTATTTAGATTATTCTGTTATCCAAAATAAATATTTGTATTTGTAAAATTTTGTAATTCTTAAACGCGTTCAACAATTTGGTGCAAGCCGGGCTAAGTATACTTTTTATTCTGGGTAAGAAAAAAATATCCTTAAAGGACGTACCCTCTTATGTTAGTAAGTATTATAATTATGTATAGGTACAACAGCTCAAGTTTATAAGGTATAGTTTGAAGCACCATTGCTTACGAGGACTTATAAGGAAGTTTCTAGCAACGTGCTTCCATTTTAAATGTAAACGCTTTGGATTATGTCTGTAAGTTTGCATTTATTTTAAATAAATAAATAAATAAGTGTCGTCAAAAATCCAAAAACTTAAATTTACTTAATTTATGCTTACCTTTGTAAGCATTGTAATGCAAAATAAAATATTGAAATTAATGAATGTTCTACTAAGCTACTAAGTAGCTAGATATCTCAACAGACGACTGTCGAATCAGAACAGTCGGGGAGCGCACTCGCAGAAACGATTTCAAATTGAAAGGTGAATCCCAGCTATTTTTTACTTTGTGCCTGGGTTATACCAATATCATGGTTTTATAATCATTGTGTAACAATAATTAGTTCTATTATGATGCGTCATTGTCTGTTGTTTTTATTTTGTAAATCAAGCAAGTGTTTCATCTCTAACAACAATGCTCCCATCGTCGGAATTCTAGCGTACAAGATGACTTGTAGATTCATTTTATCACATTTCGATCGATCTATTGCAAATGCCAAGTTTTTTATCACTCCAACATAAACGTTAAGTACCTGTATTAATCGATTCGTGATCAATATTTAAATGTAGGTGGTTTAATAATCGAATGGAATATATTTTTTATTTTATTTTACCGAATTATATCATTGGCTGATTGCGTAAGATGTTGGGATGAGACTCCGTTGGCGTAGCGAGGTTCCGTTGGGGAACCTGAGACTTGTTGAGCAGTCTGTGTCGACTGGCACCTCGTGACGGTGATGGTATTTTTTGGTCCCGATTCATTTTGGTATCCTGCAATGCCTGAGTTTACTGCAAATATGAAATTCGAATAGAGAATAAAGAAATTGTAATTCTCGTACAGTCAGCTGCAGAGATAACTGCCCCCCTGATATTTAGTGGATGCTAGGAGTGTCCATTCTTTGCTTAATCCAGCAACCTAAATCATCAGAGAGCAGTTCAATTTAATTGAATGCCAAGGTTAGGGGTAGGGTTTTTAGGTCAAGGTTATAACGCCTTTTGGACAGCGGAGCGGGCGCGTAAAATATATAAGCGATATACCTTGTCCGGTGAGCATACATTCTATTTTGATCTGCTCTCTGATGACTTGGATTGCTGTATTAAGCAAAGGTATAATGGGCCCCAATATTTTTAGGGTAGGGCGACACGCGAACGCAGTCACGGCGGGCCAGCTAGTTTTTCCAAAAATTACATCTTGAAGGCAAAACCGATGAATGAAAATGGAAATTTTCAGACCCTTACATTCAACATGGCGTCGAGTCCGCTAATTTCTTCGCACGTTTGAATTGTAATTGGATCGCAATCACAGCTCAATTCATGTTTTGATTGTAGCAGAATATCAGAAACGTGTCAAACGTCCATTGACCGAGCCTCGAAGGCCTGAAGTACTAGCTTAGATTATGAATCGTCAATGTAACGGGCGGCAGTTAGGTAGCACTTTCCTTTGCCCCGTGCCCGCTGTCCGCTCGTTTGTCACTGAATAGCAATAAGAAAAAGACCACATAAATAATATTAGCTACCCAAGAGTAGGACTATTTCTGTTTACCTAAACTTAAGTAAAACGCAGTTGAAGACTGTTTAATAACAAGGTGATACGAAGGCCATGGCCTCGGCACCTGATAGTAATCTACATTGAGAACATCCTTTAATAATAGTCGAACTACACAACTTATTATTGTTGTAGGTTTTTGTGTTTACGGACCGATTTGGAAGTGGAGCTTTTAGGGTTCCGTAAATATCGGTGAAAACTAGTTTACGGTTTCAGTAGGTACCTATGGAGGTATATGTAGATACCTATACCCTTTCAAAAAAGAAATTTCAAATCGGTTCACAATGGGCGAACAATTCGGTGGAATTCACAAAAAATATTATTTATAATGATAACCTCCTCCTTCTTTTGTGTTTGAAGTCGATTAAAAATGAAGCGTGCTTTTTAATGAAAGAAGAAATAATTTATTTTATATTAGGTGTTATTCAGTAATTTTGTTGTTACTCTATCGTAGTAAGCATCAAACTTAGCAATGCAATGTCGGTCAAGCCTGAAATAGACTAATGTTTCGAAAGTAACTCTAGTAAAAAACTCAAGAATTTTCACGAATATCATATCATATCATTTTGAATACCATAATTAGGTATCTAATTATAACAATTACTGTCATTTTTAATTGATTTCACGTCACTACATCTCATACACACAGCTGCTAACCTAACCTAACCTAATCTGACCTATAGGTCAATGAAGTTTTTGTTATCTTTTTTCTAACAATGATTTAAAATTGGTTTTACTGATAATAGTACAGACGGACGAGGACGAGGACGATTTGTGTGCGAGGACTCGTCGCACTTGGCCGGTTTTTTTGGATGCGGGAGCGGCTTACGGCACGAGACGAGGATGCCCAAGGTCAAGCGAAGTGGAAAGAGGAAAGCGGATTCTGGCAGAAGCCAGGATGATGATGATGATGATAATAACCTGTACGTTTGGTGATGTCACATCGAAATCCGTAGCGCAGGTGCAACTAAAAGAGGTCTACATTCAGTAATTCAAACTAAGGTAAATAAAAATGCATCTCTGTTGTTCTCAACTTGGTTATTACATCACTACGTCTCGCTATTGTATAATCTGTGGTCGTATTTGCGGAATTCCCTCAGCACCTAGATCCGCAAACCCTGAGACGCGGGAAAAACATGTCTAACAATTATCGCAAAAACTTTACATTACAATTAGAAACTGTTTCTAACAAGATTTAAAGATTTCAGTCCATGTGTTTTACATTACTTATGTATTATAAATAGTCACGAGTAGCGGTTTTGTGTGATGATTCGCAAAAACCGCAAGTCGGCGGATTCTAATGAATTCGTAATAAGTAGGTACATTGAAGGCACGACATGGGTAAGACTACGGAAAAGGTATTTATGTATTAAATTTAATCAATAGTAGGTGCTTACTTAGCGGTCGCCTGCGCCGCGGTTGTCACCCGAGTTCCGTCTTCAGATCCTGTACATTTCCGGGACATAGATGCTATGTCCCGGAAATCCTATGATGCTTGGGAAGAATGCAATGTAGGTACTGAAAGAATGAAGGAAATCCGTTTTTGAGTTTGTCGCGGTCAGGCGAACAGACAGCATCGCTGGGCGGGGAGAGTTTGTTTTTAAATAATATCTAAGAGTATGACTCTTGTCGGTGGAGCAATCGCCACTCCTCTGCCCTGCCTGCCAATATCGCCTAATTATCACTACCTATCTAGTGATAATTAGAAACACTTTTTGGTAAACTTATGTATCTATCTAACATATTAAATAGATTATGTACATATCCGATCATTATGTAGCTATCGATCGAGAATTACATCGAAAGTGAATCTGAATGCGAGTTGTATGTAAGTATATAATTCGCTCTCGGTGCTGTAGATAGTGGATCTATGAATAACGTACCTCCTGCAGATGTACCTTTAAAGACCCTGAGAGGAAGTGAGAAGACTAATGAAACACCGAACTGTCTAATAAATAGTTTTATAATTAATTAAATATTGAATTAATTATCTGTCATGGTGGATGTTGTCGTCTAGGCGGATCTGTTGGTAGTAGTTCGCTCACTCGGGAGCAGGAAGCTGAGAGCCGCGCAAACTGTAATAAAGTTTATATCGTCATATTACAAGGTCAGGGTCAGGGTCATACTCGCATGTCAGGACTTTGAGCATTTCATGTCTTGGCTTTGTGCTTACGAATACGAAGATTACATGATATAATAATTTATTAGGATTAGATTAATACAATAATGTTAAACTATATTACAACCATAAGAGTGCCGACGAGTGCGGTAATGTAAAAAACGCTATACTTGTGTTGAAAATAATAGGCAAAAAACATTTCATGTGAAATAGATTGGCAAGATGAGCTCATAACGCTTTTACTGTTAAAAAGTTATCAAGGGGTCTTAAAGGTCACATTAGCGTTTTATATTATGATTCATATTACTTTTGTTACAAACTTATCTACAGCGTCGCTGTTGTTGACATTGACATGACAATTTAAAATGGCGTCACTTAGTTCCAGTTTTGGCCACCGGATCAGATAAGTTTGTGGCACTCTAATATGAATCATAAAATGAAATGCTAGTGTGGCCTTTTAAGACCCCTAGATCTCAAGAAAAGCCAAGACAAACCCAAAGGAGGCAAGATAGAGCCAAACTCTATAAACTCTACATTTTGGTCAGAACAGAAAGTATGGCGGTCGTATCATTGAACTAAATATTGCAACATGCGTTTCATAGAAGAGTAAAAGATGGCCACGTAACAAGCAAATAAATAGGTACCGACGTTGAAAAAGACTAATGAAGAAAGATAAAAAAGTCAGAAAAAAAAAATTCGCTGACGCTAAAAAAATTTGGAAGGACGTCATACCACTTAACGGCGTGTCCTCGTAAGTTTGGCATGATCAAGCCTATTTGATCATGCCAGTAGCTCCAGCCGCATGATGGTGAGTGGCCACCTTCACAACTTACAGTATACGAGTGCGGCGAACCCGTAGAAGGTGGGCGTGCAGGCGAACGGCAACAGGTACCCGGCCAGCGTGGCGCCGGCCACCGAGCCCGTGCGCCCGAACATCATCACCGCGCCCACCGCCGTGCCTCTGCAAAGTAAATAATAAATAAATATGCTTGGACAAATTCACACAGCGCCATCTTGCCCCAAAGTAAGCAACGCTTGTGTTGTGGGTGTTAGATAACTGATAAACTATTAAGTTCTTTTTTTTAAATACATAGTAACCGTAACAAATAATAAATTCATCATTTCAATAATTATTCAAGATAAAAAAAAAGTGAAGAAAAAATATAAGGAAAAAATTCTCGGTTTCGAACTCGGAGCGTCCCGCACACAAGTCCATGCTTTCACAAATACACTACTTGTCCAGATCTCGCCGGCGCGAAATTTACGTATATTAGTGGCTACCAAGCGCCGAATATAATAGGGCGACTTAAATATTCTTCTACACACCTTCGAATACACAATAATGTTCGTAACAAATCGATGGATTCAAATCCAATTCACTCACCGTAAACAGTTAATTCACCAATAATAAGAACGTTAGGCTTGTCACCAGATACGGCACCAACTATTAAACTCACTAGTAGTTTTTTACTGTCAAATTTTAACTTTAACCACTATTTTACTAATATCAAAAAATATAGTGGTCTAGGATAGGTAGGCTATACTCATAGTAGTGAAGTAACTCTCTGATACCTGAGGCAGGTGGGGAAGAGCTCGACGGCGTACGCGGTGAGCGGCCCGATGCCCAGCGAGCTGATCTGCATCGCCGACATCGCCGCGCCCGCCACCACCCTGTCGATGTGACAGATTTTTTGTATGTTATAACAACAGAGACCCTATTTTTGAAGCATCGAGTCGAAGGATTTTCAATTTTGATTTCGGCATGAAAATATCAATGCTTATTTTGATGCAAGACGCTGATTTTTCCTATTTTTAAACCGTTCGCTTTCAGTAGTGTCATTTAAATATAAGTAATATTGAATTTTTCAGGCCGAAAATGTGTGGGTGTTCGTCTATTTATTTCAGTTACTAAAATCCAGACTTTCTAGCAGTTGGGCTGTCTCTTTGTTACAGTCAAACAATGATTTGGCTGACTTTCCTTACAAAGCTGCAAACAAAGTATCTAATTCGCCTTGCTAATAGAGTTTTAGTTAATTTCCACCCATACTTGTTGGTCCCCAATCCAGCTATCAGGGTCGTAGTCCCCGTCACCAGGTACATTCCAATTAGCAGAGTCTTTTTCGGAAGGTGGCTGGCGCTGGCCAACACCACCACTACCGCATAGATGGCGGTGCTGGCTGACATTATCCGGAAGGTATCCTGGGATATACTGTCGTCACAAGTCGTTGATATTGTCTGGAAAGTTATTGTAAGGCTATAATGCTGGAGTTTACTAGCTAAGGCATAAAAAGTACAAAAACGTGCCGTGGGAGGTATTTAATTTCATCATCACCATTATCATTTCAGCCTACTGCAGGACTTAGGGTCCTCTACCACGAAAGCAAGGGCCTCTCAACGCTTGGCAGGTGGATTGGAGCTCGCAGAGTTATAAATATAACAATGGAAAACGCTGCTGTCCATTTTCCAGTTTACGGAGACTCTAAAACATTAGTCGCCGACACACACGAGTGTAACGGGTTGAAACTTTTTTTTTTAACAAAAAGATTCATTCAAAACACTCTCACACGTTCTTACCGAAGTAATAGCAGATTACCGAATGCTACCTCTTTTCCCTTTTGCAAATTCATACATCTTCATAAACATAGGTACATAAAACTTTTCATAAACATATACCTACAGGTAGGGCGTTATTGATCAAATTCGTAAAATAACATGTCAAAAAGTGTGAAAATTACGTCAGGACCGTTATAATGTCCAAGTGATTACCCCAAGCAGCACACGTTGTAAATTTCTAGTAAATTCTCAAATGAAAAATATTTTTAATAACAATAGTTTTTATCGCCTGGTATAATATCTAGTCATTAAGACCATTCAAAAGAGTCCAAACATGATAGAGTTATTTTCATGTTTTCAGTTTTAGTTTCTATGGCCACCTTCGGAGACAGCTCAAAACAGACCAGATCCATGGTACCATATTAATGCATAGTCATCCGGTACACTAAATTTAAGTTTTAAATTTTATCAAGTTTGTTCCGAACTTATTACTGAATACATTAAAAAGCTTATTTGCAAATTAAATAAAAGATTGTAATTTAAAAGTTACAACCAGTTAATTACCTACTGAAGATTGTAATTTACGCAGCTAACTAGCCAGTTATACATTACCTATCCATTTATATGTTTATATTACCTCATTATTTGGTTGGTTGATCAACACGCACAGCGTCCCCGTTTCACCAGAGGGATCCTTCAGCACTTTGTTGATGGTGTCCGTGGCAAAAAGGAAAATGCCGTTAAGTCTGCAATAAAATAACTGTTGTTTAAGCAACAAGTAAGTACTTGTCTTGTAGCATATAGTTAACTAGCCGTGTTTTTACACTAATAATACGTAATAATAGAACACTGAAGAGCATGTCAAGATAACTATATCCATGCCCGAGTTGGGATAGCAATACTTACAGGATACCTAAAAGTATTCAGTGAGATAATGTTTTAAACTATCGCGGTTGTTATCACTCATTTTAAAAGTATGTTCCGGGCGTACGGGGTAGGAAACCCGGAATATACCTTTAAAATGTATTCATTGAGCTAAAGCTAAACCAACAACGACTAAACTTACAGGGTATACAGACCAAACATGAGGAAAGCAGTTAATGTGAACCATTTTAAATGCGGCGGTCTCAGCAGCGCCCATGCCGATTCCTTTCGCGGCGCGGACAGCGGCATTTCAGACCCATTTCCCCCCTCTGGCTCCTCGCTCTCAGATTTCAATGATAACACCTGGAAAGTATCAAATTAAGCTTTAAAATCGTGTGGCAGTTTTGAAATGAGTAATGGAAAGCGAAATGGATTGTTATTCTCAGCAATCTCCGCATACACAAGAGTACAACGCCTTTACAGAATGAATAGCAAAGTTCAATTCATATATTTTTGCTATTAATTTTTAAACGATGTTTAAGTAAGTAGGTAACCGTCGTTAATCCATGCGCAACAAGATTAACAACCGCTCGTACGATGATTAAATATATTTATAGATTAGATACGAGATAAGGTTTCAATTTTTAAAAGTAAATAGTTACAATTGGGCGGTCACGGATATAGCCGCCATTCTCACATGTCTTAGTGTGTTGGGATTAGGCTAGCGCTCTGCAATACTCATATTTTTTTCATGGGTGTCATAACGACGTTTTAGTTGTGGTATTTATTTGCAAATAAAATGAGTAGCGGTAAGCGGTCCGGCGCACGGTTCACAGGTAGAATACCTCTAGATTCTGACCTGGGGCTCTATTTTCGAATCGCTCGCATCGATTCGAACGGTTTTCGATTATGATTTTCGGGATGAATATTTTTTAAATCACATTAGCAACACCGAAAGAGTACGGTTCAAAAATAGGGACATCAGCATCATGCATCAAAATATCGAATATGGAAAACCGTTCGACTAGAGGCGTTCGGTTCAAAAATATAGGTCAATAATAAATGCCGAACAAAATGTTGACACTTATTCTAATATGCCACTTACGCCATAGCTCTCAGGATGAGCTCCTGTGTTCCTTGTATAAACATGTGTAAGCACCGCCAGGCTCTCCGCCGCCCGACCCTTGGCGAGCAGGAATTTGGGGCTTTCCTTGGCCTGAGTCATCCATAGCGCGGTGAAAATCATCAGACTTGCGTAGACGGCTGAGAGCAGTCGCCAGGGGCGGAGCGCTAGAGCTCCCAACTGGTAGTGCCAGTCGGTTGACAGGACTGCCCATCCTATAACTGGAGAACAAAGTAATATATGTTACTTTACTATTGTTTCAATCAATAAATCAATAGTAATAATATACTATTCTGGAGAGTAAGTTATTAACTCTTTCATATTTATTCTCCTAATACTTATTACAATATATATTTTAATGCGAAAGCTTGTAAGGATCAGTCGATAGACGTTTGGATGTATGGATTTTTGGATGAACGGATTTTGATGTTTGTCAGTAATGTATTTTATAAATCAGCATAGCACTATAATTTATTCTGAAATTCAATATGGTTCCGAATGGCAGTAGGTCCGGAACGAAAACCGGATTTTACGCGTACGAAAGTATACGACTTCAAATTATACAAAGGAGGCGCAGCTGTGCGACGCAGGTATAAGGGCGCATGGCCGTGGCGGATAATCGAACATACCTAAAATAAACCTTATGGTTATATGACATAGCGTCGTTTTTGTCGTAAAGAGAATTGCGCCCGGACGACGTCGCCGCGCGCCGCCACCAAGCGACGCGCGAACAATGAGTAGGAAAGCGGACCCTGGCAGAAGCTGGGTTAAGCGCTAGGTATGATGATGATGATATAATCTTACGCGGACTGAGCGTCGAAGACACGGTGAGGAACCCATTGCACATAAGTATGGCGAAGTCTCGCCGCCGCTGAGGGACCATCTCGCCCGCGTACGCGTAGCTCAGCGATGATGGCGCCGACAGACTGGAATTTTTTTTTTTTGTTTCAATAAAAGTTTTGTTTTCATACATAATTCAATTCACTATATTAGCCACAACACAAGCCACAAAACATTCAATGGCAGCGCATCCTGTACCGTATTTTGTTACTATATCAGTACCTAACGATAACGACCGGAATAAGAGCGCAAGCGTAGTGGTAAATTCTTTGTGTATAAATTGGTGATTAGTGTTTAACACTAATGACCCAAGCAAAAAATAACTGCGCAGACATTAGTCTGCAGCAGCAGCGTTTTCTAACCAAAATTTTATGTTGTCATGTACTCATAATAAATGTAACCCCTACTCGCTACCGCGTTTTAAAATACAATTAGCGACATCTAGTGAGTACGTTTGTAAACTTTGTCTTCTATATCGACCGATGAAGCAAAAAATTATTTTTATGCTACTCAGTCTCTATCTAATGGTTTATGTATCTACGATTCATGCATTTTGCAGTTGTCACCGTGAAGACAGATGCCTCTGTATTAGCATATTAATAGTGGCGCCTCCTATCATGCAATCTTTTGTCATACCTAGTTACAAAATTTAGTTCCCTTTATTGCTACGCGCCAATGTTCGTGCCTCTACGCTTGATCGTAATATAATTTTGTTGCATCGAATTAAAAGGCGATGTAAACATTCTTAAAACATCATTCATTCTTATTTTAATATATTGTAATTTTTTCAGTGGAAGCCTATAATTGGCTATGTAATGCTATTATTGTTTTTATTGTAAAAACTGCTGTTGGCTTTCCTTAAGTAAATAAAATAAAATAAATAAATAAAACCAACGACGACAACTAACGGAACTATAGCGAGTGCTGTGCGAACTTGATTCATTCATTCTGTGAAGTACTTGACCATGGCCGAAGAACCCTGAAAGAAGGCTTGCCCCGGTAAAGCTTGTCCGACATCCGACAAATGCTATATGGGGTGAACCCGTCTGCATTTGGATCTTCAATTACCTTTCTAAGACTGAAAGTCCAGATACTAATCTCTCAGTTAGTTTAGAGTGCCAAACGAACGAAAAACTTTCGAGTTTAGGCATTAGCATTTAGCGTCTTTTTAGCGAAAGATACAGGCACGTAACGAGGCAAAAAATGATCTGACACCTTCCTTTTCCTCCCTCTTTCTTGATTTTTCATAATCTCAGGCGTTTGATAAAAAAAGTTGAGAAGTTATAATATTGTTCTTTCTTCAATAAGAAGGTATAGTTACAATTAGGCGTGTGTCCACTTACAACAGTGACCCAGCGACCTTGACGAGCGCGAAGCTGGTGAGGGTTGGCATGAGCGAGGCGGCAAGGCTGATGATGCCGGCGGCTGCGCAGGTGCCCAGCATCACGGGCTTGCGGCCAAGACGGTCCGCCGCGCGGCCCCAGAACGGCGCAGTCACTATTATGCCTGCATAACGGAAAAAATATGTTTCACGTTTCATACATTTTTGGACTGAAAGTAGGCCAGAAAAAATATATCTATAATTTTCAGATAAAGCATACAATTCCTAATTTTGTTTTTACTGAAGCGCCAAACAGTACGGCCAATGTTTGCCAACGAAATTCCTTTATTAGGATTCTTTCGCAGGAAATTAACAAAGGATACCCCGTACATTGGTACGGGGTATCCTTTGCTGATATATTTTAGAATTTAGGTATTGGTATTAGGAATTTAGGTAGCTCCATGGATTTTGCGACAGGAAAATAATCTTACTACCAGTAGGTAGTCTGTAGAATAAAGCGAATGTGATCATCAGAAGTAGCGATATGTGATCGATACAATAATAACGGTAGATTTAGTTTTCCCATCACTATCTCCGGTTCCAATATTCTCGCAAAGTAGCGATGCTCGATGTAAGACATTGATTTGAATCCCTCGACAACATCCAACACATCGATGTTATGAGAAAAATATCGGAAATTGTCAAGGGCTCAAGGCCATCTATGGTGAATTGCTGTACTGAGGGCTTAGTGTAAGTTTCGCTTCGATTTTACTTTACTATCGCGTTTGCGTTTATGTGAAAATTAGTATGAAAAAATGTATAGCGCCGTCTAGTGGTACGTAAATAAAGTTTTTTTCTTCATACTAATTTTGACGTAAACGCAAACGCGATAGTAAAGTAAAAGCGAAGCAAAACCTACACTCAGCCTTTTGGATTTCATTGACAAATGGCAAACATATAGTTCTCCTCTAAATCAAATAAGTTTTACGATAAATGACTTCTGATTTCGCTCAATTTACATCTAGATGTCGATGATTGTTGATTGTCCACCAAGAATCATAGATGTTTTCCTTTCGATATTCATCGCATAACATCGATACTTTAGAACCGATGTCAATATCGAGATCGATCATCTATATTGCTATATAGGGACTTAATTGATTACTACACTAATACCGACTAGCCCTAAGCATTGCCATAGCTCGTATAACAGAAGGCCGATGGGGTAGCAAAGTTCTCAAGTGGCGACCACGTACCGGAAGACGCAGCCTCACACAAGGTGGACCGACGACCTGGTAAAGGTCGCAGGATGCGGAAGGCACAGGACCGGCCTTTATCGTGATCTCCGGGTGAGGCTTATGCCCAGCAGCGGGCATGTTTCGGCTGATATGATGATGAATAGAAAATAGTAAATGGTGGATTTAGTGTGTTACTACTAATTCACCTCGCAAAAATATCATTTTTACTGACTAAATGGGTCAGCAACGGTTTGAGTGTTTTCTTGTTGAAAACGAACGCTGGCGAGTACTCATATAAATGTGAGCCCTATTATTACCGCGTTTTAAAATCCAATTAGCGACATCTAGTGAGTAAGTGAGTAACGAATGCCCCATTGTAACCTATGCTTGTCTAGTTCGATTTAACTTGAAATGATTCGAAGTAGTCTATACTCTAGTTTGAATTATGCGGCTAAAACCATCAGATAAGACGACCCCTCAGGCGCATAATTGATAGAGAAAGGATGTAACATGCAGGTACCATAAATCGAACATTGCGAGAAGGGTAAGACAGTAACTAGCCGTCGACAGTAACTGGCCATCCTGCCGTTGACCTGTTTTCAATCGTTTCTTTTCTTTCCTTAACGATAGTTATCTTATCTTATTTATGAAACGAAAATTGATTTCACTTAACACGCCCCGCATCTCAAGCGCGGTGTTTACCAAAGTATGTTTCCGGTTTGGATGAATCAACTCAGTTTGATTTGCTGTCCAAGAGAAGAACTGTAAACATCCTATTGTTATCGCCCTTCCCAACAAAGTCGATTTTATCTTCTCTCATTTCTATCTTGTTTATATTACTGAAAGAAGATTAGACGGGTACCTAGGTAACAGTATTTGTCATAGCTCAATTCATAAATAAAGTTGTTACCTTATGGGCTTACTTTATATAACTTTAAATGTTGAGTTATTAAAACTGTAATAAAATGATAAAAATTAAGAATACCATTATAAAACTCTAAGCTGATGTTGTTGGCACACACCGTTGGTTACAAATATTAATTTATGTTATAATTGCAGCACAAATAACTTTTTACTAAATTATAAAAATTAGTTTTTAACATATTTGCTCGAAGGGGCCATTATTGAACCGATTTCTGTAACACACGCGTGCTTTTTGTATTAAATTGTCGTACATTACGAGTGCGGTAATGTTTTTTGGGCTTTTAGTAAAGTGATTCCATTTTTTTTAAATATTTTAGGATTACAATAGTTACTCTAATCATAATGTACTAATATTATTTTATCGATAGCTTTTTTCTGAGTTATGTACTATTTAATTTATTTGAACACTAACCGATGCTCTCACGGTGAGGGAAAACATCGTGATGAAACCACATTTAGAAGACTAAATAGGTTCCCCTGGTAGCAGGGTCACTGAGGTCAGATGGCAGTCGCTCCACTGTAATTACCTTATCTACCAAACCCTTGATCATTTTCAAGGCGGACCCCGGGCCCTTGTGCCCGAGAGAACAACGGGACACTAAAGCCAAGATGATGATTTTATCGTTATAGGGAACTTTACATCCCCGTGCCCCGAGATAGTTGAATGTTTACGGAGATCCGATCTGCGCGCGGGTGAAAACCACGGTGAATGGCCAGTAGCATAATACTTATGGTGCCGTTTTCGCATTGGATTTTATACAACGGTATCAAATAGATACAAAATCGATACCACAGTATTAAATAAATTGCTGTATGTTAGCAATGTACTGTACAAACATAAATGACTTCTTTCTAACGTCATCATCATATACCTAGAAGCCGAAATACGCACATTGCTGGGCATAGGCTGCCCTGTCATGTGCCATCTGCGTATAACCAACTGATATACGTCGCTTGCCTGACAAAAATACTTATGAACATAAAACACTGACAAGTCAACATTCGAAACCGATCTTAGAGAGTAGTAGGACCGTAACATTTTTTTTACAAATTAACGGCAGCCATGGAACAATGTGGATTCTGCTTTTTCCAAAGGGAAGAGGTTTAGACTCTAGGTCAACACATGATCAAGTCAAAATGATATTAATTTAGATATAGTAATTCCGATAATTGATAACATTAACTAAGTGGTCAGCTACTTCGTTCAATTCAACTAACATAGTTCATATTACTATAGTCGAGCAAGTGGTCAGCTAAAACAACCAAGGGTTCTATTTTTGAATCGCTCGCCTCGACTCGAAAGGTTTTCAATTATGATTTTCGGCATGAAAAAATATCTTTTTATTAAATCACGTTGGCAGCACCGAAAGAGTGTGGTCCAAAAATAAGGAAAATCAGCTTCATGTATCAATACATATTATTTTTCATGCCGAAAATCAAAATAGAAAACCGTTCGCCTCTGCACTTTGAATTACTGACTCTCTCACCAAGATTCGGTATAGAGGTGACCAGCCCCCGCAGACCCTCAGGCAGGTCCAGGTCGCAGGCGGCGGCGGGCAGCACGAACTGGTAGCCAATCATCTCCTGCAGCGAGGACGCCAGCGCCGCCCACATCAGGGCGCAGTGGAACAACTGGTACTTGCCGGCGCCTAGTGGAAATCACGTTTTTATAGTACTGAATTGATTCAGCTTCTCTACTAAGACAGTAAATAATAATCTTGGCGTTAATGTCCCGGTGTGCTCACAAGCACGAGGGCCGGGGGTACGCCTCGACCATGATCCAGGATTTGGCAGATCAGATAATTACAGTGGAGCGTCTGCCATTTGACCTCCGTGACCCTGCTACCAGGAAAATCTGACCAAATCATCAGGATCATGGTACACTACCAATACTAGACACAGTAAATTCTCCTCGAGACCTCAAGTGAAATACCAATCCTATGTATTCGGACTAACCTGCTCTGTCCAAAGCTTCTTCTAAGGTCACTTCCATGCTTTTTGTGTTTGCTGGCGTGACGCCAGCAGAGTCGATTGGGCTTTTGTTTTTCATTTTAGCTAAAATGAAGCGAAAATATTAATTTACAAGAGGTTACACCGAGGTACCCCTTACACTATTGGGTAACACGGCGACTAATATTTTCAAGGCACAAGTTCTGGAGTCTCCGTAGGCTGCAAAATGGGCAGCAGGGTTTGCCATTGCTATATTTAGAACACTGCGATCTCCTACCCGCCGGCCAAGCGTGGAGATTATGGTTATAACCTCCCGTCTCGTGGGAGAGGCCCTAAGTCCTGCAGTGGACTGTGATGAGCTGTAATGACGAACACCGAGGTACTTATTTAGTTTCATTTAGAATTTACTTCCAAAACCTAATTCCACCCTCACAAACGTATCCAAAACGTAGTTACCGAGCCTTGCAAATCATAACGGTTACGTCGATAAAAATTGCCACACCCCCAAAAGCCCTAGTTCTACCAGCTATATAATATATCGTCCTCAGAAAGTATAGTTTGGTTTTCCCATGCACTTCTATAGACTAAGAAAGAATATGACGTGGTATGAAACGTGGTCCCCAAGTCACCTCTTGGAGAAACTAATCTGAGTCGAGTGGAAAATCTCGCGAGACACCTGTACCTGGAAACATTTTCTAGGGGGTTTTCTGGTCTACGCACAAAAAGTTTAAATCTATCGCGTACTTTTGTTGACAAGTAGCCCGATATTTCGACGCAGTTACCTTTTAAAATGTGTGATAATAACCGAGAGAGTTTAAAACATTAATTACGTTTTAATTTTGTAGTCTTTTGAGCACTAAACTGACTGTTTTATTAGGGAGCTTAGATTGTAAATAATTTTTTTTAATTATTAGTTACTCTACACAAGTTTCTTATACTTTTGTATACTTACTAAGCTAACGGAATTGAGCATACCCAAAAAATATTTTAATTTCCTTCAGTCGGTGATTCAGCGAATTAGTTTACCACCTACCAACAAAAATAATATGTACTAAGTGATCTCTAATTCAAATGTTTAAATCTTTAACCCGAAGTCTAAGTTTTATAAGCATTAGCTACACAAGTATGGAGCCCTTTAACTTTCACTTTGACAAGGAAATTTTGGAAACAAAAACATGATGAAAGGTGTAAAATTGGTTACTTACTATATAGTTAAAAATCCATAATAGGTACGTTGATTGTTTCTATTGGTAGGTAAAACTAGAAATAAATTGAGCAAATAGTCATTGAAACACTAAGCTCTCTATAAGGAAGCTAGTATACTGAGTGTAATCGGATGTTTACATAGTGCAACTAGGTATTTCTGTCCATATTTACAGTAATGTACAATGATAACGACGATCAATGCACTTTAACACAAACAATCGCATCTAAACTATAGTACTTTCACTGCTTTGTTTGACATAATATAACTTTAATAACATCTATTGACAAAAGAGTTACATTTACTACTTGTAAATATTTTAGCACACTTGCCTTTGCAAAGAAACGGCGTAGAAAAAAATATGTTTTCGTTTTAAAATTTATTACGCGCCGAGAGGGTTTGCGTATGGTTGTAACCTATTTTCAAGTTTATTTTTTGATAATTGGATAATTTATATGCAATAATTAAATTATATTTTTTATATTGCTTTCATTGTCAAAGGATTGAATGCATAATGTCAATTCAAATATCCTAATTATTCAATTCTATAAAGTTAATATGAAATGATATATGGTTATATCGAATAAAGGTTTAATTTGTTTTGGAATTATTAACGGGTTAGGTAAATAAGTAAATAGCTGATTAAACTACTCACCTAAAAATACCTTATGAATAAAAAACAAATGTCGAAAACAATAAATTCTCACTGAACTAACTGTACTGTTTGGCCAACATTTAATATATCCGTATATTGCAGATCAAAACCACTTCCATTAGGTGGCTACAAGACTACTGATAACTGATGATGTAAAATTGGAGATAATAGATTGATTACTAGTATCTTAGTAGCCCTTGAATCTTGAAAACTACAATAGAGAGTGTGCACTCAATTAGGATAAATAATTTTTGTGGACCTTGTTACTAATGTCTTGTTTTCTATTTATGCTATACAAATACCCTACCCTTACCCTTACTAAACTGCTTATCTAGGAATTAAAAAATACGTGTATGTCCCAGGTTCCCAGAATGTGATAAGGTGACCAGAAGGTTGGACGTGCTATCTCGCTGGATGACGAGACTTCCTATCCGCATACCCAAATATAAAATTCTTACATTCTCTAGATTTGCATATACCCTATTATTAGTCTCGGCGCAAAAAGATAATACAAGTATAGTACCTATTGATAAATTATTCATGGCCACCGTACTTTAGCACGCAATATTGATATTTTAGCCTTAGAAATGCAATAGAGCTGGACTTTCCCTATTGATAATCTGCGGTTCATTGTATCAACTAATAACATTATGATAGTACAATATAACATGGGTGGAAAGAATCTCGAGTTCCACGTACCGCGTATTCGTAGCGTGGGACTGTCCTCCAAGAGAAAGACAGACCAGGCCGCGTACGAAACCGCCGTTTCGTAACTGATTTCGATCGGAGCGTTTCATCCTTGTACGAAACCTGTTGCGATCAAAGACTTTATTCCTTGTACAATAGTATTTGCAGTTAGGAGCGTCGGTAGCCGGGCGGTTGAGTATCCAATTCGTAAGCAAGAGGTACCGAGTTCGAATCCCGCTGCGGACATGTACCAATGACTCTTTTCTGAGTTATGTACATTACTTGTATTCTAACCGCTTTTACGGTGAGGGAAAACATCATGATGAAACCTGCACATTCAGGCAACTGAATTTGTAACTATGATCCAATCTGGTCAGGTTCCCCTGGTAGCAGGGTCTCGGAGGTCAGATGGTAATCGCTCCACAGTAATTACCTGATCGCCAAACTCTGGATAATGGTTAAGGCGGACCCCGGGGCCCTCGTTCTGGCACGAGAGCACAACCGGGACATTAACGCCAAGATGATGATGATGATGATACGTAGTCCCATTTTCCGAACTTGGAATGCACGAGGTATGAAGCCTATGGGTGTAGAAGGCATGCGGGGGTGTTTATTTTGTTTTCTTTTGCGCCAACCGGAAAGGGTAATGGTACTCTCCGCACTATCAACGGAGGGAGGCAGAGAACACTCATGTGATCCAGTGCGGCCGGCCGGTTATACTGAACTCGCAAGAGACCTAGGCGCCTACCAGCTAAACGCTGGCTATAATGCCTATAGCCGGGAAGGCCATTAAGGTTTCATCAAATACGAAACCCCATAGGGATGGGGTACGCGCCCGATGATGATGATGACTGCAAAATATATCCCCACTGCGCTAAAAATACACTAAGCGATCTTGAAGAGAATCTCCATTGTGCTATCGAGTTTGCCATATTGTGCTATCTGTAGGGTACGCCAAACAGCACTTCACCCGACAAGACGATTCTACAGGCTTCTTCCATCGATGCAGATAAATAGAAAAATATAAATAGTAATTATATGTGATTAGTAGATATATTTGCTTTTAAAACTAAAGCAAAGTCAGTGACCCAAGTGTCATGGAGTGTGCACATCTGTTCTTTTGTTTCGACGAATTGGATTTCGTCGTGGATTTTTCCGCAGATATAAGTAGTGGTTTGTTTATATAGATGGAAAACTGGTTTGAGACAAGTTTAGGAACTCTATTGACAACAGAATCTACAACAAATTCTGTGATGTTTCCACACTGCGAGATCCAGCCCGTCTTTCAAGCATAGAATTAGGTAATCCAAAACATTCCACTAATGTGGAAGAGAACTAAGTGGACTGTATAAATATTGGTTATGATCCATTCAATTTGGATGAATTGGATAGGAAGTCATCCGAAACAAATAAAAACTTGTGATTCTTCCATTTCCGTTTAGTCGGAGAACTCACGAGGTGGTCCATCTGTCTACTGTCCACTCGTATTTACATTTGAAAAAAACAAATGTCTTCACCAATGAACCTAATTTTCCACAGACGAGAAAAATTCCTGCCTTAAAAAAAAGTTAACAGGTGATTTATAGTGCTTCAAATCTAACTAATTGTATGTTATCCACATACAACTGCGTGTAAATATACACGGTTTACACGGTTTAATTAGACAAATACATGTTGTTGGGTTATATCTCTACGTCAAGCGCTGTGAAAATACTAACTGTACTGTTATCTTGTGCCCCCTGCACACGTGAGAGTTTGCCTGCAAATCTCCGTGTACATAAGCATTTTTAGTATTTATTGTACCTACTGCAGGTACACATGGAAAATTTCGTCTGACGCAACTGGACAATAGTAGCTACACAGTAACTTAAATCTGAATTTAAAAGTAAACGACAGTTTTGGGGAAGATAATATTATATGCTAAACATATTACCAGATCTACTAAATTGATAATTATTAGCCGCCGTGTTGCCAGAACAGCAAAAAGGCCTCCCCTGATGTTTCCACACCGATTAGCTTTTTTTATAAGTGGGAGGCACAGGGGCAGCTACTGACGTGATGGTAAATGATCGCCGCCCATGGACATTCGCAACACAAGGGGTGTAGTATTGCCGGCCGTGGAAAGGTGTAGATTCGTTTCCTATAGGCTCAAATGTCGCACCGGGAAATCGGGAATGCGCTGCAGGAACTTCATTCCATAGAATGGTCGTATGCAGAAGGAAATTTCTTGAAAAGAGTAGTTTATTTTGTGTCATAAGGTAGGCAAACAGGCAAGCGGGCCAACTTTTTTTTTTAACTATAAAGAAGCTTGCATATAACCTCAACTCACCTCACTCAGTCTTATACATTACAAAACATTATAATATCTTGATGAATATGTATGCCTACCTGTCTCACAAATAAATGCCTTTGAATTTGACTTTGGCAAGCGACGATGAGGTCGAAGATGTAGCACGCTTGCCTACCAGATACCTATTCACTTATTGACTTGAAGACCCCAAAGGTTATACTTATCAGGGAACTCAGTCAGAGAGTTCCAGTCATGTCCAGCGCGCATAATAAATAACTAAGCAGCTCGAACTTGTCGTTCAAATGTTATGACACACCTCGGAAAGACGGTGTTAGGTGGAAAGGACCTCGGTTTGCTGAGAAGAGACTGGGACTTGGATGAATTAAACTTGACCAGGTCACCCCAGTCAGCCACAGCCTTCAGGATCTCATTGATGACTGATAATAGCTCGTGCGTTCGATAGTCACCTCTATACAACAGTGCTGTCAGCTGCGTAGCGTTTCACAGGTTTCCTGGCAATATTTTACGTATTCGATAGAGTTATCGTATTATCATCATCTCAGCCCATGACAGTCCACTGCAGGACATAGGGACTCCCCACGAAAGGGGAGTTTATTGCCAGAATCTCCACGCTTGGTAGGCGGGTTGAAGGTCGCAGTGTTATAAATATAACAATGGAAAATGCATTTGCCCATTTTCCAGCCTATGGAGACTCTATACTAGAAGTTATGCCTCGAAAATATTAGGCGGCTTGTACGACACGACACCTACTTTAATAGGAAAATCCTAGTGGTTTCTCATTTCAGAAGATCTAAAGAGATCGTACATGAGCACGAGCCACCTTCACCGTAGTACATCTACTACGGTGAAGGTGGCCCGTTGAAATAATCACAGAGTGGCAGGCGGGTTAGAGATCGAAATCGCAGATCGAGGAAACATGACTTTTTTTTGTTCTAGCGAGGTCCTAATTTGCCATCAGCCTTGACAACTCAGGGCAAACGGAATTGGTAAGTGTAAAAAGCGGGATACATTATTCGCATAGCTTGACCAAAAGACGCGGGCGCGAGTGTAAATACTCTCACATGAGCCCAGTGCATGTACTCTCTGAAAAGTCTAGAACTAAATATACTGTTCTTAAACATTAAAAAGAAAGATAAACATTAAATAGAAACAAAGATATACTTATAAATTGTTATCTCAATTTATTTTTAGACCAAGTTCTTTAACAAATATACAATACAACACAAACTTATTACGCAAGCACTAGTGTAAATCTATCGTAAGGCATATTCACAACGACATAGCTTCCAGGATTGTTATGCCTTACGTTGTAATTTGCCGAATACATATATCCTGTTTTATTGTTCTTTATTAGATCTAACAACTTTTTCACAGTGAAACCGTTATGAGCTTGCGAGGCTTGGCGAACCAATTTTCCATGCAATGTTTTCGCTTGAAGATGTAGTACTTAACGTACTCACTAGATGTCGCTGATAGTATTTTAAAACGCGCTAACGAGTACGGCTTCCCTTGAGATGTAGGCAAACCATCATTCTGGCACCGTTGTCAGATGGCTTAGCTAACGCTTTGCTGTAATTATTTGAATATTTTTGTTTGGTGAAGTAGTAGTTATCTACTAGATCCCACCACGTATATTAAAATATTATTCTCGTTCTCTCAACTTCTCTCTAGTGGTGAGACATAGGTTCTAGGTAAAATGCGTACTGAGTTTGTACGAGTACGTAAAAAAAAAATACTTCGAAGTATGCGTTGTTTTCTAGTATTAGGAGTTTGTGTTTTGGCACGGAATCCTAATATTATACGTTTTTTTTATGGTTTTTGGACGTAGATCGGCGGGAATCGCTCCGGATCCGGGGTTGGTGTGTGGCAAAGGGGGCGCTGAGAGAAAAAGACTTAACTTTTTTTTGTAATCAGATTTTCTTCAAAATTTATATTTAAGAGTCCCATGGGACTTTTGACATGAATCTGATGCAAAATTTGATAAAAAAAAATGGCCGCCATTTTGACCTCTTTTGTTACTGGACCGATTGCTTTCCAAATCGCTATCTGAACGTCCCTTGGGTCTCTTGACATGAATCTGGTGCCAAAATTAAAAAAAAATGCCGCCATTTTGAACTTTTATGTTACTGGATCGATTACTTTCAAAATCGATATCTGAGCATCCCTTGGGACTCTTGACATGAATTAGGTGCCAAGTTCAAAATGGCAGCCATTTTTTCCAATTTTGGCACCAGATTCATATCGAGAGTCCCAAGGGACGCTTAGATATCGATTTTGAAAGCAATGGGTTCTTTTTAAACCTCCCAGAAAAAAATTTGGGCACCGCAGAGAAAAGTGTCCCATACAAACAATGTTCCTGAGGGTGCCCGCTATCACATCCTATCATCAAAAGTATACGTTATAATAGGATCGCAACTCGTCGAAATTTTTTTAAGTCCCCAACACGGTGGTTGTTACGTAAAGGGAGCGCAAGGCATTTTGGACTTACGACGAGTTGCGATCCTCTACCCCTCCCAGGTGCCTTTTCGCGATTTTTCTAAGTTTTTTTTGTTTTTTTAAGTTTAAGTTTGACATTCCATGCCTTTGTTTAGTGTCCGCCCGCTACACTATTTCATTTCTAACTTTATTCGACCACGAAGGTGGTATGTATGTAAACTCTTTATTGCGTATAACTTCATAAATAACAGATAGGACTCCTAAACTACGCATGAAAAATCTATCGAGTTTGGCAAAGAGATTGGAAAGTTAGCTACCTTCACGGTTAAAACTGTCATATTTTTTTTAGCTCTGTGCAGTTTTTTCTCGTTTTCTTTGCTCGTTTGATTTGTCTTGACAAGTACTCTGACTGATCGTAGATGTCATCCCGTTAATATAGAACGTGCGATAAAAAAAATCATCTTGGCGTCAATTGAATGATAGTGCTCTCGCGCGCGACGGCCCGGGCTCCGCTGATCAGTTGAACATAATACAGGATTTGATAGACCAGTGCAGCAGCGGCTATCTGACCCCCGTAGCCCTGTCAGGGGAACCTGACCATCGTAGCTACAAATTTTATACTTTTCCAAAATTAACATTTACACAAGCATTGTAAACAACAGTTTAAACAACAGAACGAGTGAAGCAAATGCCATCTACGATCGTAAATTATGAAAATAATTTTCCAGTGCACACTCCGCCGTGCGCGCCGCCTTGTCTTTCCGCAGGAGACGCCTAGCTCTGCTAAAATCAACATGTTGATCAAAATTTCAGAGTACAGATGACGAAGCCACTTGTTCGATGACGCCTATGACGCCTCCTCCACTGTCGTATAAAAGGGGAAGATACCACAAAAGCATTTTATTTGTGATCGAAAGCCGCATGAGCACCTTGACTTTGAACTGAGTCTCTTCTAGAGGTTGCAACGAATTATAAGACGTTCTATAAGTGGAAAAGGCATATAGAGGTGAGCGATTGAATTTTGATTAAACGCGATTAATTATTCGTTTGTATGGATTTGTTCCGGTGTAGTTCGAAATTGATTGATTGTCTGTTTGTCCATATATCTGATGAAAAACAAAATCTTCCAAAATAAAATTTCTGACAAACTGATATACGGGGTACGTATAAGGACTAGAGAAAAGAAAATGAGTTACCTGAATAAAAGAAAAGTAATCAATACTTCAAGTGCATTGTGTGAAGTTAAATGTAAAAAGCATTATTATAGTTTACAGAAAATCTCAAAGACTTCTATATCATCATCATCACAACCCATAACAGTCTACTGCAGGACTATGGGCCTCTCCCACGAAAGGGGAGGTTATTGCCATAATCTCCATGCTTGGCAGGCGGGTTAGAGGTCGCAATGTTATAAATATAACAATGGAAAACGCTGCTGCCCATTTTCCAGAATACGGAGACTAGATATTTTGCCTCGAAAATAGGCTGGTATGGTGCCATAGTACCATAGTACCTTAATGGTGCTATTCTACTCTGCCGGACACCACATGGCCAAACTTCTACATCCTAGAGGAAAAACTTAAGATTTTTTTAAATATTAGCACGCAAGGCTGACTCGCATTTAAGTCTAATAAATGAACCTGTAAAATTAACTAATATTGAGGACATGCAAAACAAAGTTTGTATTTATTTCTACAGTTCTATTTTAACTTTGACTGAATTAGAAATACGGCCTAATCCCAAACTAAATTTACTTCATTCATACTAAATCTATTTTCCGTGTTGTGGGTGTAATAAAGATAATTACTAATCTGAGATCATTACTAACTTATGCCAAGAATTTAGTCTATACAAGTTAATTAGTTGACTTGGAATGAGAACAAATAGGCAGTTGTCGAAGTAAAACAAAATGACAGTTCTTTGGCGAATTAACGCTAGTGTTAACTTCGAGACTACCAATTTATTTTAACAAGGTTCTTCTGATTGCGAGCGGATAGTACTAGTACCTACAATGTTTAATATCTATTCTTAGTTTACAATCTATCAGGTGCAAGTGAAATGTAGAAACAATAGTAATTCTACGTCCGGTTAAACCAGATTTTTTGGCTCCCATAATTTAGATCAATCTACCACTAATATATTTTTAATTTGATTCTTCGGTTTGGTTTTAAGTGCTCGCTTAGTCATAATATAGTATATAATAGTAAACCCCACGGAACAGACAATTGGTAAGCCTAGTGGTAGGTATATCGTCCTACAAATCTGTATCTACATAGGTAGTATATCCCACACTAATCCTAACTTCTTTCACATTCGTTTACAGAGTCAAGATGCAAATAAAGGTCGGCAAATACAATGGCGGAGACGTGGAAAAGAAGGAATCCTTCCATAGGTGCACCTTGGAGGATGCGCTTAATTTGACAGGTAAAGTATAGACCAGATATCTAGATGCGTCTGGAGATCATCATCATCTTTGGCGTTAATGTCCCGGTTGTGCTCTCGACAACGAGGGCCCGGTGTCCGCCTTGACCATGATCCAAGTTTTGGCGATCAGGTAATTACAGTGGAGCGACTACTATCTGACCTCCGAGACCCAGATTGGATCATGGTTACAAATTCAGTTGCCTGAATTTGCAGGTTTCATCACATAACCCAGAAAAAAGTCTTTAGTGCATGGCCGCAGCGGGATTCGAACCCGGTACCTCTCGCTTACGAGTTGGATACTCAACCGCCCGGCTACCGACGCTTTCAAGATAGCGTGAGATCTCTAGATGCGTCTGGAGATAACACTACCAAAGACTACTTAGTATTATATTAAGAATTATGTCGACAATTATAACTGCATCGTTGCATAATAACGTCTGTCTCACAGTTTTATCTGATGACCTTTTCACTTTCAGGTTTCGGCAAGTACAACATAGGGCTGCTGCTGGTGTGCAGCTGGACGCTGCAGGCGATGGGCATGGACCTGTTTGGATCCAGCTTCGTGGTAGCAGCAGCGGTTTGTGACCTGGACCTCTCTATGCAGACCAGAGCGCTGCTGTCAGCCACACCACTCATAGGTATGTGGTCTGCTGTCTTGTTGGTGTCTTAAATGCAATATATTATATATGTTTGATATTTTAGAGTAAGGGCAAATAAAATTATTGATGAACACAAAAAAATCGTAATTAAATCACTTAAAATTTCAAAGTTCGACCACTTCGAATTTGATCCAATCTGGTCAAGTTCCTATTGTCAGGGTCACGGAGGTCAAATGACACTGTAGCTCCACTGTAATTACCTAAATAAATCCTGAATCATTGTCAAAGCGGACCCCGGGCCCTCGTGCGCGAGATCACAACCGGGATATTGTCACCATGATAATTATTTTTTTGAAGATGTAATGCCATGCCACGGATACAGCATTTTGCAAATTTTATAATCGCTATAATCACTATTAAGTATCACAGACTTAATGTTTATTAAATAATTTACTTAGTTAATAAATAAACAATGTTATGCACCAGGTGTGGTGATGGGCGCCCAGCTGTGGGGCTACTTCTCCGACACGCGCGGGCGTCGGGTGACGCTGGTGCTGTCCATGGCGGTTGGCTTCGTGTTCGCGGCTCTCAGCAGCTTCGCTCCGGATTGGAAGACTATGGCGTTGCTCAAGTTTATATCTTCTACATTGTAAGTCTATTTGATTAGCTTTAGCGCCCATTGTTGAACGTAGCTGCATCCATCCTTTGCCCGACAAACAGGACGTCTCACACTACGTTAAGTATATTATATCCACACTATTGATCTATTGATTCACATTCTGAGTAGCATCACAGGTTTCGCTGCATGCAAGAACTGCGATTACTGTAGATAGCTGTTCCGATTTGCTATGAAGCAACTGAGACAAAAACTTATATCTCGGGTGATTATAGCCCGTCTTGCTACGCAGGTGCATTAAGAGAAATTGGAATGGCGGATATTATGCTACTTATTTACATTGAAATGCTGACGAAATAAAGCCGGATGGTGTAGACGGCTCGAAGGAGGTCTACGTCCAGTTGGTGAACAGATTCGATAAACGAAGTGCCGCATGTCATTAAATCTTATGACAAGCGTTCAACTACAGTCTAAAAATGTGTGGTTGCGGGCTATATTTACTTTTTACTAGCGACCCGCCCATTGCTCTATTATAATATGCACTTATTATACACATACCCTTTCCTCATAAATCACTCTGTCTATTGGTGAAACCCGCGTGAAAATCCGTTCAGTAGTTTTTGAGTTTATCCCGTACAGACTGACAGATAGACACGGCGTGGGGCTTTGTTTTAAATTTATAACATGTGGTTATAGTGATAGAGATGTCAATCGGTAGGTCAACAGGCTATCAGGACACCTGATGTAAAGTGATCACTGTCACCTATGGAGGCCCGCCTGTTTGGCTGCCGTATAACATAAAAAACCAGTATATTTCCGTTGTTATGTACAGTATTTAACTACTAAAGTACTTATTAATACTTCGCCAGTTACAGTATTTAATATGCATACCTAGTATAAATAATTAGAAACCCAACAATTTCCTCATCTGACGTTTTATTTGCTGAAATACTGGGAAACCCCACGTTGTTTGTGTAGACTCAATACCGTAAACAGTAACACCTGACCGATCTACGGCACCGTATCATGGAAAGTATAACACTGTTATCATAAATACTGTGTGTACGTGTATCACACAGTGGTGACGCTATTTCCGAAGCAAACAAACTCAGTTCGCTAAAAATAATTAATTCTGTTTTGTAACCGTTCATGTTTGCTTAAACATAAACGCCTATTTTTTGTTTTCATAGTAATTATTCATGTAACGAGTTATTTTCCATGTGCGGTTTTACATAATGTCTGTTGTTAGGTAGGCATTTACTACTTAATACAACTAAATTTTTGCAAACATTCTTGCATACGCTTAACGTAATAATTCTTAAATACGTTAAATCATAGACAATATAAGTGAATTAAACTGGCTCACTGGCCTGCTCATTTGAAACATTACTGTGAACTGTCCCAGAACTACAACCGACCTTATTATGCATAACTGGAACAAAACCTTTGTTAAATGTGCTAATTTATTTATAATAAACTTATACCACTAAGCTGGCAAACAAGCTTACGGCCTGCCTGATGGTAAGCAGTCACCCTATGGACGTTTACAATACCATTAAGGCCCTAGTTAATAAAAACAAGTCATATATCTATACATACGATTACCTAATCATCGAACTACCACTCTTAATTATCGATGGCCACTCCTAAGTAGGATAGTCATCATCACTAATTTAATATTCAAATTCTTGTCAGTGAAGCAACCACATTTTTCCATGTCTGCTAACCTCTTTACTTCTTTATAATCATTGGCATTTACTCTATCCAATTTTCGATCCTTGGCCCGTCTCTTCTCCTCTGTCCCTCTGGGTTGCCATAAGAAGACTTAATTACTTCTAAATCGACTTTTTAAGAAAATCTACCTCCCCTAGCCTCCACTAGCATTTCCTTTTCAATTTGCCACAAAGTAATATCCAACATTGCACGTTCCTTGCAGCACCTCAGCCTGCAACTCCGCTGCGTACACGCTGCTCGGCGAGAGCTGCCCGGCGGCGGTGCGCGGCCGCGTCATGCTGGTCAGCACCTCGCTCCTGATGTGTTCGCAGGCGGTGGCGGCTGGTGAGGATACTGTTGTTTTTTATATAATTTAAGAGAGGAAAACGAGCGAGCAGGTAACTTGATGGGAAGTGTTTACCGCCATCGTGGACATTAACAACACCTTTACCCCTATTTTTGAATCACTTGCCTCGAGTCGAACGGTTTTACAATTTTTTTATTTTCGGCAATATAACTTCAACATTTTTCTTATTACATTGGCAATTCGGACGCGAATGACAAATCGCGAATGGCAATACAACTGCCAGAGATTTAAATTATCTACTATGCTCTGCTGATGTATCTATTTACTAATTGAGCAAATTGGTCATTTTACCTCCAATTTGCTCTACTTGTGACACGTTAGCTACTTCAAAACAACAACACAAATTTCTTTCCATGTACTTTCGCTCTTTCCCCCTCTCTTTTTTCTTTATCGTAGAAAATTAGGTATCCAGCTTAACTTAAATTAGAACACTCCTTTTTAGGGTACCTACTCAATAAGGGCGGCTCGCACGAAATTCCTAAACGCATTTAAGCTGATACTTAAACAAAAAAACGTTAAGCGTCATTCTTATTCTATTCGTGTTTAAGAGTTAGATGCAAGTCGGGCTAAATGTAACAAATCAAATGTTCTTCCAGTATTCGCGTACCCGATCCTGCCAATGGAGTTCTCCTACCACATCGGCTTCCTCGGCATCGACTACCGCCCGTGGAGGCTGCTCGCGTTCGTGATGGCGCTGCCGTGCGCGGCCACCGCCTTCCTGTTGCAGTTCTTCTACGAGAGCCCCAAGTTCCTGGCCTCCAGGGGTCGCTATGAGGAAGCCCTGCAAGTCCTGAAGAACATGTACGCCAGGAACACGGGCGATATGGCCGAGAATTTTGAGGTGTGTTTCTTTGCTGTCAATTTTAGGAATTAGTACTGTCTAATTAGACAGAACTAAATTGTATTACACACATTCGTATTTTTAAAGTGTTTGAACCGTATGGAATATTTGACACTTGTAAGTAAGCACTAACTTGGATGGCGATACTGTCGGAACTATAGTTCAAAATAAAGCGTGAAACAATATTACCTATATTCATACAGCTTAAAATAAAGTTAATACTAGAAGAATGTAGATTAAAATCCTTTGAGCAATCATCATCATTATCCAAGCGATTAAAATCCCGACTTCTGCCAGAGTCCGCTATCCTGCCGCTTTTCCCCCAATACGTACGGCCTCATTTTTAAACCGGTCGCATCTACGGGAGCTGTCGGTTTGTAATGTCTGCCTCTTCTCTCTTTAGCTATTTACCACGAGTGTGAAAGAGATAGGTAGCGAACGCGTGCGCTCGCGTGAATGCGTGCGATTAAAAAATAGGATCACCCTCGCGGGTCACCCTCGTGGGTCACCCTCGCGTCGTTTGCCGTTAGATTTTGTATCCGACTCAGCGATGTCAATCCATTGCTTCTTCGACCTTTATCTTTGAGTAAACAGACATTTTTGTACACTATTTTTTATACCTACTAAAATTACCCACCGATAGCTAGCTTAACGATCCTACTGCCTTCCAGGTAAAGAAACTTATGGAAGAAGGAGACAACACCGAAGTCGCTAGCACATTCCTAGGCGCCCTCTGGCGGCAGACGGCGCCCCTCTTCCAACCGCCCCTGTTGAAGGTTACGCTTAAACTGTTCTACCAGGTCGCCGTTATTTACACTACGTAAGTATTTATTTTGGTCTTTTTAAGTTATCGTGTTTATTTGAAATCATAACAAAATAAATGATTAAGTAAATTCATTATTATAATTAGTCGGTGTTAATAACTATTTGTATTAGATTGAGCGAAAAAAGTGTACAACATTACCGCGATTTAAAATACAATCAACTACAAGTTTTTTTCCCAAAACGTATAAATTCCATAACATATTTAGTTGTTAAATAGAAACCACTGCAGATGCTTCCTCCAGCAGCCATTGATCAGTTTGTTCATTATTTTAATGCGTGCAGTAGAAGCGAAACACGCCATAACACGTCCAATATTCATGCGAAACACGTCATAATGGAGGATCATAATATGCTCTTGCGTCATTCCAGTGGCAGCGGCTTCATCCTCTGGCTGCCGTACATCATGAACAACCTGTTCGTAGTGCTGAAAGCGGGTGGTGGCGACGGCATGAACCTCTGCACCGTAATCCGGTACTCCGCACAGGACGCCTTAGCTGTCAACGCAACTGTAAGTATTGAGATAGACTGTACGTGTGTTATGGCATAGTCCACCTGTGAATTAGAGTAGGCTGATGATGATGATGATGTCGTCGTCATAGTTTTGTTTTGTAGGACTTTATTGCGATAATTAGTAATGTAGATAATAATTTATAATCACAACAGGTATGGATGGCAACTATACGTAAACATATGGTTTCTTTTTATATTATGCATAGAAATTAGTTACAAAATGTTTGTAAGTCATTTTGATTAATGCTAATGTTCTCCACCATTGATATTGAAGATTTGTCAAATAAGTTCTACCAGTGTTCAAGTCGCCTATAGAATATAGAGCATTTTAAATTAGTTTAACCCAGTCAGTGTTCCTAGAGCGGTAGTCAGTCAGTTTCGTCGAGTACCTAGTAGAAAAAACTACACTCTCAAAATGATGCCTTCTTCCATTATTAACACTGACAATCGAATTACCAACTCCAGCAGGGCGCGATCGAGGTTTGCAACGACACGATCCAAGACACCACTCTGCTGTCGGCGATGGTTTACGGCGCGATGGCCAGCTCCACGAACCTGGTGCTCTCTTTGACCCTGGGAGGCCAGAAGCGCCTGGCCATGATGGGCATCATCAGCACGGCGGCCGTGGCAGCTGTCCTCATTAACCTGGTGCCGGTGCCGATTGCTGGTGGGGCCCTGTTCTTCGTCTTCCTGTTCTCTGCGCTCGCCATGGGATTCCTCAGCGTCTACTTTGTCGAGCTGTACCCTACTTCGTTGAGGTAAGTTTGCATTTGAGTTGTGTACCAATACAGCCATACTGTACCAATACAGTATAGCTGTATTGGTGCAAGATCCCTTGACGTGTTTTGCTGCTACACGGAGCATCGTCAGGATCTCCGACCTTCGTGGAGGAGCGAAACATGTGACGAGGTTTACCAGTTGTAGTGTATTAACGCCTAATACCATCAAGAAGTTCTTCTTTTCTTTATTTTTTTTTACAATTCACAGTAAAGTAAACAAAGATTGTGTTATTGGTGCTATAGATATCTGATAAACTACTTGTATACTTGTTCTTTTTAATATATGCCCATTATACATATAGATATCACCCAGACCCGTAACAGAAACTAAAATTCATCATTTCAATTTCTCCTCGGCCGGGAATCGAACCCGAGTCCTCTTGCAGAGCTGCATTGTAACCAACCGAACCACTCAGTTCGTCACCCGGTGTCTAGTATATGCCTAATGTAGTGATCGTTTCTTTCCAGGGGCATGGCATCGTGTTTGTCGATAATGTGGGGGCGCTCGTGCGCGTTCGCCGGCGTGAATGTGATCGGCGCGCTGCTCGCCGCCAACTGCGAGGCCACCTTCTACGGCTGGGCGGCGCTGCTCATGAGTAAGTGTCTCTATATGCTATTGGATATGATATAATGAATATTTAGCTTTGTCTCATCTGGCAATGGCTCACCATACTACAGCACTGTCACTACACTTCACCGTTAAACCCCTCGGTCTCTATTATGTGGTTGGGCGAATGTAGCATTCGCGATGTAGCGAATGCACCATTCGTAAAGAAGTTTAATGAAACGTATAATAGAGAGTGGCGGTCCATAGTCTCTGCCTACCCTACCTGTAGGACGCAGGCGTAAGCGTTATGTATGTATGTATAATAGAGAGTACTTACACCTAATGGAAAGCAATAAACGTTGTCCTAAACGTCATTGTGTGCATTAAGGAACGAACGACACTGGATGAAATATCAATAAACAATCAAACAGGAACACAACCATGCGAGCCTTATTGCTTGACAGCTGCAGGTTTCCGCTTATAGGATATGGTGGTGACCGGTCAACTAGACCGAGTCACGAGTAAAATATGGTCGAGTTCTAGTAAATGAGGATTCTAATAACGTTTCTAGTGTAATTCAGAGTTTAGTCCAGACTCAATAAGAAGAAGAAGTAACGCTTGAATTGTTATTGTCATTGTTAACGGTTGCTTTTCCTTTATTTTGTTACTGGCTGTGTTTAAGCAATTAAGAATTGTCATTCATTCATTCACTCATTGTTGTCCACAGCTGCCGTGGCCTTCGCTTACTACCTTCCGAAGGACAAGCCGCAGAAGTAAGGCGCCTACAAATATTGAAAACTTTTTCATCGCGAAAAATTTCAAGAACTGCCTAAGACTGGTTTTATATAGATTGACAGCTGTAAACCCTGTCTTAAGTCGCGTTTAGTTTATTATGTATATCACCGCAGACTCGCTGTCTCGCTGAAACATAACACTATGTATTTTTATACCACAAAGGTGGCAAACAAGCTTGCGTTGCAGCCTATCAAATGGTAAGCAGTTGCCGTAGGTAGGTTGCAATGGCTACCGTGTTGCCGACCCTATATGTGTACCTGAGTACGAACTGAGATAGATAATTAATGAATTTATTTATATTATAAGTAGCGTAAGTGTAAATTGTAAGTTTTAACAAATAAAATGTTATTGAAAGTTAAAATTTCTGTTAATTACTTGCCCTGTTAGGATATAGGAAGTGGAGAACTTTATATTGTTTTCTTGGCCTTTACTACTTTAATATGCATGTATTATACAGATAAACCTGCGGAAGAAATTCTTTAACCGATGGTGAAAACTACATTAAAATCGGTTAAGTAGTTTTTGAGTTTATCGCGAACAGAGAGACAGACGCGGGGGGACTTTGTTTAATATTATGTAGTGATAGTCAAAATAATAAGAGCTAAATGTACCTAGACGTAAAACAATGTTTTATGATACTTCGTGTTTAATGATATTTCTGGCATACCAGCAAGTCGGACCAGCAAGTCCCAAGCAAGCGAGTCAGCAAGTCTCAAGTATAAAAACGGCGTCACCGACTCGCTGACACATCGTGCTTATTATGCTCCAAAGCTTGTTACACTGCTGTAACCATGCACTAAGACTGGTCAAAGTGATATTTAAATATATGCCGAAAAGTGGAACATTATTTAGAAGACTTGGTAGTTTCTTAAACCTTTCTCCTTAGGCTTCTAAGCCGTGGGAATGTTGTCGTCGCAAAAGGAGTAGTCTCTAAATTTGGGGCTCATTTTCGCCAAGTACTTACGCCTAGTGAAGGAGTTTTTCTGTTGCTGTGTTAGTCTGACTGCGAAGAGATCGCGTTTAAATCCCGGAAAACTTAATAAAATAATTTTCATTCACGACAATTATAAACATTGCTCATGATTAGTTTGATTTAAGTACTAATTTGATTGCAAGAATTTTTTCCTAACCACATAATCAAAAGTAAAAAAAAGACCCTACGCCGGCGCCCGCCGCCGCGCTGCGCCGGGTAAGTTTACCAGCGCGCCGCCCGCGCCGCCGACCACCTTGACCGCAGCGCGGATCTCTAAATGGCTACTAGATAACTGATAAACTACTTATATATTTTCAAATACATACTTATTACACATTTAACACCCAAACCCATAACAGAAATAAAAGGCCTTTAATCCAATCCGGGTCTAACCAACCAACTGCACCACTCAGGTCGTCAAATATCCCATAGATTGCTCTTTTTAAAGCAATTCTGAACTCACACGGTGCACACAAACTAGCAGTAATTAAACTTGAAAGCTACATTCAACGCGTCCTACTTGCGCTTTGGAACGAACTACTTCTCCACGTAGCATGACGGACTTTGTCGCGCGAGATACAAACTTTCTATCTCGCTTACTCACAACACAAATCGAAAGAGAAAGCTAAAATTATCTCGCTATCCCGCGCGCGACAATGCCTGTCATGCTACGCAGGCTGCAGCAGTGTTTCTAATCTGATTCAAACATGGACGTGTATTGAAAAAATCGTTTCTAAATAAATAGCCCTTTATTTCTGACATTTTAAATCAATATTGGAATAATGATAATAATAATACAAAATTATCTAAGTACAATTATTCATTGTGGTGGTGCACTAATGGTATATTGGGGGTTGGGTTGGGTTAGTAGTCTGTTCTGTGATCTGTGAACGTAGTAGCGAAATAAGAAATTGCATTCTATACTAAACAAAAAGTAGTTCAATGAACTTCATTATCGTAAAAACATTTGTTGGGCCTTTGCTTTCGTCTCTTTTTCCTGATGGCGAGTTGAGCAGGTATAAATTTGGTCTATTTGTATTTAGAAGGTGATTTAGTAGATTAGTACCAATTCACCAAACAAAAATTGCCAATGTAATTACAGGCAGGCAGATCATCAGCGTTAACTGAGTGAGTCCGTCTGGGTGAAGGCCGAAAACCGTGGATTTGCCCACATCTAAATGGAAGACGTACTCGCTAGCGCGTTTTAAAATACTGTCAGCGACATCTAGTGAGTACGGTAGTAACCAAAAATACATTTGCATTACCAGAGTAAGTAGGGCCATAAATCGGTGGTTATCAACAACGTATTATTCATTTACAACGTTATGGATTTTTTATTAATAAAGTAAGTCGATTCACGCAATAAACTACAGTAGAGAAAAGCAAGGAACAGCCGTGTAAAGCCTCGCGGGAACGAGTCCGGAACATAAGAACTGATTTATTCGCGGACGAGTTGCGAGCCAAAGTTTTATTTTATTTTATTTATTACGTAGTATAAATTAAAATATCAGAGAAAAATATCGTTTGATCTGCTGATCCGGGTATTGCTTGTTTCGGGGGGCGAAGCCTCTCCAAACCCAAGAATCTGGACTCCCTATAAACTTTCATTAAAAAGTATTTTTACAAGTTACGAATTTAAGAGGCGCTTGGAGTTTAAGCAGGGTGGAATATCGGATTGGACTTAGCCTTCAAGAACGTTAATTTTATTAATTTTATTACATAATTGGACTAGCCAGGCATTGGACCGCCATCTCACCTGGTGGTAATGGTAAGTGACGATGCGGCCAAAGATAAAGCATGCCACTCTAGCCATAAAGGCGTCCAGATTATAATGATCAGCCGTACGCATTATAAAGGTAGAAGTTAGCTGGAAGATCCACGACATAAGGATGAAGAGTTCGCCCGGATCGCGTTAAAGTCTCGCGGGTGACGGCTACATAAATAAATCGGTGTTTAACAATAACATTATATTTCAGCTCAAATCAATCGGATCTCAAGAAGTGATTCTAATCTCTGGAGAGTAGTATTGCTCTATGGTTCTAAATCAGCTTGCATAATTTGGTGTTCGATAGCGGGTATATTATAACGGTATAAAAAATACTTATTATAACACTTAAACATAATATTTTCTGCTACTAATATATATTGCATTGCATATATTTCACACAACACAAGATAACCATTATATTATTCTAATTAAGTACCTTTTGATACCAATATTCGATTGTTGTGTTATTTTTTCTGTTATGTATGCGAATAACATCCTCTAAAGTAGCAAAACTAATGTTTTTACGTGGTAATAGAAATATATTGATTAATAATGCATTTTTAATTGCAATTTTGTTCCCCAAGTTACTAAATCAACTGTAAATAATAATACAAACTGAAAAACGGCGATCGTTATGCCGTAGGTATAATTATATTAGGACCGATCTTATACTTAACGTTAAAAATATCTAACATAATATTTTATAACAGCATAACGTTCTGTTACGTTATATGAAATAACGGATACGCGCGCCTCTATGACACACTCAAACATAATATAGGATAGGTGTGGTCTAGTATATTACTACTAGTTCACCAAACAAAAATAATCAAGTAATTACAGCAAAGCGTTAGCTAAGCCATCTGACCAAGGATGAAAAATGTTCGTTTGCCCATATCTAAAGGGGAGACGTGTTCGTTACCGCGTTTTAAAATACTATCAGCGACATCTAGTGAGTACGTTACGTACGAAAAGTTTGCATGTGTATTCTGCATGCATTAGGGCAGAATATAATATAATCTACACTAATAATAAAAACAGGAAAAGTTTAAATGTTTGTGAGTTTGTATGTTGGGGTAATCTCCGAAACCACTGAACCGATATTTCAAGTCCCCGTTATAGTTTAATGTTTACGAGACCAAAACTAGCGCGGCTGAGAGGCGCGGGTGACGGCTAGTCTATAAATAAGTCGGTGTTTAACAATAACAAAATTTCATCTCAACTCAATCGAATCTCAAAAAGTGGTTCTAATCTCGGGAGAGTAGTATTGTTCTGTCTAGCGTAGTATTGGTGGTCTAGCACATTACTACTAGTTCACCAGACAAAACTAATCAAGTAATTACAGCGAAGCATTAGCTAGCTAAGCCATCTAACAAAGGATTAGAGGTGTTCGTTATAATAGATAACGAGTATATTATAACGATATAAAAATATACTTATAACGAGTATATTTTCTACTACTAATATATTTGCCATTTCACACAACACAAGATAACCATAATATTATTCTAATTACCTTTTGATATTAATATTCGATTGTTGTGTTATTTTTTTCTGTTATGTTTTGTTAAGCATGAGATTAGCGTCGTCGAAAGTAGCAAAACTAACGTTTTTATGTGGTAATACAAATATATTGATTAAAATGCATTTTTAGCTACAATTTTGTTCCCCAATGTACTAAATCAACTGTGAATAATAATACAAACTGAAAAACGGCGATCGTTATACGGTAGAAAGAGAGTTTGTTTGCTAGTAAGTATATATGTTGAGGTAATATCTCTGAGGGGGTTTTGAGTTTGTATATTAGGAGAAATATCCGAAATTAACGAACGGGATAATTAAATGTTTACGAGAGCCGTACTGGCGCGGCTGAATGTAATACAGCTGCGATGCTATTCATACGCTAGCCAGGTGACGGTTAGTGTATGAATAAATCGGTGTTTAACATAACAAATTATAGTTCAGCTCAGCTCAACCTGATATCAAGCAGTGGTTCTTATGTCTGGAGTGTAGTGTTGTTCTGTGGATCTATATCAGTTTGCAAGATTTGCAAGTAGAGAGTCACACAATTATACTTTTAATTTATAATATTAGGCCGGTCAAATTTTACAAAAAAATTGCCCTAAAACGCAAAACGCGATGTAGTTGTGCATTTTTGGTATGTTATTTAGACCCCTTAAGAGAGTGTTAAACCACATTTTGCAAGCCAAAAAATAATTGTGCTTCCGGCGTAGTACGTGAAAAATGGCGAAATTTTGGGACTTTTTTCACTTTTTGGTCTAAAAATAAAAAACTATGCATTTTTCAACCAATAAAGCTTTATAGCTTTTAAAGTAAATTATATTTTCCACTATTTAAGCTCAATCGTAGCTCTACAAAACATATGGTGACCAAGTTATGACTCTTCAAAGATGGTAAATTTTTCCCGAAAATTCACAATTTTGAGTTTTGCTCCCGTCCGGAGCAAATTATTCATCAAATCGCTAGTCCTATGATAAAAGTAACTAAAAAAAGTTTTGGTACATTTAATTTGCTTTCAATTAAGCACAAAACGAACTTAGTGAGACAAACAGTTTACTCACAACATTAAAAATTTTTTTTTGAAGAATTCTGAATACTTATTTGTGTGAATGGTACCAAAGGAAATGTTTCAGTCAAATATCGGTACAACCACTTATGCTAAGAGAAAATTTGTTAGAAATCACGTTTTAGTAATAATAATATACCATCACAGGGTGCCAATCAGCGCCCGAGACTATTCTATCAGTCTCAGGGTCCAGCGGAAGAAATTGCTCAACCTCGCTCCCCGCAACTCAAATTGTATTAGGAGGCGCACCTAACAAGTGGCGAGCTCGTCGCGGTGCTGTTATTCTTGTAGCCTTAATGTACGAAACAGTCCTCTATCCAGTTCCCGGATTCGGTGAACGTTGCTTAACCTTGGTTATCATTCTCGCAAGCACGCTACCGCTAGACCAGGAGCCCTATTTTTGAATCGCTCGCCTCGATTCGAACGATTTTCCATTTTAATTTTCGTCATGAAATTATTTATATTTTGATGCGTTTTTCTGATTTTTCCTATTTTTGCCCAAACTCTTTCGGGCAAAATTTTCACGCCCAAATTCAAAATTGAAAATCGTTCGAATAGAGGCGAGCGATTCAAATACGGATCCCAGGGCAGTTTGTAAGTTAGTTTTAAGTTGCTTAGTTTTAAGCAACTTAAAACTAACTTACATTTAATTACCATGGGTTACTGAACTTAAGAGTTCTATTGAAATCGTAATAATGTATTTTTGACATTACTTGGCTTTATTGTTGTATCTATATTCATACGACGACGACATTAGGGCCTTCAAGGAACAAGCCTTTATAAACGAATTCTCGACACCACTGGCAGGCTCGGTAGAACAATCCTTAGTAAGTACGCTTTATGGCGCCTAAAACTAAAAAAAATTATGATTGCATTCGTCCTATTGCGGTAGGGACTACCTACCGACGCCTGACGACTAAGTTATGTCGCAGGTACTCCGCCCTCCAGTCCAGCAAATAATTTCCAGCATATCCAGCTCGACTTTCGATCTAAAGGTGACTGCGAAGCCACTGTCCACGCCATGAGAATTTTTCTCCAGCGTTGAAGTCGTACTGAAGGGTGACGTAAAAAATGGATTCAACTCCGTCGACAGAGGCGCTTTGCTTGGTCAAATACGATCTAAGCTGCCGGCCGTTTATAAGTTTATGTGGCAATGCTACAAAAAGCTGAGCAATCTTATATGCAAAGGCTACCTCTTGCAATCAGTAGTCGGCTGCCAGCAATAGGCGACTCTCGAGAAGCTAAATTCTAAATTTAACGCGTGGTTGTACGAGGTGGGGACGTCGGTCGTTAAAGAAAAAATTCTTATTCTATGGTTGTGTTTTGTGGTGTTGTCAACAACACAGTGAAACATATTCTTATATTTTTATTCTAAACATAAATCTCGATAATTCATCTTGGAAACAGATGTATATGGAGGTCTAGGCGTTAGGAAAGTTTCAGATGTGTCCCGGTCAGCTTTTCTGTCCTCGGTGCATAGTTTACAGTATCCACTGTATAAGTTATGATCTAAACTATGCACTTGTATTAAGGCGTATTCTATCATGGCCTTTGGCACGAGGCTTTTTCGGGGGCCAAGTTCCCGAAAAATTACTGTTCCCAGCGGCTATGGGGCGATGGGCCTCGCTGCAGATTGGTGCGAAAGAACCTTTTAAGCGCATCAACCAACTCTGCAGAGCATGCCCGTTTGTTGGCTGCTGGCGAGTGTAAATCGGGTCTCTAACTTCAGATAATGTTCTCTAAAAATATTGGGACACTTCTCGACCGCGCTACGCAGTATATCATCCGCCGGGCCTTCACCTCCGCTGGAGCACCCGTAAATGTGGAGCCAGGTGGTTTTGCCCGTGATAAGGGTAAGAGGCTGGAAGGGATGGCAATCACGCCCTGGAAGCTGGGATTCGTTTGGTCAGGGACGCCACGTGTAGCGATACCCTTGCACAGTTCCATCTTCCAGTAACGGCGTGTTATGCTGGGCCCGTTGCCGCCTCAGCTGAAAGCGTCAAACAGCGCAAATACGCAAGTGTTGGTGAAAACCACATATTTAATTTAATTTAATTTAACTGTTTATTGTACACAATAATTATATACAGAGCAATATTGCAGTATAGAAGACACAACAGGCGCTGCTTATTAAATTTGCGCCGTTTGGAAACTCTTGAGATATATATTCGGGAGCTAGGTAAGTGCCTGGTCGATATTACTAAAGACCATAGGGCTGGCTTTCACTTCGGACGGGAACAATGCGGCCAGCCTTCTGGGCAGCATTCCTATCAGTTCTAATACCGTGGACCTAGGACAAAATCGGTGATTGTTTATTATGTTACTTAGTTGTAAATTTGTAATTTGTATTGTCAGATTAGTATTCATAATATGTATAATTGTTATTCCCACCTTAATAAATACTTTATTCTTCAAAAATACATTTTTTCTTCTCCTCGTTTTTTTATGATTGTGAATGAACCATTACTCTCACATAGTTCGTTCTGTATATCAATTAAAGAAAATTAAATGTACTACAGCTCTCTTTTAATTTTTTTTTATTATAGGGCTAGCGATGTTATCAACCTAAAACCCCAAATTACCCCTAAAAAACCTAAAATTGTGAATTTTCGGGAAAAATTGTCCATCTTTGAAGAGTCATAACATGCGTTTAGGCTTAAATAGTGGCAAATATAATTATCTTTAAAAGCTATTAAGCTTTATTGGTCAAAAAATGCATAGTTTTTTATTTTTAGACCAAAAAGTGAAAAAGTTTTTTTCGCTTGCAAAATGTTTTTCCACACTCTCCTAAGGGGTCTTAATAACATACCAAAAATGCAGAACTACTTTAGACTGGCCTATATATGATAGGTGGTCTAGTATATTACTACTAGTTCACCAAACAAAAATAATCAAGTAATTACAGCAAAGCGTTAGCTAAGCCATCTGACCAAGGATGAAAAATGTTCGTTTGCCCATATCTAAAGGGAAGACGTGTTCGTTACCGCGTTTTAAAATATTATCAGTGACATCTAGTGAGTACGTTACGTACGAAAAGTTTGCATGTGTGTTAAGCATGCATTAGGGCAGAATATAATATTATCTACACTAATATTAAAAACAGGAAAGGTTTAAATGTTTGTGAGTTTGTATGTTGGGGTAATCTCCGAAACCACTGAACCGATATTTCAAGTCCCCCGGGATAGTTTAATGCAAAACTGACTATACATATAGTATAAAACTAAGTGTCGTCCCACCGCCTGTATCTACGTAAGTACGCTTAGATCTTATAAACTACGCAACGGGTTTTAATGCGGTTTTCAACAATAGATTGAGTGATTTATGAGGAAGGTTTATAGGTAAGTAAAAGAAGGGTAGGTAGGGGTAAAGTCGCGACGGGTCCTCTAGCAATTTTTTAATGTCCGCCATTACTGTAAAAGGCAAAATCTGAGATGGCCTCATATCCAAATTTGAAATTTTATATTTCTAGTATACATAATAATATGTGGTCCAAATTGTATGCTTCTATCATTAAATGCGCAATTTTTTCACCTATCTGCCGTACTAGTACTGACACGGCTGAATGTAATTTTTTTTTTTTTTTTTTTTGCGCCCATCGCAAAGGAAATGGGCACCCTCCGGTATAGCGGTTGGGAGGGAGGAGGTGAACTCTCATGAGTATTAGCCGGCCGGCCAGCTGGTTATGCACGACTCGCCAAAAAGGGACCTAGGCGCATACGTGCCAAACACCCCCTGGGAGCACCTGTAGCCGGAAGGGCCTTTCAGGTTTCATCGGATGCGACACCCCGTAGGGACGGCGTGCGCTCAGAATGTAATACGGCTGCGATGCTATTTATACGCAAGCCAGTAGGCATGAGTTCGTTATATCAAAACGTATCTGAAATCGGTTATGACATTCATATCATAACATATCGATTTCCCGTATTCGGATATCGGTTTTGGCAAAATCGTAACAATCATGCGCGCGAAATCTCAATACAAGCAAAATCCGACCTATAACTCTCCAAACGATTTACTTCAAAAAAACGCAAACTTCATACAAACGAATGATTTGATAACGCGCCATATAATATTCGCTCTTTCTCTTTCCTAGCAATGCCAACCTTAGTGGAGTAAAAGGGACGGAGCGAATTTCTTGCGGCCGCTAATGCATGATTGGTTATTTATTGTTTTAAGGAGTTTTGATGTTAATGTGTACATCAATAGGGTTGAAATAATGTTACGTAATTTTTGTACAAGTTTTTGGGTTTGATTTGAATGCATTTGACCTTGATTTCGTTGGCGAATAAAAAGTTATAACAAAGTGTTATGTGTGAAATTCTGATATCCTATCGATGTACATAAAACTATCATTCGCTTAAATGCGTAGCGCTTGCGTTTGGAGATCGTTTGGCACTTACATATCTTTGAAATCGATATCTGAAAACGGTTTTCGAAATCGATATGAAAACTTCGAAATCAGTTACATATCGGTTTTCGTTAAAAACGGAAAACGCCCATGCTTACAAGCCAGGTGACAGTTAGTGTATGAACAGTGTTACCAGCATTAGTTTCCAAAAAAGTACGCCAGGGCTCGTAAAATAGTACGAAAATGGCTAAAAAGGTACGGTTTAATATTTGTAGGCAATAAAACAGCGTTATTTTGACAAGACAAGGCCTTATTTACTCGCCGGTGGTGCCAGTGAGCAAAAACACGTCAAAATCAACCCTTCCTTCCATTATTTTACGGTATTTTGCGGACATGAAAGGCAAAGTGACCACCCCCTTAGCTAAATTAAGCATTTTTTAAAAACGTACTAAATAGTACGATCTGGAGCAAAGTACGCCAAAGGTACGACAGTCGGCCAAATAGTACGTAAATCGTACCAAAAGGTACGATCTGGCAACGCTGTGTATGAATAAATAGGTGGTTAATAATAACAAATTATAGTTCAGCTCAGCTCAACCGGATATCAAGAAGTGGTTCTAATGTCTGGAGTGTAGTGTTGTTCTGTGGATCTAAATCACCTTGCAAGATTTGCAAGTAGAGACTCACACAATTATACTTTTAATTTATAATATTATAATATATATTATATATATGATAGGTGGTCTAGTGCATTACTACTAGTTCACCAAACAAAAATAATCAAGTAATTACAGCAAAGCGTTAGCTAAGCCATCTGACCAAGGATGAAAAATGTTCGTTTGCCCATATCTTAAGGGAAGACGTATTCGATACCGCGTTTTAAAATACTATCAGAGACATCTAGTGAGTACGTAAAGAATGAATCTGTAACAGTTAAGTATTTGTTAATAATAGGCGGACGGCAGGTCAATCAACTGGTTTTTATTGTAACTTGAGGGTAGTATACAAATTGCGATTTTATACATACCCAACACCTTATCTAAATACAAACAAGTACTTACTTATGTTACTTAAATTATGAATTTAACTTGAACTAACATAAAAACAAGCAGTAATTAGCTTGTAGCTTTAAGTATCTTGATACCACTATAATAGACATTGTAGGTATACATAAGTGATAATTATTGACGGATGTTGCGACGGAGACGCAGGGTGATGGTTGATTTAGGAATCGGTGACGATAATGCACACTCGAAAGATTCATCATTGATGGCGATCGCAGCCGCCGCATCGCGCGGCGAGCCCGTCTCGCAGCGGGATCCTCGCATTGACTTGATTCAGTCGAAATGCGAGACATGGAAATATTTGATCGATGTGTCTCCTAATCGTGCCCTGCGAGTTTTCCGCTGCATACGAGGACGGGCCTACTCTTCCTTTAATTTCTCCCTCAACTAAAGAATTAATCTGTAACCTCCATACATTAAAGCAAATACAATATTATCTATGCCAATAATAAAAAGCGGAAAAGTTAGGGGGTTTGTGAGTTTGTCTATTAGGGGAAATATCCGAAACTGAATGTTTACAAGTTCATTTTTTTTTATTCACACTATTTATGATTATGCGCTTTTTACATTTGACTAAAATCAGAAGCAAAAAGCTTGAGAGCAAATCAAAGTGGAATGTATTGCTCATATAATAAGGTCCATTTTTGTATCACTTATATTATGTCACGTGTCGCTCCGATTTTCAAAAGCCGTAACACAAAAATGGACCTTATAATATACACAATACATTCCACTTTGATTTGCTCTCGCACTTTTTGCTTCTGAATTTAGTTACTGAATTTAGTCAAATGTATACAGCGCATTGCTACTAGTTCACCAGACAAAAATAATTAGGTAATTGCAAATTACGGCAAAGCGTTAGCTGAGTCATTAGACCAAGGACAAACAAATTTGATTTGCGTACATCTTAAGTGAACACGTATTCGTTACCGCGTTTTAAAATACTATTAGAGACATCTAGTGAGTAGGTATGTAAAGTATGCATCTGTATTCTACATATGGTTCATAATCTTGAGAGAGTAGTATTATTCTGTGGTTCTAATTCAGCTTGCAAGATTAGACACACTTAAACGTACTGATAAATTTAATATAGGATAGGTGGTCTAGAACATTAGGTACTACTAGTTCACCAAACAAAAATTATCATGTAATTAAAGGCAGAGCGTCACCTAAGCCATCTGACAAAGGTCAAAGTGTTTTATTGTTTTTGCCTCCACCGTAACAGGTAATGGGCACCCTCCGGGATATCGGGGGAGGGAGGCGGAGAACACTCTAGTGTACCAGGACGGCCGGGCGGCTTATTATGCAGGACTCGCTTTTAAAAATCTAAGCGCCTACCTGCTAAGCGGGTGCCATACCCCGCTTTTTTTTGCACCCAACACAATGGGCACCCTATAGCGTATGGGCTATAGAAATGGGCACCCTAAACTCCGGTAAGATAAGTCAATATAAAGAACTGAAATCAAGTCGCACGCAAAAATGTTAAGACCAAAACAACTTGCGTGTTACTTACTGCGCCTACAACAACCAAGAAATAACCTGCACGCTACGCCAGTAGGGGCCAACGAGCCGCGACGCTACCAAAACTCAATGACGCTCTTTGGTTTATCAGAAGAAATTGTCAACGAAATTTTAAAAGACAGACACCTTATTAGCGTTCATTACACTCTTCTTATGATATATCCAATGATTATTTCAATACTACATACACACTCACGCCCGTTAACAAGGGTAGGTAGAGACTAACGTGTGCCACAAGCTACGATCCTTTCAATATTGCATACGATTTGCGATTATGCAATTATTTCAATATTTGTTGTTATAATGACTAATTAGAAATGTTCTACGCATTGATATATTTAAAGAAGTCTTTGGTTATATGTGAAGGGTAGGGTCTTTACTTTTCCTAATTAACGTGCTCGCTTTACGTCGGTCATTGAATGTTAAAACGCGGTAAAACACAAGACTTTGTTTTATGCATTTTAAAACAAACTTTTGTTGAAGATTATCATCCAGACCGACTCTGGTATTGCTTGGTGACTTTGGTATTTGGTATTAATCGACTAAATCACCTAGTTCTATACCTAAGGAAAAAATCGTTTAGTTCTTACTCTGCCTGCTGTCTTCACTATCTAGGGGACAAATATTTTTCGCGCAACACCGATATGTCGTTGTCGCTGTCGCCCGTCCTAATGTCGAGCGACACATTTTACGAATCTTTTTCAAAGTCTAAAGAAAGATGTTGCCAGTGTCGTGCGATGTCGAGACTGTTGCTCAACAATAATAATTAAATCCCTAGCTAGTGAATAAACGAAGCTTTCTCACGTCCTGTTCGTCAGTACCAACGCTCATCCGTCGGTAATGAAAGGTGAATGAATAATTATTTAGTTTGTAACTAGTGGACCCGGCTTATTATTATATTATTATTATTGTACTTTGCTTATAAACTTACTTTCCTCATATCACTTTATTGTTGAAAACCGCATCCGTTGCGTAGTTTACAAGTTCTAAGCGTACGTAGATACATAAGAAACCTACTTTGTTTTATACTATGTATATATATGGGTATCTCAAATAGGTAGTTAAATTTATTAGCCAATATGCCAAACAATGGCACTCCCATAATAAATTGCTGTGAACAAGCTCTCTGTATGACATTTTTAATTACTAACATACTCACTAGATGTCGCTGGTTGTATTTTAAAACGCGGTAATGACTATGGGATAAATTTATATGTGTACACGGCCTCTCGGTTATCAAATCAACAGACAGTTAACGCTGATCTGCCTGCCTCTAATACATTAGTCAATTTTTGCTTGGTGGATTGGTTCTAATCGACTGAATCACCTATTTATTTATTTGATACTAATTATTAGTAACTAGACTAACTAGCTGTGCCCGCGACTTCGTGCGCCGTCACAGTTGCCATGTATATGGTCTGTGAAGTGAAGGTGAACCACTTAAGCAACAAAGTGATCAGGTGAAGCATTCTTATAAAAAAAGGAGTTTTATCTTTGGATGTGAAAGTTCCGTCGCGGCTCGCACAATAAACGTTAAATCAAAGTCTTTATAAAATCGACTTTAAAACAGTGTTATTGAGACTCCTCGTTTGGTGGTAGAACGAAGATGGGGGTATTAGATTGAGCAGCTCCATTGCAATCTCCGAAATGTATCCATTAACAAAGAAATTGACATACATATCTACATACGCCGAATAACATAACCCTCTTTCTGTCGCACTCGGGTAAAAACATATAGTTTAAACAAAGAAAGTTATTGAGGAGGGTTCCAGGTTGTAGATTTAGAAATTTATCGAAGCGCATGTCATCATCGTCATCTTGGCGTTAATATCCCGCTTGTAATTTCGCGCGCAGGGGTCCGCCTTGACGGTGATCCAGGATTTGGCAGATCAGATAATTACAGTGGGGCGACTGCCATCTGACCTCTGTGACTACCAGGGGAATCTGACCAGGTTTGATCATAGTGACACAGTTGCCGGAATGTGCAGGTTTTATCACGATGTTTTCTCTCACCATAAGAGCATCGATTAGCATTCAACTAATGTACTATCGACCAACTTAGTGCCTTAGCAACTCTCACAAAGCTTCCCGCGTAGCTATAATGTCGCCTTAGCTGAATCTATAAAAACTGTTTTACCGGCTCGATCACGTCACAACGGTGACGAGTATGCTCGTTTTATTCGAAAAAAGATGGCCCGAAACCACCCGAAGCTGTACCCCACAGCAAACTTATCTGACCCGGTGGCCAAAACTGGAACTAAGTGTCGCCTTTTTTAAATGTCGCTTTAGTGTCAATAACAGCGACGCTGTCATGGTTCAGATAAGTGCGGCTCTTTACAATGAAGTTGCCAACACGTTGACAATGTCAATGAACTCGAGGGGTACCCATAGAGACAGTATATTCCCTGGTACAAAAACTTTTTAGCGGTACTCTAATTAGAGAGATGGGACAGCTTCTCGTATGAATACCATGTCTTTTATAAAATTTCATAAAGTAGATTTATTACAATGCCTAATCTATAAACTAGTTATGGTTACCATGGTGCAGTTCGTCCACACTACTGTCCTTGTGGTGCGTCTGTGGATCCACTAGGGCACCACGGTCTTTCATGTACCCGCAGCGCAGGCCGAATCTCCAGGCACGCGGCAATCAATGACGTCATTCGTAGGGCACTTGTCACCGTTAACGTACCGGCCGTATTAGAGCCGAAAGGTACAATACGTGACGATGGCAAGAGGCCCGACGGCATGACGCTCATTGGGTGGCAGCGTGGGAAGGCGCTGGTGTGGGACGCTACCTGTGTGGACACCATGGCGCCTTCGCATGTGGCCTCCACTGCCAGCTGCGCTGGGGCTGCGGCCTCAGCTGCGGAAGACCTCAAGCGAAGGAAATACGAAAGTCAAAGCGCAAGACTTCGTATTTCAGCCGTTTGGTGTGGAAACGTTGGGACCGTGGGGCCCAGGTGCGAGAAAGTTCTTTATAGAACTTTCAAAAAAATTAAATGACACCACTGGTGACCGGAGAGCTGGCTCGTTCCTCGGACAACGGATTAGCATCGCTATTCAACAAGGCAACGCAGCCAGCTTTCTGGGCACCATTCCGGGGGGCAGCGGTGTGGACGACTTTTTTAATTTTTAGTATATATTTTATGTGTTAATGAATAGGTATATGTAGTGGTAGGTATAAATAAATAATATATTAAACAAATACTAAGAGTCATGGTGCAGTTGACATGTTATTTTAAATTCGAGACAAATCGGCTAATACTCGTTCATTACTAGTATCTTAAACAAATATTTATGTTTCTTTCCTTGTCGTTTTGTGCATGACGTCATTGACGTGTCATTTGTTTCGAAAACCAAAGTTTGTAACTTCCATAGAGAAAAAATTGTATATACAGAAGGTAAATCATGAATTGTTTTTCCTATGTAAAGAACTGTAATTACATTGAAGATCGGAGTAGAAATTTGCCCATGTTCTTCCGCAGATTGTCATCTTTCTCCTTGCCAAATTGTATAATTTTCCGTTAAGCGTGAAAACGTAACATACAGAGATGCAAACAGACAGGCACACATCAATAATATTAGGTAGAATTACTTTGGAAATATTGAGATATAAGTGAATTACTAGTTTTTGTAGTGATGTAATGCTTATCACGAACTAATTGGATACCTATCCTAATGATGAGGTGAGCACGACGCAAAATAAAACCAATCCATACCTATCATGGATGAACCTGTGGAATGAAGATATCAGACGATTATTTAAATCAAGGATTGGTAAATTCATTATATTCGGAATATTGAAGTGTTGTGAAAATTAGGACGAAGTGATGTGTATTCAATTCACTAAGTATGTAGAAAAATATATCGTCACGATAACATGTTCGTTTATATATATATTTTATATTTTTTGCCGAATGCGTAAGTTGGAAATAAGTTGCCTACACATGACCTACTATTCTAGGTTTATGCTCCTACACTTCTGGTATGAGTAGCGTCATTCTCGGGCTCCCGAGTCACAACAGCCAAAGGACAGCGATAAATACAGCGATAGAAACACGGTAGGAAGTAGTAGCATCCTAACCTTATAGCACACTCGGCACAAAAAAGTCCTAATTAGTTTAATTTGTGTAAGAGCCATGTGTATAGAATCATGATAAACGGTCGCCATATTCGTCTGGTTCATAGGAATAAACATGACAGGTTGCCAACAACAAACATAACACATGTAGCCTAGCAACCACAGTCCACGCCATAAACCATACAATAAAGTTCTTTAGGTAGGTGTCAAAATATACATATCAAGAGTTTATACGCTTATTATTTGACTAGAAAAAAGGCGGTTTGTCTAACCAATGACGTCATCGATGAGGTCTTGGCACAATGGTAAAAACAGTTCCCTATCTGTGTCACCTGACCTTATATCGAGGGAAAATGAACCTAGTGTTTTTGTGAGGTGCAACTAGGGTTTTCGAATACCCGACGTTTTTAGATACCCGGGTATCGGGTATTATTATGTATGGGTATTTACCCAGTTTTTAATACCAGTGAAACTGGCCTTATTGGAAAGCTAATGAATAGCCGCTTCGGCTTTCGGTAGCCGCTGCGTGTTTATTCTAACAAAAGTCACAATCATTCAACCAAAAGTGACCTTCAGCGCCAAACAAAATTTTGTATGGAGGAGAAATTAACATCAAAGAATAATGTTACGTTGGACATCCAGGATACAATTTATATTTAGTTTAGCGGGGGGTAGTGTAGCAAACCTAGTTTATAAGGACCACCAGAGTAATGGCCACGGTAGAGTACGTCTATCTCAGACAAGAGCTTGAGCCACCGTATAGCGGCCCTTATAAAGTTCTGAAGCGAGGAGAAAAAACCTACAGATTAGCAATACAGGACCGCCAGGTGACAGTTTCTGTGGACCGTCTTAAACCTGCCTACATGATTAATCCTGAGATGACAAGTGACAAGCCGGCTGCTAATCCATGCAAATCTGATGATTCCACACCTGCAAACCTGGAACTGAAGACCAGGTCTGGGCGAGTCGTACGATTTCTAGACTATTATCGCTGATACTATCGACCTCTACAAATATAGGTCTCGGGGGGGGAGTGTAGCGAACCTAGTTTATAAGGAATTTTAATTTTAAGATATAATTTATATTTAGTTAAAATTTATATATATTTTCATTTTTAATGTATACACATTATATCTTTAAATTTTTGCCCTGCAGTAAGAGTGAGCCAAACAACCTCTTTCATAGAGTCAGACTAGCGCCTTGGTGATCGATCTAGTAGCCTCTTCATTAGATCTGATAACTTTTTCACAGTAAAACTGTTATAAATGTGAGCTTGCAAGTCTTTTCGAACCAATTTTATATGAAATCTTGTGGTGGGATACCCTTTTCGCAAAGGGGACAACGCGTTGCGACCTGCTGGATGTTTCAGGTGTCTACTGTCGGCTATTATCAATTGATCGCATACCCATCTGTAAACCGCTTACTCGTTTTATTTTCTCTCATAAGAAAAACTACTAGGTACCTTACCTCATGCCACTAAGGAACGAACGCTCTTTTGGCAGCTGAGTTATGCCTGTCCAGAAAAGTTTTTTCAAGCGAATTAGATAAATCCCTTATTAAATCTCTTCATACGGTAGGCAAACAGGCCAGCTTGCCTTTTCGTTTACCGTATGACAAAAAAAATACTTGTAAAGGACGTTGCGAAAAACTCACAGCAATATTTTTTTGCAATTGTTTCATATACCTATATTTGTTTAGGTACAGACAAAGACCACAAATAAACACAAGCTTAGACTCCCAGTAGTACTACGCGTGAGTCAGGCCCACAGGCATTCAAGTTCGATTGTGTGAATACAGCGATAGTGAACCCGATTTTTGCTCATAGTTATGAACAGCGATTAAGAACAACCGATGTTCAACCAAAACAAAAGGATATTCGCGGTACACGACTTCTGCTAACTCTTATGGATAACCTAATTCACTTTAAATGTATGTTCCGGGTTTCCTACCGCGTACCTTTGTTGAGGAGTAGCCGTAGTTGACGGGTACGAAACCCGGAACATACCTTTAAAATGTGTGATAATAACCGTGATAGCAACATTATGTTAACCTAATAATTTATCTATATCTAGGATTCATTCATTCTATTTTCACCAGCTTTGTTTTTTTTTTTTTTTATATTTTACAAGGCAAGCATTTGACCGCCATCTCACCTGTTGGTAAGTGACGATGCGGTCGAAGATGGAGCATGCCCGTCTTGGAACAGCCTATTCACTCCAGCCTTGAAGGCATCCAGATTATATTGATCAGGAAACACACTTGCAGGCAACGCGTTCCACTCCTTAGCCGTACGCATTATAAAGGTCGAGCCAAAGCGGCTCGTGCGGATAGCTGGAACATCCACGACATAAGGATGAAGCGCTCGCCCGGATCGCGTCTCCCGATGGCGGAAAGGGGCCGGCGGAATGAGGTCGTGCAGCTGCTTCGCACACTCTCCGAAATGTAACCTGTAGAAGACCGACAGATGCGCAACCCTACGCCGATGTTCGAGGCCCTGCAGCCTAGCCTCAATCAACTGCGGGTCACAAATTATCTTCTTAGCACGTTTTTCAACCGAATCCAAAGCCGCTAGTTGATATTTGGCTGATCCATCCCAGAGGTGGCAGCAGTACTCCATGCAGGATCGGACTTGTGCTTGATATAACTGAAGCAACTGCTTTGATGTAAAGTACCGCCTAACCTTCGAGAGGACACCAAGCTTTTTTGCTGCAGTCTTAGCCTTGGATTCGATGTACGGACCGAAGTTGAGATTTGCAGATAGCTCAACGCCAAGAAGCTGTAGGTTGTCGGTAATTTCCACAGGAACATCCCGAAAAGTTTGAGTTAAATGGAATGGACTCCTTTTGGCGGAAAACAAACACGCCTGTGTTTTGAACGCCACCAGATTGGCATCACCCCAATCAGAGACTGCCTTGAGAGCTTTGTCCAAACGATCAACCATAGCCTCTCGACAAGACTGAATATCGTCCCTGCTGGCTTTTGCCTCTGACAGATATCTATCCGTTACTGTGCTGTCGTCTGCGTACCCAAAGGTACCTGGTACAAGCAGATTGTTAATATGCAGCAAGAATAAAGTCGCGGACAGTACTGATCCCTGAGGAACTCCCGCGTCGATAGCCTGAAGATTAGACGAGTAGCCATCGACAACTACACGGATAGAACGTCCACTCAGAAAATCCGATATCCAGGTGCAAAAGCCAGTAGGAATACCAAATGAAGGAAGCCTGCTTAAAAGGCCCGCATGCCAAACTCTGTCAAAGGCCTTGGAGATATCAAGAGACACAGCAAGGGCCTCGCCGTGTCTCTCAATGGCCTCACTCCATAATTGTGTGGCATATACCAGAAGGTCCCCAGTAGACCGACCACGGCGAAATCCGTATTGGTAATCGCTGAGGAGATCGTTACCTTCAAGATGCGCAAGGAGTTTGTTATTCAGTGCACGTTCCATAATCTTACAGAGTATGGAAGTGACCGCAATAGGGCGGTAGTTGGCAGGGTCGGCGCGGCTGCCTTTTTTGGGCACGGGCTGCACATTGGCAAGCTTCCACGACTTGGGTAGAATACCAGTCTTAAGTGAGAGGCGATACAGGCGCGTAAGTACAGGAGACAACTCAGGGGCACAACTACGCAGGACTATTGCCGGTATACCATCAGGTCCACTAGCCTTGTTCACGTCCAGACACCGCAGGATTTTTAAAATTTCTCTCTGATGTATTCGTACCTCTGCCATAACGCAGTCAGCACGGGGTGAGGTAGGTGGTGTTTTTCCTGCAGTATCCAAACGCGAATTCGCCGCGAAAAGAGAAGCAAGCAAATTCGCTTTCTCTTCAGCAGCATGGGCCAATGTTCCGTCTGGCTTCAGAAACGGTGGCAACGAAGATTGGCTGAAATTAGATTCGACCGCTTTTGCCAAAGACCAAAACGCCTTACTCCCAGGAGGGTAAGAGGCCAGTTTGGCGCCAATCCGGCTTATGTGGTCGAATCGAGCCCTGCGTAGTGTCCTTTTGCAAGACTTGGCGGCGAGGTTAAAGGCTCTCTTCAGTTTGCGAGTATCCGGAGACATATGCGCTCGAGCCTCAGCCCAGGCAGAGTATGCTGCCCGCTTCAACACTTCAGCGCGACTGCACTCAGCACTAAACCATGGACGAGACCTGCCGTTCATCGCTACGTCAGAATACGGAATAAAGTACTCCATACCCTGACGCATAACCGCGGTAACGGCTTCAGCACAATTCGACGGATCGCCCGAAGAGAAGCATGCCTCCCGCCGAGGATAGGACGAAAAGAAGTGACGCATCTCATCCCAATCTGCTGACTTGTATCGCCACACCCGATACAAGTCTGTTTAGGTTCACTTGTCCCCTCGGAAAAGGCTGTCCTCATTCTCCGGATGGTTGGAGTGGCGTACAATTCAGGCTCGATTGATAGCTGATTTCCCCCTCTATCGATCCCAACAGGTTTGAGCACATCAAGATTGCTTGAATACCCTGATTTTTTTAAACGACTATACTATTATTTCTTTAGGTACAAACAAAATATTTACAGAACCATAATATATCAACTAAAACTTAGATACGTAGGCTACAGCCGGAGGGTTGATAAAAAACCAAAATGATTTAACTAAATATAATTAATTAAAATAAAAATTACAATAAAACTTAGCATAGAAACTAGTTCGAAGTGTGAATCTAGAATGACTTAAAATTACGTGAAATCGTGGTCGGTGACGATGCGGCGTCAGCAGCACGTGGCCGTCCACGGGTCGGGCAAACTGCATCGCTTGTAATTCCCGTCGGTGAGGTGAGTGCTGCGTCATGGTATAGGTGTATGTAATTCCTCCACCCGAAGATCAGCAACTATTTTAGGATGTTAAGAGAAAATGTTGCTGGAATGTTCCCCGGTTGATCTTCCTTCTTGTCAGGAACATGGTAGATTGGTTCATGCGGTGTAATAGGGTCAGGAACTGTAGATTTATTGAGGTTTCTCCTTTGATAGTGGCGTAGAGTGAAGAGCGATATAATTGCAGTTGCGATCAGCACCATGATGTAGAGTGGGATGGTGGTGTGATACACGATGTCTTGAGCTGGATGTTCAAGTTGAATGGGAGCTTCTATCATCAGCTTGTCTTGAATATCATGTAGTCCTCTTAGGTCGATGGAGTTGAGGCTAACATGCGTTAATGCTGTATCTTGATCTTCAGCCGGGTATGGGATTTTCATCAAGGTGAAAGGGTGCCCTTGTAGTTTGTCATTTTCATTGATGATGGTGAACTCAGGCGTGCGTAGATAACAGTTTACAGGAATCGTCACGAGATAGCTGCCTTGTAGTGTGCTGAAATCTTCTCTCTCGCAATTGACTTGTACTTTCGTTGCACGTGGAAATGATACTACGTAGTGTTGGTCGTCGAGCTTTTCCATTGCTTCTCTTGCTAGGGAGATTCTCGTGAAGCTGCAGGATCGGTCTAGGTCTTGATTCACGATGAGGTGCTGGATACAATCAGGTTTGGAGCGGATTTGATGGTTGACGTTCTTTTCACAGAGATACCAGTTATCAAACTTCGGGCATTCTGCCTCCATGTACACGAACGTGTTCTCGTTGGTTGCAATAAAGGGATAGGACGGGACAATGGCTTGTTGGTTCTTATTGGGTGCTATGGACAGCCTAAATAAATTAAGGATATCTTGAGAGACTACGGGAAATTCGAAAACAATAACTATTTGCTTTTCAATGTAGTAGTATCCAGGTTTAATTATATCGTAATATTCTCTCAAATCTAAGTCTAAAATTTGGTCACTAATATAAAGGGATTTTAATTTAATTATCATCGATCTTAAGACCTCAATCTCTATCATTGAATGATGGGTGTTGGAGGTACGGATAAATGCTAAAGTGTTTTCTAACCTAAATAATTCGGACATTAAATCCTCTACATTTTCGCTAATTATTCCCAAAAGTTGGGCAAATTTTGCATACTTAATTAAGTTACTATCTCTATAAGCTTGCCTATCTAAGATTAATCCTAACGTAGCATTGATTTTGCTCTGGTTTTCAACCAATTGAGCTATAATATTAGTATGGCGAGACATCCACTCCTTACTCAGGCTAATGTGGGTATTAAATTCGGATACAGCTTTGTTCTGGTTCTTCTGTAAATTTTTAATAGCCGAATTATAATATAAAGCATCTGTTTGGTCTAAGTTTCCAGTTACGCCTTTTATCACGGAACCTAGGCCGTCTACAAGACCTCTTTTAGCGCGACTAGGTTCTAAAGACTTTAATTGGTTTATAACCTTGCCAAGTTTGTTTGTAAGGTAGTCTATTTGTAATTCGTAAAGGGGATAGGTGTCATTACTAAGTCGGTTGGAGTAGGTCAGTAATTGATTACGTAGTGAGTGTACTGTGTCCTCTATTTCACTTAGCTCTATATATTGTAAAAATGTATGGTAATGAGTGGTTAATCTCGTCGGTCCAAGTTTATAAGGTAGTAGTCCAAGTCCGTCAGCTAGGCTCTCGAGTTTTATCTCTTGGGTCCACGTCAGGTGGGCGGTCAACAGTAACATCACGGTCCTGTAACAATTGGGCTGACTTAGGAACTCGTTTTAGTCTTGCCTTAGCCACGGGGCCACGTTTCTTTGACGTGTAGATATGGATTGGTAAATCCGCGAGGACATTGTCCTGTGTGTAACGTGGGGCTGTTTTTTGTCGGCTAGCAAAGGGGTTCTTTATGAAAACCTGTTGCTGGGGGGTGTATTCAACTTCTGGCTCTCTATTTTTATTCATATTTTTCATGATTGCGGTACGTTTTTCAAGCGATGAGTCATTAATTATCTCATATGCTTTTTTCATTTGATCACTATGGGTTTTAGTGTACTGTTGTAGTAAGAGTTGTGTAAGGTCAATGTCAAGAGCATCGCGTGGGTCGAAATGTCCAGTCAGCAAGTCAAATGGTCGACAACGCGTAAAACTATGGATAGAACTATTGTAAGCTATAATTGCATAAGGCATAAGGTTGACTATAGGTTCGTCTTTGTTCTCTATCTTTAGAATTCGCAGATGTTCGAGCAAGGTTGAATGAAAGCGTTCGATATTGCCGTTGTCATTAGGTGAGTGGGCCAGAACCCTGTGGTGAATTATTTTATGAAGTCGGGTAAATTCCGCAAATAATTGGTTGGTAAATTCAGTGCCGTTGTCGGTAATAATTGTCATAGGTACACCATGGTGGGTACAGTACTGTAGTAATGCCTGTAGGACACTAACGGCAGTGCCGTCACGTAAATGGTATGCCTGACCGTATTTAGTGAACACGTCTATAAAGGTAACGTATTTTGCTGTCTGTACTGTGAATAAGTCCAAATGCACAATTTCAAATGGTTTAGTCGCAGGGGGTACTATGTTGAATTGGGGTCTAATGGGGTTTCTATCGTATTTAGCCTGTCCGCAAACTATACATTCGTTAATAAATTTGGTTATCTGGTCTCTCATCTTAGGCCAGTAATATCTTCGCGATAGGGCTAGGAAGCATTCGTTAATGCCACGATGGTTCGTCTTCCCGTCGTGATGGTGGCGAATGATATCCTGTTGGCGTAGGTACTCTTTGACATTTTCTAATTCTGTTTTAGCCAGTACGAGATTCATTGATGAGCTTTTAAATTTATCCTGAATAATAGGTATAATGGAGTACATGCCTAATGGTGGGTTTATTAAGATAGCGGTTTTAACTTTGGGGTTTACGTATTCTTTAATATATTTCACGACATCCTCTTCTAGGGAAGATTTAGATAATTGAACGGCAACACGGGTGTGAGTATCGAATGGCTTCGTTACTACGGGCTTACGTTTTGCGTCATCAACGATTGTGAAGCAAATTTGGCGATGGAATTTATTGAGCGGTTCGTCTGTGATTGGGACCTCTAATGTAGGATGTTCACGGCTGGTATGTACTGTCTCGGTAGATGAGCGGTGCGTTCGGGATTGTGGGGTCTCTGTGGGATTCCCTATAAGTGAACTAAGCTCCTGTATCTCTTTTATAAGGGAGTCGATCTCCTCATTATGGATCTCGATGCGAGATAGGGCGTCGGCGTTGGTATTAGCCTTGCCTTTTTTATATATTACCGTGAAATCATATTCACTCAGACGTAGGCGCCACCTAGTGAGACGTGAGTTTGGCTCTTTTAGACTCATCATCCATTGCAGGGGCTTATGGTCTGTAAGGATCTTAAACTTGCGGCCGAATAAGTAGGGCCGGAAGTACTTGGTCGCCCAAACTATGGCAAGAAGCTCTTTCTCAATGGTGCTATAGTTCATCTCGCTGTCATTTAAAGTGCGAGAAGCGTAGCACACAGGCTTGTCGCTTCCTATCGGGCCTTGAGACAATATGGCTCCAATAGCAACATTAGACGCATCTGTGGTAACTAGAAATTCCCGAGAAAAGTCAGGATATTGAAGGATGGGGTCGTTAGTGAGAAGGGATTTGTACTTCTCAAAACAGTTTACATATTCGGAATCTAATGTAATTTTCCGTCCTTTTTTAAGACACGTTGTAAGAGGCTTCGTAATGCGAGCGAAATCGGGGATGAATTTTCGGTAGTAACCGAGGAGTCCTAGGAACTGTTTTATTTCCTTAGGTGTCTTTGGAATGGGGTACCGTTTAATGGCTGAAATCTTGTCAGGGTTTGGTTTTATACCATCCTTACTAATAATATGTCCGAGATAAGCCGTTTCAAGCTTAAGGAATTCCGATTTGTCCATTTGGATCTTAAAATTGGACTCGCGGAGGCGCTGGAATACTCTCTCCAGATTGGTCATGTGTTCCTGAAGGGATGTGCTGAAAACTATAATGTCATCGAGATAGACAAGACATATGTCGTTCTGAAGGCCTCTCAAGACATTATCCATAACTCGCTGGAAGGTTGAGGGCGAGTTCTTGAGACCCATGGGCATACGAAGGAATTCAAAGTGCCCATGCTCGACGTTAAAGGCTGTCTTGGGTATGTCCTGTGAGCTCATTTCTACCTGGTAGAAACCGCTAGCTAGATCTAAGGTGGTAAAGTATTGGCATTTTCCCAGCTTATCTAGTACGTCATTTATATTAGGGATAGGGTATTTGTCGTCTATAGTTTTCTCGTTTACCTTACGAAAATCTACTACTAGACGCCACTTTTGTTTCCCGGAGGCGTCAGCCTTCTTGGGTACGATCCAAATAGGCGAACTCCACGCAGAGTCAGATGGTCGGATAATACCCTGATCTAACATCTTGGTTATTTGATCTCTTACTTCGTTTCTATGTATGAATGGATAACGGTAGCTTTTGGTATATACGGGAACCTCGTCGGTTGTTCTTATATTATGTTTAATTTGATTGGTGAAAGTTAGTGGTTCACCTTCTAAGTAGAAAACATCCGCGTAGCGAGAGCAAAGCGCTAAGAGGTTAGCCTTTTCCTCTTCATTTAAATGGTCCGTACGTAAGCGCGATAACACGTCGCGTTCGCGTGCTGTGGCGTGCTCGGTGCGCGCGCACTCAGCATTAAACACGTAGGCATGCGCGGGCCGGTCGAGTGAAAATATGACGTCATTTGGAGTTGGGTTTTCAACTTCCAAATAACCGCGATTATTGATAACGGTTGTAACACATTCGTGGACTATGCAGTTACAAAATATCTGTTGCTCGACATAAACCTCTCCATCCAGGGCATTAATGGGGACACGCATTAATTTTGAGGTACCGGCGGGGACTATATCCTCGTACAGATTAACGTTACGCGAGTGATACATACAGATCGGGTTGGCAGCAGATTTGGTGTTTAGGCATTTATGTTTCAAATCTATCTTAGCCTCCCATTTAGTAAGTAGGTCTAAGCCTATTAGGCCGTCGAAGTAGTCGTGAAAACGATACACGTACAACTTGATATCATCGGTATCGTTAAATTCTGAGAAACAGGGCAACGTTATAGAATAGTCGTTTCTAGTGGTAGCGTGCACATTGGTCACCTCAAAGGGATCGTAATTTAACGGCACGTTTGAAAAGTAACTGTCTACAGCCTGGGGACTGATAAAAGACTGGTTAGCACCTGTGTCGATGAGAAGTTTAAGAGGTGGTTTATGAATTCTTATATACGGTAATTGTCTCTGGGTCTGTATATTAAGTTCAATTTTAGCTTTTTTGATGTTGTAGCTAACTGAAAATCCTGCTCCGATTGACTAGAGCTAGGCCGGGGCCGTCTGTCAGTTGGTAGCTCGTCAGCTGTTTGTCCGTCGATATAATCTAGGTCATTATATGTCGCGGAGGTGTCGTATTCGAGCGCGGTGTAGGTACTATCGTCCGCATAATAACCGAACTCGGGCTCATAGTAACCGCCGTAATACGAATCGTCATATCCTACACACTCGTTCATGTTCATTTCGCGACTTTTTAAATAATTAGTCGGTGGGGGGTTACCGGATTTACGCCAGTCATGACCCGTCATCATGGTATGGGGTAATTGTCGCGGGGTGAATGGTTGTACTCCACTCATAGGGCGCGGAGTGGAATTATGAGGCACGTTGTTCCTAGGTGGTAACCGGAAAACGTTACTTTGTGGGTTATGATTAGGTGGTAAAGCGCGGAACATTTGTTGGGTACGCGTGGGCATTCGGTACTGGGGTTGAGGCTGTGAAGGCACAAACCTGAACGGCTGCGGAGCACCTTGAGGCGCACGTTGTCCGGCGGGCGCCGGCCAGTTAGGCGGCGGTGCTAGGGAATTTTGCTGTCGCGGTAGCGCGGGCGCAAAGCTACTAGCATGCATTGGGGTAAAAGTCTTATGGCTAGGCTGAGATTTAGGTAATTCACTGCGCTGCTGTAAGTACATGACATTAAGCTCTTCCTGCACGAACTCGAGGGCTTTCTCGATAGATTCAGGTCGCATGCATCTTATACGCGACCCTAGGGGTTCTTTTAACCCTCTGACAAAGGCCTGCATGGTGAGCTTCTTGTAGAGAGCTCGCTTTGCGTCAATTGTGGTATTAATGGTCTCATGCAAAGTCACATACGTCATTATCGTACTAAACAGAGATTGGCATTGGTCATAAAATTCTTGGGGTGTTTTATTACCTTGTGTAGCTAATGAAAGGTCATTGTATAAGGCTGTTTCATCACGCTGGTCAGAAAAATTATTCACTAGGGCAGTTCGGATGCCCAACCAGTTGTCTGGTATACCGTTTGAATTGATTATGCAAGCAGCGGAACCAGTGATTTTATTCAATATCCCATTTAATAAGCACAGATTACTGAGGTCATTACCGGGCTCTGATTTCATATACCTAACGACTATTTGGTCACAAATACCTATAAACCTAGTAAGTATATTAGGGTTGCCGTCGAAGTCGGGCACGAGGCGTAAAGCCTTGAAAATTGTGTCCGGGTCGACTGCCATCTCTTCGTTTAATAAAAACTCTAAATTTAAATTACTATCAATATATCTACTCCTATCAACTAATTGCCTGCGAGCCTGTCGAGATGCAGGTTCACGAGGGGAATTTTTCGATGGGTGAAAAATCTTGGAGGGGTAAAATAACTAGGATTAAAAAGGGAAGCAACGCAAGAACAGTTCGATTGTACTCACATACGCTGCATTTCTGGTTTTATCTCTTGAATCGAAGTCTAGATTCCTCCTGCCTGGCTGCAGCTGGTTCGTAGGTTTCGGATCTTCGAGATGGTGCTGGAAGGCCACCCAAGCGGCTCGCGAATCTTGATTTTGTAAGATTTTACGCTCGCAATTCGACTTGCGAAGATCCTACCGACTGCGCCAGATACGTAGGCTACAGCCGGAGGGTTGAAAAAAAACCAAAATGATTTAACTAAATATAATTAATTAAAATAAAAATTACAATAAAACTTAGCATAGAAACTAGTTCGAAGTGTGAATCTAGAATGACTTAAAATTACGTGAAATCGTGGTCGGTGACGATTCGGCGTCAGCAGCACGTGGCCGTCCACGGGTCGGGCAAACTGCATCGCTTGTAATTCCCGTCGGTGAGGTGAGTGCTGCGTCATGGTATAGGTGTATGTAATTACTTACACCAAAACCAAAACATTATAAAAAAAATCATCTTGTCATCCACATTAAAAGACTTCTGACATATCGCTGCCTCCCGGAATGGTGCGCAGAAAGCTGGCTACGTTGCCTCGTTGGATAGCAAAACTTATCCTTTGTCCGAGGAACGAGCCAGCTCTCCGGTCACCTGTGGTGACTACTTATTAGTTTTTTGCTAAATCTTAACTTTATGCCTGTTTAAAGTGGAATACTGCAAGATTTAAAATTGAACTCCGCACGGGCAACTTTGTGTTGCCGTGTGAACGTTTAGTGGCTTAACCCCACGGCAATAAAACACACCGATCCTTAGTTTAGATATTGCGCTTGTCTGCTAAAATGAGTGATCCTCGCTTCCACCAGTAAGTCCCAAATGTCCAGAGGATTTGGATACCATACCATGAAAGGACACATACAGATGACTGCATTTATTTTTATTTATTTATAAATATTTAGGTAGTAAAACGCCAGTGACGTATCTAAAAAATGGGTCCTCAGAATACCAGCGCTGTGAGTCGTTTCTTGCGCCTCACAGAACATGCTGAGTAGGTACCATTTACGCTGGCCGCCATGGCACCGACAGTGGCATGGGAGGCTGCGTATTGTTTAAGATATTTTAATTATTAATGTTTACATTGTCTGTGATTGTAACTGTTATTGTGTCGCGGTGTGCTATGTGTAATGAATGTCTTTTCATTATTTCTTTCTTTCATTTCCGCCCGCATCGGAGACTGGCAGTCAAAGCCTGGAATGTAAAAGAAACTTAACCCTCTGTAGCATAGTGTAGACTATGGGTAACATACCGTTCAAATGTCTCTAAAATTAATAAAATAGATTTCTATTACGTTATAGTACGCTGTAACCTGTGATCAGCACTCCGAGCTAACGAATTAGTACCAAGAAAAACAATTAAATGAGGGCACTTGTTGCAAGTTGAGGTTTGTTTATCAGATGTCGGTATTTTGGAATAGCGCCGGGTGACTGACATTACAAAAAATAATAAAAAATCGTTCAGTTTGTGTTTTGTGTATTATCTTGAGAATTTGTAAATGTAAGTGATTTGAAGTTTATTGTGTAATGTTATTTTTGAATCGTTTTTTACGTTTTATTGTGTTTTTCTTGCAAATTGTGTTTGTTGACTGTAAGCTACAACAGGTGAATAGCATACAATTTTGTTTGATATCTATGGCACTGATTATTGTTATTTTTTTAGTTCAGGATGTCTCGTTAGCAGGCTCTTGGTAACAAGGACATTATTTTTGCGTAAAATGATTGTGCAGTTGGAAGATGGCTTAGATTTTCATGACGACAGCCTTGCCGATCATGATTTTATTTCTGAAGGATGTGGATATTGATGTAGATTTCATGGAAACTCTAGAAAACAATTATGAGAGTAGTCTTTCGTCTAGCATGGACACTGGACCATCTCAGTCTTCTCAAGAAAAATATCCAAGAAAAGCCAGCTAAAGAGAAGCCAGCCAAACAGAATTTGCGCTGGAAGAAAAATAATTTAGAGTTCAATGCAGGGCAAATCATGTTTATGGAAAACAAGATCCTGGATCCTCATCTCCAAGAGCGAGATAGGTACTCCCGTATAGTTTCTTTTATACCTATTTTCAAATGCTAATCAATCAAGAGAATATCTGAGGAGACCAATTTGTATCAAGTGCATAAATATCCGAAGCGAATATATCGCTTTTCGGGTGTCTGAGGAGGAGGTAAGAGAGATGGGAAGACAATAAAATTGTTAACCTGGCTTCCACGTTTGCTGGACAAAAACCTGATACTGATATATCAATATTGTACAAAAAATACTCAAAGTATGTGATCATAAAGCGCCCCAATGTGGAGCGTACCTGGAGAGTACAATCGGCATATGGGGGGTGTTGACCTCCTAGACAGCATCATGGATATTAGGCATATACAAAATACGTTCGCGAAACAAACGATGCAACCATTCGACTATTTTATAATTATTTGGATCTCACAATCGCCAATGCATGGATACTTTACAAGAGGGTGGCTAAATACAAAGGCTTTCAATCAGTATGCTTATCATCGGCAGAATTTCGTCTGCAAGTTGCAGTAACGCTTTGCAAAATGGGAATAAAACTTAGTTTGGCAACTCGGCGATAGCTGGAGAATAAAATCCAAGCTAAAAACACAAAGGATCTGCTCAATAAGTGCCTCCAAAAGCAGTCCGGTAAGACCAAATTGGGCATTGGCCGCAATGGCCTGATAAGAAAATAAGATGCATGTCTCCGAAGTGTTTTGGATTTACCCACAACGTACATGAAAAATACGTTACGTGGGGTAGCCTTACGCTACAGGAAAACCAAGAAAAGTTTCAGAAACTTCCTTCTTTCGTAGGTAACATTCAAATAGGACATGATGACCACTTACCTCAATGTTGCCTAAAAGCAACACTCCTTATTTTTGTAATTTTCTTCTTAAATAATAAAAAAAATAAAAAATCCTGAAATACGTGTATTTTATTTTTTTGTTATCACTCCCAATTCAAAAAATCAAATGAATACCAGTTCATGAGTGATAGAGGGTTAACTAGGTATAACAACAAATCACTGCGGTTTACTTTATACCTATTGAGTATTATTTCAAGCCCGGTTATCCTATGACGTCGGTCGTAAAAAACTTACCATTATCCCTGTAATTAATTGAACGCTATTGTTTTATTTATTGGTTTCAATTTTCCCTTGAGTCATTCAGCTTATTCTTAAGCCCATACGTCGATTGTCCTGTCGCGCACGTAGTCGACTGTCCCCGTAATTTCATTTCGTGTCTTTATATTATGAAAATCGTGGTAGGAGGTAATAAACCAAAACATATTCTAATCTTGTATTGCAAATGATAATGAATTATCACAATTAAAGTCATCTATCGAAAATCCTTGATAAGTGTCATAAATTATGTTATCGTTTACAGTTTTGGACAAGCGTTTTTGTCGAACCAATTACTTTCGCGTTATAACTGCCACAAGTGGGGGTGTCAAGTGCGTTAAGAAAAATATTTTAAGGTGAAGATCAGGACCAGTCTTTATCCAGATTTTAAGTGCGTGACAAAAAGGTATTGAGTGATAATGTCTAGTGCAAAAGAGCAAGAAAGTGAAATGGATTCCTTAAAGGTGCCATTTGAAGAAGCCCTCAATAAAGCAGGTATTAATTTTAATAAACATAACATAATAAATCAAAAATCGCGGACAAATTCACACACAGCCTTCTAGCCCCAAACTAAGCAAAGCTTGTACTATGGGTGCTAGATAACTGATATATCTACTACATAAATAGTTTTAAATAATAATACATTTCGAGATGAATAAGCCTTTGTTACGTGATCGAAAAAGTTCAATGATACTATTAAGTAACCATGTACGTATAATGACGTACATATAAGACGTAGCAAGCTTGTTGTTTACGGTTAAACAATAAATTCAATAGGTGTGGACGACTTTTTTAATGTTTTAGTATTAGTATTTATCCTTATGGTCTGTATAAATATTTTATTTGTACCTAAATAAAGAAATAACTACATATAGTAGAATATTGCCAACCCCTTCGAGTTACAGGTGTCATACAAGGCGACTAATGTCTTAAAGGCAGAGTCATACATTGTGTATGTGAACTCCAAGCCGCCTGCCAAGCGTGGAGACTATGGTATACCCCTCCACTGAAGTTTTGCAAAATATTTTATAAGAGCTGTCGATGTACGATGTGAATGAAGATATGTTTTACTAAACTGCTTCCATTGAGTACTTAAAGAAACGGATGGACCTTTACCTACGAGATGGGTGTATGAGAATTACCTTGTTGCCGAGATTCGTATGGATGCAAAGCAAAAACCAGCGTTCAAGTCGTGAAAGGCTCGAGAAAACTTATAATTGGCAGTCCTAGTTTAAAATACTGTTCACTTTCAAGAAACTTTCTGCCGCGTACGACTATTCTATGTAGTGATCTTCCGAGCGGTATTCCCGAGTTAGTACGACATTGAGGCCTTCAAAGAAATCTGGAAAAGTCTATATCTGTCTCAAAGGCCGGTTTCGCATTCGTGACCCCACTGGTGTTCCTGGTGATCACTTACCATCAGGTGATACACTCGCTCGTTAGCCTCCCTTTATAAAAAAAAAAACATAAAGCGATATTTGCAATGAACGTGGTACAAATTAGTGGAAGATACTAGAAAGCGATTGATACTACATCCATAACCTCTACCTTTCCAGGTTTCGGGTTGTACAGCTACGGCCTGACGTGCCTGACAGGGCTTTCAATCATATCATTCGCCTGCATCGTGTACAGCAGCACCATCGTGGTGCCCACCAGCGCCTGCGAGCTGGGCACCACGCTCGCGCAGCAGGGGCTCCTGGTCGCCGCCCCGCTTATTGGTGAGTTCAGATTTGAGAGATCGAAACTGCCTTGTAATATACAAGAGTACACTGTGCAATTGTTAAAAAGTTTGTATAACATTCGTGAATACAATTTTTTTTTATAACTAGGCTGGCGTGACTTCGTTCGCGTGTCGTACTCCCCTATCGTATACTACTCTACACCTGTACTACACCTACCCTACCCCTACCTACCCTTTTTTTTTCATTTATGCAAACTCTGCCCTAACTTGTACAAACACAATAAAGAGGATTAGTCAAATAGGTGCAACATTTTAATACCTATTATTGCAATTTTCCAATGGAAAATATTTTTAAAGATAATATATGTGTAGCCTTTGTTACTGGATCGGAATCTTTTTTTATTCTATGCAGTGACAATCGAGCAGACAGCCCACCTGATGGTAAGCGGTAACTAATATATCCGATTCACGCATTTAGGTTGCAGGCAACAAAAATGCAAAACCGCAGTTGCGTTGTTTGTCAATATTGTAATCACTCACGCCTGTAATTGCGCTGGCTACCTTTAGCTACACACGGGAACACAATAATTCGCTTGAAAGCTGTCATTTTGATTCACGTAGACAAAGTTCCTTCCCATTCTGATTGTTAAGTCAGTTGGCATTATAGCTGTTGCTGTTTTTAATATTACTTTATAACTACTTAATTCACACAAAACACCTCTTCTTAAAAGGTTTTCTCGGCTTATCAAAGGTTAGCTGGAAGAAATCCCGTTGTGGGATAAGCTCGCCTTTGCATTATAAACTGTATTTTTATTTCCTGTAATGTTATAAATTGATGCAATAAAGAGATTACATACATACATACATACCTCTCAAAAAATACGATCTAACAAAGTACCTATTTTAAGAAATAAGTGAGTGCAAGCCTCTCGTAGATAAAAATGTTATCTCTATGGTGCATTTTTATGACACGGGCGGCCAGAATGCCATATCTAACGTTGCTGTGTCAATCTCACATAAAGTTATTATCTGATATAAAATCTTTTTGGGCTCTCTTTGGTCAGCCTGCTGTGTGGATGGTTATCTAAGCGGTCATCGGTTAAATTATGAGTAATATCACACGAATGCGAAAGATAAAAGGCTGAATAAACTATCATTATATAAAAAACGAAATATGAATCATCTTGAAAATCCGATGAAGTTTACGCAAAGATAAAACTATGGAATGACTCGTGACTCATTGTACAGCCTATCCAGTTAATCAAGGACTTCTGTCCACGACACGAATAGGTATCTGAAATTAACTTTAAAATTACAGATTTTAAATAGATATAGGGCGGGGTTTTCTGAGTCTTCGACAGCGCTGAATTTTAGGTAAACATTATTTTCTAGAGCGTCGGTGGCCTAGTGATGGTTAAGGGGTCCGACTCATAAGCGGGTACGAACCCCAGTGCCGCTATGTGTATTCTTTAATGAATTATGGACATTAGTTGAATACTAACCAATACTTTAACAGATTAAATGTATGTTCGTGTGTAAAGTATGAACGTAAACAAAGGTAACGGCGAATTTCAAGTTGCTCTAGCATCAAAATTAAACTAAAGAATGATTTGTGTTAAGGTACAGAACACTTCGTATGCGAGCTCGACTCGTACTTGTCCGGTTTGTTTAAAGTAAGAGCTCCCTAACAAATAGTTCTCAGGATTAAAATGATAACTTATCAATAAAAGAGCCACTTAAGGAACTCAAACTTATCTAATGCCTATTGATTTCGATTGTTATTAGTATTTAATCATATGGTTCTTTTGTTATAGATAGGTACGTAAAATGTATCCGTAACCATACCTTAATAACATACATAACCCTTAATCAAAGCCCGTAACTAAGAATATTAACGTCAATATTACCCTTTTTTCAATTGCTGAGATTACTACTCCATCGTCACAACTCATAACTTTTAAGTTACTTGTAATGGCAGATTTAAATGATACGCAACGGGTGGGTTATACTCGTAAATTTTTTTAAAGCTAAATATGACAGTGCCATACTATATAGTAAATTTTTTTTAAATCATCTAGATTTCCGGTTACCGTTTTCCGGTAACCACAACCTCCGGCGTAGAGTGACACTATAGGTGTATGCTCAGCCGTGGACTAGTGTATGATGATGATGATGATCGTTACATGACCTGCTTTACAGGTACCATAATCGGCGCCATCATGTGGGGATACCTGGCGGACACGCGCGGCCGCAAGAGCATGCTGCTGACGTCATTCCTGTCGGGCGCGCTGATCAACGCCATCGCCAGCATCTCGGTCAACTGGGTGATGCTCATGGTGTTCCAGTTCCTTGCTTCCTTACTGTAAGTACAAACAATGCTATTGTAATAAGGTATGTGTCGCATACTTGTAAGAAAGTTGGAATTAGATGCATTCGTATAGGCATTCGTATTGGTCGTGTGGTGTCCGGCAGAGTAGAATAGCACCAACCCCTTACACTTATGGGTTTCGTACAAGGCGACTAATGTTTTCGAGGAAAGAGAGTCAAGAGTCATCAAGAGTCTCCGTAGTCTGGAAAATAGGTAGCAGCATTTTCCATTGTTATATTTAAACACTGCGATCTCCAACCCGCATGCCAAGCGTGGAGATTATGGCAATAACCTCCCCTTTCGTGGGAGAGGCCCTAAGTCCTGCAGTGGACTGTTACGGACTGTGATGGCGGTGGTGGTGGTGGTATAGGCAAAAACACAGAGCTGTATGGAATCGCGAATAGGAAGAAATGCGATTGTGTAAAATTTAAGAATGTAAATCATGTGTTGAATATCAGTTGTACGGAATCCATATTGTGTAGAATCGCGAATAGGTAGAAAAGCGACTGTGTTGCACATCGAATAATCCCATGAGAAGTGTAGGGTCCCCTCATGTTCCGTAGTTGCCTGTTATGACATGTGTGCTTAAAAGAAGACTTTTTGATGCCATAAACATATTTCAAAATAAAGAATAATAATTTTGACCGTTTTTGTTAGGCTATATACTCTACGGGTGGATATAACCCATATGTATGTGTACGGGTTTTACCTCCTTAGGGAACTTATTTTCGCCGAATTTCTGCCCAAACGATAGGAACGTAGTTACAGGATATGAGTCAGAGAAACGACGGCGGTCTGCATTACGTATCTGTGGTTTAAAAAAAAAATTATCAGTGATTTACAACCATTACAAATATATACATATTTGATATGAATTTCAATTTTAGTTATGACGGCGCGTGTGGCGTTTGTTTTAAGTTGTTTTTTGAATAGGTATCGTTTGATAATGAAATGATATACATATAGTAACAAACATTAATCACACTTCCTTAATCGGATTTTTGTTCTTCGAGGTCAAAAAGCAAAATACTCAACAGAATCAAGTGATAGATTGAAGTCCGATACTGATAATCTAAATGGTATAATAAGATAATTACTCTCCATATCAATTAATTACATAAACGTTAATAATTTTTTGCATAAGTCATGGATTATTTTGAGTGAACTTGATTATAGGTATGTTACTGGCAAAGCATGTAATTCAGTCATTATACATATAATGCCAATATTAAGTCAATATATACATATATGTATATAATGCCGGGTATGCCGAGGCAAAGTATAAAATATTTATCAATCGTTGCCATTACTTATTTTACCTAGTTATTGTATGGAATACCATGAGGTCTGGTAAAGTATAAAATTATAGACAAATAAAATATATTTCGTTTATTTCGTTTACCTACTCAAAATAAACTTTACTAAAAAAGGAGAGTCATTTTAAAAGTTGTTTAATTACTTAAATGACAACTAATCATTGTAAAAAGCATCAATCAATGCTGGATATTACTCTGCGTCTACCTGTCTGTTTGTCTGTCTGATTTGCATGCGGTTTTCACCACTAGACGGAGTGATTCATGAGGAAGATTCAGATGTATAATTAGGTGGAGGATATCCCTCGGCAGAGGAGGCCATGCTGCCGAGGGACGAGAGAGAGAGAGAGCTTGGTACAGATGACCGCGAAGTAAAATTGGGATGAGGCCGTTGGTTGAAACTACGACTGTTATTATCTAAAAGACGCCACTCGCAACATATCGGTAATGTTCATGCGCCATGTTCACGCACTTATTATTTTTATTTGATTCTAAAGGGATAGAAACTTCCACTAAGAACTTACACGATTTCACTCAGTCCATCAGAACAATATCAGGCTTGTTAACAAGAACAGTTCTGTTCGTAACTATGGAACGCTCCAGTACAATCGAGGGCGAGTATTTGTACCAAAGAGTACGTACTTAAAAGCAAATGGAGGTTTTAGCAGCTCGCTTAAGTGAATGTAAATACCTACTCGATATTAGCCAGCACAGGACACCCAGAAGTTATATGCCTGAATGTCTCTCCAGGTAGGCGATAAGCTCTACAGACGTCCTCTGTCTCATTATTCAGGATATACTTCCGGACCTGGTCCCGTATTGCACAGACAAAACCTTCGGTTTCCCCAAAGAGGTCTCATTATTATATGAACCCGCGCGTTCTCTCGCCATCCCGCTAACCGGGTGGGTACCTATCTGTTCAATACTTTGCCTGCTAAACATTTGGTATTGTATAGAATGCCTAGGTAACGTGTAGATTAAATTATGTTTGAAATGAGTTCATACATTTCCTTTTTAGCATTCTATAGAATATCTGGGTATTCTATAGAATACCTACTTAAACAGATTTTGTTTTAAAAATCAAAGTCCACTTAAGATTACTGTGGACATTATTTATCTATAATAGGTAAAATCTAAATTGATTTCTTTTTGAAAAATCAATCAAAGTCCATAAAGATTATTATGTCACTGTTTTGTACCTACTTTAGATAATCAGGTTGTTAGATAAATGATTAAAGGATTCGCAAAATTATCAACAATTTAAGTAGCTTTAATTCCAAAACATGACCAGTTATCTAAACCAATATTATAAAGAGTAAATTTTGGATTATATGACCGTTTGTTTGTAATTTATAAACTCAAAATGACTTAAACGATTTTAATTTCTTTCTTCTCTAGAAGCTACATTATCAGCGAGTAACATGGTCTACACCTAAGTCCTACAAATACCTACTTCTAGGTACCTACACCTAAGTATTTTATTTTGTGTTTGTTCGAATAATTTTCTTTAAAAGTCTTGTTGTTGTTATATGTTAAGGGTACCAGAGCTGATCCTATTTAGAAAATTCTTTCACTTTAAAACGAAGCTAGGTTCACCCTTACTGAGAGTCTTATAAGCCAAACTGCCACTGGAAATTTGATATATTAAACGGGAAAAACCGCATGGGACTGCTAGTACAAAAATAGTTTAATAACAAATTGGTTCAATCAATCAGATTTATCGATAAAACATAGGTACGTAGGTACTATCTACCTTGTATTTATATCATAATGATATCAAAATTGCAATGTTGGTAATGCGAAAAATATGTGAGACTATTTTATATGATAAAATTGATACTCAAAGTAGGTTCTTGGCTGTTCTGTGGCTAGGGCCAAATAGTGGGAGCCTAGCTGTAATGTGACCCTATAAAATATCAATGAAACTCAAGGCTAACTCTACGCCATCGAAATTAAAATACTGCGGTGAATGTTTGGCTTTACACGACTTGACCGTGTACATACGAGTACATCCGTGCCAGCCTTTCGTGTGAGAAAAATCGCAGATGGAGTCTCGCCGGAGTTTCAAAACGTGGAAAATAGGTGCCTAAACCTACCGGTATCAGGAGACTAGAAAGTGGACTCTGGCAGAAAAGCCGGGTTTGACTTAGATGATGATGATTTAATAATAACATAAGTGATGAGCTCAAACGAGAGGTGACGTTTCATTTAGTGACGCCTAAAGAACAGCCTATGCGCACAGCGACGGGCACCGGGGACACGATTTTTGAACCGTTCGCAACTACGCGAGCGCTCCTTCTAATGCGTGTCTCTTTTATCTCTAGCAATTTACCATGAGTCTGAAAGAGACAGGTAGCGAACGCGAGTGCTCGTGTGGATATGAGCGGTTTAAAAATCGAGCCACGGTGCGCACCCTACGTGAGCAGCACAGCTACATTAATAGGACACTTATATGCGTGGAAAGTCGCAAACTCAAATGCGTCCGAAGTATCATACGTAATGCTTGCGCCAGCGATTTCAATCAACACGATGACTATGGATCTAGCGTGCTAGCCTGGATCCCGGCCCACCTTTTTAAAATTTTTAAGAGCGACGATGGTGGTAATTTATCCTACCTGAGATATAAATAAACATACCTTTTTCTTCCATGATCTCCAGTGCGTCAGGGCAGTACAGTCTTCCGATGACGATACTCAGCGAGAGCGTGCCGATGGCCCGCCGCAGCTTCGTGGTGCTGCTCGTCACCAGCATATTCCTACTCGCCCAGGGCGTTATGGCGGGTGAGTACCTACGCGATTTACTAGCTTTTATTTAACTTGCAATGTTTGTATGTAACAATCTTATGTATGTTCGGGCAAATCTTGCAAGCCTAATATGGCAAAATTTCCGACGATCAATTGAGCTGACATTTGGTATACCTATGTAACTTGAATGACAATGCAATCATATAGTACTATGGAGCTGGTCTGATGATGAAGTCGGAATTTGACCATAGGAACTACTGAACGCAAAAAATAACCCCATGTTTGGGATCTTTGGAACGGTTGTGAAGAGTACTATACCGTGCGATAAAAGCTTGTTATGAATCTTTTTTTTTTTACTTGAGAACTTATTTCAATGTAAAACAAATCATGTTTCTAAAAAAAACTCAAAAGCTGAACGTTTACGGTCCACTCAAACAAAGGCGTTCGTCTAGACTGTCCGCTCCTCAGGTCAGCCTGACGGCCAATCCCGACGACCGGTACCACACACAATCACACAATAATGACACCCGTACCATCGTGTGAGTCTGCACTGACCTCTGATCCTCGTTTCAAGCAGCCTGTACTCAACTCCACAGTCATGGCGATGCCCATCATCCCGCTCTCGTTCTCGCTCCACGTCCCCGGGCTGGACATCTACTGGAACTCCTGGCGGTTGCTGCTGCTGGTGTACTGCGTGCCTAGCCTGGTCAGCGCGCTCTGGCTCGCCTTCATGCACGAGAGCCCCAAATACGTCTTCGCTAAAGGCAACGAGGATGAAGCTCTGGAGATACTGAGGCAGATACACCGCAGCAACCATCGCCGCTCGAAGGAAGAGTTGCAGGTTAGAATTTGTTTTAATATGATATCACATATACAACATATATGTGATATCATCATCATCACAGCCCATAACAGTCCACTGCAGGACTCAGGGCCTCTCCTACGAAAGGGGAGGTTATTGCCATAATCTCTACGCTTGGAAAGCTGGTTGGACATTGCAGTGTAATAAATATAACAATAGAAAACGCTGCTTCCTTTTGGGATGGCAAATGGGAAATGAGGAATATTTTGGCGCACCCTCAAAAGGAAATAATACACTGGACTCGACCAATCTCGGATCGACAAAAATCAATTGACATTCCCCTGTTAACAGGGGAACCTTACCAGATTGGATAATGGTTTCACATTCAGCCGCCTGAATGTGCAGGTTTACTCACGATGTTTTCCCTCACCGTAGGAGTTCAAACGATGAGTATTGAGCCTCAAACGATGAGTTATTGGATACATTGTATACACAGGATACTTAACTGCTCTTGTGTATTCGATTCCAGGTGAAGAGCTTGCAGTCCGAGATGGCGTTGAACCAGGCGTCGAAGCCCTCGGCCAAGGACCAGATCGTGCCGCTGTTCAAGATGCCACTCCTCAAATACACTATCATTATGACCACGCTGTCCATGTTCTTGCAGTTAGTATATATCCATATTTGATTTTTTTATCGTTTTTTGCGAAATGCGAAAGTTTGTATGTTACTCTTTCACGCAAAAACTAGTGAACGGGTTTTAATTCAATTTGACAGTACTGTAAGCTACATAATCCAGCACGGCTAGCGCACATGTGCTCTAGCGCGCGATAAGCGAGAAAAGGCGCGACATTTATACTGCTATCTTTTTCATCATAATATTTTTATTTTTAATACTAATATTGAGAGAAAGAAACAAACGTTCACTCGCGGCACGACCTGTGCCGCGGGCACACTTGTGCTGGCCGTGCAGAATAGCACTTTATATATAGAATAGCAATTTATCCCGAAATTCAATGTGGCGCTCACAGGAAAGGGTCCGGAACGCGCGCAAAAGCCATCTAAAACTGATCTATCTCTCCAATCTCCCAGAGTGGGCTCGTTCATGGTGTGGCTGCCGCGGATCGCGAACCAGTTCGTGGAGATCCTGCGCGAAGGCGAGAACATGGACCTCACGCTCTGCGGGATCATCGGCGCTAGCGTGGGCGTGGAAGCTGACGTAAATATCATTATATGCCTTTATACCTCATTTTTGAAACTTCTGTAAAGGAAAATAAATAAATGATGTTTATTACACATAAACACCTGACACGATAGGTACATTCAAAGATTAAACAAACAGTGGCATTATAGGAATTCATTATAGAGCACGCTACCCGTAAAAAGGGGTCACACACAGCATAAGCAATGGCTGGTGCTATGGCGCTGGTTTTCAGTGCGCCCTTCACTGAAGCACGGGCGAAAGTGATTCTTTACAACATGCCATTTTTTATAAATATAGGTAGAGCCACATTAGAGTGATGTGATGTGACGTACGTGATGCATGGGACATCAGCTCTCATAGTAAGTGTATGTTAAATCGCAATTTAGCAACGTCGTCAGACAGGCCCACACGTCGTGCAGGCAGCTTAGCGTCACTCGCATTACATGGCATCACGTGGCATAAGTTCAGTGTGGCTCTAATGTAACGTTGTGTAACATCACATCACATCACATCACTCTAATAAGGCGGCACCTGGGTACCACTATTGATAGGCGATGTGGTGTCAAAGTTAAAAGAATGAATAGCACCAAACCATTGGTACTTAAAGACGAATTGTATCTGTATTATTTTGGCGACCCAGGTCATTTTCTATGCTTACCATTTGTTGTTGTAGATGAAACCGTATGAGATAATATTTTTATTTGTATTATTCAAACAGGCAACGTGTTCGCTGAATGTGACGGCTCTGCTGATCGTGTTCGCCGTGGGCGCCATCCAGTCGCTCGTCAACGGGCTGCTCAGTCTGGTGAGTGACTTGTTTCTGTCCGTGGTGTGAATATTTCGATACAAAGTATCTATGTATGATTTATAGTCCTTTGTACCATGTACTGTACAAGACGATCTCCACTAACCCCGAAGTCATTCCTTTGGACTACATTTTGGGGAACTTTGTCTACCTACTGGTACCTCGCCTGGGGCTTCGCCAACTGTGGTGCTGGCATTCGACTGGCCTCAAAGTACGTAACGGTCACCTATCCAGTTCCGGGACATTACGAACATTGCTTAACCTTTGTTATCGGTCTCGTATGCAAGCTGCCACCTGACCAGTGCCACTTCACCTCTCTTCCAATACGTATCATCATCATCATCACATATTTAAGAGTATGACTCTTGTCGGTGGAGCAATCGCCACTCATTTCTCCTGTCTGCCAACCTCTTCATCTCTCTCTAATCCCCAATACATATAAACGTCAAAAATATCGTCATCCCATCCTCGCAGGTGATAAACCAAGCTGGCCGCCGGAACACGGTGATGGTGATCACGGCGGTGTGCGGCGTGAGCGGGGTGGTGCTGAACTTCGTCCCGAACGCGATCGGCAGCGCGGTGCTGTTCGTGGTGTTCCTCGTGGGGCTGCTGTCGCTGGGGCTCTACACCGCCATCTCGGTGGCGCTGTTCCCCACGCACTTGAGGTGAGGACGCTCGCCGAGTCAGGGAAAAGAGAGAAAAAAGCTAAAACTAGCTAGCTAGCTAGTTGAGCGTAAAAGAGATCAAGCACATTAAACTACCCTCCACCAGTATAAATAGATAGCATCACTATACGCGTACAAATCGGAAACAGTACAAATCTAAATAGGTAAGTATCGCTTAGAGTGCGTTTCGTTCGCATCAGGATACTTGCTCGAATCCATTGGCGCGAAAGATTTTTGCAAGACAGAGACTTGCTTCGTGCTGAACTGGATGCCCAGCGCAGTCGGCAGCGCGGTGCTGTTCGTGGTTTCCTCGTTGATATGCTGGTGCTGGGCTCTACATCGCCAACTCGAGGTTGTAACGAGGTCACGCGCCGTACAATATCTAGCATATTATTTATCTAGTATCTACTGAATCTAGTAGAGAAGGTCATCATAATTCGAGCGATCTGAGGGCTTAGTGTAGTTTCGCTTCGAATTTAATTTACTATCTTTACTATAATTTATATTACTAGGCAAAACAAAAATGGACAGGCAGCACGGCATTTCATTTTCTGTTGGTTATGTAGGTATTTAGAAGCTCAGCCAAGCGTGGAGATTATGGCAAAACCCACCACTGTCGCGCCTCCAAAACACCTGCCTACCACCACCACTGGGCTGTTGATGTGATGTGTGAGGTACCTAACTAATTTGTACTGTGATGTCTTTTCCCAGGGCGCTGGCGGTGTCACTGACGATGACGGGCGGGCGCATCACGTCCTTCGGCGTAGTGCAACTCCTCAACTTCCTACTCGTCAACAACTGCGAACTTGGCTTCTATATATTCGCCTCGCTCTTCGGATGTAAGTCTTTTTTTACATACTTAAGTACTTGCACAATATTCTTTAAATCATAATATAACGTACCATCACGTACTGCCCATCGAATCGGCTCCCGAGTTTCAACTCGGAAGACTTTGGTCATCCTCGCTACGCCAACGGTATATGGAGGCACAGCGAGCTCATTGAGGTGCTGAAGTTCGACTAGCCTTAAAGTACGAAACGGTCAAACATCCAGTTCATCTCCACTGTGAACGTTGCTTTACCTTACTTATCAGTCTCGCAAGCAAGATGCTAATAACCCAGTGCCGATGTAAATCATGTCACTTTGCTTTTTCCAGTGTCTGCAGTAGTAGCGGCATTCCTGCCTGACGACAGATTGCTGATGCGACCCAAGCCGCCGGTGCCGCCAGCAATCGAAGAAACCAAAGAAGAGGAAAGACCCGAAACCCGTACAACTGATCTGTGATATTTTCTGTAAATATTAGTTGCTCGCATTGTAGATATTTGTTATTATATAATTTATATTCGATTAAGTACAAAATAAAACAATACAAAACCAAAAAAAATATTCATTTCATCCGAGGTTTTACATAAACTTTCGCAATGAGTATGTAAATATTATTGTTTTTTTTTTTTGCTGCAAAATCAACGTGTTATAGAAGTGGGCAATGCATTAGCAATACTCTTGGCATGGCTAATGTCTATAGGCAGTGGTGACCACTTTCCATCAGGTGGCTCGCTTGCATGACATAAAAAAAAAAAAAAAAAAAATTTAGCCACTTCTGCCCCTTACGGTCGGATGCTTGCCTCGGCCAATCCTTAGAAAAGGCGTCCAACTCGTCCCGCCATCTGCGTCTGAGCCTACCGCGTTTTATTGTTACGTTTTGTGGGGTCCATTCGGTGGATGTTTTAGCCCACAATTCTTTTGGCATGCGGCAGTCATATATGTCCAGCCCCGTGCCACTTCAGGTTGGCAGTTTTTTTATCCACATCGGCGATTTGAGTTCTGGAGCCCAGTACCCTGTTTTTTATACGATCCGACAATTTGACTCCCAAGATACTGCGCTCTATGGCTCGCTGGCAAACCCCGAGTGCAGACTTCTGATGATCCGTCAAAGACCAAGTTTGTGCACTGTCGGTGAGGATGGGAAGAATACACAAGTCCATCAATTTCCTACTTAACGATAAAGGAAACTATAAATAAAATGCCCAAAAAATACTACTATACCCTGCTGGGGTATGAAAGTACGTAAGAAAGACGAGAGATGGCGCTGCCGGGTAGTTAAAACATGGTTAGAACGCGGTAGTGAATATAGCCATTATTGTATGTCAGAAAACAAGGAGAAAACGAGGTTGACTAAAAAAGAAACCTAGCTAGTTCGCTATAACGGTCCTGAAATCCCCTATATACTGAATTTTATCGAAATCGTTTGAGACGTTTCCCAGATTTCTAATTTGAAACAAGTCATAGATGTTTTTGTAAACGCACCTGTCCTCCCCCTGTCAGTCAAGATGTCAAGAAACGCACAGTGTAACGTCAAATAGACAAACCGACGAGGGAGAAGTGTGTCTCATGTCATGAATGGCCGTTCGTGATAACTATCCCAAGAAACGTAGATATTCAGCTGATAGTGTCGTGATTATTGTTTAAATATCCGCGCACTTTGTAGTAGCTGTAGTTTGTGTTTAGTTCTAGGGCGGGCAAAAACCACGTTTACGCAAATTATAAGGTAAGAACACTTACACTTGTTGTACTGTGTAAACCGAAGACTCATTGATTTTTCCATAAAAGTAGATAATTAATTGTAGTGATAGACGCCCCGTGTCTTAGGGGTCGTGGATTCAAGGTCCTATTCGGTGTAAACAGTGGATCATGTGATCGTTATTTGTACTTGGTACTTAGTTCACTAGGTCAAGTGTAGGTTTTAAGATAAAAGTCAATCTAACAGGTTGTGATAGTAGGTGCCGGTAACGGGACTTCTACTGAATATAGATACGATAATAAATTAAATTTTCCTTACATATTGACTTATTTTACCTAATTAGCAAAACTAGATTAAATAGGTACAGACAGACACACCCATAATTAGGTACCTATTGATGTAAGTCTTGAAACCATATAAAAGCAAGGATGTTCTGTATAATTAATGTTGGAACATGAGCAATCCTATTAGTAGTTTCATGAATTTGGGATACACATAACTACTGTTGTAGGATTTAAGAGTTTGGTATTTTCTGCACTTATTTAGAATTAGAACTTTATTTATTTATTAAAAAATTGAAATGTTTCAGGGTTACAGTTAAGTGTACTAATTGGAATTGCCAATATTGATTAAGACTGAACTGAATACCATAAAATATACCAGCCAATACTAGTACTTAACCAAAATGGGTAGCAGTTCCTGGGAAGAGTTCTTTGCAGCTCACTTACCACCCACTGACTTTGAAGACAACCGGTCACTGCTGAGAGAATTCTGTGATCGCCATGACCAGTATGGTAACAAGATTGTACTGATTACTGTGAGTACCTATATGTCATTTCTTATTTAAAAAAGGAGAGTAATATTAAATTTAAATTTTATATTACTCTCCTTGTAATTAATTTAAATTTAAAATTCATCATACATGTTAATTACATACCTAAATGTAGTTTTCATAATTTTTTTTTTATTCTCAACCAATAAATAAATATTCTATTCTATTCTAGCACCACTATTACCTAACCTAACCTAATTGGTTTTGATTAAATTTGAATATAACTCATTCACTAACATTTACAAAAATTTACTTTGCAAATATTTTTTATAAACTTTGGAGACTTTATAACTTGAGCCGAATTAAAAATTTGATGAGGTTGTTGAGTCAATATTTTTATATTTATCTTTCATCTATCAACTAGCAGACTATCCATGATGTACAAATGTCATTAAACATACTTAATATATCTTGATTACAGTCTGGCGGAACAACTGTCCCATTAGAACACAACACAGTCCGTTTTGTTGACAACTTCAGTGCTGGTACACGTGGCTCATCTTCGGCGGAGTACTTTCTGGAACAAGGCTATGCGGTGATCTTCATGCACAGACAAAAGTCCTTGGAGCCCTTCACAAGGCACTTTACTGGACAAAAGCTATTGGATATGCTGGATATACAGGAGAGAGGACCAAATACTACCATTACGGGTGAGATTGCTTAAAGTATTTGAAATACTCGATATATACTACTGTTACCATGGGTATATTTAACCATACTTGACAGTTTACCATGTTACCATGTTTGACAGTTTTGAAATGTTTTGCTGAATATAATGTTAATGAGAATGCAAATATTAAATATGAGTTTGTGACACTCCTTGTAAAGCTGTAGGTTCCCTTTCTAAGGATTTTAGCTAATTCTGTCTGTAGGTAGTTGATCGCGTGCATTGATGCCATAACCTAACCAACAAATGTCATATTACAAATAAGATTTATAATATTAAATATAGATAATATTTTCGAAGGGCACAATTATCCACCCTGCCCATATTTTTCCATAGACTGCTTTGTAACACTAGAAATGTTTGAGCGTATATGGACAAGTGCCGGTTAAACTACTGTATTTCTCAACATACTGAACTAGTAATGAAATAACGTTCATACCATTCCATTGATCTCTCTTTGTTTCTCTCTGACTGAACCTTATTTTATTGGTTTACCAACAGATCATAACATCTAAATCTAATAAAGTACAGTCTTCAGCCCTGCACCACTGCACCCCCAATATAAGTTTTCCTAATTTTTCCAATGGTGACTAAATCCGCAGTAAAGCCAGACAGCGTAGACGTACTGGCGCCGGTCCTTCTCCGCTACAAGGCGGCTCACGCTGCGGGCGCGATCCTGCACGTGGCATTCACCACAATCTCCGATTACTTCTGGCTGCTGCGAGCTGCCTGCGAGTGCCTCGCGAACCTGGGGCCCCGCGCTGTCTTGTACCTTGCGGCGGCTGTCTCGGACTTCTATATACCCAAGGATAGAGTGGTTGGTTTTTTAACAATTAGTAGACTAAGCTAGCGGGTCATCTGATGGTAAACGGTCGCCACTGCCTATGCTATGCATATTGACAACACTAGTGGTGCATCTTGATCTTTTCGGTATGGCGCAGCAGCCCACCTAATAATTAAGTGACTGTCACCCACATCTACCTACGATACACAACAAAATACAAAAAGGTAACGCATCTGCCATTCTGTATTTTTTTTCATCGAAAGGAGCATAATTCTGAGTGAGATCCTTTTCACCCGACTACCAAGGAAGAGTAATGTTTTTCGCCTTTTTATTACCTCGTATCTTCAAAACGGCTAAATTTATTTCGACAGTTAAGGTATCGTTAGATTCGTCTCGAAACCCCAAGTGTCCTTAGATAGGTGTTGGTAAAAATGGCGGATTTTGGGCGCCATGATGTGTAGTTAAAAATCCCTGAGTTAAGAAACCCTGTATCCATTGTGGCCGGTATCAAAATAAAGGGCTTAAATGTAAATTCCGTCTGCCCAGCCGACGCACAAGATGCAGTCTGAGAGCGGCGCGCCGACCATCCAGCTGCAGCTGGTGCCGAAGATGCTGGCGCCGCTGTGCAGCCACTGGGTGCCCGCCGCCTACGTCGTCTCCTTCAAGCTCGAGACCGACGAGAGCCTGCTCATACCGAAGGCGAAGGCCGCTCTCGACAAGTACAAGCATAAGGTGGGTTATCCCGTTTATTGTTCTGGAAAACACTAGGAAACAAACCATTTTTTATGACTACACATATTATTATTACCACGGTAGACGCATGCATCTAAATATTGAGGTAAGAACAATACTAACCGTGATGACAAACCCAATAATATGTGTAGTGAAAGTATAGTGATTGACCACGAAATTCTTAAAACCTATATTTATTATGATTTCTAACAAGTGCCTTTTTACACAAGGCCAATAGCCGGGCAAACCCACTGAGCAATCCAATATTGACCTTATGTAAATGGAGATATGCGTAGGCTTGCATTTGGTGACATTCGCATTGTTCTTTCTGGACTGCGTTAGTCGTTATATTGGTCTCGTGTAAGAGGGCCTTTACAATGAGGGTTTTCGTAATTTCAAAACCCGCGGATTCTAGATGGCGCCACTAAGAAGTAAGATCCGTTGTCAGAATACTGTCGCGCTGTTGGACAGAAACAACTGATAAAGAGTTGACGGATCTATTCTAGCCAATAATACAGCTTCACTTTGACAGCAGACATCCTGGTGGATTTTGGAATTTCGAAAATCCTCACCAGCTTACGTAAACCTATCGTTCACTAAATGTAATGGTAAATCGAAGGGTCGGTAGAGGGCGCCCGAGAAGGACATATACAGATCAAATAAATAATGACCTTCTCCAAAAAGAGCAGGTCCGGGGTACCCTCAACCGGCGAGAAGATGTATGAATGTGGAAGACGCAAAAGATGTGTGTTAGAATCATAGCGTGTAGTACTCGATAGTCTTATCAAAGTGGTCGACTGTACTCACGGGCTGGGGTGACTACGAAAAAAAAAACATATTTGATAGTGGTCATTTGTTACGCGGGCTGACTTAAGCGACTTGAGTATAAAAAATATAAACATATTTGATAGTGGTCATCTGGGCCAATGGGCTGAGTTGACTATAAAAATATTAACATAATTAATAGTGGTCATTTGGGCCCGTGGGCCGAGTTTGATGTGGGCTGAATTGACCATTACTTCGTCTCTGCCCACCCTATGGGATATTTTATGCTACGGAGTGACAAACGAGCAGACAGCCCACCTGATGGTAAGCAATAACTGTCGCCCATAACGTTGATTAATACATTTAGGTGGCAGGCAACAAAAATGTAGAATCGCAGGTGCGTTGACACTATGAGGACTAAGATGAAATGCCTCATGCCTGTAATTGCGCTGGCTACCTCATCCTTCAAACCGGAACACAACATGGCAAGCATTGTGGCATGGCGGCAAAAATAGATAAGGCGGTGGTACTCACCCAGGCGGGCGGTATGTGGTTCCCAGATGGTGGTGGGCAACATGCTGCAGACGCGACACCACCGGGTGGTGCTGGTCTCGCCCGCGCTCACGCAGGACATCACTCTCACCAGGGAAGAGGTGCATGCAGGTGAGCCTGAACCCCCCACCAAGCAGCTGTACCGCCGATCTCCGAGTACAGTCATTCAACTAATTAGTTGACCCCCCAACCTTATGATAATCCATATGACAATATGGAGTAAGGGATCAGCTAATTTGTAGTATGACTATACGCCACCATCTTGACGCAATTGAGTGGGGACCAATCGCCACCAGAGCTGTCTTGCTGCGATTGGTTTAAACTCATCATCATCATCGTCCTAGCGCTTATCCCTGCCTCGGCCAGGGTCGGCTTTCTTACTCATTCTTCTCCACTTCGCCCGGTCTTCTGCATCCTCTCGTCGTAAGCGTTGGTTTAAACTCAATTGCAAAACTCCGTTTTCCCCCGCAGGCGTGGACATAGAGTCAGCGATAGTGTGCGAGATAGTGCGATGCCACGCGGAACACATGGCGTCGCTGGGGCAGGCGGCGGGGGCGGCGGGGGCGGCGGGGGCGCCGCGCTCGCCGCGCTGATTGTCGCGCGCGCGCCGCCGCCTCTACCTCACGGCGGACTAGCGCGCCACCAGACACATATACCCATATATCCATATACCCACGGTATCGGGACTCGTCGAATGGTAGTTTTGTTTTTGTGAAACGGTACTGTGAGATTGACATTTGGACGGTTGGACTAGTGCGTCGCAAAATAGTTTGATGTTTCGTGCAATGAATCTTTTACAGGACAGAGACGTAATTCTCGCGCTATGACATCTCGAATTCGATGTTTTTTCTAGCCACAAATCTCCATTTATAGTGACATTGAAATGTCTATTGCAGCTAGTCGTATATAACGGGCTTTGCCCCACCACTCATTCCCACCGCTGCAACTCCTGTGTAGCCAGGATCTACAGCGGCGACCACACACAGCTCCTAAGTTTTGACACTCAGGCGCGCCCGAAGACAAGTCTAATACTGTCTTGGAACCCGCAACAAATTGAATTAAGAAGTAATAGGTTGGAGTAGGAAATATAGTGTCCCGACCTCCTCCCTCAAAAAGTGGAGACAGTCGTATATTGTCGAAGATCAATTTCAGTTACGTTTTCATAGAGTTTTTTGTCGAAAAATGAAATGAAATGACGAATTTAAGATGCCACAGCGCGAGAATCGGCCTCCAGGACTTCCCGAGCGCGGGACACGCCTTGGGGGCTTGTCAATGGGACCCTGAGACTAGTTGAACAGTCTTGGGAACAGATGGGCAACCCGTGACGGTATAATATTATGTAATAAGCCCCTCCCCCAAAAGCATCCGAATTTACCCGTCAAATCTCAATACAAATGGGCTTGGTGGAAAAAGATTGGATAACTGTTGGATATTTCATGTCGTTGGCTTGATATACCTATTGTGCTTTCGCTTTCAAAACAACATGCAAGTAAAAAAACCAAGGAGCAATTGAACCAACAGTGTAGAGCGAATCAGCACGTTTTTGTTCTAAACGCTGTCATCGGTTTGCGGCGGGGGGAGACGTAAGCGTCGCTGAAAGCCGTTGTCTGACGCGCGGTTGTCGCAGAAGTCTAAACTGCGTAAAGGAGTCTCTACATATTAGCCCAAACTTTTGGCAAAATATTTGCCGAGATTTTGATCGACCCTCTACATTCTTCTCTATTAGGGATGTGGTAGGGATAAAAAAGTATCGATATGATATCGATACATTGATTTTTTTCTGATAGACCATTTTCTAGCGCAGTTGTCTATATGTTTTTGTACGTACTGATAGATTTGCACTATTATTCGACATTGTACAAGTGACGGACGTCTTATTTATAGAAAAACATGGCCAACATTGACTAGATTTCACGATTATAGATATAGCTCTACATCCTCGCATTGTAGTTTTGACTAACATGTGGAGCCTCCTTAAGATGACTCCGGTTTGCGGAAATCTTTCGCATGAACTAAAAATATCATCTGTTGTTCGGTGGTTGCGTCCCCCGCTAGCTTTCTCCATTGGTGAAATTGCTCCAAAGGTACAACACTGTAAACATAAATATGTAAACCACAATAGTATTCTGACAGTTAAAATCCGTTGATCCCTTTAAGAAATATTTTAGGCTGAACAAATAGACTACAGAGGCAGCCAAATGGAACTGTGTGTAGGTGTAAGTTAAGTATATGTTGTCATCATCTACTCTTAAATGTTAGAATAATTTTTAATGTTTATAATGCATTAATGACTGAAGCGTTTCAAGAGCGTATGTGAGGTAAGACGAGAATAAGCATTCTCGAATGTTCTGCATTAGGTGTCTGTTAAATAGTTGTTCATTATATAGAAAGTTAATTTGTTCATTTTGGACGTTTATTGTACAATTGTTTGTGCCGTTTTTCTTTCGTTTCAATTAATATCAATATTTTATGTAATTTGAAAGTTATTATAATGATAACGCGGCCTTAACATCTCAAAACGCATTGTTTTAAATATAGTCCTAAGAAAAATATAAGAATATATTACTACATTCTGTAGGAAAATAGACTTTATTATTAGGGTATTAAACATAATCGGAATATTTAATGGCGTTGAGTGTATTTTAAAATGAAGGTTTTATATATTTACTATTCAGATGTAGATCTTCTAAATGTAGATTTTATATGTATGTGAAGATTTTAATCGATAAAATACGAGTGGTGTGTCAATCTCGGGGAGTATTTAGCTTTTCCACGTATTTCGAATAATATAGTGAAAGTTTGGCTTGTGATAGGTTCCGTGTCGGGAATGACTCCGTTGATATACCTACTAAGACTAGCAACTTAATACTTTTTCAGCATGGATTTTAAGTTACTGTCTGATATCACTCTTCAAGAAAAATCCTGAAACAAACCAGGGAGTTAGTGCTGGCGCCGTTTGCAATTACATATCTACATCTGAGTTCTCAATGAGCCGTTTTAAGAGGCAGTTTCCATTAAAACCGATAGATGAAGAGTCATCTAATTAATTAAATAAGAGATCTAGTTGATTAATTTAGGAAATAATTTACCCTTATGCAGTCATCTTACGGATTTTTCGGAAATATCCTACTAAAACGGCTGATTGAAGATATGGCCGCGACCCGCGTAACGTTACTCGACGTTTTAGGCGTCGTCCTCATTGGCTAACGATAGTAGTATCAAACGTTTATGCATTTAATGCCAACGTATGCTTGGGGCTCACCCAGCGAGTGACCAAACCAGCGCTCCTCAATGTTACTGGCGATGTCTCTCGTGCCAAGGCTGCCAGGGATGCCGCTGCAGCATTTTCATTTAGTTGACGAAGTTCGGGTGAGAGCCATAGTCAGTACCACGAACCAATAAGGGTTTTCACGATTTCAGAGGTCACTAGCGGGGTGTAAGGTCTGTTGTCAAAATACTGCCATACTATTGGACGGTAACAACTCCTGTAAAATGACGAATCTGTTCCAGCCAATGACAGGGCTTTATTTTGACCTAAGACTTCGCATCGCAGTAACGCCATCTCGTGGATTTTGGAGTCGCGAAAACTTTCATTGGTTCAGCTGCAAGCCGACACCGCAGTGCATACTTCGTGAGAAGCTCTAAACGAGTCGATTCGTATCCTTCCTTCAAATTCAGCCTCGTGACCGTGACGTCCGTAAAACTTTACAAATAACATTTCACATTTCTATCTTACAAAATTCCAATGTCTCTACGGAATACGATATCAACTAGCCAATATTTATGTACGTCATATACACAATATAACGGGTGTAAATGTAAAAAATAAATAATTTATTCATTTCGTTGTTTATCTTGTATGTGTAATTTATGAATTCGAAATTTTATAATAAGTTTAAAATGCTTAGGTGTATGTGTATCCTATAGGTGTTCGTTATTTAATGTTAAGTTAATACGTGGGAATATATTTATAAAGATTAAAGATTTTGGTGTTAGTACTTATTAGAAATTAGAAGGGTATTATTTATTATTTATATAAAACGTTTTTCGTACACAGTTATTTATTGAAAGTCGTATACCTAAACTTACTTATACATAGAATCATATATTTATAAAAAAGAAATTTAACTGTTTTTCTTAAAATTTAAATTGTAGGTACATATCATCAACACATGATAATTGTGATTTTTATTTATTCGTCTAGAAACATACTTTGTTTAAAACTCAGTGGTATTTTAAAAAATCGTTGTACAGGGTGTTGGTGTGACAAAAATATTTCACGTTTTGTAGTGTTACAAAAAATGTACCAGAGATTAGGATGGAAAGTATTATACTTGTGTGAATTGGCTATAAAACTTAAAGAGGAAATATATTTTAAATGTATACCTATTTAGTTTATGTATCGTTAAATGTAGAAATACATAAAGAATTGTATGGTATTAATATAGTTATATCACTTACATACACTCATAAAGGTGCGTCCAGGTTCAATTATAATTTGTCACTTGTTATAATCTAACAAAAATTAACATTATGTATTATTGAAAATTTATAAAAACGTGCACTATGGTGCTTTAATACTTACATCGTTATTTAATTTGGATGCACTTTAATTTATTGTTTTATATTTATTGTGTCACATTTGTTTCACACCAATGTTACTTCTAACCTTGGAATGGAAAAGGACGTCATTAAAAATGTAACAATAATGTAGAAAGTGCCAAAAACTGAAAAGTACTTAGATTATTTTGAAATTTTTTTATTACGACAGCTACGCTATAAGACCATTACTAGAACAAGTCTTTAACAACAAGCTACCGACAATGCTGTCAATGTGGGTCATTGACAAATTCAGATTTCAAGAACAACTGTAGAAATTGTCGTAAGTCAAACTATCCTAATAAAAATGTTCAGTTTAATGCAATGTATGCCCGCGATATTGCTACATAAATTTGTTGGCCGGCACTTTCAAATTTTGGTACTTTTTGTGAATGATCTTCTTTACATTGCCATCAAAAAGAACATACGAGTACGTAATATTACTAGGTATATTACGTGTTGTTTACGTAGGTATTTTCAAACAGATAAAGTTGGTTTCTCGTAAACGGCTCTAATGATTTCGATGAAAATGACAGGGTGGGCGGTTGTTGGGTAAAAACGCCTTATGTAACATTTAACCTCGAATGACGCTTGCTAGACGGCCCACGTACCTACACTACACGTACAGCTCGAGTCAAAATGGCGGCTCGGAAGTAACTGCTTGCGCGGGAAAAGTCAAATTGTGGTACTTATTGGCGGTAAAAAACCTTACACGAACAAAAAACAGTATTAAAATTTGTAATAATATGCAAAATTATGCATGTTTACCATGCAATTCATGTTTTCGGACTGTAATTCATGCACTTGCAGCTAACTTCCTTGCCGCTATTGAGTTCGACTCGAGATGTATAAGTGACTGATTGTTCTGAATTATTATTATTTTCTTGTTATTGTAGTAGGGATGCAACGAATAGTACTTTTATCTAGCGAATACCTACAAAGGTTATTATTCGTCGAACGCGAATACATGGGAAACCTACATGTTTTTATTAAAAAATTTGTATGTTTTTGACGTCAGATTTCTCCTGTCTTGTTTTGTAACTTGTCTACCGTTAAAAATATGTTTATTTTTAATTGTATAATATGTTGACTCCGAATGTCTTCGGAGTCAACTTAAACCCTTAAATGGAGTCTTGTTTTTCTCAAGTTCAAGAAATGCAATAATACTAGGCTCGATCAGAAAGCAGCGAGTATGACTCACTTGCATGTCTAGTATTTTATTTATTCGCACCAAAAATTAAAGATCATTTCTTTTTGAGAGAAAATTCTAGTTCTAAAAAAACGAGTTTGGGTCACTAAAAAACCTTTTGCCTGATAGGATAACCTACGGCACCATTACAGTCTAAAAATATTTTTTATTTAGAAAATATGTTTTCTCTTTCATTCTCACTACTTTTTGATCACCCCTATTATATCGAAGTATATAATATGCGCCGAATACGAATATTAGTAGGTATTCGTTGCATCTCTATGTATGTAGTAGGTATGCAATATGTATGCATAGCAAAATAATCTAAGTCTGAGTATTTACGTATTAATACTATTGTAGACGTCATACTTATATCTTGTTGGATAAAGGGTATTTATATAGAATGTTGGGTATTGTTGCGTATTTCATGATAATCGAGTTTAAAAAACAATATCTACGCAAACTTGCGTAAAATCAGTGCATACAACCGATGTTGATATTATTTGTACCCAAAAGTAAGAAATGAAGGAGTTTATATAAAAATTTGGACCGAGTCGATGTTATGAATACTAATGATTGTAATTGGTTAGGTACCTACCTGAGTTTATGGTTAAGAATTTAATTATTTTTATTTGATTGAATTCAATATGCAATTTTAATTTTGTGTTTATATACTCTCGAATCAAATCCAAATCAATAAATAATAAATACCTACCCATTCACAACGTTTGTTATTTGCATCTTACAATTTCAACTCTTTATCTTTTTGATAAATTATCAATAATAAAATAAATAATTAAAATATCGAATATTATAGTTAGGTACCTAATAAGCAACTTTAAAAGTATTTCTGATTACGTAACACTCGAATCAAAACGGTTTTTGTATGAAGTTTTGAACGAAAAAACTTGTATAGGCATAAATAGAACAATAATTCAGAACCAGTATGTATTCTATCTGTCCAGACTGACTTGTCTTTTTTGGTGAACAAACAATACCCAAAATCACGACTTGCTGTATTAATCACCCGACGTACACTGTCTATACATGTCATAAATTATATAAGAAACACAGAATGTGAATTTCAATGAATACTGCTGCAAATTTGTCATTTAAATACATAATTCCCATAAACAAGACACCAGATATAAATAAGACAAGTCAGTCTGGACAGATTTTACCTACTTTTGTAACGAAACATTTTTATTTAGGTTAGATACAACTGATAAAACTAGTTTTACATAAAGCTGAATATTGTGTTATTTATTTTAATATATTTATTATTTATTCATGTGATATTGTGAATCGATCGACTGTAACCTCAAATACGACTCAAGCGAGTGGTTTAGATGTGGATTAAATGGTTTGGCATATTTTAATCGTTGTTGTTATTTTTAAGGGAGTAATCCTTCGGACCGTTATACTTTGGACTGATAGCAGACTCTCCAATCTAAAATATCTTTGGCACGTGGCCGAAATCAGAACTAACGCAGCCATCTTGCAAAGGGTAACTTTTGACAGGCAGCTGGAGTTAATGTTTCACACCCACGCCCTCATCCAATTGCCTGATCCTTATAGCACTTTAAGTACCTACATACAGCACGTCAATAGTAGGTAACTGGTTTGTAGAATTTAGCACCAAAGGTAGTTCGAAGGTCGTTCAGTGCCGGTGATGGTGGCGCTGTTGTTGACAACAAAATGGCATTTCAAAATGGCAACACTTTGTTCCAGTTTTGGCCACCGGGTCAGATAACTTTGTGGCAGTCTAGATGGCTAAGGCCTTGGCTTATGAAGTACGCTGACGACATCGTACTGGTGAGCAAGCTTAGGCAGGATCTGGAGACCAGGGTAAACATGTGGAAGAATGTGCTAGAAAACGGTGGTTTGTAGCTGAATGTCCCCAAAACAGAGTATATGGCCAGTCGCGAATCCCAAAACCATCCGTATAAGTCAAGAAGCTGTCAATAGAATAGCTATATCCAAATGCCTCGGATCCGTGATGCACGAGTCCGGCGATATCGGCCCCAATCTCTGCACCTTGTGCCAAATGGCGGGAAATTAGGGCAGTCATCTGTGACCGTAAAATCCCTGTCAAGCTCAAAGGAGTTATATACAAGAGTATAATTAGACCTGACAGAGCAATGTGGCAGTCCATAGTCTCTGCCTACCCCACCTGTGGGACACAGGCGGGGTAGGACCCCGCTAGTATCAACCTAGGATAAACGCTAGGTTGATAAGTCTAGATGGCTAAGGAATGGTAAGCTAACCTAACCCACCCTGGATAAAAAATAGCTCCTTGCAATTTTTTTGAATAAACATTTGCCCTCAGGCACCTGCAGGCACCCAACGAAATAAAAATAACAAATACCGTCACAGGGCTCTAAACTGTTCAACCTATCTCCGGGTCACCATCGGAAGATCTTGGTCAATCTCGAAATAGCTTTAGTTAATATCTTTCTTTCCTTTGTAGCCGGAGGATTTTTATGTATAAAAAGTTAGGTGCCATTTCCTGGACACCTTTTTAGCGTTAAATAAGTTGGTGACCCGCTATTCAGACGCTCGCCTAATTTTCATTCGAACTCATTTAACAATCTTTTTCTATAAAAAACTAATACCTAATCTCCTCTAACTAATTGACAGAAAAAAAATATTCTGGCGACAGTTTCTCAGTTCAAACTTGTCATGGCCTGTCAGAATTGCAATGTAATGTTTCTGTACACATAAAAACCAACAAAACCAGTCGTGTCAGTGGTCAAACAGTTGGATGTCGATATTTGTATGATTTTTGTTCTAAATTATTAAAAATGGTGAGTGGTACGTAGTTTAATTTCCATGACACTGCTATAAATAACACGTACCGATACCATACCAATAAAAAATGGCTTTCAGCAACCGCCCTCGTCACGGCTCATAGAAACTCGCTTTGTTTGGGTCGGAAAGTACCTATAGCACGTCGATTATACTCTGAACTGCATCCAAATATACCTGCTTCCAGGATGACGAAATAGAAGACATCATCGGCGACCTAAGGTACACAGACTCACTGAAGAGCATCGCGACGGTGGCTTCGAACCTGTACTCGCTGGACTTCACCGAGGCGAGCTCCAGCACCAATATGTCGGAGAAGAACACGCTCTCCGGGAAAGAGACTTACGTGATAGAATGCGACAGTGAGGACAGTGACCGGGTCGCGACGCTGCACGACGCCAAGAGCTTCGTCACGCTCAGCGACGCGTCGGCGGCGGCGACGCTGCGGCCTGCGCCGGCCCCCGCGTCCGTGACGCCCCGCCCCGCCTCCGTGCAGTGCACCCTTGTCGCGCACGAGTCCAGCACGCAGACCAGCAAGACCATCCTGCAACTCGTCGAAAACGACGCGCCGACAACGACGACGACGACGGCGGCGGCGACGGCCAACAACACGCTGGAGACGCAGACGTCATTCGTATCTATCACGGAGAACAAAACGATCGAGTACAGGATATTCAACGCGCACTTTTTAGATAAGGACATCGATTTATCGGCCAAACCTACGTTTTTCACTATAGACGCGAACAACGGGATGACAGCGATGCCCGGACTTTTTAACATCATCGGTGACAATATTTTGGCGTACTCTTTGAAAGATGAAAAGACTAAATTGCTAATGTCGGAGAGCGGGGCCGACAACCCGGATCGCTGCAGCGTCACCAGCGCCGATAAAGCGGAGCCGATGCTGGACGAGGCTACGCCGTCTTGTGACCAATACGACACAAACTTAGATTTCAGCGACTTTGAGTCGGGATTAGATTCTGACATGGAGGAAGATTCTTTAATAGGAGACACGAACACCTCGTCAGTAGCTATGAGCAATGACCTCAAAGAATTGTATAGAAATATAGAAGAATCAGGGAATTTAGATAGTCCAATACTCGAGCGATTCGGCGAGCCTGATATTCGTCGATTTGGTTGCTTAACACCGCTGACTGAGGAATCTGTTATGAGGAAAGACAGTTTGATGGACGTGACCCCCGTGCATAATATCGCCGAAACTATAGAAGAGAGCGATGTTACTAATGATGAAGTGGTATTCACCAACAATGCAGGATTGACGGTGAAGCTTCTTAAAGACGAGCACGCGAAGAGTGAAAAGATGTCATTCAGATTACCTCCGATACAAAACCAGTCCTGTCCAAATAGTCCACATTTGAATTCATTATTCTCATCAAATAAACATAATAAATTGAACAAGGCGGGCACCTTGCCGTGCCTCTACGAAGGCGAGAAGCAGAGAAGTAATATTCCCGACCGATGGGAACTGGGGACTAAAGAGTTGGCTTCGGGAGAGGGCAACCAAATTCACAGAAGAAACGGTAATTTAAATATTTTATTTAGATAGTTGCATCCTACAAAGTGAGAACATGTTTCAATAGTTAATAAACATGAATAATTAAAGTATGTTTATTTCAGAGGAGATGAAAAGAGACGCTTTACAACTGCCTCCTATACGGTCGGACGGGCACTACAGACACAGCGGCAGCAAACCACCCTCGCATGTCTCCAGTCAAAGCAGTGGCCTGAAAACTTCACACGACAACCAAGATGCAATCAACATCAAGGATAGGATACGAGAACTCAAACATAGTGCGATAAACAAATGCCCGTTATATGCAAAGTTGTACCCTGCGTAAGTGAAACTATGTTACTTAGGTTTCTGCGAAGCGGTTGAGTTCACTGAACACGTTATTTCCATTGAAAAGTTCAAGGAACAGCGTTGTATTTCATTTGGGTAATACCGAATATGTGAAGACCGAAGGCCTGACCAAATACACTAGTATTAGGATAATTTTGTATTTTAGATATACAAATAGTCGGTCGATGTCTCTGGGCAGTTCCGGTACGGAGGAGACGGCGCCGCGCGGCAGCGAGGTGGTGGACCGCGGCTGCGAGCTGCTCTGCACCGAGCTCCTCAGGAAACTGCGCTCCAGCTCCTGGTTAGCACACGCATGAATCATTACACGTATCGGGTTTGTCACCAATACTATGATTGTTTTCACCTCGACATGGCGAAGCGGTTGCACGCTCCGTGGTTACGCGAGTATGTAATGAATAACCTTGAGTTTTGAAACTTTTCCTGGCTTTCACTTAGTGTGTGTCAACGCCGTCAACAACGAACTAACAATTGTAACTTTCCACATACCACTGTTAACCAGATAATGGGCAGCAGCTTTTTCTGCTAAGTATTTTCAACACTGCAGTCTCGATCACGCCTGCACAGCGTGAAGATTGTGGGAATACGCTTCTGTAATGTAGAGGAGGCGCCATAGTTCAGCACTGGACTGTTATGGCGTGATCCGTGCTTATGGTCACACCAGTGTGTGATGAGCATTGATGTGATGTTTGAAAGATGAAAATAAGGAACATCATCTAATTCATATGTACTCGTATATGTATATTGTTACGTATTCACCAGAACAAAACTAAAGTATATATTTCAGGGTTGAAGTAATGGAGACACTGGATGAAATACCACAAACACTACAACAATTTTGGAATAACGTCACGGAGAATCGTACCGCGGATTTGATACGACAAGTAATATTATTTAATATGCTAGTTCTTCTATATAAGGCACGGTTTATACAGAAGGGACGTGGCGAGGGGGCACGGCGTGGCGGTGGCGGATAATCAAAGAAACGTAAAATAAACTCTATAGTTATATCGTATAGCGATGTTTTTGTCGGAAGGATAATTGCGTCCGCGCCTCCAGGCGACATCGCCGCCACCAGGTGACGCGACGCGCCACCGCCACGTGGCGCGCGTCCCGAAACGACGTTATGCGACGTAACTATTAAGGATTATTTGTAATTTTATGTCGCGGGGCGACAAATGTCCGCGCTACGCCACCGTCATACACCCTCGTCACCTCTCTTCTGTATAAACAGCGACAGTGAAAAAACAAAATTACTTGCATCTCTAAACTCGCGCCCTGGACATCACGTTCATCATCATTTGTCAGGACCGTAGCAAGTGGAACAATGTAGTCTCACTCTTCCTAATCTAGTAGGTATAGTTAGCATAGCTAAAATAGTATTATATTCCAGCGATAGTCCTGCGAAATGTGCCTCCAAGTTGTCTCCTTTCTCTCACCTACATCTCAAAACTGTAGTTTGCGTAGTTTAATAGTAGAAGTAAATCCACAAGCAGATAGACCGTTTTACAATATTAAGCCCGGCTTGCACCAATTCTTAAACGCGTTTAAAAATGACGTTTAACGTTTTTTGTATAAAGTTCAAAAATTTGGTGCAAGCTGTCCTTAGAGATTTGTTTTCCTCTTAGGTAAATCAGCTGGTCGAGTCGGCGAGGCCGCAGGTGTCGCGGTCCGCCTGCAACGCCATAGCTTGCATCTTGAAAAACACCAACTTCACCAAAAAGCCGGTACGAGATTTGATCGAAACTGAGTGAAGGAACACACACTATGGGTTACGCCAGATAACACACACCACGTTTACCCTGAAAGTAAATTGTAACGGATAGACACATTTTAATATTTGGTTTTTATCTAACTTGGTTTGACGTCTGACAGAGTAGATATAATATAGTACCAACCCGTAGAGAAGAAATCTATCGTAGTTTATGCTTTATCCTTGTTTATGGTTTCAACACTGCAATCTCCAACCCACTCGCCCAGCCTGAAGATTACGGCAGAAGCTGCCCCTAATATCCCACAGTAGACTCACAATAAACTCACAATAAAAGTATTTGAATTTGAAAAAAGAATTGAAAAAAAGACTGTTACGGAACTGTCAACCGCTAGGGTAAACGAGTTCTTGAGTGGCGAGTCACGACTCGGCAAGCGTAGTGTAGGACACCTTCCAGACAGGTGGAGTGACGATTTGCAGAAGGCTGGAGGTGGATGTTAGATGCGGCTAGCCAAGTGCAGATTTCAATGGCCTATTTCCAGCAGCGGACTGATATAGGCTGATTATGATGAGACTATTACGAACGGCTTGTGCCACAGGATTTCTACGAATCGGTAACGGTGCTGCTAACGAAGACCGGCAGCTACAGCCAGCCGCTGCGGCGCGCGGCCAACGTGGCGCTCGACGAGGTGGTCTGCGGCGTGGACCTCACGCCCTCAGTCACCGCGCTCTGCATACACGGCGTTGGGTGAGTGAGGGTTAGGGGATCGGAACCCACTACGACCCAAGATAATATACACCTCTGGGTCATACGGACCGCAACAGACCTAATCACGTGAGCTGCGCGCGCTTACTTGCCGGTGGCTCATTGGGGCGCGCGTTTTACTTGACTCCCTGGGGAGTGGCCTGTTTGTTGAGGTGTCTTTCTGGGGTGTAGTCAGCGGCGTGTACCTCGCGCCCTCGGTCACCGCACGTTAAGACGCGCAGAGGAAACGTTACCTCGCTCCACTGTCGTTTTTATGGCGAGGCGGTGTCTTTATGGAGAGTGTCGGCGGTGTGAACCTCACGCCCTCGGTGATCGCGCTCGACATTGACGGCACCGGGTGAATGGGTGTTGGACGATTTCGGCTTAAGCTCGTGGGACTGCTACGAGCTGAAGAGGCCCTGGTCTAGTGTTGCTTTCGATACAAATTCGGTGGTGGTTAAAGTAGGAGTGGTTAAACAGTTTCGAGAACCGAACTCCGTGTCGATGATGGTGCAGCTGACAAAACCAGCTGCTACAGTCAGTTCGTACTTCTAGATACTATATCGTCCATCTGTCAAATTGAAGCCGATGTCGATGCATCGTCTTCATAGCCGATCAGGCCATAGTTTGGCATTTGATGCCCCTGGTATAGCAAACGTCCATAGGCTGCGGGTCACCGCAAACCGCAACCGCAAAGTTACGCCCTGCCTGATGGTAAACAGTCATGCTTACCGTCACGCAGGCCGTAGGCTTGTTTGCAACCTAAGTGGTATAAAGAAATTATAGCATTAGGTTGGCCTTTGTCTGCAGCCACGCGAGCGGCGTGGTCCGCGCGGCGGCGGCGCGGCTGCTGGTGGTGTGCGGCGCGCTGGCCGGCGGCGGCCGCGGCGTGCTGCGCGCGCGCCCCGCCACCGCCGCCACCGCGCGCCGCCTCGCGCTAAGGGCACTGGCGGCGTTGCTGGAGGACAAGTATCCAGAGGCCAGGTGGGTGCATAGGGATTGAGCTTCCCTATTGGGAGCGTATTTTAACTAAGCTGCACGCGCGCCCCGCCTACGACCCCACCGAGCGCCAGCTAGCGCTGTGGGCACTAGCAGCGCAGGAAGACAAGTATCTAGAGGCGAGGTGGGTGCATCTGTTTCTCCTATTGCAGCTCTTAGGGATTGAGCTTCCCTACTGGGAGCGTGTTCTGACTGTGCTAGATGCGCGCCCCGCCACCGCTGCAGCCTGCCTAGTCCTCTGCCACAACATCCCTGTAATTAAATCCTTTTCCACCTCCACATCTTCGCTTGCCAACATTGGCGACCACGTTATTTTTATCCGCCACAGACTTGTTAAATTTAAATATACAAATGTAACTTGCTCAATGAGTTTTGTATTAGGAGTATTGTGATGTCAAAATAAATAATGTCTATGACTATGACTTTCGACTCTATGACTTACTGCCTCTATTATTTGTATGGGGTTTGACGGTAGTCGCTCCCGTAAGTTTGGTCCTCGTTAACCCACAAGTGACCCCTGGTTGGTGGGAAACGAGTAGTTCTCTTCCATCAGACACCATCAGACAAAGCCACCGCCTAACCGATTGTGTTCAGGAAGGAGCGAAGTCGGTCCCTACAAGCCGTCCTTGAAGTGTTGCTCTGGGCTCGATGTGACGAAAGTTTTAGCGCTTATTTCAACTGCTATACCCTCTCATAATAGGCAGGTATGCAATCAAAGCAAGCAACTATTACGTCATATACGGTAAATCTCACAAAAATTACATACATGGACACAAGAGAAAAATTAAATCCATTTCCGGGTCAGGGTGACCTTTCGCGGGCCGCTCCTCCTACCTCTTTCCCAGCCCACTTCCTTTTGCAACCTATCCCATTTCCTTTTATAACCGGTCCCATCCCCTCCCCCCAAAGGAAGTACGCTGAGCGGCTGTACACGATGCTGCGACCACTGGAGAACTTCGAGGCCTACTACCTGACAGACGTGGACGTGGAGACCGCCACGCGGCAAATGAAGAAATTCGATCAGCTGCTGCTGATCAACAAAGACAAGGACAGCAGGTGATAGCCGTCCAGTCGTATCCTCTAACAAAGCGTACTAGCACTAGGCACACAAGACGTGTTCTAACACTGCCGAACGTGGAATATTAAGCTCCCACAAAAGGTACGAATAACTATTGCATTGTAGTCTTACCTCGCCGAAGATGCCTTACATGGATCAGTGTGCTAAACATCGGAGTAACTTGTAAAAAGATTTCATTAGCAAATAGGTAAATCCAAAAATTTATTCAATGACGCAACCGACACGAGAACTTACCTGCTTCCGTATTTACATAGTGTTCATAACAGGATATATTCCAAATGTATACCTAACCAGTGTTTGATTCTGAATAAAAATCTAAACGGAAATATTTCTTGATTTTACAAACGTTTGTCGTAACTGTTGGATTCGTAAATATAGTTACTTTATGTTCGTAGTTAAAAATTGTATTAGAAAAATATGTTTGTGTAGGTATCAGTTGTATTTTAGTTTCGGGTGACAAAGTATTGGTTGTTCGTTCAAGTAGACGGCGATTAAAAGCAGCCTATGTAATGTAATGACTATGGGTTGCGGAACGCCTCAAGATTCAAGCAAAATCGACGTAGTGGTTTCACTGTTAACAGACAAAAGAATGTTAGTATGGATAATTTTCTATTATGATGTAAAGCAACAGTTTTATTAATACGCTATATTTTTTTAACATTTTATTCTCTGCGTTGTCAGTCAAATGTAAAATATGTAAGTAATTAGTTTGGATATCATGAATAAAAATGTGTATTTGAATCATTAGTACCGTTTCTTTATTACATAGAATACCTATATTCGTAAGGTAATATCTTGTATGGTTCTGTCTGCTGCAGGCAGAGTGAATAGTCCCCCCAACATACATACATACGCCTCTGTCCACCCCCCCAAACACTATTAGTATATTAGTGTATTGTGCCCCAAACATACATGTCATAAAGTACTCGTATGCGTTTACTGCAACTGTCTGTACTAGCGGACGCCAATTTTCTCCCACGTGCATTTCAAAACTATTGTAACATTAGACTGTGAACTTTAATACCGAGGGTTAATTGCAATTTTCTTAGGGATATCTAATTATTTTTTGCTGCTGTTTCTAGCCCATGTTACTCGCTAGGGCACCTACCTAGGTTAGTTTATCAATTTCAAAGAAACATGTGAAAAATCTAATCTTTTATCTTTTTATTATTAATTTTGATTACTAATTGTGGTGCAACGCGATAATGCAACGTATATCAGTATCTAAATATAAACCGTCAGCATTACAGAAATACGAGTATACGCTTGAACGCATCATGAACGCGTAAATGTTTACGTGACGATGAACTGAACGAGTGCATTTGCACCCAATTCACTAGTGCATACATGTGCACTAGAAAAGATGTGTATATGATATATAGATAATAGTCATCGTCAGTTAACATACCCGTAGAAAATAATCTATTAATCAATGTTTGTTGACAATCTTAATAGCAGTGAACCTTAAAGTTAACATCGATCATTTGTTAGTTAAAAAGTTTTTTTACAGCTATATTGCTTTTGGGCTGGCAGTATACTTACAAAGCGAAATACCTACAACAAAACAAGTAGGTAGATTATACATATATGCAGATAAAAGTACTTATAAGTTAGGTACCTATGTATGTAATAAACAATCTATTATTATGAGCTACATGTAATTACACAATGTGTTTACCAACACAGAGGTTGGTAAACATTACAAACTTTATAAACTGCCGCCTTATTAAATTATTATTATTATGGAGAGAAAATCAAATGATTTTTAATACCACTTTAATTGGCTCTCACAGTTAGCTCAACCGGGGACATCGATGGCGACGTCAAGGCCCGAATATCCGCTGCTTGGGCCAAATGGCGGGAGGTGACAGGTGTCATTTGTGACCCCAAAATGCCGATAAAGTTGAAGGGACAGGTCTATAAGACCATCGTTAGACCTGCTCTTCTTTACGGTAGCGAGACTTGGCCCCTTTTAGAGCGACACAAGCAGGAGCTGCGTGTCACGGAAATGAAGATGCTGCGGTGGTTGTGTGGAGTTTCACGGAAGGATCGGGTTCGAAACGCCCACATTCGGGGTAGCCTTGGCGTCCGTGACATCGCAGATAAGCTGCAAGAGTGCCGCCTTCGATGGTATGGCCACGTCTTGCGCAGACCGGCAAGTTATGTGGGGAACAAGTGTCTGGCTATGCCGCCCCCGCCGGGCACGGGAAGGAGAGGCCGGCCCAAGAAGCGATGGCTTGACGTTGTCAAGAACGATATGCGTGCCAATAAGCTCACCACGAGAGATGCCGAAGACCGAGCGAGGTGGGCCAGAAATAGCAGGAAGGCGGACCCTGGGCCCTCGCGTGCTGCGCGGGGACGAAGCCGGGACATGACGCCAGGATGATGATGATGAATTGGCTCTCACTCTTTTTGCTTCTGAATTGAGTCAAATTCAATAAGCGCATAAGGGAGGATATCCCTCTGCATCGAGAGATCGAGAGAGAGACAAATTCGCGGACAATCCTGGCATAATCCAGCTAGACCACTCGCTGAAGCCTCGCTATCACTGGCACTTCTCGCAGTCCCAACCTCTTCAGGTCCATAGAGAAAAAAATTTATATACAGAAGCAGAGAGTACATTTCGAGTTTAAATACGAGACAAAATGTCACACATCTCTATAACACACACACTAATGCAAATGCAGGGACGGAACAAGGCCGCTCATCATGAGTTATATTTTGCTACGACTTTCTACTCGTAACGAACACAAACAAATCTGACTTGTTGTTCGCTCCAGATGAGAGAGACTATACAATTTTTTTAAGCTTGTCCTTATATATTTTAATATTGACATTATTATAAAAGGTAAGGTGTCTAGTGAATCAAAGCCATGCCCTGATACCTACCACCGTCTTTTCGATCTCTCGATCCTACATACCGTGAATCGGCAGTGCTTGCTTTTGCAAGAAGGAGGGTTATGATTTTGACCGGTATTAATGTTTATTTGTTGCCTCATAACTTCTAAACTAAGTAGGTACCTACCTACTTACTTATAGTTAAAAGCGTCTTCATTGTTGACAGGTTGGCCTATGTGACTTCACAAATTTAATATGATGCCCTCTAGAGGACATAGTCATGAAAAAAATAATAATAATGCAACGGATAGATACATTAATATATTAAACAAGCAGCATATTCTTTATTTTCAGTAAAAATTCATATTATGCTGGTGCAGCAGGACAGAAGGGACTTGCATCGAATTATTATCTTGTTCTTCAAAATGTTTACAACGCAGCACTTCCAATTTGCAACCCAGACATAACCATGTCTGGTCTTTGGGAAACCTAGAAAAACAAATATTTATGTAAACAAACGTAAATACGCGATTAATCCGTTGTTTCATATAATGTCTGAACATTTAAAATGTCATCTAGGTACATTTTTGGTATGGAACCCTGATACATATAAAGTTGTGGACCGCTATTCACAAGATTTGAGTAATAAAATACTATACAATAAATACTAAGTCCGACCGTGTTAGCATCAAAATATTTTTGTACCTGTTACGAGATCGCGTAGTTAGCAATACGCCGAGTTAGCAAACGCCACGAACAACAGTGCACACGGCCCTAAAAGCTGAGTTGGCGTTTGCACAAACTTCGCCCGCTCCAGTTGACGCGGCTGAAGTAAACCGCTGACACCGCGCCTCGTGTCTTCCACGCAGCGGCCTACGTGACCGGACGACCACGCCACTTCGATACAGACATCGATCGGGTCTAGACTTAGATTTTATTGTTAGTCATAATTTTTACTTGTAATTCTAAAAATCAGAATTAAATATATTTAAATTAAATCGGTTTTTTTTTAACTCTCCGGCCGTGGCTAACGTAATTGGCGCAGTCGGTAGGATTCCCGGGTTAGTACGCGTAAAAACTTTTCTCCGAAATCGTCATCGTCGTATCTAATCGGCTTTCAAGCCCTCACCGGGAATTCTGCATAACGAGCGAGCCTGCACCGGGGTATCCAGACATCGATATCAAGATCAAAGAAACCGAGGTCTACGATGTTCATGTAAGTACACCACTGAATTTTCTCTAGTGTTGCTCTCCTTTTTCCTATTTTTAGTCCTATTCTTAATTCCTAGATTTATATATGTTATATTGATAATTTTAACCTGCGGTTATTATAATCCTTCAAAATTTTCCATCCTAGAAGTAACAGGAGCCCTAAGGCTATTAGGAGTAATAGGGTTACTCGCCCTATTGTCGATAGAAATAGAAATATTAGTAGTGATAACGAAAGTTGTAATAGTTTTAGTACAGTCAGTGAAGTAAGCTCAATGGCTCTGCCCACTGATCCTGATATGATCCTCAAGGCTCTACGCCTGTTGCCAGAATTCGATGGCAACCCCAACGTACTGACTAGATTTGTAAGACTATGCGATCAAATAGTAGAGTCTTATAACGAACAAACAGACGCTTTAGGCAGACTATTTCTAGTAAACGGGATACTCAATAAAATCACGGGACCCGCAGCTAGAACGATTAATTCCAATGGAATCCCTGAGAGCTGGTGTGGCATTAGAAGCGTTTTGATAAATAATTTTACTGACCAACGGGACGAATCCACCCTCTACAACGATCTAGCTGTTCAAACCCAAGGGAGCGACACCCCACAAGAATTTTATGATAAATGTCAAACATTATTTTCCACAATTATGACATACGTTACATTGCACGAGGCTATAGAGACCACTATCGAGGCAAAACGAAACCTATATAAAAAACTTACCACGCAAGCGTTTGTGCGCGGACTTAAGGAGCCCCTAGGATCTCGGATAAGGTGCATGCGCCCGGATTCTATAGAAAAAGCATTGGAATACGTACAGGAAGAGCTTAACACTATGTATTTGCAGAATCGAAACGAAGCTTTACCTAAAACAGTACAGAATGCGTCTAATTATAGACCTCCCGTACATACGCCAATGCCTAATGCTTCTGCTGTGCAACGCCCATTCACCTTTCCTATGAAACTACCAAGCACCCAAGCTCCACCTCCTCGTTTTACTAACAATTTCCAACTAAAACCTCAATTCCAACAATACATGCCACCGCCTCCTATGCGTATGCCCACGCGCACTCAACAAATGTTCAGTGCGCGTCCTGCTAATTACAACCCGCAAAGTAATATGTTTAGGTTGCAACAGAGACCTAATTATAATTACAATAATAATGCTCCAAAACCTATGAGTGGTGTTTGCCACTTTGCACCTCGAGCTTTGCCGCCATCAGCGCATGATTGGACGAAACAGGGTAATCCACCACCATCGAATTACTTTAAAACTCGCGACATCAACGTTAATGAGTGTACTCCATATGATGATTATTCTAATTACTACTATAATGATTGCTATGATAGTGATTCTTACTTTACTGCGCATGACGCATCATACAACAATTATGAATACGATAATTCGGTTTCATACCAATATGAGGAACCGCCACAACCAGAAGTATGGTATGGGCAGGTAGAGGAGCAGGACCAGCCTTCTACATCCTCTAAAAATGATGATCAGGATTTTCGGTCGGTCAGAAATTTAAAAAGCTCAAAATAGCAGTTAATCTTCAAACACAAAGACAGCTTCCATTTATTCTCATTGCTGATCCACCTTTAAAACTATTGATCGACACTGGGGCCAACCAATCTTTTCTGAGCCCAAATGCTGTAGATAACTTTTATCCTAATACAAAACTAGACTACGATCCATTTGAAGTGTCTAACATACATGGAATTAGTAGAAGTAGTCAATAACGATGCCTTGTTTTAAAGAATTCAAGGATGAAAGTAGTATAAAATTTTTCATATATAAATTCCACGATTATTTTGACGGTCTTATTGGGCTTGACCTCCTAACGCAATGGGAGGCTACTATAAATTTAAAGGATAACGTTCTGACAACTCGGACCACAAATAACCCTATTAGGATGTATAATTCGCGAAATGTTAACCTATATGAGGACATGATACCAGCTAGATCATCTAAGTTAGTAAGACTACCTATAAACGCGTTGGACGGCGATGTTATAGTTAACGAACAAGTTTTGTGTAACTGCATTATTTCAGAATGCGTCACCAACATAGAAAATAGTCGCGGTATCATAGAAGTGACGAACCTAACGAACAATGACGTCATCTTTTCGCTAGATCGGCCGGCGACCGCAGAAATATTTAATACCGAGTCGTTTGATGTTAAGTACGCGTGTACCGAGCAAAGTAAAAACTCACGCGTCAATGACGTAATTTCGCGGCTTAGGAACAGACCACCTAAATCAGGAAGAGAAAGCGAATCTTAGGCAACTTTGCTCTCAATACTGTGACATATTTTATTTAGACGGCGAACCGTTAACTTTTAGTAATAAAATCAAACATTCCATCAGAACCACTGATGAAATGCCTATCTACACGAAAAGTTATCGATATCCATTTATACATCGTGACGAAGTCCGGGAACAAATCTCGAAAATGTTAGAGCAAGGAATTATACGACCTTCGGACTCTGCTTGGAGTTCACCGATCTGGATAGTACCTAAAAAAGCTGATGCGTCAGGTAGACAAAAATGGCGTTTAGTTATTGACTTCAGAAAAGTGAACGAAAAAACTATTGACGATAAATATCCTATCCCCAACATATCAGATGTCCTTGATAAGTTAGGGAAGTGTCAATACTTCACAACCTTAGACTTGGCTAGTGGATTCTACCAGGTACAAATGAACCCTGATGATATCCACAAAACAGCCTTTAATGTAGAGCACGGACACTTCGAGTTCCTTAGGATGCCCATGGGTCTTAAGAATTCTCCATCAACCTTTCAGAGGGTGATGGACAATGTCCTGAGAGGGCTGCAAAATGTTATCTGCCTGGTCTACCTTGATGATATAATCGTCTTCAGCACCAGCCTCCAAGAACATATAATTAATCTTGAGAAAGTGTTCCACAGACTTAGAGAATCTAATTTCAAGATCCAAATGGATAAGTCTGAGTTCTTGAAATTGGAAACTGCATATCTTGGACATGTCATAAGTAGGGAGGGTATTAAACCAAACCCAGATAAGATCAAGGCCATTGAGAAGTACCCGTTACCAAGAACCACAAAACAAATTAAACAATTTTTAGGTCTACTTGGCTATTACCGTAAGTTCATTCCGGATTTTGCTAAAATCACGAAGCCCTTGACACAATGTCTAAAGAAAAGTAAATCAATAACTTTAGACTCTAATTATATCGCTTGCTTTGAAAAGTGCAAAAGACTTCTCACTAATGACCCCATACTACAATACCCCGACTTTACTCGTGAATTTATCTTGACAACTGATGCGTCAAACCTCGCCATTGGCGCCATTCTATCACAAGGGCCAATAGGTTCGGATAAGCCAATCGCGTTTGCTTCTCGCACACTCAACGACAGTGAAATAAACTACAGCACAATCGAAAAAGAATTGTTGGCTATAGTATGGGCTACGAAGTATTTCCGACCCTACCTCTTTGGGCGAAAATTTAAAGTGATCACTGACCATAAGCCTCTTCAGTGGCTCATGAACTTAAAGGAGCCGAACTCTAGGCTTACGAGATGGCGTCTTAAACTAAGTGAATATAACTATACCATAATCTATAAAACAGGAAAGGCCAATACGAACGCGGACGCCCTTTCTCGAATCGAAATTCACAATGAGGAGACTAGCTCCATGTCTGTGAACCCTTCGGAACGACCCCCTACTTTAGAGAATAACTCTGACACTAACACTGCTCACACTGACCAAGAGCACCCCATACTTGAAGTCCCCATAACAGACGATCCATTAAACAAATTTCACCGTCAGTTATGTCTTACCATAGTAGGCGATATTAAGAAACGAGTAACCGTAACAAAGCCATTTGATACTCACACGCGTATATCAGCCCAACTATCAGAACTTAATTTAGAGAATGATGTGGTAGACATAGTCAAAGAATACATAAATCCGAAAGTAAAAACTGCTCTATTAATAACACCTCCATTAGGCATGTATAAAATATTTCCTATACTACAGGAAAAGTTTAAAAATTCAGCCATGAACCTTGTTATCGCCAAAACTGAACTAGAAAATGTTAGGGAGTACCTTCGGCAGCAAGATATCATTAGACACTACCACGAAGGGAAAACCAATCATAGAGGAATCAACGAAAGCTATCTTCCTATAAATACTACTGGCCGAAAATGAAAGAACATGTTACTAAGTTCATCAATGAGTGCACCATATGCGGGCAAGCTAAATATGATAGACACCCCATACGGCAGCAACTTAATATTGTACCTCCTACTACTAAGCCCTTCGAAGTCGTTCACATGGACCTCTTTACCGTCCAAAGTGAAAAGTACGTCACTCTCATAGACGTTTTCTCAAAATATGGGCAAGCCTACCACCTAAGAGATGGTACTGCCCTTAGCGTAATTCAAGCCATATTAAAATATTCTACACATCATGGATTACCCCTGACTATAGTCACTGACCAAGGTACAGAATTCACAAACCAGATGTTCGCAGAATTCACCAGAGTCCATAAGATCATCCATCATAAAACACTCGCGAACGCACCCAACGACAACGGAAATATAGAAAGATTCCACTCCACCATATTAGAACATCTAAGGATACTGCGGCTCCAGAATAAGGACGATGCAATCGTGAATCTTATGCCCTATGCAATAATAGCCTACAATAGTTCAGTACACAGTTTTACCAAATGTAGGCCCTTTGACATTATAAATGGACATCTTGATCCTAGAGACCCAACAGATATAGACATAACCGGACATCTAATGCAGCAATATATTCATACCCACCGAGACCAAATGAAGACAGTTTATGACCTAATCAATGATTCAAGTTTAGCTAACCGTACCGCCCTTATCGAAAGACACAATAAAACTCGAGAACCAGAACAGGAATACCAGCCACAGCAGCAGGTGTTTATCTCTAACCCTTTAGCGAGTCGACAAAAGATAGCCCCACGATACACACAAGATAACGTCTTAGCTGACTTGCCTATACATATTTACACCTCAAAGAAACGAGGCCCTATTGCTAAATCTAGACTTAAACGTGTACCAAAAAGCGCTAAATTGTTACAGGATAACGCTGACTCTGACCATGAGCCTGGGACTGGCGCACGAGATAAGACTTGAGAGTTTGGATGACGGACCGGGACTCTTACCGTTTAAACTTGGACCTATGAACCTTGCGACACACTTCCACAGCTTCCTGCAATACATAGAACTAACCGACATCCATAATAAGATTAACATAGTTTAATAAAATATGCCAAACTAGCTCAGCTTCTTACTATTATTACAGATAACATAGATGACTTATCTCATGAGTTACAACGAATAGAAGATGTCATAGCGTTTACGCGTACCGCAAGTACACATCATTCAATGATAGGAGTAGAGACGTTAAAAAAGATGATAAATGAGCTCGAACATTTTTATAACAAAGATCAATTGTTAGATATAGAACTTAGAGAATACTATGATGTAATAAAAACAGGCTCTTTTTATTCAGCTAGACAAATAGTAATAGTCTTTAAAGTACCAATAATATCACCTCATACTTACCAATTATATAAGCTTCCTATAGCACCCGATAGAGCTAATCGTGTCCTCATCCCACCTTATCCTTTAATAGCAACCAATGAGAACTTTTACGTGTACATTGAGACTGAATGCCCGAAGTTCAATAGTCGATATCTTTGCCACGAGAAATTGAATCAACATCTAAGATCAGATCCAGACTGCATCCAGGAGCTCCTGCACCACCAACGGCTGGACGAGTCCTGCAAAACAACATTCGTGACTGTCTTAAAAGAAGACATTCAAAGGTTAGATGATCGAAACTATATAGCAACATTTCCAGAGGCAACGAAAGTTCAGCTCACCTGTGAACGCAACGACTATCAGATGCTGAAAGGTAGTTACCTCATAACCATCCCATCTCAATGTTCAATACGGACGAGAGACTCTACCATCTATAACACCAACGACCAAATTGAAGGACAACCTATGAAGATTTTGAACATCTCCGATTACGTCATTACGAATAGAGCAACACCGGCTTCTATAACACTATCATCATTGAATATCAACGACCTTCGCGTAATACAAGATAAGATCGACTCCCAGACTGCAGTACATCTCAACGAGGTCCCGACAGATTCATTATATCATACTACAATACCATTTTATGTGGCTCTGTTTAGTGCACTTGCACTCGTTATTATCTTGCTATACAGAAAATACACAATGTGTTTCAAGAATAAACATATAGACCTGGAAATAACACCCGATCTTCCAGAACGTGTTCACACCTATGCAGCACCAGCACCTGCCAAGCCAGCGCGACAGAACCCAGCAACATTTTTGCGATTCGCTCAAAAATAGTTGCTGCTCTTCGGGAGGGAGATGTTACGAGATCGCGTAGTTAGCAATACGCCGAGTTAGCAAACGCCACGAACAACAGTGCACACGGCCCTAAAAGCTGAGTTGGCGTTTGCACAAACTTCGCCCGCTCCAGTTGACGCGGCTGAAGTAAACCGCTGACACCGCGCCTCGTGTCTTCCACGCAGCGGCCTACGTGACCGGACGACCACGCCACTTCGATACAGACATCGATCGGGTCTAGACTTAGATTTTATTGTTAGTCATAATTTTTACTTGTAATTCTAAAAATCAGAATTAAATATATTTAAATTAAATCGGTTTTTTTTTAACTCTCCGGCCGTGGCTAACGTAATTTACCTCTTTAGACACCGAAATATTGCTCAATTTGCCAATAATTTTAAATCTATCTCTAATGGCATGTTGTTTTAAGGTAAAGCATTTCAATTATTGCAAATTCACACTATTTCGATACATATTTTTGTCACAATTTCTGAAATTTATTTCGGATCGCCTCGACCACGAATGTTTACTTACAAGGTGAAAGGATAATCCAGGTGTATTTCCATACTTTGCGCTTTCACATAAATGTGCACTAAATTACACACAAAATTACAATCTTTTAAATGGTTTAATTTAAATTTTATTAGGAAATTATACAATTTACACCGATGTTTCAAAAAAAATGTCAGGTCGATAGGCCCTCGAGCAATATGTCGAACGTTCAAAACATTGCGTGCGTCATTTTCCGTGAACTTATTCCAATGGATTAAAAAACGGGATAGCAAGATTCATAATCATTGTAGAGCGAGCGAACAGGGAATATTTGTGATTTGTGTTTAGTCTGTTATGTCTGTGTTCAGGTCACGCAATCCCAACCTCTTCAGCCGCAAAGAGATGTTGGGGCTTGTCCGTTAGTTGAGACTATTACTTACTTGGTTGGTATTGTCTCAGTAATAAAAGTAGTCTGTGTGCGTGACAGCCAGTAACTGTCTAAATTTAAAAAGAGAGTCAAGGAGAATTATTTTTCCCTGTCTAGTCCATAACTTATATATTTATTTTAGATAGCTTGTTTTAATAATATGTCTAGCTTTGTATACCTATATATTACAATATATTTATGTATTTATATATTCAATTATTGTGCACGTCGTATCTGCTTTATTTTAGTCTAACATCACTCTTCTGTAGGCCTGCTTAAAGAAATATCTTTTTAGAAATAGGCAGCGCCTGTTGTGTCTTCTATACTGTTATATTTCTCTGTATATAATTATTGTGTACAAAAAACAGTATATAAAATAAATAAATAAAAGTGGAATGGTCTATTGTTATATTAATTTAGATATCAATCAACTATGGAGCTAGTAGAACTAAATCCTTACATTTACCAAGATTTGCGTGGAGTCTATGAGCCACGCCAAGTCATGGCCCGGTGGAAGTTTCACTGCAGGTGATAACTCGGAAGTAAGAGCTCTTTTTACAATTGTATACGGGATTTAGGAGCATTATCCATTAAGGTATGGTATTCACGGGCGGGGAAACTATTCCTACTTTTTATGCGACCACGCACCGGCGGCCTTTCAATTCAATTCAATTCAAATTTATCTATTTCAGATAGGTATCAGAGATTTTGTTGGAATAAAGAGCTTTCAATCGATGTGTGAATTAAATGTATTACAGAATTTATTTCGTTGTTCAGGGTGTCAGTGGTCATTTTCTTGGCGCATTTTTTCCGAGCAGATGCCGTATTTTTGAACCATGCGAATAGGATTCGGATACGAATTAGCTATCTATCGCTTTCACACGAGTCGCAACTTACCACAAGTGTGAAAGAGATAGGTAGCAAATCTAGATACGAATCCATTTCGAATAGTTCAAAAATACGGTGCCAGGCAGCAACTTTCCTACGCAAGTGCAAGCAAGTGGATATATACATATATGTAGAAATTTGATAAGAGGCGTCGGTGGCCGGGTGGTTGAGTATTCGACTCGTAAGTGACGGGTGCCGGGTCGAATCCTGCTACGGCCATGTACCAATGACTCTTTTCCAAGTTATGTACATTAGTTAAATTCCAACTGATGCTCTTACGGTGAGGAAAAACATCGTGTGAAACCTGCAAATTCAGGCAACTGAATTTGTAACCATGATCCAATCTGGTCAGGTTCCCCTGGTAGCAGGGTCACGGAGGTCAGATGGTAGTCGCTCCACTGTAATTACCTAATCGCGAAATCCTGGATCATGGTCAAGGCGGACCCCGGGTCCTCGTGCTCAAGAGCACAACCGGGACATTAACGCCAAAAGATGATTATTTATATTTTTTATGTAGAGATTTGATGGCGGCTCAGACCAAGTGGTGGGATATGCCTGTCCGTCGGGGATGAGGGTCGTCGCAAAGCGTCAGTTAAACGATGACTCATTTTAAACCAATGTTATATTTTTACTTCAGTGCAAAGTAGATAACAAAAATTTACAATTATCACTTAGGCAGATGCTTAATTAAACGATTAACAGAAATCACTGATCTTACTTATAAAGAAGAATACGTAGTTCTAAGCACGACGGTAGCTGAACACAATACCCGAACACGTTCGGACCACTCGCTTATAAAGGGTTCTACAATGTAAACAAGTGCAGGTGTACGCAGGTGTTTGCTGCACGTGTTGTTTTTCAAAAACAATAAGTAAGATTTTAATCAAAATCCATATCTTGCTCTTCTCTATAATTATTGATGATGCGCAATCGTAAATGTACAGCTTGTGTACCAGGGTAACTGGAACAGCTCAGTTCAGTCCGCGCTTTCTGTGTGAGCTAACCAGAGACGATTTAATCTTACCCCATTCGTCCTGATATTATTAAAAGAGGGTATACTAAGATTAAAGTTCATTGTCATGTCAGTTAGTATCTTTGGAAGGCCTTCACGTCATACTTAAATTTAGGATATAGACCTGATGTAAAAACCCGCCTGCCAAGCGTTGAGATTATGGCAATGTCCTGAGGAGGAGGCTCAGTCTAGCAGGCCACTGCTCCTTCCGTTGATGTGTACAAAATTATATTTTCACAGAACCGGGCAGTTCAAGTTCCCAACCAAAAATAACGTTTCTCACGACTTTGAGGACCTTCGTCTCTGTCGCACGAGTATGAGTAAATACCATGTATGTATGTACGAAGCCGAAACTTCATAGTGTGTGATATCACCTTTGTCCGCTGTACCGTGACACTCCTGCGCCGAGACGTAATGTTCACGTCTACATTAAAATTCTTTACCAAAATGTCCATTCTATCGATACGCCCACAGTACAGACAGTCTACCGTCTACAGAAAGTCTACAAAAAAGTCCACTCTATAAAAATTATCATATATGTTATTCAAGAAAATGTTGACATTAGATTTTTATACAAAATAGTTCAACACGAGCGACGCCTCGTTGATGTCTTTTAAATGAATGTTTTTTTTTATGTTATGCGGCAGATAAACAGGCAAGCGGGCCACCTGATGGAAAATGGTCACCGCCGCCTATGGACATCAGCAACACCAGGGGTGTCACCAATTTTAAATATGTTATTTGTTTGTCATGTATTGTTGTGTGTAAATAAAAACGTATTGTATTCTATTCAATGCGTTGCCCGCCTCTGAAGAGACCTCTAACATACCCCTTGAACGATCCCATGTCAAGTCAAAGGAAACACTGTGGCTGGGAGCTCATTTCACATCTGAATCGTACGAGCGAGAAACGTTCTTTCGAACCTTCGCGTGGTGACCAACAGAGGGTCTACGTAGTGGGGATGAGTACCCAGCACACGGCGGGTGGTGCGGTGGCGGAATTATGCTGTGGGCACAATTCCGCCATCTAAAATCGAAAAGTTCCTCGGAACACTCCCCATTGTACAGCCGATAGAACACACACAGAGAGCCAAAGTCCCTTTGGTTAGCCAGTGGTTCCAACTTGCTTGTTTGTATGGGATCATCGACAATTCGTACTGCGCGTCTCTGAACGGAGTCCAGAGGATTAAGCAGGTCGGCAGTTTCGCCGGCCCAAAGATGGGAACAATACTCCATATGAGGTCACACCTGTGCCTTGTACAGCAGCAGGCGCTGCCCTGGGGTGAAGTATCGCTTGGACCGGTTAAGGACTCCAAGCTTTTTCGAAGCCTGTTTGGCCTTACCTTCCAGGTGACTCCGAAATCCAAGGATCCCGATACTTTTTGAGATGGAAAGGGGTGTTCCTTGGAACTGCGGCACTATGTCGAAAGGATCTTTTTGGCGGAAAATGCGCAGACCTGTGTTTTCGAGGGGTTGAATTGGACCAGGTTTTGGCTGCTTCACTGAGCAACTTGCTCCAAGAAATGTTCGATGTTCGGCACAAGTCTAATTCGGCTTTCCGACACCTCGGAACGAGTGACATTTGCTCGGCCAGTATAACTCGCATCTCCAGTACGGTTATCCGCATAACAATGAATACTGGGGATATTCAGCATATCATTGATATGCAGAAGCAACAGCGTGGGAGATAGCACTGAACCTTGGGGCATTTATGGTCTTTGTACCGGAGCAGCATCCATCGACAACGACATGCTCCATCCAGATAGAATGTAGTGTGAGTATTAGGTAAATACTACTCCCGTGCCGTAATACCGTATGGTGTCCGGCTGAGTAGAATAGCATCAACCCCTAATGTTTTCGAGGCAAAAATTCTGAAGTCTCCGTTGGTTGGAAAATAGGCTACAGCGTTTTCTATTTCTGTATTTACAACACTCACACATCTTACACTTACACATCTCCAACCCGCCTGCCAAGTGTGGAGATTATGGCAATAACCTCGGCTCTCATGGGAGAGGCCCTAAGTCCTGCAGTGGGCTGTTATGGGCTGTGTTGATGAAACACTTTGCTATTGCTCTAATTTTGAGCATGGTTAAGGGGTTAAACATGCTTTTTAGGGTTCCGTCGCGAGGGTTGGAAAAGGAACCCTGTTATTAAGCCCCCGCTGTTTGTTTATGACGGAGCAATATCTTTAGAACCGTAATAGACTTATTTTCGTAGAATAGGTGTTTCCATTGCCGTTGCAATAAGAAATAATAAAAAATTAAGAAATGTAATTCATATAAAACTCGGTCGCATGAATATGTATTATGAATTGTTCGACTTTTATAACCTGAGTGGTTCAGTTGGTCAATATGCCCGTCTGCCAAGCAGAGGTCCCGGGTTCGATTCCTGGCCGAGCAGAAATTGAAATGATGAATTTTAATTTCTGTTACGAGTCTGGGTGTTATATGTATAATAATTATGTATTAAAAAATATATAAGTAGTTTATCAGTTATTGAGCACCCATAACACAAGCTTTGCTAACTTTGGGGCTAGATGGCGCTGTGAGAATTGTCCAAGCATATTTATTTATTATTTATTTTATGTTCAATAACGCAACCACAGAATATTGATACTAATACGCAATACCGCAAATAGAATAGAATAGAAATATTTAATTCGGCTATAGTTTACAAATGAACAGCTTTGCAACGAGTAGCACACTTGTATTATAATGTACTATTCCAAACTGATCTATTTTTTTGGCTTAACGTCGTTACATGTTATCGAAATTCGCCCCCACTGCTTTTCTACTCTGTAAAACCCAAGGAGCCTTTCTTGCGAAACCTCTGGCCTTTCTTGCGGGACCTCTGGCTTCGTTATCAATACTCATTATCGCCCTATAAGCCTATATCATGGTCAATGTTTTCGCCGCGAACGAAGCCACCCACGTAGCGCTATCATCTTCATCCGGCCAGCAGTGGAGACAGGAGTCATCAGGTCACCTGCCTGGCCTATTTAAATCGATTTCTAAGGTAGAATCTGCCTTAAGCTTGTTGTTTTGTTATATAAAATCTAGAGGTGTCACTTATCTTTTTTTGTTAAAATATAACGTTTTATCATTTTACTTTTTGTAAACTAACGGTATGTAAATCCAAATTAAAGTAGAAATATAATTTGTGTGCTTGGAATTCAAATCGTAAGAGAATACTTACGTGGTGTTTTAGACTACTTCAGATCGGGCTTATTTTGTAAGATACTTTCTAAAATAGATAGTATACTTACCTACCCCATAAAAGTAGTTAGGTCAGTAGTCAGGGTCCCGATATCGTATATGAAAGATAATAGTAATTAAACAATGTAGATAAGCGGTTAATCGAGATAATATTTTATTTTCATTGCTACATTTAATAACATTGTCGATACAATATAAATATTTTTAACTAAGTGCCTTAATCTACAATGTATACAATACTTATGTAACATCGAACCTTCATTACAGTCTAGATAGACAAATTTTAATAAATGGATAATTTTACTAACTAATGACACAATACCAATATGTTGCTTTAAGTACAGAGGATACTTCTGTTAGGCAGTAACCTAATATAGGCCAGTAAAAGTAAAATGAGCCTGTGCTCATAAAAATACAAAATGTACTCGTATGTTTTACGATAGCGATATACATCCACACTTTAGGCCTTAACCTCTTGCAGTCTTAACCTGCTGCTTGCTGACGTATATTCTTATCATTCCTAATCACTTCGAGCTTGATACGCGATTATTGTGAGCTTCAATTCGTTATTCCGCACATTTTGCAAAATATTCTGCTGCAGAGTCGCCATCTTCAAATATTTGGGAAAAACTCATTTTGAGTAGCCCAATTTCGCTCTGCAACCAAGTGTCAATATCGCCAGCTGCAGCTTCAAGCTTCACTTCGTTTCCAGCAATTCAACCCAGGTGTCGGAACCAGGGTGAGGGGTCTTGCTTTATACGCTCGTGCTGTGAAGCTTTTTTAATCTAGGCGAGAACCCGCAGAGTTTGAAGAAGCAGATGGACGCCCTTTTCTGGACGTGTTTCTCGTGTGGGCGCGCCTCGCCCTGCGATGCCAGCAGCAGCGTCACCAATACCACAAGCAGGATATGCAGGATACGCATTGTCACCGTTTCTTAATATGCACCTCTAAAGAAATACCGATAAATCAGAGATAATTTAAGTTGCACTGAGCACTAAGGGTCGATCTAGCAAATCGAGTTCTCTTGTTTTGTCGGCGCTTGGACTGGTACTGGAGGCTGCGAGGAGGGCCACGGCTTTTATAGTAGCGTTGTCTTAACTATCTGGCGCGTGCATGATAACCCGCCGAAATCCGATAAGCCGGTCAGGTTCGATGACTGCGCGCCAATGTCACTCGCCACTCATCGTAGTAAAATTATCATTAATAGGTAGGTTATGGTAGCACGTGCGCGCGCCCACCGTACCGCTTTTGGGCAAACCGCTAGGTAGGATTCCCCGTGCTGCGTAAACAAGGTAAAATGTTTTAAGTGTGATACTTCCTGGCCGGATTATCCTAAATCTAACATTCTTTTGATGTTTTTTTTTCATAAATAAAATTTTGCATGTCAAAATAAAGCCATTACATTTCCATAAGGTATTGATAAGAACAAGTTCATAAGTAGGATTGGAATTACATTAATACCTAGTAAGCCGGGCTTGCTGCTAAATAAAACCTAGTTCTATATTTAATAATTAATTTAAAAAAATTATTTCTTTTGTTACGATTGCAGATAGATTGTGCCTTAGCTGCGTAGCATACTGCGTAGCACGCAAAATCGGTATTATTTAATCGAAATAGTTTACAACAATAGTTTAATTAAACAGTCATCATCATCAAATCAGTCGAAAGACGCCCGCTGCTGGGCTATTAGTAATAATTTTATTTTATCTGTGGCTGGCTATAGGTTTTACCCAGAGATCTCCACAGAGGCCGGTCCTTGTTAAATTAGCGGGCTTGAGGCTCAGGTCGTGACTGCACCTTGTGGAAGGCCCTCTGCGTCTTCCGGTACGTGGTTGCCTAATCACAAAACTTTTAGTATCTTGAGTCATTCCTCTCGCTATTGAAACTTACCTAATCTACACTGCGTCTTAACAAAGTATTAAAATAAATATTTGGGGTGCAATGCAATTAAAATTTTTTTGGATTATATCTATGCTGACTTTGCTATCTATTTGAACGCGACGAATATAGTCTACCTAAGCACTTTACGGTCCAACCCAAATACTTTCAGATCACTGTTTCAAAACGTGTCTTTGTTAATGGGTAACGAAGACTGTTAAATTGGCTATTATAGTTAATTAAGAGCCATTATCACTCACACAAAAGAAATACATAAAAATAAACAAACATTTACATTTATCATCTAAAGAGACTTGAGATATCCGTGCTTAAACTAGATTTATCTGCATGCGGTAGGTAGTGTGTTAAAATAACAATGTATATTCCATGATAGTGAAAATCTTTGTAGGTAAGAGAGTAAATTACGTTGATGTTGTCATCTAGAAAAATTACATGCGGATATTGTAATTTGACTGGCCGTGTGGTGTCCGGCAGAGTAGAATAGCACCAACCCCTTACACTCGTGGGTGTCGTGCAAGGAGACTAAAGTTTTCGAGGCAAAAGATCTAAGAGTCTCCGTAGGCTGGAAAATGGGCAGCAGCATTTTCCATTGTTATATTTATAACACTGCGATCTCCAACCCACCTGCCAAGCGTGGAGATTATGGCAATAACCTCCCCTTTCGTGGGAGAGGCTCTTAGTCCTGCAGTGGACTGTAATGGACTGTGATGATGATGATGATGATCATAATTTCTTTTATGTTTTTGTGTAGACGCACAAACCCACATAATTGACTAGATGCGTGATGCACCGACTTTACCTACTCCTATAGCGGATTCAGATCCAGGTCAATGAGAATTAAAAACCTTGGACGGTTCAGTAAATAACTCTAGACAGTATAACCCCCGTTACCCTTAGGTACTTTATTTATCTAACTAGGTTATCCACATACGGAATTTATCTAAAGACACCGCGTTGGACAAAAATACTTTCGGGGTCGTCTTGACCCACTGAAGGATGTTGCTGGCCAGCAACCGATTTGTGAAGAAACAACGAAAGTCTATACTACTTATATTGAGATAAATGTAGGATAACCTAAATCCAGTAAGGAAAATCAATTTCTTATGGTTGGCTAGCTTGAAACTCGGTATAGAAGCTTTTTGTTGAAATTTTAACGCCACGGACGTTAGTATAGAGATTCTGTTACAATGTGATTTTTTCCTAAGCAAATACTAAGTAGGTTCAAAGTGGAATCAGTTTGCTAACTCCGCTAAAACCGCTTGACCTAGCAGAGTTAAAAACTGCAAATTGCTATTTTTATCTGTGCAGATAAAGTCACGGGCATAAAACCAAACATTCATAAATACGCTACTATTATCCTCAATTTCTCAATACATAGCCTCATTAGTGAACGACCTTTAAAGTAGGTAACTTTTTTTATCTATAACACTTATAGCATGTCTGATCAAAGTACCATTTTATTTTATTTAGGGTCCATTGAAACAATGTGAATAAAAAAAAATTGTAGAAGTGTAAGTGGTTACAGTCAGAGCCGGTTTCAGCTAAAGCCAATGGTGAAGGCTTAATGCTGAAGGCTTATTGGGAATCGTGAGCAAATAACCGCACAAATGGGATAATATAAATAAAAAGTACGCGTGTTTAATACTACATAATAAGCCTCATTCCTTTTTTAATTGATGGCCTCTTGACGAGCAGTTGTGTTGAAAGTATATTTATATGAAAGGTAGACATTTTATATAAATAGTGCTGCACAAAACAAAAAAAAATCTATTGTTATAAATGTCTTGGCGCTCAACCGATACTAATCTGCCTGCTGCGATGACAGTTACTTAGGTGATACATTAAGTTCTGAGATAAAGAAAAAGTATTCAACATAATTAATATTATTTACTTTACATCTTTTCAAAATGCTCTCCATCATGCTGTATGCAAAGTTCTATTCGTCTAAACCAACTTTGGAAACACTTTTGCCAGTCTTGATCCGTCAGGTCAGAAATCGCTACTTCGTAGCGACGGCTTCTTCGGCGCTTGAAAAGATGTTCCTTTTATCTTTTCTGTCAGTACTGGGAACAAAAAGAAATCACAGTGAGCTAAGTCATGGCTGTACAGGGGGTGAGTTAGGGTTTTGATACCGGATTCCTCGATAAACGTCTTTGTTCTAGGAGTCATCGTGATGCAGAATGATTCCCCGCAGCTTGAAAAACTGAAACATACCATTCTTCGTTATTTGATCTACAATTTTCTAGCATTAACGTCGACAAAAGCCAGCTCCATGAAAGAAAACTAGCAAAAATGTAGCCAACGTCGCGAAACTTTGCATTTTGCCGGTAACCATCCTTCTGGGTAGACCCATATCGATGATTGCCTTTTATTTTCCTGATCATATTGATAGATCCATGTTTCGTCACCAGTCATGATTTCTGAAACACGTCTTGATGCCCCGTTTTCGAAACGCAATTTGCTGGGCTTCACTTCGTTGATGATTGATTAAGGTTAAATTTCCCCCTTTAAATACAGCAAACCACCTAAAAATTAATGCGCGAGATGGAGCTGATTTCCCTTATGCTGATTGTAAGCGATGTTGTTCGGTTAAACCAAATTTGAAGTCGTAATATTTCGAAGCGCGCAAATGTTCGCGGCGGTTCAGCTCCGTCGTTTTAAACAAATAGTGCGGGAAGCGTTTCTTTTTAGTTGTGGTTTTAATGTGGTGGCATGTGCAGTTCTTTTTTAAACAATCTTGCTTTTTAAAATTATATAATACAGATGCGTTCCACATACAGATTTCGCCCATCTCAAAACTTATTAAGAGACCTACGTATAACTTAGCGTGTTCGTTGTGCGATTTTATAATTCACAAAAATAAAAAACGGCCTTAGTTTTCAAAACATTTGGCAATATTTAATAACAAATATTCTGACGTAATGTAGATAAAGTCAATCTACACTTTGTAAGATCTGAAGCGTATTACACTGCGTAAAAGACCCCTGTGTTCATATTTGAGTAAAACATTCCAATAGAGATAACGTTTTTTATCAGATGATGCAATAGTAGTTCATGTTGCTGACACATGACCATAAATTAAAAATAGCCTAACCTTTAGGTACCTCAGTTAGTAATGACCGTGTGGTGTCCGACAGAGTAGAATAGCACCAACCCCTTATGCTAATGGGTGCTGTACAAAGCGACTAATGATTTTGAGGCAAAAGATCTAGTCTCCGTAGACTGGAAAGTAGGTAACAGCGCTTTACATTGATAAATTTATGTCACTGGGATCTCCAATAACCTCCCCTTTCGTGGAAGAGGCCCTAAGTTCTGCAGTGGACTGTTTTGGACTGTGATAATGATTCGATGTACGAGTAGGTGTGGTGGCCAATCAGCTGTACCGTCTTTTCAATCATTGTTGGACGAACGGCCAACTGTCAGGAGATGACATGAGAACGGTCAACTGGAAGGCTGTAATTGTGCTGCTTTGTAAGGAAAAAGGGTCCCAGCAATAACTATGTACCACGGAATTAGTTTTCTCAGCATAGTCGACAAACTGTATGCGCAAGTGTGTGGATTGAAAGAGTGATGAATATAATTGATAAAAAAATATGGGATGCACAGGCGGGGTTCAGAAACGATGTGGAATGAAAGGTCCAGGCCTTTTCCTTGCGACGCAAAGCCGAAGAAAAGTATTTTTCTAAAGGCAAAAAGTATACCTATTTACATTTGTCGACTTGGAAAAGGTCTATGATAGAGTGAGGCATGAACTGTGGTTAGCTGGCTTTGTTGGTGCATGTTGTGAGCAGCGGGCTGATACGAGCGCTGAAAACTCTTTCCACGGGCCGTACATTAAATGATTACGCATCCAAGAAGGTGTTTCTTCGACAGGGATACATAGAGGCGCCGTTGGTGTTAAACCTTTTCATGGATCATTATCATCGTCCCGGTTGCGCCCGCGCGGCACGCGAGTGCCCAGGGTTCGCCGGATATGGATACATATCTGACAGGTTTGAAAGAGAGTGACTGTGGTTTACAAATGAGTGGATTTACTGTCATACGTCTTCTGTACGCCGACAATATAGGAGAGATATATTAGTAGGTAGATAAGGGTATATTTGTAAAACATAGGTATGAAAGTGAATTTAAGTATGACGAAACAAGGAAAGCTATGTATAAACAGAGGAGACGAGTAACAAGTTTCCGAAAAAGGTGAAGTGGATATGAATGAGTGTGAAATCGTGATCGCGGATGAAAAAGTTGAAGAGAATGAAGTGAAAGAGTATGTATAGGTACGAGGGGAAAGTGATTGGAAATTTGATGAATGGAGCAAATACAGTTATGAACAGCTAGAAGGTGTCCAAAATGGCCCATTCATAGTGACTAGGATAGAGAAAGTAATGCTGAGTTAGTTTGGTCATGTAGAGAGGGTGATTGTACAAGTATAGTGGTCTCTGCCAAATGGAACACTGTGATCTCTGCCTAGACCTATAGGAAATACGTGTGACGTTATGTAGGTACGTATGTATGTATCCGATGTAGGTAAGTAAATGTATTTACTTAAGTAGGTATCTAACGCAAAGAGACGTCGTGGTCGGCCTCGAAAAAGATGGCAAGACTAATTAGATGCGCATGAAAATCTTGTTTATCGAGTAATAGGAAAACTGAGTTTTATTTATTTGTCCTGTTTATATTTCTCAAATTAACAAATTTATTATATTTATTGACGTACTCGTAGATAAAGTAGGTAGGTACGAGGTCGAAGGCTTTTTTTTCAAACCTTTAATCAAAATGAATGTGATTGGATAGCATAAGGTTGATCTAAACAAACTAAAAACCCACAAATGAAAAAACATCTATACCTACCATATATAAACAAAGTCGCTGCCCGCCGTCTGTCCCTATGTCTCTATGTACGCTTAGATCTTTTAAACTATGCGACAGACTTTAATGCGGTATTCATCAATATATAGGGTAATTCAAGAAGAAGGTTTAAAACCCAGTAAAAGGGTAGATAGGAGTAAGGTAAAGTTGGTAGACGCTAACAAAGTCGTGCCGGGTCCACTATTCTTTTATACAAAAGATCTACAATTACCAATGTATTGTTGTGGACCATCATAGTGTTACGTAAACGTGGCGTTTACACTGCTGCAATATCCAATTTCATAACTCTGCAGCAAAACAACAAGTTGTATGAATCATTGTTTTTCTTTCAGTAACGAATCCACGCTTGTAAATAAACTGCAAGATATTTTTTTATGCCTAATTAATTTAATCCGCAATCACAATAAATTTCCCAGATTGATATCATTTTACCGCATAAACTTAGATTAAGCAAAGATATAAGAATGACTAAGTGACAAACATAATCCTAGATTTGGAATTCATTACGGCATTACAACTGACAGTAATGATCAATGAGTGATCCTTACAACATGCGAGCCGCAGATATCACGTACGTTTGATAGGTGTTCCGTGACCATCGCCTCAGCGGCGCTGATAGCACGGAGGTGGTTTAATAACTTTGCTGTTACTCTTTCAATGACATACATACTGATATCGTATTCACGATTAATCAGGATCTAATGTACCTACCTAGTATCTACCAACTCTATACACAGGTTACAAATTATCTACATATTAACAACACGGCCCTTTGGTCTATACAGATGAGAGAAATAGGCACTTAATGAAATAGAATGAGAGTAAAATGTCATAAACGTAGGTATATACCTAGTCACTAGGAATGCCTAATGGAAAAACAGGACTAATGGTATACACAATCAATATTTCGAAATATATTCAATCGAAATCTAACTTTTACAGATTTCGCTAGAAAACAAAAGTGGTGCGATGATAGGGTAATATCAACTGATACAGTTGTCCTATCTTAAATTGATTGTGTTTGGCAATAGTCCTATTTGCCATTAGGCACATCGACCCTACTACAATTGCAGGAATTATTTGGTCTAATAGTGGACCGTTTCGGGATGACGGATTTTATCCATACCTACCTACTCGTATATAGGTATCTAATTTTATTTTATTTACTTAAGGAAAAGGCATTAAATACCTACAAGGATAACATCTACAACTAGGACGTTGCTGGACCTTATTTTAACTAATGTCGGCATTAATCCTGTGTCACTGGATGTCATTCATAATGACGATATTAGCGATCACGGACTTGTGGTAAGCAGATTTAAAGTCACGGTTCCTATTGTGCCACCTCGTTCAATAACGTATAGGTCTATTGATGCCAATGTAAGTGAAATTATGAACGCCGCTGAACATACACCTTGGGGCCTGGTAATGGATTATGATGACGTAAACGAAATGGTGGATATGTTTAATTTGCTCATTCTTGATCTTTTTGACACTTTTGCTCCGATTCGCACACGTGTGGTGAGGCGTCCACCTGCGCCGTGGATGACCGACACTCTCCGGGCTATGCGTGCGGCCAGGGATAGGGCATGCCGTATCGCTAAGCAGTCTAATTCGGAAACAGCGAGCGGTCACTACCGTGATCTTCGCAACGCCTACAACGGAGCATTGGCTAGGGAGAAGCAGGCCTATTTCTCCCATTTAGTTAACTCGAATGGAAAAAGTCCCTCGAAATTGTGGCGTGGTATTAACAACGTCATTAGGCCTAAGGTTCAATCACCCCTACCTGGGGAACTAGCTGATCCGGACAAGCTTAACGCGCACTTTGTGGGTGGGTTGCCGGCTGCGGGAGACTGCTCCGGTTTGATCGAACAGTTTCAATCAACTAATTACTCGGATGCGTCATTTGAATTTTCCCCGATTGATGGAGCGACAATCACTCAGATCATACGTAATTTTTCTTCTAATTCCATGGGGGTGGACGGAATATCTATGAAAATGATTGAGCTTACTTTACCGCACTCTCTGTCTGCGCTCCGGGCTATTGTGGACTCGTCAATTTTGGGAGGTATTTTTCCTAACTTATGGAAAACCGCACTTGTTACTCCGATTCCCAAAAAACCTAGTATTGAAAGTGCGGCGGACCTTCGCCCCATAAGTATCCTGCCATCTCTATCCAAGGTTGTCGAGAGAGCTGTCCAGCTGCAATTGAGCCCATACCTGGAAAGTAATGCCATTGTGCCAGCCTTGCAATCCGGGTTTCGTGCAAAGCATAGTACCGCCACGGCACTACTAAATATAACGGACGATATACTAGTATCATCGGATAAGGGTTGTAGTACAATTCTTGCATTACTCGACTTCACTAGGGCATTTGATTGCGTTAACATTACTCTGTTACTGGCTAAGTTGAAATTCTACGGCATTTCGTCTTCGGCTTGTTCGTGGTTTGAGTCGTATTTTCATAATCGGATGCAGATGGTACGGTGTTGTGATGAGCGTGGCGAGTCAGTGCTTTCGAAGTCTCTTCCTCTAAAAAGGGGTGTAATTCAGGGTTCAATTTTAGGGCCTCTACTGTTCACGGTATATACGGCCGGTATCACGACTTCGATCGCACATTGCCTCTACCATCTGTATGCCGATGATACGCAGGTCTACATACATACTGAGACTTCAGACGAGGCGGTTGCTCTTGCTACGAGCAAGCTGAACGAGGATCTTAATGGTATTGCAGATTGGGCTGATAGACATGGATTAGTGTTAAATCCGCAAAAGAGTGTTTACATTGTTCTCGGGACTAGGGACCAGGTTACAAAGGTAAAGGCATTAAATCCGGTTATAAAAATTGGGCAGGATACCGTCCGAGGCGCAGCTACGGTAAAAAGTCTGGGTTTAGTCCTTGACGAGGACTTGCGGTTCGAGGCACACGTTCAAGGTAAACTACCCAAATGTTATGGTTCGCTTTCCACGCTGTATAAGATTAGGCCTTTTCTTGATTCCCGGATACGCATGGACCTGTGCAGTGCTCTTGTGTTGTCGCACTTAGATTATTGCGATTGTGTGTACGGGCCTTGCCTTTATAATAAAACAGTAAAAGTTGTGCAGAGGGTGCAGAATGCATGCTTACGCTATTGCTTCGGAATTGGCAAAAGGGAGCATATAACCCCTCACCTGGTGTCTAGAGGTGTTATGAGTATGGAGTGCCGGAGATCGTTGAAATATGCTTCCTTTATCCATTCGCTTATACGCAACGAGAAGCCTGTCTATCTAATTGACAAATTAATATGGAAGCGTTTTGACGGTTTTCGGCTTCGCGATAGAGGTCCTCAATTGGTACTACCTTTATGCTCCCTATCGCGCACCAGGGGCTGTTTCAAATATGCAGCATCCAAGATTTGGAACGACCTGCCTCCACCTATACGAAGGCTAGTCAAAGTCACCAAAAATACATTTATAAAACATACGAAATCTTGGCTGCTCTCGAAGCAGGCTCTGGTGTGTGGGGTGTGAAGCTGTGCAGTGAGGTGGCTGGCTAAGTGCTTTGGTGGCTGTGTGCTTTTTATTTGTGTTTCTTGTTTTTATTTTATTTTTAATTTTTTGATTTTTTTTCTTCTTCAACTTCGTGTGTGTGTAATAAATATATATTTTGAAGGGAGTGGCAGAATAGCAGGGGGTGGGACTTGTGTCACGCTACCCTGAGCCATAAGCCCATTTATCATCGTGTAAATTTTCAATTCGTTTTTCTTTTTTGCAATGTATTTATGGTATATTTGTTTTTTTTTTTTTTTTCTTTTTTCTTTTTGATTCTGTTACATTTATTTTATATACATATATATACATTTTTATTTTTTTTTATAAGATGGTAAATAAACGATTATTATTATTATTATTATTATTAAATATGTATTGCAATCGTCAATAAAGAGGGGGTAGGAAAGTAGGAAGGAAACACTCAGTAGGTATAGGCTACTAATGTCGTCGAGGTAGGGTAGACCATCTTTGACGTAAACCTACGTCGATTTACAACAGCGTTTTCGGATGAGTAACTACCCCATTTTCAACGCTGCGATGTTTTAGTCCCTCCTGCCTGTAAAAGTGGAGATTATAGGAATGCCCTCTACTGATGCGAAGGAGGAGGATGTCCAGCAGCGGACTGTTATACGCTGTTAATGATGATATGTTTCACGCGAATTTTGCGAATTACCGCCTGATTTAATGGACTTTGCACGTATCTACTTACTAATGATAGTTATTTAAAGAGATGAAGAATGATTAAAATAATTTCGGTAATTAAGTTATTAAAAATGCTAATTAGGTAGATTTAATAATGTAGATAAAAATATTAAGAGATGCCGCAATAGAGATGCCACGAGCATTTGGATACTATTCAGTATTCGACCACTTTTTATTTTCGGTAGATAGCTGTGCATATTTGGAGGGCAAGAAAACCAATAGGTAGGTAGTTATGTACAGTGGCGGTGTACTGGGATCCCTGGTGAACCGACAAAGGCATGCACGGCCTTGTAAAAGCAACGATAATTAAAATAAAAGTAGGTAGTAGTAGTACCTACTCCAAAGTCAATGAATAAGCGAGCGCAGGAAAATTTTCGAATTTTGGCTGAAAGAGCTGGAGCGAACATGATGAAAGAACATAACCTAATGAGTGAGCGAGTCAAGCGAGCTCAGAATATGTGGTATCTGGATTGAGCATGCGGGACGTTCGTTACGGGTGTCGTATAAGGCGACTAACATCCGAGAGGCTAACCAGCCAGCACCTCCGCAGGCCAGAGGAAATGGGCAGCAGCTGTTAAGTATTTTCAACACAGCGAACTCCAACTCGCCTGCCAAGCAAGGAGATTATCGCAAAACCCCTTTTCTGATGTAGAGTAATCTCAAGTACCTACAGCAGTGAACTGATATGGGACATTGTACTCGTAAGTTGTGGGAATATTAAAACGATTTTTTTAGGCCTTTGTTTACTTAGTATTCGGTTTTTCCTACGAAATGTATTTACATACTTTAGGCGTAGTTAAGAAGTTCCTCTAAGGAGTCGGACTGTCTCCTCATCTGTAAAGATTCGGCCGCCAACTATTCTATCATCGCGCCGCTCGCCACCAACAGGGAGTTCATCCTCACACCCTGGAGCCAAATTGGTCGCGTACTGTGCGGTTTTCCCTGAAGAATATAACATGGAGTTCTCCAAGATGAAAAGGTTTGGGTGGGTGGTGTCCCTGGTATTGCAAACGTCCATAGGCTGCGGTGACTGCTATCCTCCAGGCAGGCCGTAAACTTGTTTGCCACCTTAGTGGTATAAAAAAAAATCCGCGCTTCGGCATCCTGGCCGAACATTCAGTATTCGACAATATCACTATACATACTTACATCCATAATAGTACTTATTTTTATTTGATGCTATCTAACAAATGTATAACACGTGTTCTTACGACTGTCACGCCGCAGTTGGTAGTCATACAAATCCTATTTATTTAGTTTATTATTTGATGTAGTCTTATCATTCAAACCTTATTCTTGGGTTTTACACTTTACAGAATCTGTGGCCTAACACAATTCAGGGCTTTAGCTATTTGCTGCTAGAGCATTGTGTTATTCGCTATGAAGAAAGACTTCCCTTGCGGAATAAGGCATTTCTTTCAAAATTGGTTTTATAGGGTTGATAAACTACTGTCTAAACAGTAAAGCGACTAAGAAAATTTATAAGATTGATTGTAATCAACAAGTATGCAACCTGATTTTGAATAATGAAGACGTCCATCTTGTACAAGATAGTAGCTAAAAAATTTACGTTTTAATTATTCAAAATCAGGTTTCTTACTTGTTGATTTCAATCAATCTTATAATTTCCCAAGTCGGCTTACTTTTTAGACAGTTAGACGCTAATGGTCTCGCTAGTAGTTATTGGTATTGCAAGCGTCCATGACGACGAAAACTGCTTACAAATCAGACAGGCCGTACACTTGTTGTAGTTATAAAAACAATTGTGGGGGTCGAGAGGGCAATTTCTTTGCAACAAAGGAAAGCCAACAGCAGTTATTACAACAAAAACAATAATAGCATTACATAGCCAATTATAGGCAATTTTGGTTATTTGGGCGCAAGGCAATTCTTCGACGTTTTACATCTAAACAAAGTTTATAACAAAGTCGTTTCCCGCCATCTGTATCTATGTACGCTTATATCTTCTAAACTACGCAACGGATTGCAATGCGGTTTTCAGCAATATATAGAGTGATTCAAGAGGAAGGAGCTAGAAAAAAAGGTACAGGTAAAGTAGGTGTACGCGAACCAAGTCGCGCCAGGTCCACTAGCTATCATCAAGAATAAGTATTTCACAAAACCAAGGCTTATCTGAAGACATCAAGACAGCACGAGGATGTAACGAGCTTAAGCTGCTCGAGATAAAGAACGCCGTTAGCACGCCACGCGTTAGTCACTCTGAAGATAAGGCCGTAATTGCCAAATTAAAAATTATGAAACCGGATTGAGCCAGTTCGAATCGGTCGCCAGTGAAGAGGTCGCAGACTGACGCATACTGGAATCATGGGATGATGAAATGTTTTCAAAAATTTTGTTAAGATAGATAACACGTTTTACCTGTCTGACTATCAATAGTCTGAAATCGGTGCCCAGGTGTTCGGTCAACAGTCTAATTGTGGAGTTCCTGCCCAGGTGTCCGATATCGTTTATTTTGTCTGGCTTTAGATTATGACTGTTTATTGTTATGGTCTTCAACAGATCTTCTTAACATAGTACCTATGCTAAGTTGCTTACGGGCTTTATATCAAAATTTTAAAATTCAGTTTTGTCATTGGCATTTCAACCATAATGTACTTATATTTTAAATACATGTATCTAACTGCTGTAAAACTGTGAAATGAACTAATAAATAAATAAATAAATGGATGTATAAACACTTAGATTTTTTAAACTATGCAACGGATTTCAATGCGGTTTCAAGAAACAATAGATGGAGTGATCCAAGAGGGAAAAAAAGAGGGTGGGTAGGGGTAAAGTAGGTGTAGGGGAGGTGTAGAGTAAGTTAGGGTCGGTTATAGGTATGTATAGTTGTAGGTGTAGGGTAGACGTAGGGGTAGGGTAGGGCGGAGTAGGACGCCACGCGAGCGAAATCGCGCCGGGTCCACCAGTAGTCAATAATTCAATGTAAAAATAGACCAGACTGTTGTGTAAATCGCAGGTCATGCGAGTCGCGCGATAGTGACTGTGTTTACCTTCGAACTGTCTGCCGGTGGTCACGTTATTTCATTAACAATTGGAAACATAATCAACGAACTAATTAAAATGGGATTACATGTTACGACGTAAAAGAATTTAATAGAAAGAGTAATCTTTGTTTGCCTATAGTTTAAAGGCGATAAAACATTAGTTATAGGTAAGAGGGGGCGCGTGCCGACTCGTAAGCGAGAGGTACCGGGTTCGAACCCCCGTTCCACCATCCAAACGAACAAAATTATCCTATAGTATACGTTTTATAGGCCTGCAACACTAATAACTGTCTCTTAGTGGTGTCGCAAATACCGTTATAGTCTCATCGCGGCTATAAGGAAGTATCATAAACGTAGGCGACGGTTCCGAACAAAAAAGTCAATTTGAAAATACCCAAAACATTAATATTTATGGTTCTGGACAAAATCGCTTCAATTTAGATTCTGAACACGAGAAGAGTATTAGTGAAGCGTCGCACGAAGATTTTTAAAGAAAATTAAGTACAATAACTTACCTTTGTAACAAACACTTTTATTTTATAAGCGGAGCATTTCACAGCTTTTTGAAAGAGCTTGCAACAGTAGATGTACTTACGATAGGTCGTGTATGTGTGTTGTTCTGATAGGCGCTTATAGCTGGCTTCGCGAGGAGCAGTTAGTTCTGCGTAGTCCATCTATAGGAATACTATTGTTCTTACTAAGTGGTACCTAGTTCACTATGAGTGTCTTAAAAGAAAGAGTACGCCTATGAATTGGGCCCTTTTCCGGGGTTACAAGCGCTTACTATCCCGTTATAGTCCTGATAAAATGGTGGTTCCAGGATTATTATTTAACCCTTTTTGCTGCTTGGGATGTACCTACCAATGATACTTTTCTGAGTCATTTAAATTAGTTGAATACTACGTAACCGATGCTCTTACGTGACGTACGAACATCTTAATGAAACCTGAACATTCAGTGCACCTAACTATCCAATCTGGTCAGGTTCCCCTGTTAACATCAGGGGATTTCATCAGGTGGTAGGACTCCTCGTCAGCCAGGGTGAGTACCTACCACCACCTTATCTATTTCTGCCGCCATTCAACAGTGCTTGTATTGTTGTGTTCCGGTTTGAAGGATAATATAGCCAGCGTAATTACAGACGAGGCATTTCACTGTACAACACATTTGCGGTTGTGCATTTTTTTGCCCGCAGCCTAAATATATTAATCGTATATGTTATGGGCGACTGTTACTAAAATATGGCACTGCGTAGCATAAAAAAACAGGGTCACTGAGACTATCAAAAGCATAAGTCGCCTTGTACGACACCTACGAGTGTAAGGGGTTGGTGCTATTCTACTCTGCCGGGCACCACACGGCCAGAATTGAATGATTGAGGTAAATTCTACTAATGTAAATAATTTCACACCTTGTGGCGTCCGGCAGAGTAGAATTGCACCAAACTTTTAGTTTGGATGTCGTAAGGCGACTAACGTTTTAGACCGGAAAATCAACAACAACGTTTACGGTGTGTATTTTAAACACTACGATCTCCAACACAAAACAACGCAAACCGGGAGTAAAGGCGACCACGAAATCTGTAACTAGAAAAACTTTTTCGTCATAAAATTATTATCATCGTGCGTATAATCGTATGATTCGCTAAATTTATCTTTTCTTTTAATTGGCAACATTCTGGCATTGTGTGATTATACATTAAAATAATGAGCTTGATATGATTTAACAATCACATTGGGTGTACATGACTGACCCCCTACGTCGGCTAATAAAAATATACAAAGTAGCTGAAATATGTAATATAGATGACTCGTAGTAGGTAGGTATAGCAGGCTTCGCACCAAGCTACCCCCCACCAATATAAAATGACCTATGGATGCGCGTACAAGTCGGGGTCTGTCCAATGTCTTAACATAATAATATATTAGTATTATGTAACTCTTTAAAATTGTACGGCAGCTTATTATATATTTTAGAGACATTGCTAGACAGCTTTTATTGTTTATATTTAGCGCTTTTTTGGGTTTAAAGTTGAGACCAGTCTACTTGGGTCCATTTGCTCGCGTTTTCTTACATCGCCAGCTCTCGTGAGCAAATTTTTATAACAAAGACAAACAAAGACACATGTTTCATAAATGAGAGTACAGTGAGAGAAAGGGTTAAAAGCCAAGCTTGATAAAAAATGTTTTACAAGATACATCAGCTGCGATTCCGTATAATGCACGAATGCATTTTTTATGCGCCTTGAAAAGCCTGTTTATTTCGCAACTATTTCCCCACACTATAATTCCATAGCGCAACACAGATGCTATTTAGGAGTGCTATGGTAATAAAACAGTTTTTATATTGCTCGTCTTTTTTAGTTGTTGTTTACTGCAAACACAATATACCTACCTATCTGAGTTGATTTTTGTGCTGTCTAATGAATATTTAAATTAATTTTATTTATTGTATTAAATTTATATTTTGATTATTATTATGCAACCTACTACAAGCGAGTTACAACCTGCTACTAACTATTAGCGAGTAAATTATTTATGTCAGTTTCATTATCCATAATTATATTATTATTTAATATATTTTTATTAGATGTCACAACTATTGAAATGCCATCCGTAAAAAACTTACAGGGTAGGTTGTTGTGGTGCTGCCTTCTGATAGGTACAGAAGGCAACACCTCAACCTACCCTACTACCTTCCGAAAGTGACACATCACAAATGTATTTTATATGCTGATGATATCGCATTAACGGTGACGACCAATAAGAATAATAATTTAGAATCACATAAGAATGACATAAATAATACATTGAAATTAATAGTAAATTGGATAAATTAAAATAAATTAAAAGTAAATTTAACAAAGACAACATATATTAATTTTAATAATTAAAAAAATGACATTATTAATTGGAATATTAATTATAACGGACAAATCCTTAGGGAAGCTGAATATATTAAATTTTTAGGTGTAACAATTGACAAAAATCTAAATTGGAAACAACACGTAGAGAATATATGTACAAAATTAATAAATTCGCTTATCCTATATACAAACTAAAACGGGTATCTAGTATAGCAACTTGCAAATCGGCTTATTATGGGTATGTTCACTCAATTTTGCGGTATGGGATTATTATCTGGGGCAACAGTACGGATGTTTTAAAGGTTTTCTTAGCACAAAAGAAATGTGTGCGCGCTATATACGATATGGCACCATACCATGGTTTAATATACTACCGCTAGCATGCTTATATATATTCGAAACGTGCTATTTCGTGAAATGTAACAAAGAGTTATTTACAACCGCAAAAGAAATATATCCTAGAAGTACTAGGCATGCGCAAAGGCTTGTAATGAGTACGTTACCGCACTAAACACTATACTTAAAAAATTGTCCTAGTATGTGTATTAAAATTTATAATAAAATACCTAGCGATAAAAGAGAAGCACGGATACATCAATTCAAAAGAGCTTTGAATAACTGGTTGATGAAGAGTGTATTTTATACAGTTAAAGAATTTTTTGAGCATAAGAAGCCAGATTAGAGTTTATTTTATAAGTATACCTGAATTTATTTTATGTAATTAACATACAATATATTTTGCATGTCGCTTCCTATATGACTAAATATGTGATTCAATGTTATTTATACTATAAGACATGTAATGTATGTACCATATTAAACGCAAATAAATAATTGAATTGAATTGAATAGTAACGCTGGTGAAATCAAAATAAGTTTTGTATCTTATTTGGATTTCTGTGACGCATAATATATCCACGTGGTTGCGATTGTGAGGGGAGGAGAAGTCCGGTCCAAAAAGCGATGGCTTAATGTCATTTAGGATGACATGCGTGCTAACAAACTCCACCAAGGATGCTGAGCGAGAGCGAGAGAGATGCGAGAGCACAACCGGGACTGACGCCAGGATGAGATGATCAAACGAATTAGATTTCAGTCGGCATTTTCAAAATATTTTGTTATAATTAGACTAGTCAGGCATTTGACCGCCATCTCACCTGGTGGTAAGTGACGATGCGGCCGATAATGGAGCATACCTCTCTAGGAACAACCTTGAACACACTCATTTTGTATACTTTTCGAATGATGTTCTTTAGTTCAATAGAGATAATATGTAGATATATTTGTTTAGATCGATGAAAATATATATATCTATGAATAGATACGTAGATATGAATGCTCATTAATTAAAATAAGGAGGTATTCCGCTAGCAATCCAAAGAAATTGTAGGTATTTATTTTAAAAATCCATGGCGTAGTCAGAATACTACGGAGACAAGATTCCATGGGCGTAGCGAGGTATCAATCTGATTTAAAATACATACCAAAAATTCCGAGCTTGCTCATTCATTTGGTTCTGTAAGGTAGGCGCTTTTACTATGTTCACTCGGTTACCTTAGCTCTTTTAAGCGAAAACCTAAAAAAATCGAGTTCGCTGCACCCGCTCATATATTTTATTTAAAACAAGCCCGCGCCATGTGATCTATCCAGATTTTAAGAACCTAAACACCAAAAATTCCGAGCTCTCTGCAGTCGCTCCTTCATTAGTTTGTTAGGTAGGAGCTTTTATTATGCTTGAGACAGAATTCGAAAAAATTCTAGTTCGCTTTGTTCGTTATATTTTTTACAAGCTTTTATTTAACTTCACTTGTATGTCCTGGAATCTTGCAAGCTTAATTTGACCCACTTTCAAGTTGGTGCTTTCAAAACACTGTGCAGACTGTTCTTTCACCAAGCATCCCAGTAAACCAGTACGTCGCATGCGCGTCATTGGGGAACACGCCATGCCCTTAATTCACCCCAGAACTGCCATTCAATTTATTTCAATACAATACATTTCAGAACAATACAATCCAGCACCACTACCATTTATAACCTACTAGTTATTCGACAAAGAAGGCAAAGAGCAAGTGTTAGTAAGCAGTAGGCGCTAATGATAACAATTTTCTCAAAACTACTTGCTCTAACATTGGCTAGTGCTGGCGACCTTAAGGTTAAGTTTGTTTACTAAGTACCTACTTCAACATTAATTGCGGTTAAACGCAATGATCCATTGTAGCATAATAGTTCGATTACGTTTATCTCGCTTGTTCAGTATCGTCCGATCCAGATAGTGGTCGATTGATGTCAATGAAATTATAATGTCAGGAGCACCTCTGACCTCGCAGCTGGAGGGAAATGGCCCATTCAAGATCACATGACGGAATGGCACGTGTAATTTTGCTGACTCGGGCAAATTAGGAACCAATGTAAGTAACTATGTAACAGATAAAAGACATATTCCTAACGTTGCGCTTGTAGATATAGCTCGAGAATAATGTAAACAAATGATATCAGAGAGTTGTAGGAGATTCAAAACTTAGTAACGTAGCAAGCCAGTTTTATGAACTGATATTTATATCTAGAAGAGAACTTCGTTGAGGTACCTAGGTTTCCAAACAAAGTTATCGAACTACCTTTATCCACTATTTCTAATTTACTACTTGTGTACCTAAGTAAGTACCTATAGTGCGACTTACCTAACCTGACAGAATACCTAGCTCTTCTATTAATAATTAGGATAAGGAGAGAGTATCTGAAACAGCTTTCACGTGAGCCTCATTCGCTGATGAGAGATGTAGATACTTACGAATAAATAATAGTAGATATCCACTAATTACGATAAAGCCTTATCCAGTTTCTGCCTAATCAAGTCACTGTCTTATCCCGAATCTGCCGAGCACCGAGTAAAAGTTATCAATATGTCGATAACACATATTCATTTATTTATCTGTATTAGCAGTTCCTCCACATTACCGCATGTAGCTAGGTACTCGTTACGATCCGTTCTTATCCTTTGTTGCAACGTCTGGCGTGGCTCAACGATCGAACGTCGATCCCACTTATGTTTTTGAAGATTAACATGAAAAGCAAGTATCAATCTAGGTACTTACTTGATATTGCAGTCGACATCATTTACAGACTTTTTTATCAATATTAATGTCAACGACTGCATCAAGCTTCAGAACAATAACCAAGCTATAAAATAGTTAAAATAATAATTTGCAGCAAACATGCCTAGATGTCGCCGGCCCGATCCGACCCTTCTCTTTTGGACCTCATCTAAGGGACCTAACGATGTCTGACACTTTTAGAATCTGGCATTGTGTTATTGAGGAATATACAAGCTATGAGTATGACCTACCTATGTTTTTTTTTATGTAATACGGCAGACAAACAGGCAAGCCACCTGATGAGTTTTGGCTTTTGGCATTAATATTATAGAGTCTTTAGCGTTAACAGAAAGCAAACGATAGTACGAGTCGAGTAGTTTCTTTAAGTTTTCAATTTATCTATACCTACTTACCAACTTGAATGCTAAATGACAAATGTGAAGATACCATCGGAGGATGTCTACTTAGTTGATAACATTTTTATCATAATATTGTTAAACGACTTATTTGCAACATTCGGTAAGTACTTATAAGTAGTATTTTCTGATAGCGGTGTGGAATCACTATAGATAAGCTGGCTAGGTTGTTAGGCTCTTTTATTTACTATGACCATATAAAAATCATTTGTTTATATTTCAACAATCACACAACAGACATAGTCATGTACCTAAATCTACAACTTCATTAATGTTTAGCAATTCTTTATCTTTAGTTTAAGAGTGATGTTGCTAAAATAACTCGATATTATGTTAGTCACGTAGGTACTTACAAGATTAATATTACCACGGTACTACTCTACACGAGTTCAGCAATCCGTGACCCTGCCTACATATACCGTGATAATATCTACATGTCATGTTTGATACTGGCATTTCTTTTCTTCCTTCTGATAAAGTACCTAAGTAACCTAAATCTTCTATAAACTTCTAATTAATCCCTTGGCAGAGGAGGCCAAATAGCCGAGGATCAGGTCAAGGCGAGAGAGAAAGAAATCGGCGGACAATCTTTAAGCAGCAACCTCCTGGAACCAACCAAACAGCTGGAACCTCGCTGTCACTGGACCATGAAGTATTTTCAACCTCTTCAGATGGTCGCAAAGAGAAATCGGGACGAAGACCATTCATCATCATCATCAGCCGGAAGACTTCTATATTAGGAGCATCGGTGGCCGATTAGATAGGTTATCCGGCTCGTAAGCGATACCGGGTTCGAATCCCAATGCGGCCATGTACCAATAACTCTTTTCTGAGTAATGTAGGTACATTAGTTAGATACTAACTAATGTTCCTACGATGAGGGAAAACATCATGATGAAACCTAAACATTCAGGCGACTCAATGTGTAACCATGATTAAATCTGATCAGGTTCCCCTGGTAGCAGGGCCACGGAGGTCAGATGGCAGTCGCTCCACTGTAACCACCTGATCTGCCAAATCCTGGATCATGGTCGAGGCGGACCCCGGGCCTCATTTGCGGGAGCACAATTGGGACATTAAAGCCAAGATTATTATTATACATATCAGCCGAAAAACACCCACTGCTGTCTTCCAGGGTTTCAGCCATGACTACTAAATCGTTAGCAAAATCTAAGGTGAGTGAGGTCCTCGCCGTTAACTTAAATATAAATGCCAAGTCCGTCCCAGAGACCAGAAGCCTGACAACATTCTCCAACGCAGCGGTGAATAGCTTTGGTGATATAACATTCCCTTGTCTCGTCCTCGCTGCAGCAGTTTGGCACCGCTGCAACAAAGACTGGAGCACAGCCTAGGTTTCGTTCGAATCGCAGGCTTTCTCGTAGTCCTCAAACGACAAGTATTGTGGCCGGTTATAGGTACTCTTGGGTGTTCTGTATAACCTGCCGCAGCCTATGTATGTGGTCTACAGCAGCGATTCGTAAAGTGGGTTGGGTTTGGAAACAATTTATTTGTGGCTGTTAAATCAGATACCTTAGCGAGAATTCAACGCAAGAAAAATGTTCCGAGGTCGTTGCGTTCGCTCATTCATCGATTTTCTTGAGTTACTTTCTTTCAGCATCACATAATAGGTATCATCACAACATCCAAGAGTAAAAATTACAAAAATTTCTCGCTCGCTTATTTAAAGATTGATGTTAGTTATATTGCGATTCGCGCTTATAAGATCTAAAATATAACAAATTTCGGGCTCTCTCCGCTCGCTTCATTCACTGATCATCCTAGTGCACTTGATATGATAACCGCATACAGCTATCGAACATAATACCGAAGTTTAAAACATTCATTACATAATTCACATTAAAAGTTAAAGAATAAAAAGTAGGTAAGTATTTCACGTTTAAAATATTTCTAATAATAGTTTTTGTTCTTATTTAAATGATGTGTCTTTGATTTGTAATCATTTGTTATGGGATTCCACAAAATAAAAGGTATTTAATGAGTGTTCCGTTATCTTAAAAGTTAAGGAACCCCAGGTCTACGTCTACTAGCGTTTTCGGAACCCGGCTTGTTTGGGAGACGATTTGTTATGACTCTCGAAAACAGCTTATACGTATCTACTGGCTCGTGATTTTGGTCTAAAGTTCGTCGAGCCTTGTCACCTTTTTTGAAAAACGTCGGACGTATTTCCTTCGAGGATGACGGAATTGAGCAGCTTCTGAAGGATCTTATGTACAGGTCTGCCACCATCAACTTTTAGAACATCGGCGGTAATTCCATCATCTCAATCTGTTGCCATTTTGGTAACTACCCGTGTTATTGTATATAGAAATTGTTGAATTCTCTAAAAACCTCGAATTTGGAGGAAACTTAATGAATCTAATTTCTTTGTTTCTTCGTGATTTTTTTAAAACGACAAATTTAATTAAGAAATTTTTTCGGCGATTCTAATAGATAATAATATATGTATAATAATAATATGCCTTTTCTGGTTCCGTTATTATCTACCTAGAACCGTAGACCCCCCGATACTTATCAAAGGGCTACGTTTAGACTTTATCTGCAGTTCTGTGCCTACAAGGCGACCAAAATAATGCCAGTAAGAATCAACAGATGGCCGTATAACAAACAAGAAGAACAAAGTAGAGACATCGACATTATGTAGAGGAGAGACGCCTCCGTGGACCACAAAATGAAACGCAGAGTTTCCCTGTGTGTATTGAGAACACGGCAATCTGCAAACTCTGTTTCGCACTTTGGACACAGATTGGTTAATGTAGGCAGTTGTTCCCACGTAACCTTGGACTCTGTCACATTACAGAAGATATCAAGTATCCGGTCTTAGCTAGATAGCTACTACCTACCTACTACTCTGTACAGTAACTAAGTAAAATTGCCAGACATATGGGATATTGCATCGAAGTTTTTGGGAATAAAAAACGTACTTCAAAAATTAAATACCCCGACTGCTGTTATAAAACTGAATAGTTATAGACAAGTCGAATTTTGGAACTTAATGGGTGTACAGTTGTGCAAATGTTAGTTTAATTTAAACTTGAAAGCAGGCGGGGCACCCATTCTAAATTTCTATAAATATTAAGTATCCCTGCCATTTAGAATATAAGTACATAAGTTATAAATTAAGCTCTTCATTTTGATATCCCACTCAAAGTATAAGAAAAAAAAATTTTAACTTTACAATATGGTGCCAAAAATCCGCTAAATTTTGAATTCTTGTTAAATATCTTTCTAATTACTTGGGTTTTTGAGAAGAATCAACGATACCTTGACAATCGAAATCCATTTAGCTAGCCTGTTGGAAAATACGAGGTCAAGATATTTACAAACATATAAGCAAACAATCATACCTACATACAAGATACGCGCGAAAAGCATAACCCTTCCTTGGCAGTCGGATAAAAAATGAAAATGCGCACTTTCGTTAGTAACTGTCACTGCTGACGAAAACATGTGCGGTGTCTACGTGGTGGGTGTGTCTTGACCCGTAGCCATACCTACCACCCAAGACTTATTCTAAATTTCTACAAATATTAAGTATCCGTGTCATTAAGAATATAAGTATATAAGTTATAAATTAAGCTCTTCATTTTGATATCACACTCAAAGGCTATAAAGAAACAATTTTTTTAACTATAGTTACTATATGGCGCCCAAAACCCGCCATTTTGAATTTTTTTAAAACACCTATCTACGGACACTTGGGTTTTTGAGACGAATCTAACTATACCTTAGCTATCGAAATCCATCCAGCCGTTTAGAAGATACGAAGTAATAAAAAGTTTACAAACACATAAAAGCATACCTAACCCTTCCTTGGCAGTCGGGTGAAAAATGGAAATGCGCACTTTCGCCAGTAACTGTCACTGCTGACGAAAACATGTGCGGTATCCACGTGGTGGGTGTGTCTTGACCCGTAGCCATACCTACCACCCAAGAGCCAGCGTTTTATCGCACCATTTGACGTAACCCGGGAGTGCTACGCTGTGCATTTGATAACCATCACAACAACCCAGTAGGTAATTATGTTCTGTAACTATTATGCGTCAGTGTGATGCGTTTTGTCGCGTTAGCTTATAATCGTAGGGGAGAGTTGTATAAAACAGTATACGCGGGTCAAACTGGTACCTCAATATTTCGAAAACTATTATTGTTATCTATCCGTCTTATAGTGAATTGCGAATAATATATGTGGCAATATCAGGCAGGCAGGCAATGTGGGTAATGATATTATATCACTGTTGAAACTAAGGTGCTCTTCAATAATTGTAGATGTAATTTACACGTTTTAGTTTTTGCTTTTCGATAATACGCAGAGCCTCTCATTAAGGAGACTCCACATGTTTGCCAATATTCGCCTATATTCGTGTAGGTACTCACGTGTATGTTTGCCATGTCTCGTCTATTTCATTGACTAAGTAGAGATTATCAATCGATTATTTTTCGTTGTCTCGCCTTGTGCACGCCTTGTGCTGACTCACATCACTAACGAATTACTTATGGCCCAGATACACAACGCTAATTTCAAGTACGGACAACTCTGTTACGCAGAGAAAGTATTGATATATCCGATGACCGATGTATCGATTTAATCTTTATCTTCCTATCGCTTTTTCCCGTATAAAATTCAGGCCTTCACTTGACCATGAATCAAGATTTTGGCAGATCTGCGGAACTATTTTCTAACTCATTGTCTAACTCAGTTGGCAACTGAATTTGACATTAGATATTTCTACACTACGTCATCTACTGAGACTATAGCGTCTACTAAATAGAGTAGTGTAAGATTATTTTATGTCAAATAACATTAAACTGCTCTTACTCTTACTGCTCCTCTGTAATTAAGCCCTTCAGATAATTACAGAAGAGCAGCTGCCATCACCTCTGTGACCCTGTTTACAGCAGAAATTACCAGATTAACGATATTACACCGATAAATCGATATAATATCGATGCATTTTGGCACCTACCACATCCCTAATAGGCGAGAATGTAGAGTCGACCAGACTTTTTGGCAAAAGTTTTGCCAAAAGTTTCGGCGAACATATGGAGTGTACAGTACATTTACTATTGAGGATATATGCATTTGCTTTATTGATTTTTAATGCAAATTGAATGGCCATTGTTGACCCTTCAGTGAACAACTATTCATATTATATAAAAAATTGGGTATATAAAAAACTAAATTGTGCCCGCAAATTTGTTTATGCAGAATTGGGTTACCTACACTGTGCTTCTGCAGGAAGTAGTAAAAAGTGCAATAGTAACAAACTTCTATCCATTCTAACACCCATGGTCTCAAACTATCTTTTTCATTATACTAGAAGGTAGGATAATAGGAATGGGGCATAATAGGGTATCATCAAAAAGCATATCCGGCTATGCCCTAACTATTGGCGCAAAACCGAGCAAATGCCATTTTCCGAAAACTGTCCTTTTTTCTTTACTTTCTGTACTTTTTTGGCCAGCTTAAATGAAATCCAAGTGAACTTAGTGATCCAGCCTGGACAAAGATTATGTGGAGTAGACTTTCGTAGGAACTTTCGTGCTTTACTTGTTGTTGTAGTTTGTAGTTTCTGGACTGATCAAATATAAACCCATTACCCTGAATATTTGTGTTTCTTCATTAACTGAACCTGGCACTGTCCGTTAGACAGTGTTACGTTACACTGTGCACGTCTTAACTGCATTTAATTGACACGGTCTCTCTGCTGTAGGCCTGCTGGAAGAAATTTCTTTATAGAAATAAGTTGGCCTGTTGTGTCTGATATATTCTGTCATATAGTTTTCTAATAATCTTGTGTACAATAAATGGTTAAATAAATAAATAAAATAATAATGCTGCGAAATTTCATCAAAATCAATTTAGGAGATTTTCCATCCTTATAAATCTTCACATTTATCCAAATATTGGTAGGATGTATGTATGTTCCCTTAATAATATTCTTTTACAGCAGGTTTCTACTTACTCCGCCGGCTCAACGACGCAAGCAAGAGTGTCTTGGCTTCAAGCGACGAGACTGATCAGCTGCGCGGTAGGTACAATCCCCAATTATGTACTTCATCATCATCATGCCAACTGCTGGACATAGGCCTCCTCATAGATCTCCATAAAGACTGGTCCTTTGCCTTCCGCATCCTGCTGGTACCTGCGATTTTTACCAGGTCGTCGGTTTTGTATATACCTATCTATAAACTTACTTAATTAATATAGTACTTTTGAAACACCTTGTAAAACACAAGGTGTCTCAAAAGATAGTTTATATTTATTTAGTTTACTGCGTGAACGCAACGAATCCCAGGGGCGCGGGGGTTATGTCAATCGGTAGCCTGGCTCTTGGCAATTCAGTCGCTATGGAGCGTTTCTTAGGAGCAGACCGCGCGTTGTGCGTGCGAGAGTTTTACATAAACGGTGATTCGGCGACTGTAGAGCGTAGGAGATTCTGCAGTATTCGAGGTTTTCGCCACTCAAATGATGCGCCAAGCATTCCTCTTATTCGAAAATGGGTCAAAAGTTTGAAGAGACCGGTGCAACGCTGGGAAAACCAAAATCCGGGCGACCAAGGTCATCAAGGTCTGAACTGCAAAACTTTCCTGGCTATAACCAAAGAACATGGTTCCAGCAGGACGGAGCAACGTCACACACGTCCAATACATCTCTGCCACGAGTTCGTGAAATTTTCTCGGGCAAATTGATCTCCAGGAGAGGTGACATAAATTGGCCTCCACGCAGTCTTGATTTAACCCCTATGGACTTTTTCCTATAGGGTTATCTTAAATCTAAAGTTTAAGCCAATAAACCGACTTCCCTGGCGCGTTTGAAAGAAAATATCCGTCACGAAATGGCAGCCATCACTGAGTCCACCTGCCGAGCCGTCATAAGTAATTTTACTGTTCGATTAAATGAGTGCCGCGAACGCGAGGGTCTACCTTTAGACGATATTATTTTTAAGAAATAAATTCCCAAATTGTGTATTTTAATAATCAATAAACATTTTTTCGATACACGGCTTACTTTTTTTTAATCGATCCACTAAATATAAACTTTCTTTTGAGACACCTTGTACATGCAGGTGTCTCTATCTAACGTTAATGTTATTAAACTAGCTAGCGGCTAATTCGGCGATAATATGACAAATATCAAGTTTTCAATAGGTTCTGTGGTGAAATTGCCTACAATGTACCAGCACTTACCCTACTGATACCTACCTACTGAAGTCTCACGGCAATAACTTTACGTCACCGCAGTACCTCCCACAGCCCACCCATACCGCAGAGACCTAACCTACTCACGCATCTAATCTGTACATAAACAGTAAGAAACACCCTAGCTAGAGTATTCTCTAGCTAGGGTGTTTCTGTGTGTTGTAGGGTGATAAAGTCCCATGTAATAGCTAGCAAACAACGAGTTTTACTTAGTAATTGGACCAGTGGTTCTTAGTTCTGACCTTGCTTATCACACTATATTAATAAATTGATAAATAAGTATAAGTACTGCGATAATAAACTGACTATTTTAAAGTGTAACAATAGTTTTCATGGAAAGTAAACCGTGGAGGTTATCTCGCAAGCCTATTGGGACCCCTACTAAAATTTAACTATGATTCAAATTCTCGATACTATCAAGGTATCGACTTATCTCTCTTTCGGTGTGATTATTAGACATGCATGGGAGGCATTACTGTACACACATGCTCCTTACAATACATGTAAAGAGATTTCATTTCACTGCCTAAGTTCTATCCACGACTTCACCCGGGTAAAATTTGGTTATAGTAAAGATATTAAATATACCTTAAATATCTCTTTTAATCGTCAAAAAGGAGAAGGGTAGGAAAGTAGGAAGGAAGCACAGAGTGACACACTGCCGGCCGCAGCAAACCCAACCCACGCCAACCACGACCGGACAGTGCCCGACAATGCCAGGCAGAGCCGGACCGCGCTCAATATATTATATAGGTATGTCTAGTATAATTAAGAAAAACCAACTACAATTACAGCAGGAGTAAGCTAGTCAACCATATTTGAGGGAAAAGAGCGACCCGGCCCCCACGCCACCGCCAGACAGACTTTTAAGTGAGCGTGCATTACACATGCTGCCAGTGATAGGTAGCCGCTCCCACGCTATTCTATCCTGTCCCTACCCCTACCATATTCTACCACTGCCTTAACCCTACCCTACCACTACCTTACCCCTACCCTACCACTATCTTACCCCTACCCTACCCCTACTCTAACTACTACCCTACCCCTACTCAACCGCAGACAGAAGTCACCATGTGTGGGAAAGGAAGGAAAAAAACAGAAAATAATCTAAAATAATAAAAAAAATAATATTGCAATTGTCATTAATTAAATAAAAACATATCAATAAAATTCAATTAAATATAAACAAATACCTACGGGGTTGCAAGTCACCAATAATAGTAGTTTATGCAACTGTCATATAAAAGGGGGTATTAAAACATGAGTGTCTGTTTATCATACGAGGCGTAGCCGAGTATGATAATAGTTTGACACGAGTGTTTTAATACCTAATTATATGCAGTTGCATACACTACTTTATCTACACTCATATTTTCATGTTAAATTTCGTACCTATAATTTTTTCAACTTTGCTGGAAGTAACTGCGAGTCAGTTTTGTTGTATCTACGCGTCGAGGATATCAAGCGGCGGGAAATTCACTTTACTACTTTACATTTATCTATTTATTGGCTTCAAACAAGAAAAAACATTGACAAACACAAATAACGACAATTAGAAAAAATATTCTGTTTAGCGGGAAAATAATTCCAAATGTACATAATGACAACCACAGACTATGAACTGATCACAAATATAAACAGGAATATTTGAATTTTGAATTTGTTGAAGACATTTGGGTATTCAGCCTACATTTAGCCGTGTTCCGACGCCCGACAAAAATTTAAAAAAGAAAAGTGTTGCATAATGATTAAAAAGTTATTTTACGATACAGCTGTAATAAAATTAGTATGGGAAATGCTGTATCGAAATTGGCCGTCGGTCGATATTTTTGGCCACAATTCGTTTGGCAGTTTTTTTACCCACATTGGCGATTGGAGTTTTGGAACGCAGTTGTGTGATAAAGTAACAAAAAACTACAACCAATTTTAGAGTGTTTAGTAGGTCGAAACTCGAATACGTGTAGAATCGTTTTTATGTGATACTGATAAGCGATTTACAGTGGTAGGGGCCACGATTTACGTGAATAACGTTTGTCCCGAAATCTTGAGGGCAATCAACCCGATGTGCGATATGATTTGCTTATTTGACGATGACAGTTATAGCACAACGTAAGTAATGAGCGTTACTACCTATTCATTTACAATAATATTTGGATTCGATTGTTATTTAACCAATAGATAGGGTCGGAGTTTTATTAGTACTTATCAGATAGCGAAATAGTGCTGCAGTAAATAGGTAGCTTATATGCCTATTTGATTTTGTGACTAAGTACTACTTACGTAGTCTCGTACCTACGTAACTACTTAGTAAGTAGGTACGTACGAGGATATGTAATTTATGGACGGAAAATCATTAGAAATTAAGACTCTCCTCTTGGCAATCTCGGTGAAATGAAATTAGCGTAGATATTGGGGACAGGGGATTTTCACAGCACATTTTTTAATTTCAATAAGAAAATGTATAATGAATTATTTGTAGATAAGTAGATACCTAATTACCTAGATAGGTAGTTACTACTTAGCTCAATTGTTGTTGAACACGCTAAACATCCCTTGTAGATCTATTTCCCTTTAGAAAAAATCTACCACATATAAAGCCCGGTATTTCCTTTAGCGAGACAGAAATACCGGGGCAAATGAAACAGACTGCAGCGACCCCCACGTAACTTCCATAAGCTTCCGTAAGGTAACTTCTCCAGCCTCTGCTCGCTACTGCCTAACCGCAACTGACGTAAGAAACCTAATTGTTGCATAACATATCGTTGCACGAAAATAACAATAATAAATGGAAAATTACTGTTGACAATTTATATTTAAATATAATAATCGTTGTAATCACAATATAATAATCGTTGTTTCCCAGCGACCTCTATAACGCCGATAATACGAAGTGATGCGACCTACGAAAAACACGACGCGATCTACCTACGCACCGAAGGGGCGCCCGCGCATCTCTGACGCGGGGCACCGTTAATTGAGGAAAGAGGCTTCGCACGACTTCGCACTTCGTAGATAAAACTTCCCAGCTTTTAAACCGGAAAAAGCACTGACGCAGCAGCAGAATACAGATAAGGAAGTACCTAAAGATGTTTTTGTAGAGGCGGAAAACTTTATTTGAAATAAATCAAAGAAAATAGTATTTAGTATCAGTGAAGCTTTATTGGATAGATAATTTTATGGCATTTATGTTTGAATATAATTTCGGTAATGTGGCTGCCTTGACTGGCGCGTAGGTGGCTAAATCAGGATATCCTATTTTCATACACTTTTCGTAACAATTGCGGCGGTATTTCCCCAATAACTTACCGAATATTGTGTTCGATCGTCTTTATCGGTAAAGAAAAGTGAATTGACATATCTCCAAAGAAAAAGTAATCACACAATCTGGGTAGCCAACGTGAAATTATTCGTTGATGTTCATTTCTGTCCCCGAACAAAATTTGGTTTGGGGACAGAAATGAACATCAATGCGGTAATGCTCACTTTTGGGTTAATAATTAAGTTAATAATATACGCATGACGGCCACATGACCAAAATTATATTCAAACATAAATGCCATAAACTGATATTTCCAATAAAGTAGTCAAAAAAATAGTTTTACTGATGCTTAATACTCTTTTATCTACACTCATAGCGTAATGTTCCAATTACATATTCGAAAACAGTTGTTTAAGGATTCACTTTTTTCACGCCAGTATATGAAATTTAAAAAAAATACTTTTCGATACAGCATTTCCCATACTATTTTCATTACAGCTGAATCGAAAATAACTTTTTAATCATTATGCAACACTTTTCTTTATTAAATTTTTGTCGGGCGCCGGGACTCGGCTAAATGTAGGCTGAATACCTAAATGTCTTCAACAAATTCAAAATTCCTGTTTATATTTGTGATCAGTTCATAGTCTGTGGTTGTGATTGTGTACATTTGGAAATATTTTCCCGCTAAACGGAATATTTTTTCTAATAGTCGTAATTTGTGTTTGTGAATGTTTTTTCTTGTTTGAAGCAAATAAATAGATAAATGTGAAAGTAGTGAAGTGAATTTCCCGCCGCTTGATATCCTCGACGCGTAGATACAACAGAACTGACTCGCAGTTACTTCCAGCGAAGTTGAAAAAAATATAGGTACAAAATTTTAACATGAAAATATGAGTGTAGATAAAGTAGTGTATGCAACTGCATATAATTAGGTATTAAAACACTCGTGTCAAACTATTATCATGTTTTAATACCCCCTTTTATATGACAGTTGCATAAACTACTATTCTTGGTTTATTTCAATTTAAAGTTTTCCGCGTTTTAAAAAAACCACCCTTTATTATATACTAAAGCACAGACGGCATCGGAGAAATTCATTTTTATCATACGATATTTTATGTAAAAAGTTATACCTATATCGGAACCGGACATGAATTTGTTCTAATAACTCGGAAACACAATGTCGATCATAGCGCCACCTTGCGGATGGATGAAAATACTACTGGATGATGTCATATTCGGCGCGCGGCCGCAGCGAACACTGCATTGACCGTCGACAAGCAATGAACTAGAACTAGCTGCTAATCCATTGAATGGTAAAGAAGTCATGATTTACTGCCTCACGTCAGGTGGATTGCTCAAGAAAGGAGAGTGTGAGTACAGAAGGGACTTTAATATGAATATGTACGGGGGTGTACGTGAAGAGCTCCTGGCGTACCTCACTGGTTTCGGTCAGGCAGGATTACCATGGGTTGGTGGCGGGTCTATCAAGTGACCCCAAGGGTTTTTAGACCCAAATTACGTCTGCTACTGTCATTATAGCCCCGTCGGCAGGTACTTCTTCTTCTTTGCATGTAGACTAGTGGCGGGTCAAATTTGCGAGGACCAGTAAACCGCCACTGATACAGCGTTGTTCGTGGCCGCGTACAAATCCTTGGCAGGTACTTTCGACCTAGACACAATTCTGATTTTAATGAATGAATAATCAAAATCCTCGAAATTTCGGAATATTTGGGCTTTTTCCAGTTTTTTGCTTATTTATAACTCGCAAATGTCGGAGTATACCAAAAAATGCACTAAGGTAATCTACATAAAATCTTCTACAACTTTAGCTTCTTAGGTGACTTAGACTAAAGCCGTGTAGACGTCAAATTTTAAATTAGACTATTTGACGCTAACTTAAAATGTGACGTCTACATAATCCGTTTGCGCAAACTTCGTTTGTACAAACGCGCTGTGCAAGCATAAGTTGATGTCGTGTGGAGCGGTCTTAAAGGCCGATCGTGTGGATCCGGCATTAGGTCTTGCCAGGCAATGTGGAAGATGCGGGCGCAGCGGCGGAGTCTCTACCGCCGTGTATAATACAGCGCCAATCAGAGATCGCCTGATCAACCATTTCAGCATTAGTCTAATGGTGGGTGCTTCCATAAAAAAAACATCACAAATAAGTCCTTAAATTAATAATTTATTGCAGACACAAACTGTTCAGTCCAGAACCCCGCTGAACCTTGGTGTACGTCCCACGTATTAAAATATAAAGTACAGTGTCATATTTACAAGTAAGCTAGGCGTGACAAGGGCGCCGGACAGTGGGTTTATCATCTGTGTGTTCATAGGGTTAGCAATGTTGCAATAACTATTTAAATTGATAATAATAATAAATCTATCTTTATGGATAAGCAAGTTAAGAGAGCGGTACAAAAACTGCCACCTTCAAACAACGATAGGGGAATAAAGCTCATGTCGCATAGTATGAAGATAATGGCAGGCAGATGATAATTGTAACTTACTTAAACGCTAGATAGACTAGGTTCCTTACACTGTAACAGGTGGAACGCACGCTCAGTCATTCAACGAATAAGTCGCCTGCCCATATGTATAATTCATATGATAATATTTATGGACTAAGTGGTCAGCTGATTCGTTGCATGACTGCACAAAACGTACGTTCAACTCTTTTATAAATTTATTTCGTTAGGTAAGTACGGTAAAATTAAATAACTTAAATGTAACAGTTTTGTAACAATTCTAAATTCCATGAAACTGAATTTGTAAATGCATCCATAGCTGTGCCGCGCCCTTGCCATCGTAGCAATAAATAATTCACCTAATAACCATAGCGTTAGATTAGGGCTACTTAAAATTAAAGTTACAAATAAAAATGAACTGAAAATGTTGTGTTATTAAAAAAACGAGATCATTGTTTTTACGTGCGAAAAATAAAGAGTCCATAAACGAACACAGCTGGCATGATATTCATTAATTTCAACAATAAAGATATCTACCGTTTACACCAAAAGTAATCAGCCGAATACACATAGTTCGTTCTTTAATTTAGACTGAAATAACATTAGATCAAAGCGTTCATCCAGGCACCTTAGCGCGCGGCAGAAGAGCAAACGTTTCCCACTAGACTTTGTAACAAAATGCACGACAGGTGCCGCCTAATACTTTGTCCTATTGTCATCTTAGTCAATATCTCTGAAGTTCAATAGTTGAACTTCAGTAGTCATAGTTAAGCGATCATCTTCATCAGTAATTTTACAAATTTGCTTCATTATTGCCATATTTGCCCTTTTAGCCGTTCCCAGTAATCTTAACGAATGGTTTTACCGGTTGAACTATTAGCATTTTTTTACCAAGTACTTATAAGTATTTTTAAGACTACTGGTAACGGCAACTGTTAATTTATGCAAATTCCGCTGCAAATTTTGGTGCAACATGGGCCTACGGGCGGACCATTCAACAGAGAATATTAAATTTTAATAGGTACTGTCTTGTACATTTGTTTAATTCTTATGTTCACAGTATGTCACGCAATTGTTGTAGTCTTATTAAAATTTTCGTAGATCCTAAGTCCAGTTGTGCGAATATACCTAGGGGGCTTAGGTGCACAAATAAATCATAGTGGAAATATTCCACTCTCTAAGAGGAATTTAGCGATTCCAAAATCTTCTAGATGGCTTTACTGCGAGTACTGCGACGTGAGATCTGATGTCAAAATACGGAATATATCTGTTATTTTACAGCAGCTCTTTTGTCCAATAGAACGACAGTATTTTGAATACATACCTTTCGCCTCATAAAGTAAGTAAGTAAAAGTAAGTAAAAACTATTGATATTGCACACACAAAAATTATACATAACAGGAAAAAAAAGAAAAAACAATGTATATGCACGCAAAGGCGTCTTTATCGCTTATCGCTTTTATAAAGCTCACGTGTCCTACAGGTAGAGGGTAGGCAGAGACTATGGACCGCCACTATGCTCTGTCCTGACACAACTTCCAAGCCTCGCATATATCCACTTCACTTCACACATCTCTCATCATCTTACCACTTAGGACCCCGCTTTTTTTAAAACATTACTGATTTGATCAATATAATTGTTTTTCTGGGTTGTCCCAAATCACGAACTCCTCATTAAAAAAGTCTACCATTCGGATTGTTTGCCAGTTGAAACGTTAAGACATGAAAGTTTTATGTGACATCAAAGTGACATGTGACACAATAAATAGATGAATTGCTTTCCTACTGCATACTGCTGCATCTTCAGGATGGTCAATAGTCATCTAAAACATCTTACGGAATTACAAATAAGAGGATTTCGTTTGTATTCCGAAAGGATTCTACTGTGGATTTAAATGTGCAACTTAGCCCTGCTAGTTAAATTGCTTCTTTGCCAATCGTCACTACTCTATTCTAAATAGTCAGACAATGCAGCTAGTTTATTTGAGTTGATTGCCTGACCATCTTAGGAACACTAATTTCTTAAGCCAAATACAACAAAAACCTATTGAAATTATGTTTTCAATGTGAACATACGGATATCAAATTTAATATTCTCTATTAAATTCAAGCCCCCATACATAGTCCCCACGGCTAACAATATATCAACAATAATAATTCAACAATAAAACATGCTTTCATTGCACTTGTTCATAAATTTTTGTTATAGAATACAATAACAGAAAAAAGTAATAAATAAGACATAATAGAAACTGAAAATAAGGAATATTTTATACGTGACAATCTTAGTTTGTCGTGTATCAAATCAAAGTCGCTATTAAGGTGCAGTGGCCACATATGTTGAAATGAGAATACATAACATTGCTTATGTATTTATACCTAGTTTGAACATTACATGAAAAATTCAATATTAAACTGAACCATAAAATAGCTAAAACTAAATTGAAGTACAGTGGACCCTTGTTATAACGGGCAAGTCAGGCGGGAAAGTGAAACGGCTAGATGGCGCTGTGTGAATTTGTCCGAGCATATTTATTTATTTATAACCGAATTAACCGAACCCGCAGTATAGCGGGCAGCGTTATAACAACGGTCCACCGTTTAAGTAACAATTACAGTTAAATAAATTAAATTAGTCTAGACTACAAATTATATTTACATTGAAGTTGCATGGATAGTTCTCGAAAGAAGACAGTGAACGTATTTCTTGTAACCTGACGCATTGGTTATTGCTTAACACTTAAGGTAGCCCTTTATGAAAGCTCTACCATAATATTACAATTTGCTAAACTATCTATGTTATAAGTATTAACTTTATGACGCTATAAAACTTAATCACGTTACAAGAAATCGTTCAAAAGTTTTTGTTTATTACATTTTTATTTTAATAAAGAATGCACGGTATAGAAAAGGGAATCAGTTTTGCTTTATTAAAACACAGTCTAGTATACCACGCTCAACCATAATGAACATTATTTTTCAACGTTTACAGTATCAGATAAGTGATGCGCCGCAAATGTGTGCGTAACACTGGTTTAAAATGACAAAAAAGCTCTTTCCCGAGTACAATACAAATTTACTTTGAACTTGGTGAATTCTTCGTAAATGAGTCAAAAAAAAAACGTTTGCGACACCGACATGGCACACGTTTTGCTGCACGTCATTTAGTTTTGACGCAATATTATTACAAGAATAAAAAAAATATTATAGGTACCTATGCTCAAAGTTGATTGTTATCGCAAGATAATGAAATCGAACGAATCAACTCGCCTTCGCTATTGGTCCATCAACAGAGTTTGGCATATCAAAAAATATAGTTACGCCACGCCCACTGAGGCAAAGGTGCTTTATCACGACAGATTAGCCGTCCCGCAGAATCGCGCTGAGGGCAATCTGGGCAATCTGCAACCGCTACTGAATTTCGAAACATTTGATATTGAATTTGCTCGACAGATTTGTCTGAACAGTTTATTCTATGGCACAAAATGACTGCTAAGGAGATATGAATGCTGGTGTGATTATGATATTTTTTTATGTATTCTACCACGGCTAGCGCAAGCAGATCTTCTCTAACGGGAACGCAACATTAACACGTCAAGCGCCAGGTGCGCAAAAGCAAACAGAAACTTTTCTACTGTTATAAATTCCTTGGCGCTCAACAGTCCCTGTCGGTACATCGCCCCAGTGAGCAGGCTTAGCGGGGTGCCCACACCGAAACGCCCATTACATTTGACTAAAGTACTCGTTACACACAATGTCGAACGAAAGCTTTTATGATGTGTGAGACCTTGGAATGAAATACATGAAACAATCCCCTCGTTGAAAAAGTTATACGCCCCTGACTTCATTTGCAAGTTCACAATTCCTCGAGACACTAACATGTAAACCTGTCAAGTTTGCAAACAGTCTGTTTTAAATTTATTTAATAACATGATAATACGTGTGTATTTTATTTTAAAATCTAGACGACACGTAAACATTCAAAATAAGACCTGATAATTTAGAATCACTCATTTACTTTAAACAAACGAAGTTAGTTACGAGTTGTTGAAATAGTAGTCCAGTAGAGATATAATTTTTTGATCACATAACCTTTGATAATTCTAAAGTTTTTCATTTTCGCTGGGTGGATAACTTAAGTGAATTCATTGCTATATACAAAAATGCTAACAGTTTAGAGTTGTGCAATTTGTATAAAGTAGGTATTTGTTATTATTACGTGTTACAACGTTAATATAAAATTAAAGTTAAAAAACTTTGCTGTTTCTTTATGGGTACTATCGAATCTTTATACTAGTGAAAATGCTAACAGATAGGTACTGTGGAACTACGGAAAACTGAAAATGTGCTGTAATTTTTAGTATAAAAAATTAAAGTTTATAAAATCGTCTCCAATATGCTTATAGGGATTAGTCACACCTTACAACAAAAGTTCTAACAACTTGGTACTATGCTGTGCAAGTAATTTAATTTTTTCTTTGCGACATGCACAATATTGAATTAAAGTTTATAATTTTGCGCCTACATATGCGTAACAACTAGCTCTACTACCATACAAAAGTTTCAACAAATAAGTTCTATGCGTTTTCTATAATAAATTAAATAACATTTCAATATTAGTATTACGGCGCGGCGGCGGAAAGCGGGGCCGTGCGGCGCTCTGACTGTACGTGGCGACGGCGTCGCTGATGTTGACAACAAAATAACATTTTATAATGGCAACACTTAGTTCCAGGTTTAGCCACCGGATCAGACCAGTTTGTGGTTTGTATACATTTGATGTCCGTATAGCTGGCACCATCACCATAGAATGTAATCGATTAACTATGTCCATAACTTAATGGTGAAAATACTGAATATATGTTAATGGTTTGTTTGATCATTTGTTTTTATTTAAACTTCATCGAAATAAGTGCTAGTGATAACAATTTTTTGTTCACTTGTCCTTTGATCATTCAAAAGTTTCAGTTTTTGCTGGGTGGATAACTTAAGTGTATTCAATGCTAAGTACAAAAATGCTAACATTTTAGAGTTATGCAATATGTATAAAGTAGGTATTTGTTATTATTAACAACGTTAATATAAAATGTAATTTAAAATACGGTGCAAGAAATACAGCTTACAGAATCAAATATGCCCACCAAAAATTTGTCCAAAATTGGATTTTGTGCCAGTTATGATGAAACACTGAAGTTTCAGATTTCAGCTATTGCGTCCTATGTACCAAAACCGACGGTACCACATTTCATGCAGTTCGTTTTTGATAATGCAGACGTTAATGTGCAAACTATGGATGGACATAATACCTTCCATACAATGGGTGGCAGACAATGCTTAAATCCTCCTCAAACTCCTGGCTTGAATGAGAAAATTTCCAGGTTGAAATATGTACCACAAAGCTTTGTAAATCGCTTTGACCAGATTCCAATACAAATATATTGCAAACCAATAATTCCTGGTCTTAGTAAAGTTATTTTTCACCCACCAGAGGAAAATGATGATGTATTCCTTATACAATCTGATTTTCGTGGATGTATGGAAAAGCTTAGAGATTTCCAGATATGCCAGGCTGGAATTCATTTTTGCGTTTGGCACACAAAGAGCACATAAGCGAACAGCTTATGTCCGAAATAAAACCGGTCCCTTTCATTAATGCACCAGCATCGAGCACTGACACAATCATAACAGCTCTGCATCATGCAATAGAACAGTGCAAACAATCCCATACAGAATGCTGCATAGTAACTTTTGACCAGCCTTTGTTTCAAAAGGCTCAAGAAATTGTGAAATCCTCGCAAGACCCGCTTGTTAGTAAAATAATTTTAAGGTTGGGAGGATTCCACCTAGTCATGTCATATATGGGAGCAGTGGGGCATATTATGAGCGGAAGTGGTCTAAAAGAGTTATGGGCTAGCGTTTATGCAATAGGATCTTTAGATAAAATGATCTTAGGCCATCAGTACGAGCGCTGTGTTCGAGCTCATCTACTGACCAGCTTAGCTCTTTTTGAAATTATCATGAAGACAGTAAACTTAAATTTGGACGAAAAGCTTGAAATTGAGAATTCAATTTATGGACTCCTAGATTCCAAAGTCATTGAACTAGACACAAGCGCACCCATACAGTCAGTTGTAAAGAAGTTTACCGCTTCTTTACAAGAGCTCGAAAAAAAGGGCCCTACAGCTGAGCTTTGGGTTTCTTATTTTAAAATGACAATCTTAATTCAAAATTTTATTAGAGCTGAAAGAATTGGAGATTGGGCTCTCCATATTAAAACAGTTAAGGAAATGATGCCTTACTTCCAGCAGGTCATTTTAATTATGCAAAATCAGCTAGTCTGTATTTGCATGATATGAAAAATTTACAGTTGACCATGCCCCCGGAATATTTTGAACGATTCGTGAGCCAAAAACTTTTTACTATCCGTAGAACGAATAACCCTTGCTCCGGTACCTGGAGCGATATGGTAATCGAACAGAGCTTAATGCGAACTATGAAAACTTCAGGGGGTGTCACGCAAGGTAGAGGTTTATCGGATAATGTTTTGGGGAAGTGGGTTCTAGGTTTGCCGATATTACACAACATTACTGAACAAGTCGATGCATTTTGTTATGATGCGGACACTATTTCGAAGAAACACAAAGACGGTCTTAAATCTAGGTTAGCTAGAGATGAAAAAGATTTAAATCGCTTTTCGAAATGGTTTGAAGAACACAGCCCTTTTCCTGATGTTCAAAACATTATGTCAATAAGCACAGGAGTGATTGGTGGCACAAGCGTGAATCCGCACCTTGCAAGGGCAGTCGGCAAGGAGATGATGATAAGAAGAGATGGCAGCTCTTTTGCCGACATTAAATATTCAAGAAAAGAAACTGTTAAATCGCTTTCCACTGTCAATTTTGGCATAACCATTCAAGGGACAAACGTCTCAGTTAACCCCGACCTGATTTTTAAAAGAATTTCCTTCTTGAAAAAGTCTCAAGAAGAACTGAAAACATATTTGAAATATGAACTCTCGCCATACCCCCTGTCTATATTTGACCAGAAAGGTATGCGTAAAACAACAAAATCAGCATTTTATTATACGTTTACTCCTGTCTCCACGGAAGACTCTACACAATGCACTGGTGACAAAGCTCATGTTATTGATGGTGGTTTTTTATTGCACCGGGTAGTTTGGCAGACAGGTCTTAAAATTAAAGATATTTGCACAAAGTACGGCAGCTTCGTTAAACAATTTACGAATCCTACTGTGGTTTTTGATGGATACAAGAACACTATGTGCATAAAAAACCATGAAAGACAGCGACGTAGTAAGGGTAAACTTTACCCTGACGTTATTTTTGACGCAGAAACAGAAATGATCATGTCACAAAAAAACTTTCAGTCAAATACCAGAAACAAATTGAAATTCATTGATATTTTGGTCAAATTTTTAGGATTGGAAATGGTTCCTGTTTTTCAGAGTGTTGATGATGCAGATACATTAATAGTATCAACAGCTATCAGAATAGCGAACACAAACCAATATAAGAAAGTTATCATAATTGGCGAAGACATTGATCTTCTCGTTATTCTGACAGCAAAACAGATCCCAAACGTATCACTGTTAAAACTCGGCAGGGGCAACACTAAGACAAAACTATTCAATGCTATGAGTTTCAATGGTGATCCTCAAATAGTGTTACTCGCCCATGCGTTCACCGGATGTGATACCACGTCGGCAATTTTTAAGCAAGGCAAAAAAAAGGCTTTTAATAAATTGACCAATAATGATGATCTAAAAGAAATCATCAAAATTTTTAACTGACCTGCTGCTGCACCGGATGACGTAGCTAAAGCCGGCGAGATGTTTTTTTGTGAATTGTACGGCGGTAAAACGGCAGATATAAATATCTTAAGATACGAAAAATTTGCGCAGACTATCTCAAAAAGTTCTGTTGATCTAGCTTGTCTCCCACCAACGTCTTCTGCTGCGAGACAACATTAATTACGAGTTTATCACCAAGTACAAAAATGGTCAGGCAACGAATTAAATCCTCTGGATTGGGGTTGGGAGAATGTCGATGGCAATTTAGTTCCCATCAAAACACTCAATGAACCCGCACCTGACGATATACTGAAGATTATATCTTGTAAGTGCAAATTAACCTGCAAAAGTACTTGTACGTGTATAAAGGCCGGATTAAAATGTTCTGCTTTATGTGTCTACTGCACAGATAAACTTTGCAACACAGCATACACAATTTCAAGCGAGCCCGATTTCGACTCAGAAACCGAGGTCCAAATAAGTTATTTAAACGAATGCATAGATGATGAAGCGAATTGCAGCCTCAGAGAGCAGATACTTGTGTTTGATGCTGAAGATACTTCTGCTTCAAACACAAGATCTAGTAAAAGACAAAAGTCTTCATGTAGTTTATAAAGCTTTCATATGTAATTATTTGCCTCTTATAATGCCTTATATGCCTTTGGTTCAGGCACTATAATCTTTGCTCTTTATAATTTTCTTAAATATTTTGAAATGTTGAGGTAGTCAAATGCGTGATAGTTTGTATAATTTTTTTATATAAACTCAAAATTTGATTTTGTAAAGTAATGAGGACTTTTTATTTTTACTTCAGTAAGAGTTGATTTTATGTTGAGTTTATGATTGTACATATTGAAACTTGTATTACTGTAGCCTGTAGGCGGCTTTAACACTGAAACATTTCTACGATAAATTGCAGCCGACGTTCGTCGATATTTTGATTTTGAGCCATCTGACAGGATATTGATTTGAAATTTTGTCACGTTTCTATAACAATTGAGTCGAGTTCGAATGGATAGATAGATAGATCGCTGAAATTCTTCCGTGGTACAGCCCCAATAGCCTTGGATACTCAATGTTATATATATGACGGATCCGGTCAATATCATGGAATCATGTGGTCAATAGTACGGGCTCATGACGCAGAAAACGGAAGTGGGAGTGCGCCACCTGGTGGGGCGTGCTGACAGAGTCTCGACGGCACGACTCGGGCGGAGTGGCGGGCAGTCTTGGCCCAACCGCCGAGGAGTGAACACGTCTTGAAACTGTCTCCACATTTCGTTTATAGAAAGTGTTGTTTACGTTTGAAAATAAAGTGATTTTAAAATAACCTTTGAAATAATAATGTAAATTTCCTCAACTGCCTACATTGTAATACCTCTCTGATTTCAAGCAAAATTATAAGTGATGTACAAAAATGAAGTGGAATAAATACAGTGGAGTAAATGTGAACCCTTTCTTTAATTTATCTGTACGAATACGATCTAATGCTGATATCACCACCCTGATGACAATGATCCTGATAAACCACTTTCCTTGACGCAACGACATATATAATGTCTCCTTGTAATGGCCCTATAATTAGTATAAGTTGATTTGTATTTTTATGTTTGACATTACGTCAGTTATTGACGATATTGACTGATTTGGTTCTATACCTAGCTTTAGATTATAATAAAAATCTATTAAAACTCTTATTGTTTTATTGCAACTTATTCAAGAAATTGACTCATACTAGCTGCCGCGCAATCCGTTATATTTTCTCTCTTATAGGTGGACGATAAATATTTCTTTTCAGTAATATTTATCGTCCACCATTGTTGTATATCGTAGGATGGCAGCGAGATACCAAAGTATACGGTACAGAATAGTAGATACTATTAACTAGAACTGAACTTTGCCAACTTTGATAAACATTTTATAGTCACAATCCCATGACAAAATGGAGTGATGCACTAATGAGTGACGAGCTAGTGATGTCCCATTTACCAAACAAACATAGGGATGTCTCCAATCGTTAATGTTTTCCTAACAATAGTAACGTAACCGAATGTACTATAATTTATAGTCAGATTGTGTACCCGAAAACGTGTTTTCTATTAAAAATAAAAGCACCATATCTATTTGAGAGATCGAAATCGAATAACTGTATTAACTGCGAGTATCTTCGAAAAGCTCTTCGAGTATCTTCGAAAGACTTTCTTCCTTTTTTTTCGGGACATTTGTGCTTAGGTTTATTACGTCGTTTAAATAGGTACCTTAAGAGTAAAGAAACAAAAACAATTAAGTATTGAATTTATTTAAGTACTGCACTAATTATAATGTATAGTAATGTAAACACGGGAATAGTGGATACCTTTTTTCAAAAAGTATTTACTTTTGCCTCTGTTTCACAAAGTTAAGGTTTCATGAAAGAGTTTAGTTTTACAGGGATTATGGGTAAGTTTATAGGTTACACTATCACTATTATAGCAAGCAGTTGCCTAATAAATATGACCAAACTATTAAACATAAAGCAGATATTTAAAAATATCTACAATCATATATTGCTGATAAATATCGATATTTAATAACGGTTATCAACATCGATGTCAAAACGAAAATATCAGTTACGCAGCCGATACCGAAAAATATCAATATCACCCATGCCTACTGAGCGACTAATCCACACCTGCCGTTCTCGCGCCAACGTACGTTTACGTTACATAATAAATTACATCATAAATCACAATTTGAAGGAAAGATTGAAGAAATACATATAATTAATTGGCTTTGGGACTTTTTTTATTATCTATAGGCCTGCATGTAAAGAAGAAATTATTACATTTTTCGTGTCAAAAATCCATCATTTCCGAGTACTCTTGGGGTGTAGTGCCTAAAACGTGCCGTAACGTCCACAGAGTAAGTACCTATTGAGTAGCGGCCAAGGAGAAATTATCTAATAATAATTACACATGCAACCGACCGCCCGCGTCCTGTCCCGCCGCCCGCCGTCGCCCATCGCTGTCTCCAGCCGTGACGCACCTAATACCTACAACGCGCACCTGCAGACGCACGCTCGGCTACATGTATTATTATTATTTTATAATAATTTTTACATAAAGTTAGTATACCTATGATTATGGTTTTAAATGATGATCGTAGCGGGCGGAGGAGTGTTGTTTGCTAATGATCGCGCGAAATAGTTATTCACCATTCAAATGAAAGGCATAGCACAAATATGTTTTTAAACTTTTGTATGGTAGTAGAGTTGTTACGAATATGTAAGCGCAATATTGTAAACTTAAATTATATATTTCCATATCGCAAAGAAAAGCTCAAGTACCTGTACAACATCTTATTTATCTGTTAGTACGTTTGGTATAAGGCATAACTAACCCCTTTAAGCATATCGAAAAGTAATTTAAAATTTTTTATTTTTTTTTAATTTTTTTTTAATTAAAAGTTTATTTTACTTGCAATTTTTTATTTTCTGATGTTTCACTGTACCTATCTGTTAGATTTTACACTAGTATAAATATTAGTACCCATAAAGAAGTATTTTAACTTACATTTTATATTAACGTTGTTAATAATAACAAATATCTACTTTATACATAAAATGTTAGCATTTTTGTACTTAGCATTGAATACACTTAAGTTATCCACCCAGCAAAAACTGAAACTTTTGAATGATCAAAGGACAAGTGAACAAAAAATTGTTATCACTAGCACTTATTTCGATGAAGTTTAAATAAAAACAAATGATCAAACAAACCATTAACATATATTCAGTATTTTCACCATTAAGTTATGGACATAGTTAATCGATTACATTCTATGGTGATGGTGCCAGCTATACGGACATCAAATGTATACAAACCACAAACTGGTCTGATCCGGTGGCTAAACCTGGAACTAAGTGTTGCCATTATAAAATGTTATTTTGTTGTCAACATCAGCGACGCCGTCGCCACGTACAGTCAGAGCGCCGCACGGCCCCGCTTTCCGCCGCCGCGCCGTAATACTAATATTGAAATGTTATTTAATTTATTATAGAAAACGCATAGAACTTATTTGTTGAAACTTTTGTATGGTAGTAGAGCTAGTTGTTACGCATATGTAGGCGCAAAATTATAAACTTTAATTCAATATTGTGCATGTCGCAAAGAAAAAATTAAATTACTTGCACAGCATAGTACCAAGTTGTTAGAACTTTTGTTGTAAGGTGTGACTAATCCCTATAAGCATATTGGAGACGATTTTATAAACTTTAATTTTTTATACTAAAAATTACAGCACATTTTCAGTTTTCCGTAGTTCCACAGTACCTATCTGTTAGCATTTTCACTAGTATAAAGATTCGATAGTACCCATAAAGAAACAGCAAAGTTTTTTAACTTTAATTTTATATTAACGTTGTAACACGTAATAATAACAAATACCTACTTTATACAAATTGCACAACTCTAAACTGTTAGCATTTTTGTATATAGCAATGAATTCACTTAAGTTATCCACCCAGCGAAAATGAAAAACTTTAGAATTATCAAAGGGCATATTCTTCCGGCTACTGGACTAATAGATGGATTCTTCAGTTTTCGAATACCACTTTTCACATTATTAAAATTGTTGTATACGCACGTATCATCATAAACTCTATCGCACGACAATTTGTTATTCTAAGTTTAATTTTACTGCAAAACGTTTCATATTTATACTCCAGTTCAATTTACACACTTGGTCCTGTATTTACACGGTTCAATTCGATATTTAACTAGATATTTACATGTATCAACGGGTAAACAATGGCCGGGAGTTCCTCCGGTTGGAATGCTGAGACCGCTGACTGGGCAGGAGCGCGAAGGCGGAACCGAGGGTGGGGACTGTCGACAGGACTGGCCGGGGTCGCGTTAAGCCTAATATCCAACGCAAACCATACCAAACCACTGCACAACCACAAGCGCGCCCCGCGGCCAGTCCAGCCTCGGATCCAGCCCTAGGCTTCCGTGGCGATCGGTTCCCGCGCGTGGTGGATCTTCACGTGCTTGTTATGGTTCGATTTGTTGCTGGAAGTCTTTCCGCAAATCGAGCAGGAGAACGGCCGCGCCCCACTGTGAACTTTCATGTGCTCAGAGAGATAGTAGCTTCTATGAAACGACTTACCGCACTCGGGGACCTTACACACGTACTTCTTCGCCATTTCGTGCTCCCTCACGTGCCGCTGGCAATTATACTTGCGAATAAACTGACAGCCGCAGTAGTTGCAAGTGTACGGGCGCACAGACTTGTGGGCGTTCATGTGCGCTATGTATTCCGTTTGGCGGATGAAGGCGCCCTTGCAGAGGGAGCACTTGTAGGGCTTGGCGGAGCGGCTCATGTGGGTCCACCGGTGGAGCTTCAGGTTCCACTTTGTGGTGAAGGATTTGTTGCAGACCACGCAGTGGTAGGGCCGCTTGCCGCTGTGGGTGAGCAGGTGCGCGCGAAGGTTCGAGCGCAGGTATACCTGACGGGGAAAACGAGAGTTCAGATTAGAAGTTACCTTAGTTATAAGATACGTAAATGAGAGTTTGGCTACCAGACCAATGCGACATTGAAAGTGAAATTCCATCAGATTGCGCTTCTGAGACGTGACGTCTGCTGTCGAAACAAAGCCGTGTCATTGGTTGGAATGTCTGTGCAATAGCTCATCAGTATAGTGACAGCATACCTTACGCCGCGGTAGCACCATTAAATGAAATGCCTCATGCGTGTAATTGCGATGGCTACCTTATCCCTTAAACTGGAACATAACAATGCTAACATTTTTGCTCGGCGTCAGAAATAGAAAAGGCGGTAGGACTTACTTAAGGACGGACTCTTCAGGTTTGACAGAGTCCTACCAATTTTTACCAAACTTTAGGCGACACATAATTGATTTAAAATATGCCAACACAAACCCTATGTGAAAACAAAACTCGCTGCATCACTCTTAACTTTATACCACTGAGTGGTGTTGTCTACATAATAAAAATAAATAATCATCTTGGTGTTAATGTCCCGGTTGTGCTCTCGCGCACGAGGGCCCGAGGTCCGCCTTGACCATGATTCAGGATTGGGCAGGTCAGGTAATTACAGTGGAGTGACTGTCACCGGACCTCCATGAACCTGCTACCCGGGGAACCTGACCAGATTGGATCATGGTTACACATCCAGTCGCCTGAATGTGCAGGGTTCATTACGATGTTTTCCCTCACGGTAAGAGCACCCGGGACCTCTGGCTTACGAGTCGGATACTCTAATCGCTCGGCCACCGACGCTCTTCTTGTGACGCCTTCAAGCGTCGCCCAAGTTTACCACAATCGGGCATCAGCCTACCAAACTCTCATCAACACCATCTCACCTGCTTGCAGACGGGGCACGGCACGTTCTCCGCTGTGGCCTTGGCACGCTCCGACAGGTAGTACTCGTTGTGAGACCGTCGCACGTGCCTGGTGAGCGAGGCCGCGTGCACGAACTTGTCGCTGCAGTACAGACAGGCCTTGGGCCGCTGGTCGTGGGTCTCGCGGTGCCAGAGCAGCTTGGCGCGCGAGTGGAACACGGCCCCGCACTGGCAGACGAAGTCCCGCACCTTGCCCTTCTTCTGGAAGTGGTGCCGGTCCCTGGGGTAGGATTCAGATAGATTAGAATCGATTTATTTTATTGTTGAAATGTGTATATGGACAATTGAATATGATATAAAATATTTTTCCACTACTCAAATTTGGTAGACAGTATAGTCAGTGGCCTACGTAGACGACGCAGTGTAGAATTAACTAATGTCAAATTCAGTCGCCAACTGAGTTGGACAATAACACTACTACGCACACACTAAGGTTGTGGAATGAACTACCTGAAGAGGTTTTTCCTGGACCGCAGCCTATGGACGTTTGCAATACCAGGGGCATCACCCACGCGTTGCCGACCCCGTAAAAACGTTTCATGAAGAACTCCATGTTGTACTCTCCAGGAAAAACCTCTTCAGGTAGTTCATTCCACAACCTTAGTGTGTGCGTAGTAGTGTTATTGTCCAACTCAGTTGGCGACTGAATTGGACAAAACCCACGCGTTGCCGACCCCGTAAAAACCTTTTAACCCCTTTCTTGAAAAACTCCATGTAACTCATGTGTACTCTCCAAGAAAAGCCTATCCAGGTAGTTCATTCCACATCCTTAGTGTGCGTAGGAGAAAGTTCCTTTGGAACCGCACAGTTCGCGACCAATTTGGCTCCAAGGTGTGAGAATAAACTCCGTCGGTGGCGAGCCGTGCGATGATAGAATGTTCCAAGACCAGCACGCTCAATCTTTGGCCGCATCATCACTTACCAACAGGTGAGATGGCGGTCAAATGCCTGTCTTATGTAATATAAAAAAAACCCGCAGCTCAAACTCCTCGTTCCTACAAGGTGCTCCACGTTTGAAGTTTGTAAGGTTTTCAAGGTTGTACGTACCGATGCTGCACCATGTTGGAGTACCGCCGGAAGGTGTCGTCGCAGACGGTGCACTTGACGGGCGCTCGGCCGGTGTGCACGTTGTGGTGCTCCGACAGCTTCTGCCGCGTCAGGAAACGCTTCTCGCACACCTCGCATCTAGGAGACGGACGGGGTTTTTTTACTACACAGCGAGAGATGAGAAAATAACCACCTCGAATTCTCACTGACATCTCGAATTCGATATTTTTTCTAGCCACATATATCTATTAATAATGACATTGAAATAATCATCTTCGACAGTCGTATATTGTCGAAGATCAATTTCAGTGACGTTTCGTTACAGTTTTTTGGCTAGAGAAAATATCGAATTTAAGATGTCAGAGCGCGAGAATGGCTAAATAGCCCTGGGGCTAAAGGCTGCTAAATTACGAATGGCTCAATGAGGATCAGCCACGATTTTTTATTTGTGATTTTTCCATTATCTTATGATAACATAAATGACTGTGAACAAATTTTCACGATATTTCTTAAACCAGAGAAGATATATTATGCGCTAAAAGACTAATTTTTAACATGACCTTACTGTATTTTATATAAATAAAAAGTATTTATTTATTATTATTATTTGATGTCGTCATTCGACACCAGAGTACCACGTAATGAAACAACCTTACGCAACACGTAATAAAGCACATATTTAATTGCACTTGACATTTCTTCAAGCCATATGGGCTTAGGCATTTCAAAATGCAGAACTGCAGGTGCGTTGTCATTGTAATTTCTTACTTATAGTTCTTGATGCCGAGATGCGTCTTGATGTGTAGCGCTAGGTTGGCTCGCCGGAAGAAGCACTTCCCGCACGTCAGGCACTCTAGCGGGTGCAGCTTCAGGTGGACGTGGAACGCAGACTCCGTCACCTGGTCCACCTGGGGGACATAAATGCGAAAGTTTGTGTTTGTTTGTTACATGTTCACGCCTAAACGGATTTGGGTGAAATTTGGTAGGTTAGGTAGATTAGGGTCTGAAATAAGACATGGCTACTTTTTATTCTTTGGCGAACTTGTTAAGGGGGTACGTTTTTCATACAAATTTCATGTAACCTGTTTGTTAGCTACATTCTTGCAAGAGTTTGCAAGTTCGTTTTTAATGTACCTATGCTTGTGCAATTGCCCGTTAGTAAATGTATCCAAATGAGCGTGAAATGGATCCATCTAGCCATCCAGCGGCGTTTTTTTTTTTTAGATTAATCTGCTTTATTTTATATCATTAAGCTATTTCACGGTTAATTTGGTACATTTACTAAGAGTATAAACCAAAATTCTAATACTTAACACTCAAACGAATGAATGAATGGAAATTGAGTCCCCTTATACATACCTATTGTATACATACATACAATAAGTGCGATCAAATGCCTTGCCAGTCTAATTAAAAAAAATATATATTCTCCATAGCGACGTTTAATAGTGTACGGCCTTGTTACCTTGCAAGTAGGACAGACGTAGTCCTTGCGGCGCCGCTTGGGCTCCTGCTTGATCAGCCTCTCGATCTTGGACTTGTCCTCGGCCACGGGGTCGGGGTCGAACACGTTGAACACCGACTTCGCGATCGCCTCCTTGCTGTCCAGCGAGAGCATGCTGCCTGCAACTGCTGAGATGGACGGGAATCTTTATTTATTAGTACTTTGGGTCCAAGTTAACGACGCAAGAAACTTCTTTTCGAGGACATGGCATACTGTCAAGTCAAATAATACATGTGTCACTTTTGATGTATAAAATGGTGTACGGATGTGCACTAAAAAAAACTAGCATAAGAACTAGAATTCTGTAGCACAGCAAAATGCTCGGCAACATTATAGAGAAATCGGCTGGCAACTTCGATGCAACACGGATAGCACACGCTTCTGCGTGTCGAACACGATGACAGTAGAATAGAATGATGATGAATGGATGATGTATGGGATTTGACATAAGCAATAGAAAAGTGACATAAGCGAACGCTAAGTGACATTTACGATCGCCAAAGAACCACCGCATACCAAAGAAATTAGACAGAGACATGGAACGAGGCTACTCACAGCTGAAGTCATTATCTATATTTTTGTTTCTTTTTTTTAATGGGCTGTATGTTGTCAAATACCCCTCTTTAACCAGTGCTATTGTCAAAATTTGTGGCCTTAGCCATCTTAATTTGGTAGCTTTTTGTTTGACATTGAGTTATTTGTATAGAGTTGACAGATTGTCAGTGTACATTCATTATAGGTCGAGACTCCATCTATTCTCTATGTTCAATATCTTCGCTAAATACGCTCCGCAGCTGACAAGCCGACAGCAAAGGCGACAAGTACCGACCGACCCGGGGCCCGGAGTGGTAACGTTTATCTCCGATAGCACGCCGCCATTTTGATGCAATTGAGTTTAAACCAATCGCAGCAAGACAGCTCTAGCTCTGACTAGCTGCGATTGGTCCTTACTCAATTGCATCAAGATGGCGGCGTGCTATCGGAGTACGGCGGTACGGCTGCCGACCTCGAATTAAAGGCAAACGCTATCAGATGATGCATCACCATCTCACTCGGTTGCTGTTTGAGCGAGTGAGATGGCAGTGAGTGGCAGTGTTTCCTTTGGACTACGGCATGGGATCGTTCAAGAGGTATATTAGAGAGGTCAAGGCGGGGGTTCAAGGGCGAGCAACGCATTGGTAACTCCCCTGGTGTTGCTGATGTCCATAGGCGGCGGTGATCACTTTCCATCAAGTAGCCTGCCTGTTTGTCTGCCGTATAACATTAAAAAAATTGCGATGCATCATAGCGGCCTTCAATTCGAGTTAAACAGCCGACCCCAAGGTGTTTCAAACAGGCCATACCATTGAGCGCGCCCTCATCCGGCTTCTCCTCCTTCTTGATGACGGTGCGAGCGGTCACCATCCGGCTGTATGAGGTCTTGGTGGTGGCGGGCGCGTGCAGCGCGCGGTGCGAGCGCAACTCCCGCGGGGAGCTGCACGTCGCGCCGCACACGCCGCACTGGAGCCGGGACTTGCTGAACGATGCGGGCAGCGTGTCCTCGCTGGGAGAAGGGTTTATGAGTTAAAAAAAATGTAGAGAATACGATACGAGTCTAGAGATGGCAATGCAGCGGTGGATTGTTTAGAGAGCAAGGGTTATGAGTAAATACGTCTTAATGTTCACAGCGCCACCTAGCGCCAAAGCAAAACTCTGGTGTGAACGACAAAATTGTCAAGCATACGGGCATCAAACCCACGACCTGAAAACCAGCATGAAGAGTTGTTAGAGCATCGACCCTTTTATTTTATGTATCGCGACGACTGTTCAGTTTGGACCTTCTCATGATGTCAAATACATACAAGTACATACTAAAAAGCAGAGATTTAATAATGATCAAATAATGAGTAATACAATGAAGGTATCCATTCGAATGCATATAAACCGGAACTACTGTGGCTGCAAGATTTGGCCGGCGCTACGAAGCACATCCACAAACTTCACACCAGCGAATGAATGCGGTGGACGTGCGGGGTTACGCGACTCGACTAAGTGCGGAAAAAGTAAATTCATGGCAGCCTTGGTGTGAGAGATATCGCGGATAAGTTTGAAGAGGCTCTCCTGCGCTGGTTTGGTTACGTGCTGTTTGAGCCCCAGGAATATACTGTACGAAATAGGTGCTAAAGCTGCCGGTATTAGGAACGATTGATTGACATCACCGAGTCCGATGAGAGAGCCAATGGTTTGACCACTAAATTGATGATGATGAATTGGTCAATTCATTTCATCACATCAAAACGCAAATACACGCGTTTGCACGTCAGGTTCAATGTAGTCGCTACAAGAAAATAAGACCGACCACTCAAGGAAAACAGTACTGTGCGAAATTGTGTCAATGTCGCACATTAAGTGATTATCGTTGCAAAAATGGAAGTAGGCTCGGCATTCCAAAATTATCTAGTTATGGAACAAATAAATTCGGTTACGTCAATGAAAAACTAGGTCAAGGCCGTGATCACTTATGGCAAATTAAACTGCTCACGAGTGAGATATTGTACAATATTTACATACATAACATGTTCTCGTTTTGCAAATCGTTAAAAAAAGTAAAGAAAAATGACGAGATAGCCAGTATTTCGATGTTACGAAACTTTTAAGAAGTTTCAATACTGTATGGAAATTCTTGTCCAGTGCATGTCCTCAGCATTAATCCCAATAATACAATTTTGCTAGAAACTTAACAAAAAAAACATACTAACGCCTCCACTCTTTTACTTTCTTTTTTATTTTTGTTCTACTAAACTAACACTATTTGAATATTTTTTGAATATAATAAATCTGATCTGATAAATCTGTTGATGCGGATGGATTCCCAATCTATTTAAAGTTAAAATCAATACACCAAAATGTTTGTTCGCGCGTAACTTCAGAACGGCTGCGTGTCGGGTAATAGGACGGGTAGGGTACGGTAGGGGTAGGGAAGGGTAGAAGCAGGGGGTAGGGTAGGGGTAGGATACGACGCGAACGAAGACGTAGGTAATAAATAAGTAGGCATCTGAGTACACTTATCGGATCTGACAGAGAACGAGATAACGTCAACACCTAGGCTGTCAATGGCGAGGAGGTGCCGCGTTACGAACTTGTTCAGTGTACCATGTAGTGTTGTAGCGAATTTCATACAAGGGCCAACAGGCCGGATTGAGTCCTTACTGTGCCTGTGATTTGATTATACATACCCTATTACCCTTACTAGGAATTATTTTTCCTGTCCCAGTATTAGAAATGTAATGTAGTTGTGTGTGCGGGACATTTTATGCGAAAGATGCAGACTTTTTTATTGGAGTTTTCCGCCACGGCATGGTTCAACTGAATGTATAACCATAATCCAATCTGGTCAGGTTCCCTTGTCAACAGGGTCACGGAGGTCAGAGGGCAGTGGAGATCTGTCAAATCTTGGATCATGGTCAAGGTGGACCCTGGGCCCTCGTGCGCGAGGGCACAACCGGGACATTAACACGATGTGTTAGATGTTTTCCGCCACGGCCACGCCACTATGGTAACAGTAATAGGTACCATAATATTTTTATGTGTCAACATTAAAATCTCAATCACATCCAGCCCACCGTAAACACAAAGACTGTGAACTCTTTGTATTGTACAAAAAATAGACCATTATACGCGGCCATATAACAAGCCCCGCGAACAGGTGTTGCGTTGATTTTGAAACAATCAATCGTTGATACCAAAACATTCGACTTTACTATTTAGCGATTGTATAAATTATGCTACCACATTCACAGGCCGGCCGAGAAACAATGTTCCTCTTCTCAACCAAGACTAGCTTTAAGTATCTGCGCGAGTATAACTGTGGGTGAAGTCTTTAACCGCGGGATCCATTATTACGAAAAAGTCTAGCAAAAAATAAGCGGCTGTTGATATACATCTCCAAAGAACAATTTTTATGTACCTCTATTTAATTTACTACCAGTTCCCGAACCTCTTTCCCACGGATTTCTAAAAAACGTAGCTTATAGTTTCGCATTTACAATATTAGCGTGGGTGGATTCACTCGTCCTCGTCTCTTCGTACAAGAACTTTAAGAAATGTTATCATCATTATCAAGTTCACTTATGAACTTGAGTTTCCTCCACATTACTGGACGGTTTATTCCGAACAAGCTTTGCGCCCGCGTGAACTATACGTTACATCGCGCGAGTAGGCCGATAAAAAGTAGACTATCTCTTATTCTGGACCCTAAACAAGCTACCTACCAAATTTCATCCAAATCTGTTTACCCGTGTAGGCATGAAGAGGTAACGCAAACTTTGGCACAATATTAGTGGTATGGTGGGATTAGTATCCTGGTTTGGAGATCTCATACTACATACATACGTAAGCAGTTGTAGCTGCTACCACAATGATTCAGCAGTCGCAGTAGGCCTTTAGTTGGCCGGTAAAAAAATGTTAAGGCAATCAGACAGGTACATTCTTCGAATGTATGCGGACTATCACTAGATTTCAATAGATTATAATAAGGACAACGCGTGTCGGTTAACAAAAAACGGGACATCTTGGCCCAATGGCCGGAACATTTGGTCAAGAACAGGCCTTGGCACCTGCACACAAAGCACTGACTTGAGTTATGTGAATGCCCTTGAGAAGTTGGCAGTGGTTGACAAACTTGCAAAGGCGCCTTCGTTTGGATAATTTGCAGCAGAATTACAAAAACTTATAAATGGTTAAACGCCGGGATCGGATGACTTACCGTCCGAATTTTACAAATATGACGGATCACATATTAAGAGCAGGGTCGTATTTTTCAACGGTTCGAATTCGATACGTATGCGAATTACCTACCTATCTCTTTCACACTCGTCGCAACTTACCACTTGTGCGAAAGAAGTAGCTAATTCGCAAAAACAGGTGCGTTCTTCATTCAAAAACACGGCGCCAAGTTATTTAACATCATAATGAAGACATGGGAGTGCGAATTGATGAAAGCATATAATAAATACCCGACTAACTCGTCAGGACGAAATCTTACTTTCGGCAAACAAAAAGTCTGTTGTCGGATACGGCGGAGAGTATAATGCATACCGATTTAAAGCTCGACAGAAAGTCTGTATTCTGTAGGGGTTCTTAATCTTGAAGGTATGCTCGTCTGTAATAATTATATGACAACATAGTATTCGAGCGATAACACACTTGCCTTGCGATATCCACATACCTACAAATGACGAAACTGAAATGTCATAATAACCATGATGAATCTAGTTTGCTCGTTTGTTATGCCATAGATAGGCGTATAGAAGAGTGCCAGGGTTAAGTGGCAGTGGGCAGAACTCGCCGATGGGGCAGTAAAGTTCTGTGGTGGCGACCACGTACCGAAACACGCAGCATAGGTACTAGGCCTCTCACAGGTACCAGCTGGATGCGGAAGGCACAAGACCAGCCTTTGTAGATCTGCGGGAGGCCTATGCCCAGCAGTCGGCGCTGACATGATGATGATGATGAAGTGTATAGAGGTAGGTATTCAGTTGTCGTGATACTGTACTCACAGTGGGTCCCTCTTCTCGGTCTGGTCCACCTCGGAGCCGTCGGAGACCCAGCTCTCGCGCGCGATCAGGTCGTAGGGCTCCGCTGCCGGCACATCCGTGTACAGCTGATAAAAAGAGCGCCGGAATTAGGTAAAAATTGGCAATGCCCACCAACTAACATAAATGTATGTATGTATGTATGTATGATTCTTATTCTTTTTATTCGTATGGCAAAAATACAATATACGAGAAACATATTCAACTACAAATATAAATGAAGCGAAGCCAGCCATTTAATTGCTTCGTCACTAAGGGTGATCAGGTCCTCCGGTGGGCCAGGGTAACTTGTGTTAACTATGATTCTTATTTATTTTATAGCAGACACAACTGCTATAATCTCTTTTGCAAGTTGTTTTTAATTATAAACAGGAAAATAATACCTGTTTAAATACAATTTTCCGTAGGATTGTATTTGTTTTATAATAATTAAATTGTAAGAATTCAAACAAAAATAATATAACAACTACAAATTAGATAGACAGCCTAATAAATTGTTCAACATTCTGAAAATGCATAAAAATGTTTAATGACCTATGCTGCTGAATTCAAATACCCCTCAAATACCTCAACCAAGCCAACTACTACTACTAATTATCATCAGCCAATGATCGCCCCATAGATGTGGTCAAAGACCCACAACTTCTCATATCATAAAGTCTAGTTACAGAACTATTGCCGAGCACCACAGCATGGGGACATACCGACGTCTAGTGCAAGACACGACATGACGAACGACACGTGTGGCATGATAATATCTCTTAATGAATACGAGTTAAATTTCTTCATATGCGCCGATTTGACGACGTGGAAACGTCGCATATACCCTTTCCATACACCCTAAAATCGCATGTCAAATTATATACGATTAGAGACAAACGAGCAGACAACTGATGGAAACTCTCGCCCCCGTAACATCTACGATAATTATTTATTTACGCTATACAGCAGACGAACAGGCAACCTGATGGAAAGTGGTCACCGCCGCCTACGGACATCAGCAACTCTTGAACGCTCCCACGTCATGAAAGTAAACAAAATATGGTCTCACCCCGGTCCAGGACGACTCCATGTCGCCGTTGCTCTCCTGTCCGCTGAGCTCGCCGCGCGGCGGCATGCGCTCGTCTGCGCAGATGTCCAGCGGCGGCTCGCCCTCGCTGCGGCTCTCGCTCAGCACGTCCGCCTTGCTGTCCCGGCCCTCCCCGTCCGCCTCCGACGCCTCCGCACCCTCCCCGGGAGCGGGGCTCGCCGACATATCACCAAACTCCACATTGCTCTCCGCTATCTTGTAACTCTCGTGTATGAAATTCGGAAGCACGAACTCACTCTCCTTCTGCGACGGCTCGCCCCAAAGGTACATCCCCTCCTTCGGACTCGGTCCATCCTTATTGAACGAGGACTCCCTCTCCTCGAACGACCTATTCGGCGTGAAATAATCAGCATAAATATTGTCCCCAAAGTAATTGTCGTTCATCATATTCACAAATTGTTTACTCTTCGATGCAGCTTCCAACTCGAGCAATTCCCTATGATTAGACTCGTCGTCGAAGTCTCCGGCCGACATGTTCCCGTAAGTGATCACGTTGATGGGACGCAATGTTTCCAATTGCGTTAGATGCCGGTCTGAAGTACCAGGTTCATTCTTGAATCCACTCTCGTTGCTAGAATTAATTTCCTCTTTCACCTGCACTATGTCTATACTCGTCGAGAACTGACTGGAATTTAAACTCGAAGGAGGTACAGGTTCAATGTCCATAGACTGCTCTTCAGTATCAGCATCGAATTCGTCCTGATCATCAATATCATTATCTTTAATTTTCTCAATGGAAATAGTTTGTAAAGTACTAGGTTCACTGCTATTTCTCTCATGGTGCAACTTAGTTACGGTAAAATTCTCAGGTGATCTGCAAGAGGATGATGATGCAATAGGCTCTGTAACAGTACTTGAGACAGTTGAGGTAGCTGTAGCTGTAACATTTTTGGCATTCTTGATCTGCAAGACTTTCTTACTCTTTTTTACATAGAGATTGTTCAGTCGTAAAGGATGACTGTAACGAGGTGGCAAACTGACTCTAACTTTTGGTTCCATTTTAACACTACTGGTTGCAGTTGAATAAGATGGTTGGCAGCTTGATTTTTTAGTTTTTTGTTTAGCTTGAGCCCGTGGTTTAGGTGACAATAAAGTGCGATCAGTCGAGTTCTCACCGTTCTCTGACAGTTCACTACATGGTGAGATTGAAGGTTTCTCATTACATATTAAATCAGGAACAGGGCAACTATCTGAAAATTCTGCATCAATTTTATTTTCTAGGCTTTTAACGGAGTCTTTGTAAGAAGGAGGATTTCCAACATTTTTTATTACAGAGAATAAATTGGGACTTTTATCCTCAGAACTTGTTGACTGTACAACATCATCAGATGAATCATTTTTTGAGTTTACTTCTAGATCTGGTAAAATCTTGCCTGGTGATATGGGTCGCTCTTGGTATTCACCGTCATTGGGACCAGTTAAGTCCAAAATGGTATTGAGCATGTTCTTATTATGTTGAACAGGCACTTCAACTTTAATGTTACTGAGGATTTTAAGTCCTCTAGTTGAACCAGGAGCTTCATTTTTTCCCTCTTTTTCTGTAGGTTTATCTCTTTTGCTATGGGTGAATACTTTAGGTGAATTTGTACCAGTAGTTCTAGAACTAGATGATTTGGGTAAAGGCTCACATGTGCCCACCGGTACTGAGGGAACAATGGGTCCTACTTCTATTACAAGAGTCTTATTGAAGTCATTTGTCATATTTGGTACAGATTTTTCTATTTTACTTGACCCATGAGACACATTATTATTATAAACTGGTGTGTTAGCAGGTTTGGGTAGGATTGATTGTGGACTTGAGTACATGCAAGATGTATTACCAAATTGGTCAACAACCATCACATTTTGGTACATGGAACTAGTTTGAGCCATGTTAGTAACATTCTCATTACCACTAAGGACAGCTGGCATACTAGATATAATGGGTTTCCCATCAATGTTGTGAACCATTTCTCTGTAAATTATTTGAGAGTTTTGAGTAACAACTGTTGTGCCAGGAGTGAATGAATTTGAAGTCTGATTGTATTGACTGGAATTCAATGGTGGAGCTATAGGTTTGTGTTCAAGCATTAGCGAAGAAGGTATGCCACCACTCATAATCATGTTGCTTTGTACATTCTTCTGGACAAAAGTGGGGGCCGTTGGAACCATCATATGCATAGGTTTGACTCCGGGGGCTATGTATTGAACTCCACCTACATTAGTCTTGACCAGAATATTGTTTGGCTTGGGAAGTAACTTAACAAGATCATTGCTTCTTCTAGGTACACTCGGTAACAAAGATGTCTGGAGTTTCATACCACCAGGTGCAACAGACTGCATATTGTAAGTAAACACATTGTTTGCACTGTCAAGAGCAGTGTACTCTGCACTCCGTGAATATTTTATCTCTCTGTCTTCTTGATGATCTTGATAATAAACATATGGTTGATCAAACTCAGGAATGGAAGAATTCTGAATGAATGTCGGCTGTGTTTTATCATTTTTCATAAAGCTAGAACCACTGTATTGACTCAAATTATTTACTGTATTATCAAAATTAATGTCAGGCATTCTGACCTCAGAGGTTGGAGTAGTAACTCTAGAGGAATTTGGTTTCGGAGTGCGGCTTGGTGTTCTACGCCAATAACGGTCATGCTCTGCACTGCGAGAAACTGACCAGCGCATGCTATCTTCAGCAGGTGTTCGAGACCTGCTTCGATAAGAACGTTCAGAATGCAGAGGAGTTGGTGTTCGGCTCCCATAATTACTATTCTTAGAAAAGTTGCACAAAGCTTTGATGACCTGGTCCTTGGGATGTGTGTCCAGGTGGGATTCCAATGACATGCCATTGTGCAGAAACAGTGTGCACACAGGACACTGCACCAGCTGATCCATGGTGGACGTAGTAATATCACCAACAGCTAAAATGGCACAGGCGAAGCCTGCAGTCGCGGTTGCCGACCAGTCGCCGCCCGAGACGCCACTACACACAATGTCCGTGACACGCACATCTACTATTTACACGCAAGTCTCTCACACGCCCGACAACAACACATATCTTCGTTGTAAGACGTCCTCTTATCGATCTGTCGAACAAAATAAGGCTACATAAATATATACGTTTTAAAATTTACAACAATCAAGGTTCTAAACCCGTTCAATGTACAGTTCGGTGCACAAAAGAAAATAAAAGCTCAAGATAAAGGCCATTGAAACATAAAAAATTCGAGCATTATGTACAAGGAAGAAAGAACAGAATACATTTTACGATGTTGGGATTAGGTAACGACATAAAAACTTACTTCATAGATAATTGTCATGTTTTAATCCATGATATACATTTACCTAAAACGAGAACTAAATTATGTACAGGTACTAAGCTAATTCTAAAAATATTTCCAAATAGTCAGACATATTGCAGACTTCACAGGTTCACTTCACACACAAAACTTTTATATTCCGTTACACGTACAATAAATGAAAGACACCGTGGCAGCGTTCTAATTTCGAAAATCCAAGAAAATTCTGATTTTTATTTAGAGAAGCAACATAATATTATGCGTATAATGGAATTTCATAGACAATATAATAACTTTATTGTTTATGAGATACGATGTTGCCTACCTTGAAAATTCGAATAAAAGAAGCTTTTTGCTACTTCCATTGCGAAGAATACAAAATACACTGTAGGTACTTCTAACTTTATAAAAAAAATCCTCTATGACAAAATAAACGAAAACCTACTAAAACATAGGGGTGCTATTTTCAGTTTTTCAGCGTTAAAATATGAAAAAAATCAGAAAACACTTCAACCTCGCTCCCAATCCAAATAAAAAAAACAACAACAATCACTCATGTCAATCAATCAAACGTCAAAAAAGAAAAAATTGTTTTTCACCGCTACTTGCTGTGCTGATTAGTTTTCTTTTTTCTTGAAATAAAATAAAATTGTATTCTAAACTACTTGTTCTACAGTTGTGGTGATTTTTCAGAATACTAACATATTTTTTGGTCTAGGTATAGTTCAGTGTTGATCTCCACAATGTCGGACGATTATGAGGAAATGAGTATAAGTGGTAAGTTTATGGATGTATTGAAGGTTTTGTGGTTTTGTTTTCTATCTGAACCCTTATATGATGTAGTAATATATTTTCCTCAGAAATTCGCGACTTGCTTCGCAAATGGCGTGAAGGTAATGAGCGCCGCAGTGAGGAGGTTCTGGAACTATGGATTTCTGCGATGCAGCATGAGAACCATCTCCAACAACTTGGTAACGAAAGTAAGTATCTCTCAAAGCCGTATAGGCTACCTTGTCTTTACCAAAGGCTTTATCCTTGATCTTAAACAGATATATTGATGATTGAGATTTACTACTGTCCTCCAAAAGATATACTAAATATAGAAATGTAGTATTATAATGTAATGATCTTCTAAGAGATTTTTTAGTTATTCTTTTTGGAGAAATTGTACAAGGCCAGTCCATATGCTGTATACGTCACCGAATACTGGGCGAACAAAGTCTAAGGTGGAGTTAAGTACATCAACTCGATAAGAAGAAGTTGATTCTTTTAGTTAACTGCCCTTACAATAATTTTTCTGTACATTTATCAACTCTATACAATAGATAATTTTGTAATAACACTAACCAAACCCAAAATTGTAGTAGTTAACTGAATTGGGTCCTGTGCACTTTTATGCAGAAAGACATTGGTTGAAGCACTAGACCTGTTTATTTATTGGAGTACCAACACCTGTATTATACAAGTTAAATATAACAGTTGAAACAAGCCAGGTGCACAGGTGCAGGTATACAGGTGTAAATCGGTAGCATTGAATTTGTTCAATACTTGTAGTACTGTAAGCTTTTAATCCAACCCAAACAAATTGAATCTGTGTGTTCATAACATGCTGTCACTTCCCATTAATATTATTAAATAGCAACCTGCTACGGCTTCACAAGGGTATTATATTAACCTTAACAAATTATACACCTAAATCTCCCTTATGAAACTCTACTGATGAAAACTGCTTGAAAATCCGTTCAGTAGTTTTTGAGTTTATCACAAACAGACAGACAGATGGGACTTTGTTTTATAAAATGTAGTGATCATACAAGTAGTTGCCAAAACAACTGTTACCTAATACAAGTAGTATCTTGGCTACTGGTTCTAAGTGACTATTTTAGATTTAGATTATAACATTATAATTTATGTATGTTTAAAACATTTAATGACAATTGCAGAACATGTACTACTCGAGCAAGTCATATATGCAGCTCTGGACTGCCACAACTACGGCGTTGCAGACATCTGCATATTTGTCTTAAATGAAGAATTCCCTGATAGCCTGCGTGTTATGCGGTATAAGGCTGCCAAGTTGGAGGCTCAGGAAAAGTATGTACTTCTTTTAAAAACTAGAGTAGTTCCCAATAAGAATCAGTGATGATTTTAGATAAGGATGTAAAATTTTTTTAAATGTATTTAAAATCATTATTGAGAAAGACATTACATATCTCTTTCAATAGTCAAAAAGGAGGGAGTAGGGAAGTAGGAAGGAAAGCCACAGTGACATGTTGGCCACCCCAGGACCGGAGCACATTCACCCCACGCCGACAACGGCCGGACGGTCTCCGACAATACCAGACAGAGCCGGCCTGATAATGAAAACCATTTTATCAAATAAAGGAAACATTGCTAGTAGGATGGCCTCATAAGCGAGAGGTACCCAATCGCGCCGCCATGCTCCAATGACTTTGTCTGAGTTACACACTAATTGATGCTCTTACAATGAGGAAACCTGGTCACTGGCAACTGAATGGGTAACTGTGATCCAATTTGGTTAGGTTAATAACCTGTGCTAGGTTACAGAGTTCAGATGGTAGTCACTCTAGTTATACCCAATCTGCCAAATGTGAATCACGATCAAGGCAGACTCCGGGCCCTTGCACGCGAGAACATAACTTTGATATTGATGACAAGGAGTAAAACATGAAACTTTTGTGGAACATGAAAAAACTTTTATGAATAAGACATTATGTCTATCTATAACCTACAGGTATGAGGAAGCTCTGGAAATCCTGGACAGCATAATAAAGGCGGACCAGACCAACGCGGCAGCGTACAAGCGTCGCATCGCTATCCTTAAGGCGCAAGGGCAGCTTCCAGAGGCCGTCAAGCAGCTTGTTGATTACCTTAAAAAGTATGTTAAGATAATGTTTGATTATTCTTATTTAATTACTTATAGATGCTAGCTGTTGTACTCTATTAAGGGCCGATTTTTCAATCCTCAGATAAAATTTATTTGCTTAATTAATAAATATACTGCCAATTTAAAACAACTATAATTCTTTACTTATTTAAGAAGTAATGACAATTTTGTTTTAGTCGCACAATAACTTATCAGACTGATATGTTTTATCTGAGAATTGAAAAATCGGCCCTAAGATTCATATTTAGTGGAATTTATTTGTCGGAGCCGGCAACCACAATGTAGGACGCCGTCCGACCAGAGGCCGGTACCGCGTAAAAATGTTAACATGAAGTTCATGTTCTTTTTTATGTTTGATGTCCATTTGTTTGATAGTACCACAAAATAAACTAAACTAGTGGCCATTTTGAAATTACAAGTTATCTCAACAACAGCGACGCCGTTACCGGGCTAGGCAAGTTTTTGTTAAATTCTAGAGGTGAACATCAAACGACAACGATGGAAGATATTGAAGGAGGCCTACGCCCTAGAGGTTGAAAATGGCTAAAAAGAAGAAGAAAAAGAAGAACTTCAAATGTCAAAAAGTTCATGTTACAACTAGTGTCACGTAAGATGAGACCTGGCGATCACGTGATTCGACTTAGATAGATAGATAGATAGATATACCCGGGCATTTACCGTAAATCGACGACCTTGCGCCTTTTTTACGTGAGGGTGGAAATATCTATTTGGGTAACACTAATGTTCCTGCCAACCCAATTCCTCAAGAAAACTCAGGAGACCCTTCGGTCTCCGGAAGATCCCCGAGAGTGCGGTTGGTTGTCCTAAATACTTTGACCTATAAGAAGCCACGCCGCTGCATTTTAGCAGTACATAAGCAGCTGTCTCCTCCTCCTCCAAGCATGCTCTGCATACTGGGCTGTCCGTCAGACCTATGGTGAAAAGGTGTTTATTATACGGGCCGTATCCTGTTAGTGCCCCGGTTACCATTCGGAGTTGTTTTTTTGTTAGGTTTATTAGTTTGTGGGATAGAGCGGGGAGTATCATGGGAAGGGCCTCCCTTGATTGTTTGCAGTCCTTCTGTGAAGACCATGTCTGATTGTGTATTACCTTGGTTTTCTCCCGTAGGTGTTGACGGGTCCACGCTAATGGTATAGGCACAATCGGTTCCGGACCCATCGATATTATGTCAGATCCTCGTCTAGCCAGTTCGTCAGCCGCGTCATTTCCCCGAGAGCCGCTGTGTCCCTTTATCCATTGCAGTGTAATGGGATTGCTTTTACATACCTCGTTTAGGCAGTGACGGCAGTCGAGAATGAGTCCCGAAGTGATGTTGTTGTTTTCCAGTGCCATCAGTACTGCTCTGCTATCCGTTAGTATGCGGATTGGTTGGTCTGTTGCTTTCCTATCACGTATAGCGTGACAGGCCAAAATTATGCCCATACATTCAGTCTGGAAGACCGTGTTATACTTACCAAGTGGAGTGCTTATATGAATGTTTAGATCTTCCGAAAACACTCCGCAGCCTGTACCTGAGTTGGTTTTTGACCCGTCCGTGAAGATCCTTAACTCATGGAAGTTCTGGCCTTCCTGTGGGTCCTCATGAAGTTGTATCTTGTATTTTTTATCAAAGACTGTTAGTTTGAGTATCTTGTCACTTACTGCCTCTAGCATGGGTGCTTCTTTTACCGCTTCCTGCAGAAGTTCAGCGTGCGGGATAAGGTTTTGCCCCCATAAGTTAGAGTGTTTTAGACGTACCATAGTTGTAGCCGCCTCCTGCCTTATGTGCAGATGTAGTGGTGTAAGATTTAGCATGGCCTCCATGGCTGTAGTTGGTGTCGTCCTCATGCAGCCCGTTGTAGCCATGCACGCTAATCTTTGCAGTTTTTGAAGCTTACTTACTGTTGTTGTTGTTTGTTTAGTTTTAGTCCACCATACTACGGCCCCATAGCAGAACATAGGTCTTATTACCGCTTTATAGAGCCACATCGTTATTTTTGGGTTTAGTCCCCAAGATTTGCCTACCATTTTACGACATTGCCAGAATGTAATAGTTGCTTTTTTAAGCCTCGTTTCAATGTAGCTGTTCCAATTCAGTTTGTTGTCTAATGTTATTCCATGTATTTTACCTCAGATGACAAAGTAAGCTGTTTGTTAAATAGGTTAGGTAGTCTATAGTTCCCTAGTACCCTTTTGTTCGTGAACATTACCATTTCAGTTTTGGCTGGATTTACTGAAAGGCCTTTACACCATTTCTCCACCTCTCTCAGCGCCATCTGCGTTACTCCCATCACGGTGTCGGCGTTGTTTCCCGTTGTGAGTATAGCTAAATCATCAGCGTACCCTACTGTATAAAAGTACTTTTCGTTAAGTTGTGTTATCAGAGTGTTAGCTACCAGATTCCACAGGAGAGGCGAGAGTACTCCTCCCTGTAGGCAGCCCCCTGTTACTGATACTTGTTTATTAGGATTGCTTTCGAGCAGTATGACTCTTTTACTGAGCATGTTTTCTATCGATCCCGAGATAGTTTCGGGTACCTTGTGCTTGTTTAGTACGTTTCTAATGCTTGTGAAGTTAGTTTTATCGAAGGCACCCTCGATGTCTATGAAGGTTCCTAGACAAATTGATTTGGTTTGAAGGGCACCCTCAGTTTTACTTACCCTTGCAGTATGCATGTTGGTTTTTATGAATAGGGTGTGCGGTGAGAGTCTTATCTCTGATCTCTTTATCACATAGGCGCTCCAGTGTTTTTAGTAGGAAGGAGGTAAGGCTGATTGGTCTAAATGCCTTCGCATCCGTGTAGTCGGTTTTACCTGGTTTGGGGATAAAGGTGACTCGCACCTTTCGCCATTTGTTTGGTATGTATCTATGCGCTAAGCATGAGTTCAGTATATCGGCTAGTAAATGGATCGTGTGCTTACCTGCCCATTGCAGCAGGCCTGGAAAAACATCATCAGGCCCGGCTGCTTTGTAGGTTTGGAAGCTGTGTATGGCCCAGTCTACCGAATCATAGTTTACTATGTCACCTGCGATTCTCCAGTGCAGTTGGTGTGTATTCCGTATCGTTCTCGTTTCCGTAGAGAATTGTGTTTGTAGCAGAGTTTCTTCTGATTCCTCCGCTGTGCTGGTTATGGTGTTGTCCGGTTTCCGCATATTACCTTTATGCGGCTCCATAGGTTTAGATAGGACCTTCCTTACCCTGTTTGTCTGTTCATTTGGTTCTATGTTCGTGCAGAAATTCTTCCACGGCGTGGATCGTATTTCCTTTTTGTATTGCGATTTCTCTTGTTTGTATCGCTCCCAGTCCTCTTCGTCTGCGGTGTTCATTGCTCGATTAAATAGCTGTCTTACCCTTTTCCTGAGTTTATCTAGTAAGGGCCAGGGACCAGGGTTGGCGTTTGGCATTAGTTTTGGGAGCCGCTGGTTCAGGACAGGTCTTGTGATAACTGTTAATCATTATGTTTGCTAGTAACTCTACTTGTTTTTCTATTAGTACCTTTCCCGTTAGTGTTTGGTTTGTACTATTGTGTTTTACCTCCTCCTCTACTAGTTCCCTGTATTTATTTTTGTTTGTCAGTCGAGGATTTCTGCGCGGTGGCGCAGTTTCGGTTGTAGTTGTATTTAGTTCAAAGAGAATCCATCGGTGATCCGAACAGGATGCCTCTGAAGAGACTTTCCAGTTGGATATGTGTTCAGCTGCTTTTTCTGTAGCCAGAGTAAGGTGAATAATTGTTCTGCTTCTTTTGTTTACAAAAGTCGGTTCGGATCCACCGTTCACTATTTCCAGGTTAGTGGTGAAAAGATAATCAACAAGCATCTTACCCCTGCTGTTTTCTTGTTGCATACCCCACAGTGGGTGATGTGCATTTGCGTCGGTTCAAGATAAGCTCCAGACCTGTCTCGCTGCACATTTGCACGAGTCGTTGGTTCGCCCTTGCCAGTGTCTGTTTGGCTACTGCGGCTCCGAGGGAGGTAGACAACGTGTGGATCTCGTATGAACCGCAGCATTACCAGGATGTGCGACCGCATTAATGGCAGTCCGCCGCTGACCCGCCGATATACGATTGATCAGCAGCGGCGAGGACACACAGAACCGACTTGACGGTAGGTGTACTCTCCCGGGACCACACCCCCCGGGTGCACACGTTCAGCATTTCCTGGTACTTAGTGGTGGCTGGCCTGCAGCGAGACAGCCACCCCGGGGCCCATGGTGCTACCGCCCACATCCCTTGATTTTTGTGATTCGACTTACGCAGTAGACGATTTCTGGGCTACATTGGCGGTATGCGTGGCTTGAGGGGAGCGGCCGTGCCGCTTAGGGGTAAGGCAAGTGGTGTATGGATCGAGGTACGGCGCTCCCGCAAGCGCCAAGGCCGTCTGACGTCCCCCGCATCCAGCGCATACCCCGTTGTGGTCCGCTGGTACTAACAAGTGCAAAAGTTGTTTTTTTGTCCATTGTTTATTACAACGGTAAATTATGCCTCGAAGTAAAACTTTAAACCGACAATGGAGAAAACTTATGTACGACATATACACTTTATACGCTTTTATGGCAAGTGAAGCAAAGCACGGCGTCGACAATTTCAAAGCGGTACAAAAACGTACAGCGGTCGCAACTAAAACGTCGCTAATTTCGGCGAAGTGAATTGTAAATTTTACTAAATATTTTTATTTATGCCGATGCATTTCAATTTAGATTGTGAGCGCGAGTGTACCTGCGCGAAATCCCTTCTACTGCCATTTGACAGGTCTCATCTTTCATGACGCGGATAATAATATTTTTACGCGATAGCCACGCAAATCGCCACAAGCATCCATCTTGATGCTGCAAGACGAGGATATGACGCTTTAACATTCACTGGGGTGGCCTATGTCCAACAGTGGACTAGTATAGGCTGATGATGGTGTTGGTGTGCAGGTTCATGTCGGACGTGGAGGCGTGGCAGGAGCTGATGGCGCTATACCTGCGGCTGGGAGAGCTGCCGCGCGCCGCCTTCGCTGCCGAGGAGTTGCTACTGCACCAGCCCCACAACCACCTGCTGCACCAGCGCCTGGCCGACATACGATACACCATGGTGAGCCTGGGGACCATGCCCTACCGATACCCTGTCCAATACACTATCAGTCGCACGACCACCTGCTGCAAAGTTTACGACGACGTATGGACATACGGTTAGGACACAAAGAGGTAACAAATTGTGTATGTGTTTGTGCGTGTGTATACACGCACAAACACATACACAAAGTAGGTCTCATTTATAATATTAGTGACTAGGCCAGGCTAGGCACTATGACTACTATGCTGTAACGAATCCATTAGGGTTTAGCCGATTAGAGCGGATTAGACGCATAATGCCACAGTCGCAAAATGTCTTTTATGAAAATGTCACATTCTCAAAATGTCATATCACATCTACGGACTAGCTTCCTCTTGCCAACGTATAAGATGTGACATTTCAACGGGAATGTGAGGCGTTTGCGATATGACGTTTATAGAATATGACATTTAGCGAAATTTCAATATTTTTGCGAATGCGACATTGTGCGCCTAATCTGCTAGAGCTTCCTCTGTCTGTCAGCAGGGGGACCACAAGCAGGTACCCCTCCCAAATATATTGTTATGCACATTTCTGTTCCTCAGGGCGGTACCGAGAACATGGAGTTAGCCAAGACCTACTACTGCCACGCGTTGAAGCTCAACCCTAACAACATGCGCGCGCTGCTGGGACTCTTTCTGGTCAGTACTACCCTAAAATTCCATTGCAATAAACAGAAGCTATTAAATCTTTTATACGTAATGGCTAAAAGTAACAATTTCAATCATTGAAATCAGATAATTGTTGGCAACAGGGTAACATAATTAGCCTCCAGCTTGGCGGCCTCATAAGCACAAAATCTCCCATACGCTGAGTCATGGACCATTTTGTCTATTAGAAGCTTTTGTCTTAAAAATACATTGGTACAAAAATCTGTTAATTAATAGACAAATAAAGATTTTTATTTCTATTTCTAAAAATGACCGAGTTCCATAACCCATTGCAGGCGACGAACAACCTCCTGTCCCACTACAAGTCGTCCGGCAACGCAGCCAAGCGCAAGGAGACCGCCAAGCTGTGCCAGTGGGCGCAGGCGCAGGCCGCCAAGCGCGGGGACTCCGCGCCGCTCCCCGCGCCGCCCGCACTCACGGATATGATGCAGGCATTGGCTATCACCGAATGAGAGAATTTAATAGTCAGTTTTATTATAGATACAAGAACACAATACAAAAGCAAAAGGAATGTGGAAAGTTAACTAAGTTAGTAGTCTAAGAGCCCATGACAGCCAGACCTTCCTATTGTCCGTAAATATGAAAGTTTTTCCATGTGTGTCCCCAACACAGATAAGAATGATCCCCACCCATGAAACCTGGATCGTGGTTCCTTTGGCAGGTAACGGGTAACAAAGGTGTATAAAATCTTATCTCCAATTTATTAAGTTACCAAGCTCAATTTTTTTGTATTTTATTCGTAACAGCATTAATACTCACGATGCTCATTGCCAGACATATAGTATAGTTACAACCCTCCGCCGGACACCCCTAAACTATAACTCTCTGTAATTATACTTACCTTATATTAGGAAAGCTGAATTTTATAAATGTTATTCAGAGAATTATTAAACTAAGTTTTCTCAGTAGCCAGACAGTTTTTTGGGTTCTATAATCCTGCCAGACGCATTAAAAGTGTCTAATAGTTGCGAGAGTGGGGCTCATGTGCAACAACTGGTGTGAGTGAGACAGAGCGCTCGGTTCGTTGCGATCTTTTACTGCGCATCAGCTGTCGTATTATTATGTGTTGAATGTTTATGCTCATAGTAAAACGTTGCGTTGATTATTTTAATACTTTATAAAATAAATGTGATTTAATAATAATAAAGTGTAATCATGAGTGACAAAGACTCAAATTCAGTTTGTTTTGTCTGTGAGAAAAGTGGTGATGATTTAATAAAATTTTCCGTGGAAACTTTGAAAAAATGTCAGACTATTTTAAAATTAAGAAAAATAATAAAAAAAAAATAATCATCTTGGCGTTAATGTCCCGGTTATGCTCTCGCGCACGAGGGCCCGGGGTCCGCCTTGACCATGATCCAGAATTTGGCAGGTCAGGTAATTACAGTGGAGCGACTGCCATCTGACCTCCACGACCCTGCGCTCCCAGGGGAACCTGACCAGATTGGATCATGGTTACACATCCAGTCGCCTGAATGTGCAGGTTTCATCACGATGTTTTCCCTCACCGTAAGAGCATCGGTTAGCATTCAACTAATGTACATAACTCAGAAAACAGTCATTGGTACATGGCCGGAGCGGGATTCGAACCCGGGACCTCTGGCTTACGGGTCGGATACTGTAACCGCTCGGCCACCGACGCTCTTAATTAAGAAAAATACACAACCTCAAATACAAAGACATTAATTTACCTAATGAATTTACAGACAATGGTTATCACCGGGCATGTTATAAAGCTTTTACAGATCTGATGAAAAAATATTTTAGGTCTGAACCTCTTGAGTGCTGAAAAGAAAAAAGAAAAAAAAATGTAAGTGGTGTAGTTTCATCAATAGAGTCTTCAACATCAACTCAACAAATATTACAGTTCCAGGTAATAGATGCACAACCTTCAACATCTCAAGATAACTCTTACTTACAGCCTGTCGCGCTCTGTCTCACTCGCACCAGTTGTTGCATATGAGACACTTTTAATGCGTCTGGCAGGATTATAGAACCCAAAAAACTGTCTGGCTACTGAGAAAACTTAGTTTAATAATTCTCTGAATATCATTTATAAAATTCAGCTTTCCTAATATAAGGTAAGTATAATTACAGAGAATTATAGTTTAGGGGTGTCCGGCGGAGGGTTGTAACTATACTATATGTCTGGCAATGAGCATCGTGAGTATTAATGCTGTTACGAATAAAATACAAAAAAATTGAGCTTGGTAACCTAATAAATTGGAGATAAGATTTTATACACCTTTGTTACCTGTTACCTGCCAAAGGAACCACGATCCAGGTTTCATGGGTGGGGATCATTCTTACCTGTGTTGGGGACACACATGGAAAAACTTTCATATTTACGGACAATAGGAAGGTCTGGCCGTCATGGGCTCTTGCTCTATAGGGCCCGTTTCACGACCTACTGATCATTACGACGCGTTGTACCAGAAATGCAAAAGCCATACATAAAGCAATATATCAAACACGTAAAAGACCAACGGGGCTCTTATCTTATTCAGTCGGCCATTTGACATTAGATAATTCTACACTACGTCATATACGTAGGCCACTGGTTATAGCGTCTACCAAATTAGAGTAGTGTAAGATGGTGTTTTATCCAATTCAGTTGTCCACTGAATTCAATTCGCATAAGTTCCCGATATTTTATCTGGCACATGCCGTATCTTTCGTTTTGTTCTAACAAGGTGGAGACGGCTCACAGGTTTCTGTCAAATAAGATATCTGGAACTTGTCAGGAGGTTATGAAACAGGCTCTGAAACTAAATAAAACTGAAACTGTTATAAGTGCCACCCAGACCGCTGCCACTAGGGATAATGCCCAAATGGCTGACTGCATTCTCCCGCTGGATGGCCATCTTTCTCTATGCGTTAGCCAGCTCTGCAGTCACCAGTGGATCGAATTGATTTTTTCTTTAATGTATGACGTACTCGAATGTCAACTCGTCACTGGAGCGATACGATACGATATACTTTCATCTTAGTATAAGTTATACTATACGTTATTTTATGGAACACCAGGGTTGCCAAAACAACCAATTGTAATAAATAAATATCACTGTTTTAATTATTTTTTGCACCATTTTATTTTCTGAAAGTCTACGCTGTAGAAGTAGAGGGGCCATACCTTAAGTAAAATGATGGCAAATGGTGTTTGTCTCAAGTAGTTCTGTGGTTGGCGTTTCATATATCGGCATTCCATACATATGAGCTCACGTATCAACTCCGTATAATACTAGGAGAGGGTATAATATAAGGTTCACTAGATTAGATGTATCAGGGCATTCTCCGAAACTCGATGTATTGTGCCTATTTTACGTGGAAATAAGGTTCATTATTGTAGTTACGAATAAGTTGAAGTGCAAATATATTGTGTTTATTCCAGTATGTAAAATTGTTTATGTATTTAAGTTATTATGAATATCGTTTTATTTATAAATAAATTTTATGTTGACAGTATAATTTTGTATTATTTGTTTACCCGTTTTACAAGATAGTTGGTCAGATGAAACTGAACATCTTCCCTTCGGCCACCTACAAAACAGGTTTGGTTAACTGTTTCAATCGAAGACTTTCATCCTTAATATTTTTTTCTCTATATCATGTACGAACCCAGTCTAAGACAACTTTTTTGTAAACAAAGGCGTGACAAACCTTCGTGGCCTGTCGAAAAACACGCGTGACAAATATTCATGGCCTACAGAGAAACGGGCGTGACAAACCTTCGTGGCCTACAGAAAAACAGGCGTGGCAAACCTTCGTGGGCTACCGAGAAACGCGTGACAGACCTTCTAAATGCTTGTTTTTTTTCTTCCCACTTTGATATGCAAAGAGAATGTCTTCTGAATCTTAGATCCAAGATCTTTGATATCTTCATATATGAAAGATATTTTTGCTAGGACAAATAGTTCTTTGTATTATAACTGGCTTACCATAAACTATTTAAAAACCACAAGTTTCACGCAATTCAAAAGCAGGCTTAAACTGAATTGCTTAGAATCGTCCCATGAGATGCATTATGGTGAACTACTACTGCATGGTTAGAACGTCTCGATGAAAGGTTATCAACAGCGCTGTGTTTGGCTGCTGCCATAGCATTAAGCTGAGGCTGGTCCAATTTGGTCCGAGGACGCATCGCCCTGCTTTCTTATTATGTACTTATTCCGTTAGTTTAAGGTTTTTGAATGTGTTATTGGACCAAATAAAGATATGTCTATGTCAAATAGACCATCTATTTAGTTTCATTCTGGGTGTGTCCTAAAACTTGTACACTGGTGGCCTTGTTCAAAGCCTGTCCAATCGCTGTATGCGTTGAATACTGGGACTAAAAAGAAACAAGCAGATATATACATAATGCACTTTATTATCACGTAATATGGTTGGATTTGCTTCGAGCGATGTAGTGCGCGTTGGCGGCGAGTTCCTCGGCCTTGCGCTCGCGGCGCTCGCGGCGGGACTGCTCGCCCACCGAGAAGTATTTCTCTCTGTAAATAAATAATTACTAATAAGTAGCTGGCCACGACTTCGTTCTCGTTGTGTCCTAACCCTACTATACCCCTACCTACCCTTTTTTCTTGCTTATAAACCTTCCTCTTGAATCACTATCTATTGTTGACATCAGCATTAAAATCCGTTGCGTAGTTTAAAAGGTCTAAGCGCACATAGATAGATAGGGACAGACGGCGGGAAGTTACTTTGTTTTATACTATGTGTAGATATTAACAGTTTAAGCGCCATGGTCAATTACAAATTGCTGAACTCAGCGCCGCCGTCTGTTAGAAAGAGTGTCAGATAGTTTTCTTAGTGCGATGATTGGCTGGCAGTGTGAGCAAGTTCAGAAAAAAGTTTGAAAGTTAAAACGCTAAAGCATCGATTACACCATTGCTTAATCCAGCAACCTAAGTCATCAGAGAGCAGATCAAAATGTATCACGCCTTTTGGAAAGCAGAGCGGGCGCGTAAAATATATAATGATACAAAAATATATATTATTGTGTGAGCATACATTCAATTTTGATCTGCTCCCTGGTTACTTAGGTTTCTGGATTAAGCAAAGGTGCAATCGATGCCTAAGACCCAATATGGAGTGCAGTTTTATCAAATACTATTCAAAAACACTTACCTAAAGTTATGCGTGCCACCGTTTAGGTCAATCGGAGAGGCGGGCATTTCATCATGAATCTTCTCGTATGTAAGCAATCTCCTTGACGTCAGCTTCGAGAGTACTTGTTCCGAATTCGCGACCAGTTTCAGGCACGGGTGAGACGGCAGCTGATCTTCGTGGTACTCCTCTCTGGAGCGGGATTTGTTAGAGATTAGGATTTGCTCGATCATAGTGAGAAAACTAACACTAAAAAGTACTAAACACACCACGCATTAGTACTAGAAAGTACTAATGCGTGGTGTGTATTTACAAGTTTATATTTAACTTGCACTGTTCGTATGTAAGTTGTCCGTCAAAATTTGCAAACCATTTTTCGACCATTTGTTAGTATCCGATGTAGCTAAAATTTTATATACCTTTGTAACTTGGTTGACAGTGCATTAATATGGTACAATGGAGCTCGTCTGATGATGGAGCCGGAAGATGGTCATAGGAACTAATGAACGCAATAAGATAACCCCATCGTTTTGGGCACTTTGGAATGGTCTTGACGCATATAAAAGCTTGTTATAAAATTCATTTTTTTTAATTTGAGAACTTATTTAGTTTTGTAGATAGAGAACTCTTGTTTGGAAGCCAACGACAATACTACGAAGTATCCCATATACTCATCAATCGATCTCGATTGGGTGTTCATAAGGTTGCAAGCTACCTATCAAAGCAGTAGCAATCAAGTCTGAAAGAGTTGTCCTATAGTAAACTATAAGGGACCTTTTACACGGCGCTAATTGCTTGAACAATCTACAAAGCTAAGAATCAGAGTGGTACCGCCTATCTCCGATAGTACGCCGCAATCTTTATCCAATTGAGTTTAAACCAATCGCAGCAAGGCAACTCTGGCTTTGGCTTGCTGCGATTGGTCCTTACTCAATTGCATCAAGATGGCGGCTTACTATCGGAAATCGGCGATACGGATACCGAGTCAAGTCAAAAGAACAATAAATGCATTGGATACATGCATTATATTTATTATATACCAAAATATTTTACCGACCTAATAAATTGTCCCAGCAATTCGGCCCGTCCAAAAAGTCCTTAGTAAGTGCTCAAGTCATTGACGTATCCACATCCAATAAGGCGATGCTCACCTGACCAGCGGATACCAGCAGACCAGCCGGCGGCCCATCTCCAGGTGTCTCGCCGCGAATTCCAGCAGGTCCCCGTACAGATGCGACAACCCGTAGTCAACCTTGGCCGGCACGTGGTTGGGAAGATGGTCCTCGGAGAGCGTATAGTTTTCCCGCTCTATGCCTATCTTCTCGGTGGGCTCCCGGACGCCGTAAGGGGCTGCAGGTTAAGAGTTGGTGCTTTTAAAGCTTTTTTTTTATATTTACGCCCGTAGCGAAAGTGGGAAATAAATGTCAGTTGACAGCGTTTCGCATAGGTGCACTGTGTTTCGCTCAAACTATAGCGACATTTACTTTATATATCTATAATACTGATAAGGATACAACTATAAAGAGAGAGGAACATGCGAAACGCAGCCATATAACTGCCAGTTATCTATTTCGCTGGCTGTTTTTTTTTATTTAATGGACGTAGGCTCAAAGGAACAAAACTAAGGAAAGTCCAGCCCTGCTTACTCAGTGGCGGTGACCAGTGACTACACGGTTTCCGGAAGACGCTGTGATGGTCTACTTTATAAAAAATTCCTAAATGCACCTGATACTAGCTGTCCCAGCTATATACTGCATCCCGCTCGCACGTTTTTAGGACCTTGAATGCTTCCTACTCTGCGCTCGCATTTTAGGTACACACGACAGCACGTCTACCCCGTTGAGACTGGATTGTGTCCGGTTTGTACGGGCATCAATAGCGATGCTAGCTAATTTTTTACTGGTCATAGGTTAATGTGCTGCCTTTCGTATATCCTTTAGTTATCACTACATAGTATAAAAGAAAGTCGCTTTTCGCGTGTCTGCAATCAGCTAACTCTTGAACCACGCAACGGATTTTGATGCGATTTTCACCATCAGCTAAAGTCTTCCGGAAGGTTTAAATATACGGCAAAGAAAAGCCGAGACAACTCATGCGACACCGGGGCAGGTCGCTCCTCTTCTCAGACGTAGCACTCTTGGCAGTGTTCGTGGTTGTTATGGGTTGGTGGCATTCTTCCCTCATGGCTGTATTCCTTGTGCACTCGTGAAGGGGCCCAGCCTTTCTTGGTCCGTCCAACGCGTTGGAAATCTACCGCGAGCCCGAGTGCCTTCCACACTCGGAGCGAGTCGCTAGTATTCCCTAAAAATACATCCAAAGAGCCAAATATAAACTGGCGGCTTTGGATGACCCGAAGTTGACTGAGGCTAGGCTGCAGAGCCTCGACCATCGGCGTCTTCTGCAGGTTACATTTCGGACAGTGTGCGAAGCAGCTCAAAATGTCACTCACGGTCAGTGATAATAGCGTCGAACCGCAGCGCCGGCCGCCACAGCGGGCGCGAGGAGTCGCTGGCCACCACGTCCAGGTAGCGCGCCGCCAGCCCGTACTGCCGCATGTTGCCTGCTATGCTCTCCTCCGCGGCTCGAGACTACGGGTTGGACGGTCGCGTGACTGATTAGGGGTTCGTTTAAAAGCCTCCAGAAGGACGCTACTGGGAAGTAAGGTCCGACATAGTCAGGCCATGTCCAGTAGTTCAGTTCTCTCGTTCAGCGACTAGATGGCTCTGTGTGAATTTGTCCGAGTAGATTTTATAAATATTTAAGAGATTAATTTATTATACAATTGTATTCTAGCTTGGTGGTTTCTAAAGCATTGTGAGCAAAGTAAGCAAAGCACCACGTCCGTATAATACATACATTGTTACCTTTTGCCCGACGCGCGTGGGGCGCGTGCGCGCGTGCAGCATCATGTAGTCGATGTCGGATCCCCACACGTAGCCTGGAATAGGGATTTGGCCTGTTACTGAAGATTTCATCATCATTATCAGTCTGTACTAGCCCCCCTACGAGCGCCGACGCACACTGTCCTCGGCTAGCCACATCCAGCATCTACCTGCTGCTCAAATCGTCACTCCGCCCCGGCCATAATATCGGGCGTGGAGAGACGGTTACGTTTTTATATTATGGGGGGCAACTGAGAAAGCGGATTTCTAGTGCGCGCGCAAGTTAATGTCATCGGGCACGACCGCTTAAATAATTCCAGTAGCAATTATTGAAGTCTCGATACATCGCCATCTCATTTGGTTGTAGTTTGAGCGAAGCGATGTATAATCTGTTCGAGACCGTTGGATGCCATATGGTCGCACCCGATGGATATGAACTCTCGCGCGCTCGTTGCGCTAGACTGGTGAACCTTAGATGAAACCAAACTGGTTGAACCCACTGTTTTGGTTTGATCTAAAGGTTGAACAGTCTAGGGAGCCCATTGGCATCCCATCACACAGTATATTAATGTTATTATCGAAAAGCACTGACCTCCGAAATGCGCTGCGGCGACCAGCAAAGAGCCGGAGCCCACAAACGGGTCGACGACGAGGTCGCAGCTCCGCGCCTGCGCCTGGTTGGCCATCAGCAGCGCCAGTTGCGCGTCCATGCTGGTGTTGCCGATGAACTGGCGCCGCTTGAGCGAGTGAGCTTGGATCAACTCGCGTTGGCCTTCTGATACCTGTGTATATCGGAGGCAGAGACTATTGATACTATGATGCCTATTATCAATCAAAGTTACAGAAAATGTTATCAAAACAAGTACAGGCATGAGGCATTTCATCTTAGTACTCACAGTGACAATGCACTTGCGGATTGTTACCTGCAACCTAAATGTGTGAATTGTAGATATTATTGGCGACTGTTACCACTTACCATCAGGTGGGCTACAATGTGTGATGTAGTGATGTAAAATTAAATAAAAAGGACAGTAATTGTTACGAGTGTTCATGTTTATGTGATTATTGAGTAACTTGGTTTGAAATACAGGTACATGTGTAGGTATATTGATTGAGATACATTTAGCTGCTTAAACTACACTTACACTACACTACATTTATACTTAGTATGAACATTATGCAAGGTTGCCAGGCGAATAAGCTCAATTTATGTTCATTTAAAATGTATTAGAGATTATGATTAACGATAAACCTAACACGCAGACCGGAAAGAAATTCATACATTGACCTGTTACTACGTATCTCTGTTGCTCCCACAAATATATATATTTGTATCACTCAGCTCAGCTACAGCTCGCACAGAGTCGCAACCGGGAATTGCGCGAGCATGATGGAAATATATTTATGCGAGAGCAACAGAGACAGATAATAATTGGTAAATGTAAGAATTTATTTCTGGTCCGCGACTTAGGTTTAGTACAGGTACTCAGGGTAAAAGACATCAAGTAATTAGCTTTCAACTTGCAACAGACGACATTCATTACTTTTTGTTCCGAGCTCAGGGGGCGACGCGGGTCGCCTGGCTGGTGCGTGCGGGTGCTCGCGCCGGGGCGGGCTGGCTGGGGCCGGGCACGCGCCGCACGTGATTCGCCTAGGCGGTTACGTGCGTGGCGTGTATCGGTGCCCGGTGTCTCGCCGGGGCGCGGGGTGGGCGCTCGTGCGCGCTGGTCGGTCTGCATGCGTCGCCCCCTACCTGGATGAGCTCGCTTAACTTTCCCTTTGCTTTCTATTACATTTTTGACGTTTAAAAAGGGATTATTAACGTAATCCTAATTCAATTAATACTTTTTTCATTTTCATTCTGCTGGCTTAAACATAATGTTGAAAATCTACGTAAGTTATTGTTGTGTAAACAATAACATAACATACCCACTTTCCAAAGAAAACAGCATATGGTTCTTCAGGCACATTATTAGGATCAACTCCATAAAATTCTAGGTAACAAAGTGTTACATCTGGGTTCTTCAGCTTCACTGGACCTTCCATTGGTAAATAACTGAAATTCTATAAAATTAAATATTGGTTAAGTTCAAAACAACTTGATGAATAAGGTTGTTAAGTTTAAACTTGGTTTAAACGTGATAAATAGAATAATTAGCACAGACATAACAGACTAGACATAAATCACAAATGTTCCCTGTTTGCTCACTCTACAATCATTATAAATCTGGCTATCCCGTTTTTTCATCTATTGGTATTCCAATTCCGTTGACGGAAAATGACGCGCGCAATGTTTTGAACGTTCGACATGTTGCTGAAGCTCCTTTAGACCTGGACGTTTGTTTTGAGACATCGGTGTAAATTTTATAATTTCTTACTAATTTTTAATCAAACCATTTAAAAGATTGTAACTTTGTGTGTAATTTAGTGCACATTTATGTGAAAACGCAAAGTATGGAAATACACCTGGATTATCCTTTCACCGGTAAGTAAACATTCGTGGTCGCGGCGATCGGAAATCAATTTTAGAAATTGTGACAAAAATATGCATCGTAATAGTGTGAATTTGCTATAATTGAAATGCTTTACCTTAAAACAACATGCCATTAGAGATAGATTTAAAGTTATTGGCAAATTGAGCAATATTTTGGTGTCTAAAAGGTACGAAAATATTTTGATGCTAACAGGGTCAGACTTAGTATAGTGTATAGAATTTTAAAACTCAAATCTTGTAAACAGCAGTGCATAATTTTATATATATTAGGGTTTCATACCAAATATATATCTAGGTGACATTTTAAATGTTCAGACATTTTATGAAACAACGGATTAATCACGTATTTACGTTTATATACATAAATATTTGTTTTTCTAGGTTTCCTAAACACCAGACAAGGTGATGTCTGGGTTGCAAATTAGAAGTGCTGCGTTGTAAACATTTTGAAGAACAAGATAATAATTAGATGCAAGTCCCTTCTGTCCTGGTGCACCAGCATAATATGAATTTTTACTGAAAATAAAGAATATGCTGCCTTTTTAATATATTAATGTACCTATCCTTTTCCTTATTATTATTTTTTTCATGACTATATCCTCTAGAAGGCATCATATTCAATTTGTGAAGTCACATAGGCCTACCTGAGGACAATAAAGACGCTTCCAGCAATGAGTATGTAGGTACCTACTTAGTTTAGAAGTTATGAGGCAACAAATAAACATTAATACCGGTCAAAATCATAACCCTCCTTTTTGCAAAAGCAAGTACTGCCGATTCATGGTATGTAGGATCGAGAGATTGAAAAGACGGTGGTAGGTATCAGGGCGTGGGTTTGATTCACTAGAGACCTTACCTTATATTTAAATGACAATATTAAATTATAAGGACAAGTTTAAAAAAATTGCGTAGTTGTCTGGAGCGAAATACAAGTCAGATTTGTTTGTGTTTGTTATGAGTAGGAAGTCGTAGAAAAATATAACTTATCTATAGATGGGCTGCCTTGTTCTTTCCCTGCATTTGCATTAGTGTGTGTGTTATAGAGGTGTGTGACATTTTGTCTCATATTCAAACTCGAAATCTACTTTCTGCTTCTGTATATATAATTTTTTCTTTATGATAATTAGCAGTCTGCCTATTCTACAATTAAAAATAAAATGACCACCATTTAGTAATTAATGTCTTTGTAAAAATGTGTACCTGTGTCTGACTATTATAAGATATTGACTAATTGTATAGCTACCTAAATGTTCAAGATACCAACCTTACAAACAAAAGAAATATAAAGTTTAGTTTAGTTTATAATATAACAGTGTGAGTTACATACATTGACTTTGAGCACAGTACATGAACCAACTCCCTATGGCACAGCGGCAGCCTTAGGCTAAGTCGTGCACACTCTATAACTAATCTGTATGCACCTTATATGAAGCTAGGATTTACACTTTCGCTGCGGCCGACGCAACAATACATGCACTACAATACTTAGCACTTCTGTAGCCCCTCTGGTACTTGAGCTAGCAGGGGAAGTGTTAAGTAACTTATTAGCAACAATGCTGCTCATCTAATAACCGAATAAGTAAATAAATAACTAGGTACGTACCTCAATTTTCTCAACCTTTTCTTTCATAGAGAAATGTTTACAAAAAGTCTCTACTTCTATTTTGAAGGACTTATCTGCTGAACAGCAATCATCTATTAACGATCTAGGACACACGTCTGTATTTATTGAACTATTTTCGTCATTTTCTGTTCCATTATTTCTTTCTGTTATTGTCCATTTGCCTGTGGCATTTAGTAAGGATTTATTTAAGTTTGCATGCAGTTGTGGCACTGTTTGAGCGTTAGCCCACAGTTCTATACAGTTTTTCAGCAAAACTGATCTTGAAGCTATTTTCTTCACGCAATCTTCCGTGGGAAATTCGACAATCCAATAAGGTTTATGCACAGAAGGCTTTTCAATGAATTTTACTGGAATATTGTACATGGATAGGATGCTTTGCATTTCCTGAAATACAAAATAAATGTTTATTTAGTTAATATATCATAAAATACTTGGCTATTTTGTTATCAATTCATTCAAACTTACAGCGTGTCTAAAATCTACATGTTCATGTGCAAACCACATCAAATATCGACGCCACATTTCGTATGCGTCCACTGCACTATTGACAGATATAAAATCACAGTATACTTATACAACTACTTTTTATCAAAAACCTAATTTGTAGTAAATTAAATACAAATTCATTTTTCCGCTAAAGACTAATATAACACAAACATAACCTCAAACTTCAAAGATAAACACACACAGACGATTGATCAAACAAAACACGAAATGTTAGTATCAATCAATCAATCTTTATTTTATGTCTGAGATCCGGTCACATTACGCAATGACTGTTGAATTTATACAGCCTAGATTTGTAAAACTATTCTAAGTAAATCAATGCATCAAATTATTCCACCTAAAAATATAACTTTGTTCTAAAATACTATAATCTTCATTCTGACTGCTTTTTTCAGTCCCCGCGGTTTTCACCCGCGGGTAGTTCGGATTTTCATAAACATTTATATCCCGCGAGACCCCACCTACTATTATTTCGGGATGAAAGTATAATAGCATATTATGTCACTTGGGGATAATGCAGTTTTCAGACTTTTATATACTAACGTAGAATCAAATGGTATCTTCCTATTACCTAGTAAAAAGAATTATCAAAAACGGTTCAGTAGTTCCAGATATCACATACACAAAATAATTAGTACAGAAAATGCTTGAGTTAGGTGCGCCCGCCAATTTACAAGCAACTGCATTATGCATCATCACCAGAGCGAGTCAATCCTATTGTAACTTCTACAAGGGCCTGCTTTACTGCTTTCTTACAATTTTTTAAAATAAATCACAAGCAACTGCACAAATGCAAAAAATTACTTGAACAATGGCACGAAGGAACATACTAAGTGCTTCTACGCTTATGTTAAATAGATTAGACTGAAAATAAAAGAAGCAAAATGATAAGACACTTGGTTGATTAGGACAAGAAGCTACTTATGTATGTACAAGAAGTGCAGGAAAAAGTGGAAGTCACATTGCATCAAAAAATGAAAAAAAAAGCAGACGATACAGTTAGCAATAGCTCCACAGATCGAAGCTCTAAATATATGAAGGTAATAATTTCGGCTCCGTTACATGGAGGCATATAAAAGGATCCTAAATAAAGAAATCTCAATGTTTTTCAACAAACACTCTTTATTTACACTTACAGTCACAATATGTTCATTTCACTATGAATTTTTTTTATCTTCACTATTATCACCTTCTTTGATTTCCTCATATCTTTCATGAAGAAAGTCTAGGTAGGTATCCTTTATGGAACCAGAACAAGCAACATAGTGTCCTCCAGAATGTTCAGCGACAACTGGATTTACAAATATACTGATCAAGGATTCACTCATTTCTGAAAATATAAACATTTATAGGTGTATATTAAAATACAAAGGTTATATTGATATTATTTATACCATCCAGAGATTAGTCAGATTAAAAGAGAAAATTTAATTAATCAGATTTAATAGATTTTGCATTACATGCAATCAATATCTTACCCTTTGGTATAATAGAGTCACTCTCTCCATATACATGAAGAGATGGCAAATGGATCTCCTCATCATAGAAGCCTTTGTGTACCAAACTACCTGACCGGAAACCAGATGTGAATATTGCAAATTTGAATGTGTAAGAAAGATCTGAAAGATAACGACAATTTCCATTACCAATAGTTACAAATATTACATTTTAACCACTTTAGAGAAATGTTCAACTACTTACAGCCTTTTTGCTGCATGGCTGCCAACAGACCGACTAGACAAGCTCCCTGTGAAAATCCCATAAGACCGTCGAATGGTCCATAATCTTTCCATGTTTTCTCTATTACATCTAGTGTTTCCTCAAAGCCAAGTGCAGGTCCCCCTAAGCACTTGCCACTAAATGTGTTGTCTTCCGCATTGAACCACCATGATCGAGAATCTGAAATGAATATATTGAAACTATGAAATAAAAAAATAATCTAATTAAGTTTCAAGCATTTACCAAAGGCTTCACACGTTTTGTACTAAACCTAGGGTGAATGGCAATAACATTGTAGTAGTCTAATTACAATTTTAAACTTAAAATTTTTACAGACCTTCGTCACCTCCACCTTCTTCATTGATAACTCGATGTGGAGCCGACACGAAGGTCAATTGCGCGTACTTCGCCACTGCCTTACGGAACGACCCTATTTTACCGCGGAACACTGTGCCATTTTGCCGGTATCCATGCAGAGCCAAGATCTTCAACTTTTGCTTTTCTGGGGGCTTTTCTTTATTATTCTCAGGTTGAGATTGGTTAGAGTTTGTGTTGGAGTTTGTAACGATTTCAGACATAATGCTCTTTGAATAGTTGTTAATAATGGATAAGACGTTTACCCGTAAATAGTTCCGCAGTTTTTTTTAACTATATTTCCTTTTACATAAAGATTTAGGAAATAATTACAAAAACTATCTTTTTTCACAAACCGGCCCCAAACATTTGTTTTTTATTTATCGGTATTGCCAACTGTGCATTCTGTTATTCGCTGGAACTGTATTCAATACAAACGATCAAGAAGTGTACTGTGTAACCAAACAAATTATTTACCGAACTTATAAATTTAGTAGGCATAGTAAGTCTCAGACTGTCGTAAATATCTATGCACCACACAGTAGTCAGAAAATACCTAGCCTAATGAGGAATCACATTTGTTGCTAAATGCTGATTATTGCCTTAAAGAAGCCTACCTGGCAACACCACAGACTAAGACTAAGAAGTCGACAAACTGCAATCAGTGACAGGTGTCATAATTTAGACTTATAAGTTTGATTGAAAGTTGTCAATAGAACACCATAGTCTTTTGTAACATGAAATTTGGCGCCAAAAACTGTCAAACAAAGTTAATTGGCGGCGTATCGGCAAACAAGGCGTGTTGTGGTTTGCATTTTTATTAGAATTTATTCTGTTTCTCGCTAATATATCTACTACTATAATAATAAAATGGAAGAAGGAGACTTTGATCAACGTCTCAGGGATTTACAACGGGAATATTTGGAGTTTTTAGACGATGAAGTACGTAAACCTAACCTAAAGTATTAAGTGAAAACAAAGTGCATAATATTCTTTAACTTTGTCTGTTATATTTACAGGAAGACCAAGGAATATATATGGAGAAAGTTAAAACGATGATCACTGATCAATTGCAACGGCTTGTGGTGAATGTAAATGATCTCAGAAGGAAGAATGCTGAAAGAGCACGGAACCTGTTAGAAAACGCTTTTGAAGAGTCCATAGCGTTCCAGCGCGCTCTCAAAGAATACGTATCATCCATAGATCCAACCTATGCGAAAGAAAAGGAGGAATTCTTTGTTGCTTTCTCAGGAAGCTTTGGTAACAAACATGTCACTCCCAGAAGTCTGACTTCGAGGTAAGCAAATTATTTTATGCTAATGCAAGTCTTTACCAGATGTACAATCTAGACTAAGACGTGAAATTATATTCTAACCTTTGCTATATTTACTAGGTACCTTGGGAATCTGATATGTGTTGAGGGTATTGTCACACGTGTGTCCCTTGTGCGACCAAAGGTGGTGCGCAGTGTACACTATTGTCCAGCTACCAAGAAGGTCATGGAGAGGAAATACACTGATTTAACATCGTTTGAGGCATTCCCAACATCTGCAATTTATCCCACAAAGGTATTTATTGGTATTCTATAGTAATGGTAAACTGATATTTAAAGATTAATAGGTACTGTATTCAAAGCCCAAATCTTGGTTTAGCCTCCAGTTGATAACTCATTATTTTATTTATGACTATGAATATCTTATATTCATCATACATTATGATGAATATAAGATGTCTCTGTTGATATTATTTCTTATATATTTACAAACAGGATGACGAAGGGAATGCATTAGAGACAGAGTATGGGCTGTCGCGCTACAAAGATCATCAGACCCTCACAGTACAAGAGATGCCAGAGCGAGCTCCAGCTGGCCAGTTGCCTCGCAGTGTTGAAATAGTTTGTGACGATGACTTGGTAGACAAATGTAAACCTGGAGACAGAGTGCAAATTGTTGGCAACTACAGGTGTCTCCCTTCTAAGCAGGGTAGTTTCACTGCTGGAACTTTCAGGTAATAATATGTAATTGGTTGAGCACAAAGTTTATAACAATCTATAATATTGTACGTCCAAAATGGACAACACTACTTATAAAGAAATAATTGACAGGGTCCTACAATAAAAGCTTTCTATTTATATTTTTATAGAAAATCACTTGATTGTGTAACCTGGTGTTCAACATGAAAAAACTTATAAAATAACTATAATGATGATCACAATCATTGTACTCAAAGATAGAATAGGAGTCATGAACTTGTAAAAAGTAAAACACGTTTACCACCCAGACACCATGTCTATTAAATCAGTACTAAGAACAATTGTATATTTTCAGAACAATCCTGATAGCAAACAACATAACCCCAATAAACAAAGACCTGAACCTGAACATCACCCTTGAGGAAGTGAAGCTTTGCAAGCGTCTGGCACGTCGCTCCAAAAAGGATATATTTGAGGTGTTGAGTAAATCTCTAGCACCTTCTATACATGGTCACGAATATATCAAGAAGGCAATACTGTGCTTGCTGCTCGGAGGGGTGGAGAAAATTCTGCCTAATGGCACAAGACTTAGAGGGTATGCTAAAATCTTAACATTTATTATTACTTTTTTAACAAATTCTTGTTTGTAAAATTCAGTTTTATAGCCTATGCACTATTCTGGGTTATAAACCAGATTACTGCAAAATTTCATAAAATCTGTTCTAGTAGTTTTTATGTGAAGGAGTAACAAACATCCAAACAACATTCCATCCTTATAAACTTTCGCGTATATAATATTAAAGGATAGGATCTTCTTTTAATAACAATAATTTTTGGAATCAGCATAATTTAAAAAATTACATTTCCAAAGAACATACTATAGTACCAACCCTGAATATTACCCAAAGCAAACAATTAACATAAGCCCCACTCCCCGCAGTGACATAAACATCCTGCTGATCGGCGACCCGTCTGTGGCGAAGTCGCAGCTGCTGCGCTACGTGCTGGGGACGGCACCGCGCGCGGTCACCACCACCGGCCGCGGCTCCTCGGGCGTCGGACTCACCGCCGCCGTCACCACCGACCCGGAGACCGGCGACCGACGGTAGGACTAGAGACGCACCACCACTGAGGCGGTCACCACCACCGGCCGCGGCTCCTCGGGCGTCGGACTCACCGCCGCCGTCACCACCGACCCGGAGACCGGCGACCGACGGTAGGACTAGAGACGCACCACCACTGAGGCGGTCACCACCACCGGCCGCGGCTCCTCGGGCGTCGGACTCACTCGCCGCCGTCACCACCGACCCGGAGACCGGCGACCGACGGTAGGACTAGAGACGCACCACCACTGAGGCGGTCACCACCACCGGCCGCGGCTCCTCGGGCGTCGGACTCACCGCCGCCGTCACCACCGACCCGGAGACCGGCGACCGACGGTAGGACTAGAGACGCACCACCACTGAGGCGGTCACCACCACCGGCCGCGGCTCCTCGGGCGTCGGACTCACTCGCCGCCGTCACCACCGACCCGGAGACCGGCGACCGACGGTAGGACTAGAGACGCACCACCACTGAGGCGGTCACCACCACCGGCCGCGGCTCCTCGGGCGTCGGACTCACCGCCGCCGTCACCACCGACCCGGAGACCGGCGACCGACGGTAGGACTAGAGACGCACCACCACTGAGGCGGTCACCACCACCGGCCGCGGCTCCTCGGGCGTCGGCCTCACCGCCGCCGTCACCACCGACCCGGAGACCGGCGACCGACGGTAGGACTAGAGACGCACCACCACTGAGGCGGTCACCACCACCGGCCGCGGCTCCTCGGGCGTCGGACTCACCGCCGCCGTCACCACCGACCCGGAGACCGGCGACCGACGGTAGGACTAGAGACGCACCACCACTGAGGCGGTCACCACCACCGGCCGCGGCTCCTCGGGCGTCGGACTCACCGCCGCCGTCACCACCGACCCGGAGACCGGCGACCGACGGTAGGACTAGAGACGCACCACCACTGAGGCGGTCACCACCACCGGCCGCGGCTCCTCGGGCGTCGGACTCACCGCCGCCGTCACCACCGACCCGGAGACCGGCGACCGACGGTAGGACTAGAGACGCACCACCACTGAGGCGGTCACCACCACCGGCCGCGGCTCCTCGGGCGTCGGACTCACAGTAAACACGGGAGATAGATACACCTGCCGCATCTACTATTCTACAATGCCTTTACACCACCCTGCTGGTTACCTTACCATAATACCATTACATCATAAGCCCTTACCGTAAAGGTTACTAATACTAACAATAAAATGTTGGAAAGTAGTCACTGCTGCCTCTGGAGATAAGTAACACCAGGGGTCGCCCAATGCGTTGCCTGCCTCTAAGGAAACCTCTAATACACCTCTTGAACGATCCCAATGTCAAACGAAACACTCCTGCAGTGTCTGTCCGTGTATATCTTTACATAGCAAAAATAAAGTCGTTTCCTGCCGTCTGTCTTTATGTATGTACGCTTAGATGTTTTAAACTACGCAACGGATTTTGATTATAATAGAGTAATCCCGGCCGTGTGGCCGTGTGGTGTTCGGTAGAATAAAATAGCACCAACCCCTTACACTTGTGGGTGTCCTACAAGGCGACTAATATTTTCAAAACATAAAATCTAGTCCTGTGGGCTGGAAAATGGGCAGCAGCGTTTTCCATTGTTATAGTTATAACACTGTGCACTGCTATCTCAATGCCTGCCTACTGTGGAGATTGTGGTAATAACCTGAGTGGTTCAGTTGATTAACATGCCACGCAGAGGTCCCGGGTTTGATTCCCGGCTGAGCAGAAATTGAAATGATGAATTTTAATTCCTGTCATGGGTCTGGGTGGTACCTAGTATAAAGAGTATGTATTTAAAAAAAAGTATATATGTAGTTTTTCAGTTATCTAACACCCATAACAAAAGCTTTGCTTACTTAGGGGCTAGATGGCGCTGTGTGAATTTGTCCAAGCATATTTATTATTATAACTCCCCTTTCGTGGGAGAGAGACCCCAAGTCCTGCAGTCGACTTCAATGTGCTGTGATGATGATGATGATGACGATGCCTCGTCTTTGCCAGGCTGGAGGCCGGCGCGATGGTGCTGGCGGACCGCGGCGTGGTGTGCATCGACGAGTTCGACAAGATGTCGGACATCGACCGCACGGCCATCCACGAGGTGATGGAGCAGGGCCGCGTGACGATCGCGAAGGCGGGCGTGCACGCCACGCTCAACGCGCGCTGCGCCGTGCTGGCCGCCGCCAACCCCGTCTACGGCAGGGTGAGTGCACGCAGCGTAGCAGCACGCTGGACGCTTCCGACATTCATTTATTACTTATTTATTATTGAATAGAATAGAATATTTATTTGCTTAAAACATGGTTACAATTATGGGTCTTAAGATAATCATCACATGTTCAGCCTGTATTAACAGGCATGCAAACTTGTTTAGTGTTAATGAACTTGCACCTTAGGCTGCCTTAGACTCTAAAAAATCCTTGACAGAATAAAAGGAGTGCTCCAATAGCCATTTATACAAGTCCTTTTTAAATTTGTTTATGGGCTGTTCTTTAATGCCAGTGGAATTTTATTTAATATTGCCATCAAATTCGAATTGAAGGTTCATATTGACAGTTTATTAAAGAAAGGCAATTTTAATCGTCTCCAGAAGTTGATAAATAGATAAATACACAAAACATTTTATTGCTCATACAAAACATAATACAGAAGATACGGTTAAAATCAGTGAAACAGTTTAGCCAATGAGGCCTTATCGCTGCAGGGTTCTCCTACAGGCAACCTTCACAGAAATGTTAAAGAGAAATCGAACAGGTAGAGTTGAGCACTTAACAAATTTAGAACAATCAGCCAGGAATACATAATTATAAAACATACATACCATACATAAAAAAAAAAAAAAAAAAAAAACTGGATATACTGAGTCGGGTTGCTACTTGTGGAGGATTATTCAAATAGATGACGATGTCTGGTGGCTTATGCAAATTATTATGGTTATGTGCTAGCTTTTTTTTCCCCATTTCTCTCATTGACTATCTACATTTTGGACAAAGCATTATTTTGAAAAATTACCTTGCAACTTATGTGTAAAAATAAAAACCAATATCAACCGGCGAAACCTTTGACTTCTAATATAATCCTATCATCCGCCAGTACGACCAATACAAGACCCCGATGGAGAACATCGGTCTTCAGGACTCGCTGCTGTCTCGTTTCGATCTTCTCTTCGTATTGCTGGACTCTGCAGACGCCGACCACGACAATATGATCGCGGAACATGTGCTGCGGATGCATCGATACAGGTAGACTGATGAATCATTGTATTCATAAATCTGTCATTGGCTAGAATATATTAGTTGTTATACAACAGTTATTTCTGTCCAAAGATTTTGGGCGTAGAGCATAGAGCCTAGTCACAGCTGAAGTCAATCTATATTTTGTTTCCTTTTAAATGGTGCGTATAACGTGTGCAAAAGGGACGGCTATAAGTTGTCAAATACCCCTCCTTAACTACTGCTGTTGTCAAATTTGGTGGCCTTGGTCACCTAATGTTCTGGCTTTTTGTATAGAGTTCATTCCAGGCTCCATCCATGCTCTATGTCCAAAATGTTTGTGTCGATCCATAGCCTCCTTCATATTACAAGCCATGCGCAGAAGTTTGACAACGTCGCATTTTTTAATTTTAGTGAATATGATAATGACTGTAAAACTATCATCGCGGTCGTCATCGTTTAATGTTATTAGTTATTTAAGTGATAAAGTATATTAATAAGTATAAACATTAGTTAAATTATATGAAATTGGATAGATTCCTGTACTATTTACCTATCTACCTACTTGCAATTCTATTATCCTAATATTATAAATGCGAAATACATATAATGTATGTTTGGTTTTGTACGTAATGGATGTTTGTTACTCTTTTACGCAAAAACTACTGAACGGATTTTAATGAAATTTGGCAGTTATATAGCATATAGCCCCGAATAACACATATGCTATAATATATTCAGATATTTAATGTGATTCCCGCGGGAACGGGTCCGGAACGTTATGGCCGAATTTTATGCGGACGCAGTCGCGGCTAAAAGCTATTATGAAATAAAATAATCTATGCCAGTCAAAATAGTGCCCAATTTATTAAATATTAGGTATAATACATTTTAAACAGTTTTATTTAAGTTCCTAAGTATATAAAAACTAACTACTTACTTACCTATTGTACCTAACTACTTTTTCAACGTTTCCATTATCGTGGATAATCAAAGACCGTGGTTTAAAGTAGTTGTGATAACTTTTACAATGCGAAAATGTTTGCTGCATAGTAAAGATCCTTCGGTGGGACTCCAGCATGCTTGGGGAATAGCAGAAGTCTGTCTGTTTAATAGAATTACATCTTTTGGAAAGCAAAACTTCGGCACAGCTTCTTTCCCATTTTTAAGGTTTAATCATAATTTTACTTGCATTTTTCATATGCAACAACGCCTTGGCATCTGTTAGGGGTAAGATAACGATTATCAAATAGAATTTGATTTATGAAATAAGTAAAAAACAACAACAAAAGTGGTCAACGGTTGTTTTTTAAAAATCGTATTTATCAAATTTTAGCGCAATTATAAATATATTTACTTTTATTTACCATCGTAGATTGTCTATATAAACGTGTTAATTTACAGTTTTATCAATATATTTTTATGTTATCATCATAAAATTCATAATTTTCCCGCATATTGACATGTAAACATTGAGTAAATCGATTCACAGCGACGTTGCCGTTCCGTGCTACAGCATGGCTTGTAAGATGAAGGAGGCTATGGTCGATCATATCAACAGTGCTTTGTCAACAGACCTTACGCCTCAGTCGTAGAACAAACGTTCAGCAAAGTCGTAGAACAAAAGTTGTTTGTCTTAATCACAGGAACTCCGTGTCCTTTTATTTGAATAACTTAAGGACACAATTTTTCGCCCACCAGTTCAAAATATTGGCGTTCTATAACATTTTTCTGTGGAAAAGTAATAAATGAATATTTTAAAATCATTAAAATATTAATTTATAAAATTATTAATTATTATCTTCTAAAAATGGTGTACTATGTTCTTGCAGAAATCCTAAAGAGCAGGACGGCGAAGTGTTGCCAATGGGGTCGTCCGTCGAGATGTTATCCACAGAAAATCCGGACAACGAAGAGAATGAGGTAGGAGCAAATGTATCTATCTATCTAAATAAACAAAATCTATTTGCTGAATGTATCGCCCATCGCTTTATTTATTTATAATGCTTTTTTAGTTGAATTTGCAATTGTCAAGACAAGGTTTGTATGCAAGAAAAAAAGGGTAGGTAGAGATAGGGTAGATGTAGGGTTGATATAGGATAGGGTAAGATATGGTAGGGATAGGGTAGAGTACCATAGGATAGGGTAGTGGTAGGACTAGTTAGCTAAACATAAAATCTATATCAGAATCATCATTTGCCTGCCCATGGGTCAGCTGTCATCTCCACGCTGACCCTTCACTCACTGATATTCCTCGCCACGATACCAGAATCATCATGAAATACAACCAACTCCAGCCACTAAACTTCTTCATAGAAATAAGTGTGCCTTTTGTGTCGTATAAACATTTGCTCTGTATCTATTGCCATTTTTTGTGTACAATAAACTATTAAATAAATAGTTGGAGTTAAAGTTCTTTTAGAAAGGGGTTAAAAGGTTTTTACGGGGTCGGCAACGCGTGGGTGATGCCCCTGGTATTGCAAACGTCCATAGGCTGCGGTGACTGCATACCATCAGGCGGGCCGTAAGATTGGTTGTCACCTTAGTGGTATAAAAAAAATATATATTTTACACAGGAAAACGAGTCCATATACGAGAAGTACGACCCACTACTCCACGGCAGCACTCGCAGTCGCAAGGACCAGATCCTGAGCACTGGCTTCATGAAGAAGTTCATCCATATCGCAAGGCTGATGAAGCCCAAGCTCACGCAGGAGGCTTCGGATACCATCGCTGATGAATACGCCAGGCTCAGGAACCAGGATACCATGGACAGTGATGTGGCCAGGGTATGTTTAGCAGTTTGACGAAATATCCCGTGCAATAAAAAACATCACCTTGGCGTTAATACCCCGGTTGTGCCCTCGAGAACGAGGGCCCCGGGCTCCGCTTTGACCATGATCCAGGATTTGGTGATCAGGTAATTACAGTAGAACGACTACCATCTGACCTCCGTGACCCTGATACCATGGGAACCTGTATAGATTGGATCATGGTTACAAATTCAGTTGCCTGAATATGCAGGTTTTATCACGATGTTTTCGCTTACCGTAAGAGCATCGGTTAGAATTCAACTAATGTACATAACTCAGAAAAGAGTCATTGGTACATGGCCGCAGCGGGATTTGAACCCGGTACCTCTCTTATGAGTCGGATACTCAACCGCCCGGCCACCGACACCGACACAATATGCCGTGTATTACCTTATAATAGGGAAATTTAAATAACCAAAATATATCTAAGGTTGAGATTGTGCTGTCAGTATACCATTGATAGGGAAAATAGACCTTATTGCCTAATTATGTGCAACTGAACTTCATGAAGCAATTACCTCTCCAAGGTAGAGACAAGCAGCCTAGCTGATGGAAAACGGCAGCTTTCGCCTGTCACATCTACAAAGTTTTCGTGTAACAATAATGTTTTTTTTTTTTTTTTTTTTTTTTTACAAGGCAAGCATTTGACCGCCATCTCACCTGTTGGTAAGTGACGATGCGGTCGAAGATGGAGCATGCCCGTCTTGGAACAGCCTATTCACTCCAGCCTTGAAGGCATCCAGATTATATTGATCAGGAAACACACTTGCAGGCAACGCGTTCCACTCCTTAGCCGTACGCATTATAAAGGTCGAGCCAAAGCGGCTCGTGCGGATAGCTGGAACATCCACGACATAAGGATGAAGCGCTCGCCCGGATCCAAGCTTTCCCTGTTAACTGAGTCACAGAGGTCAGATGGCAGCTCTACTGTAATTACCTGATCTACCAAATTCTGGATAATAGATCTAAAAGTAGGAATGACCTCTGATAGTAATTTAAAAAGTTAGACTAGGTCTTAGACTCATAGCCTAAAGCTAGCATGGTATCGTTGCAGACCCAGCCAGTGACCGCGCGATCGCTAGAAACGCTCATCCGTCTGGCCACGGCGCACGCCAAATGCAGACTCAGTTTCGAGGTAATAATAGATATAATTCTGAAACACTACTTAAAATATTACGAAGGGAGGAGAGCAAGAAGAAAACCTAACAGGAATAATATGCGTCACATCGTGCGCATATAGACGGCCAAATAAAAAACAAGCAGATGGAGTGCATTGAATTTGAGTGAACATACCAACTAATCATGGCCGGTTCATAATTTAGCAATAAACACTGAAATACTTATTGGAAATGCTAAAAATATAAGTTTTACAAGTAATACATTATGTTTGTTTTACTTTACGGAAAAAATATACTCCATCCTTGTTTTTGGTTACTGTTTAACGGAATTAGTGCATGTGTTTTCTACGCAACTCGGCATTCTTAGATTGTAAAGTAACGCCCATTCGTATACACGGCAGAAACGTCACTGAGACGACGTTGGACCTCCATTGCAGTTTAAGTTCCAATGAAGTGGTCTCATTGCCTTTGTATAATGAACCGGTCCATATATAGAAGTCTTTGGAATCAACAGTTTAACCGTCATATTTATAAAACTTATTTGACGTTTACTAAACTTGCTTCAGCTACATAGAAGAAAAAGTTCACTTCGCTCAAAAGATGTAGATAATTAAAGTTCATTCTATAATATGTTTTGTCTTTATCTCATCATCATCATCGTCATCATATCAGCCAGAAGACGCCCACTGCTGGGCATAGAGGTCCCCCAGAGATCTCCACCAAGGCCGCTCCTGTGCTTTCCGCATCCAGCTGGTACCTGCGATCCTTACCAGGTCGTCAGTCCACCTTGTGATAGGCCTACCCACGCTGCGTCTTCCGGCACGTGGTCGCCACTCGAGAACTTTACTGCCCCATCGGCTATCTGTTCTTCGAGCTATGTGTCCTGCCCACTGCCACATTAGCCTGGCAATCCTTAGGTTACCTTGGTTCGCTTGCGGATCTCCTCACTTCTGATTCGATCGCGCAAAGAGACTCCGAGCATAGCTCTTTCCATTGCCCTTTGGGTAACAGTGAGCTTTCTTATAAGGCCCACAGTGAGTGGCCACTTTTCAGTTCCGTAAGTTATTACTGGCAACACACATTAGTCAAAGACCTTCGTCTTGAGAAGTCTTTGTCTGTCACTGTTTAATCTGTTTTAAATTGTCTAAATTGTCTTTATCTGTCACTGTTTAATTTGAAAGAAAGTTACAAACCTTATTTTAGCCCAAATAAGTTTAATAAACATCAAATAACTTTTCTAAATAAGACAATATTATTCTAACAGCGATTCGGAAGTTATACGGATAGTATCTTATATACAAAGACTTCTACTAGCGTACTTAGTATATAAGTATTCTCTTCACAGGGTCATTTTAGTAAGCAAATTTTTTACTTTCCCAGATAACACAGGAAGACGCCCAAGCCGCGATAGAGTTGGTCCAGTTTGCTTACTTCAAAAAGGTAAGTTGAGACAGTTAAATTCAGGTTGGAAGTATATTTTGTAAAGTAAAGAAAAGCGAGGCAATCATTTTAGTATAGTGTCATCAGCTCGCTTTCATCTACAAGTACCTAAGATCTATCTATGGTATGAGACGTATATTGCGGGGTACTTTTAACACCCGCCCGACCAGGGCGGGGGGCACTCCCGCGCACCTACGGGAGTACGGATATTTACCTAAAATTTTCCACTAAATAGGGTATACTTGATCAGTCGAGTGCACGAACGTAGCCAGGTTTTGTACTAATACGAATGCGCGTACGAGTCGACCTTGGTCGGACGTCCGACCACGTCCCCCGCACCCAAAAGCGACTTTATTTTATACTGCGTAAGGATTAGTATCAACTGAAACTGACGGTTGGTCGGCTCCAGCCAAATCGGAACGTCTGTTACAAGTTTAAGTGGAAGGGCTCGTTGCTCCGCACTACCGGACACCTTACATTTTCTACAACCACTAGAAGCTAACTGTGATAAGAAATTTAATCCACTACAAGCTTATGCGCTTATTACACATGCCTAAATTCAGTACACTAATGATTCAGTTGCTGAATTCAGCCAAATGTAATCGTATTTAGCAAATTAGGATGCTAAATTTAGAAGAACGTATGGTTTCTGAATTTAGAAGCCTAATTAGAAACGCATTTAGTAAGGTGTAATAGCATTTAGTAACTTACTTAATTCAGATGGGCGTTCAGACACAAATTTTTGTCTAGTTATTTAACTGTGTGAGTTAAATCTTCTAACATAAGGCACACGATTTTGTATGTTTATTAATTAAGTATAAAAATTATACTAGGTACTGCCTTTTCAGATATATCATATTCAAAATAAATGTTACTACACATTATTCGAGAGCATCCTTAACGCCAAAATGATCGCTTACTTATAAGAATGATGTTTTGTTTTTATATAAATGTCAAGCAGTGCAGTTTTCGAACGCAACATCTAAATAAAAAGTAAAACAGATTGACGGGAATTCAAAAGTACTGCAGCCATTCTCGAACACGACACGTCCGACTTCGTGACGCTTCAACCCGTAAATGAATTCAGAATTTAGAACAGTGTAATCAGAAGCTTCTAAATTTAGAAGCTGGTTGCTTCTGAATTTAGTCTACTAAATTTAATTCATCATCATCACAGCCCGTAACAGTCCACTTCAGGACTTAGGGCCTCTCCCACAAAAGGGGAGGTTATTGCCATAATCTCCACGCTTGGCAGGCGGGTTGGAGATCGCAGTGTTTAAATATAATAATGGAAAATGCTGCTGCCCATTTTCCAGACTACGGAGACTCTTGATCTTTTGCCTCGAAAAAATTAGTCGCCTAAATTTAATTATGTGTAATAAAAGTAGCGCATAAGTTTGATAAGCAATCCGTTCCGCTATTCGTTACCAGGTGCTGACGAAGGAGAAGCGTCGCAAGCGGCGCGCGTCGGGCGACAGCGACGGTGGCGACGGCGACACTCCCGCGCCGCCTCGGGCCAAGCGCACACGGAGAACGGTAACCATCATACCCATTATCTTCGTGCGGTCATCTCGGCGGTATGTCCCGGTTGTGCTCGCGCGTACGAGGGCCCGGGTTCAGCCTAGACCATGAACCAGGATTTGACAGATCAGATAATTAATTACAGTGGAGTGGAATCGGACCTCCGTGACCCTGCTACAAAGGCAACCTGGTTGGATCATGGTTACCACTATCTTCGTGTGGTGGTTTGAGCGAAATAGACTGGAACCGGTGTGCGTAGTAGTCGCTTTTTAGGTATCTTAAAGTGTTGATGTACGTGAATTTTGAAACAATAATAAAATGTCGCCGCGAATTGGTAAAAGTGGTATGGGTTGCTTCTGTTGCTTTATTTATGTGAGAAAAGATTAAATATTTATGTAACTTCGGTTGAGCGCGAGCTAATTTATAACAGTAGAAAAACCTTTATCTGTGTTCCTTAAAGGAAACACATGGCGCTCAACGTGTTAACACAACCTTTGCTATCTTTGGGCCTAGATGGCGCTGTCAACGCATATTGATATTGTTTATTGATTGTTACAATTGCCCCCCCCAGGACGGAGCAGCGGACCCGTACGAGTACTCCTCAGACGAGGAAGCCGCTCCCGTGCTGCGGGCCGCGCGCGCCGCCACGCCCGAGCCCCGCGCCAGCACCACACCAGCCACGCAAATCGACACGAACAGGTAACACTTGCTCTTCTGGGAACCAGAGGGCTTCCCATCACCTCTTACAGCAGGACCTAAACAGAACTGCCCTGCTTAGAACGAGACAGCGCTATACGTGTCACATAAACTAGTCTCGTTCTAAGCAGGGCAGTTCTGATTAGGTCCTGCTATAGGAGCTCGTGGTAAGCCCCCAGTTATTTTTTTTAGGAAATGTCGGGGTCCTCCCACTAGAGTGAGAGGGTGACGTTGGTTATCCTACGTCACCGAGTACAAACCACTAAAGTCAAAATATCGAGGTAAAACCAATACTAACAGTGGAAACAAACCCGATAATATGTGTAATGAAAGCGCATTAAAATCACTTTTGTTTCTGATGACTAATAATGTTGTTACGAAAAGTCGAAGCTTGGGTGAATAATAAAAAATGTGCCAGGTAGTGCACGGGCAGACCAAGTTTTGTGGGTCTCCTAAACGTCTACTACAGCTACAAAATTTATTTTTTTCTTCGGCGCCCTCATAGTCTACCTATACTAATTACGTAACTCTGTTGCCAACAATCTCTGATTTCAATGATTGAATTTGTTACTTTTGAGATTACGTATGATCGATTTAATAATTTCAGTTTATTGCAATGAAACTTAGTAACTGAACCCGAACTGAATCAAAGATAATTGTTTGCAAAAGCGTCACATAGTTAGCCTACAGTTACTTACCAATCACACCCGTCCACAGGCTATCGTGGTTCAAGCAATCGCTGCAACAGCTGTTCCGTTCGGAGCGCGCGAGTTCTCTGCCTCTAGCCCGAGTGGAGGCCCACGTCAACGAGACCGCTTCCCCACGCTACGAAAAGGCCGAGGTGGGCGCCGCACTGCAGCGCATGACCCAAGACAACCAGGTCATGATGGCAGACGATATAGTGTTCCTCATCTAGATCACCAGAGGGGGGCAGGCACGATGATAGAACTCCTTTCACCAGGACAACTCTTGGCATAAAATAATCTTACGCCACTCTAATTTGGCTTATAGCCAGTGGCCTACGTAGATGACGTAGTGTAGACTTATCTTATGTCAAATTCAGTTGCCAACCGAGTTAGATAGGTGAGTCAGGGCCGTACTGTCAAATGATACCTACTTATTGCGCTGACACCAAAAGACGCCACTCATGTCTACCCTGAACGGTTTCTCTTGCCTTTGAAATTGGCGTTTTTTGTTTCGCAATTACACATTTGCTTAAGTATTTTGAATTGTACAGAACATATCAAGATTAATTCTTGATTTCGAAAATACAGAATGTTTACATGTAAGTCCCTGAAATTGAATATAAAATATTTTCTCAGGTTTTTATATGGGTTTGTAAAAATATCCCTTTTAATTTACCATCAGTTTAGCCTCTTTAACCATTTATGAAAAGGTTAGTTGTTAAAATGAAATGGTATACACCAATTAGCTTAATCTTGACTAATTATAGCTACAAAGTTTCATCGGGTTTCAAATTTAAAAATTCCCTTGTATAAAAATTCCAGTTTCCGTCATTTTCGCCATATAAAACGCTAATTTAAAAATAAAATAAAAAGTTAGGACCTAATATATACATTTTGGTATATAAAATGGCTGACGATATACGCCCAAAAATAAACTAGTATAGGAATTAGAATTCCTTAGCGTACACTACTAGGTACGCTTATCGCTATAGAAATTGAACCACAGGGTCTGTCCTTCCGGAGTAAGGAGTTTCTTTCGTCAATGGTAGGGAGAGAGGTGTCGGTCCCGCATGGTGGCATTGGTTGATCAAATTATGAGCTGTCACTGTCGCGGTATTCCCGTGGTCGCCATTCACTGTGTCCTCATTGAGAGCTTGCTATAATTTTTGAAGGTTTATAAATAGGTATTATGTTTAGACACGTGAAAAGTATGTGTCTTGGAACCCTTATCTAGTAGTTGTATAACAAGAGTACGATTAATTGAATTTTCTTTTATATATTTTAAATTTACTGCGATATGGTTTTTAGAGATTACGGTTTTCTATTAAACTGCTGAAGAGAGGTTTCGCTATTTGAAAATCCAACAGATGACGCTAGTGGGCAGTAAAGTCCGTTGTCAAAATACTGGTGTGCTGTTGGACAGAAACCGAATCTATTGTAACCAATGACAGGGCTTTATTTTGACATCAGACCTCGGTCTCAGTAGCGCCATCTGAAATCGCAAAAACAACAGCTAAGGTGTGAGATCGAATTAAAGATCAAAAATGTAAACACTTGGGTTGCCACTACAAAAAAAATAACCCAAATGGTAGATTATTTAAAATAATTGAAATATTGATTAAAATTATTACATACAAAATTAAATAAAATCACATGAATATTTAAAAATATTTTACAGAATTAAATATAGAACAATGTTTTTTTTGTTACGTATTTGTCCTGTTTCAAAAAATATGTGTAATTTTCATTTATGGTAATGGTGTGAAATTCTAAACATTTGGCTCGTTGTTACAGTACATTATTGCAAAGGCTCGAAAAGTGAGTGATTGACCGACGCCGAGTTTTTCTCAAATAATAATACATAACATAATACAAGATTTAAAATGGCGGCCACTTCTTTCTAATATTCGAGTGTTCTAACTAGTGTACTAGGACTAGTAGTTTTCGAGTTACTGATTAAGATTTTTATTATAAATTAATTTTATAAATGGGGGTAAATCTAATCGTGTTTCGTTATCGAAAGTTTACCAAACATTGTAAAGCACACTGAAAAGTGTGCGTGATGCGTAACCATTTGATAAATAAAGACATTCGATAAAAAAGGTTTTAAATCCCTGGATAGTCTCTTTGACATTGACAGTTGTGTGTTTACATTTTTTTAGCTTTAATTCGATCTCACACCTTAAATTATAATACATAGTTAAAGAAATCGAGGGTAGATATCTAACGTACCGATTGTCATTAAGCTAGACTAGATAAACCCACAATATGGCTCCATAACACATCGCGGCAGATTAAAAAATTAATGATATTTTAAAACTTTGTTTTCAAATTGCCGATTTGTTGCCATCGCTGGCGATGGTGGGCAAGACCAGCGAAATGGATCATAAAATGTTATATGAAATCGTTTGGGATTCATATAAAACGCACCACGTGGCATCGCGATACTGTCATTTCAATGGGATGAGAATCTGACAAACTATTATAAGTTCTTTTTTCACAACCGCCTAAAACGTGAATTTGTTTTTGTTAATTAACATTTCGTTAGTATAGGTATTTTTATATTTTTGTGGATAGTAATGTAAGTTCGAATGTACCCAGCATATTATTGTTATAACAGTACCTGTACCTTAAGTTGTTGATTCCAGTTCATTATAATCGTGCATATTAATGCATAATGTTTAAGATAGTTTGGAATTAGTGCCTTAGAAAAAGTTAATCAATGTATTATGTATTACATTATTTTTTGAAATAAAACTCCTCTTTAAATAAACTTTTTTATTAGCATCATTTTCTGCCTTTTCCTTTTTTTATGTTATTTCTTCCACCTTTGGCCTTATTAAATTTGCCGCCAAATACCTTCTTTCCTTTCGGAGGGCCATCCTGCCTGTTCCCTCTGCCACCATCCTTATGGAATCTTCTGCCACCGTCATTATTATTATGGAATTTTCTTCCACCATGGTCTTTTTGCTTATTGCTTCTACCATCTCGATTGTTATTAAATTTTCTAGGTTCATTTTTCCCTCCATCTTGATGCTTTTGGAATTTTTTATAAGTTTTCTTGTCAATTTTCATTTTCTTGAACCCTTTTGATTTATCGTCTGTTCCTTTACGTTTTCTCGGATTCTCGCTAAACAGATCTATAAAACAATAAAATTATATTAGACGCTTGTTGGCACGCTTGCGAAACTTAGATAAAATAAGTTGTAATTTTGTCTCTGTACAACAACATTGTAACTTGCAATGCCCTAGCAAGGTTCTTGTGTGAAACTAAAAAACATTGTAACATCTGTAACAACCACAAGAAAGCAATAAAGTTTATGATTATGATCAGATCAGTATTAAGGGTGTCGAAATGACTCCAAATGGAGGTGGGAGGTGAGCACTGACCGTGGGTGCATGGTTGACGGGATGAAGCGAGAAATTGTTATTGCTCCACCAAAAAATAATAGGTTGACTGAATTTTTTTATTACATGCTTAACTTGATAGATTTTTGCTTTTGAACACCTTCACAAATAAGCAATATGTGAACTTATAACATGATGGATCATGGATGGGAAATTTAAACACAGAGCACTGGAAAGGCATGGGAATGAACATAAACAGGAGCACCTCTCGCACTTGCGGTTCATGGATGACATAGTCCGTGAACTGGATGGGTGATCGTTTCGTACTGATTTATAATGCGTACTCATAGCGTGAATTGAAATGGTCGTAATGCGTACTGTTTGTAGCAAAGATAATATAATACGATGTTCTAGAATAGCTAGAAGAGCTACAACGAATACTGTGGCCGGCCCAGCCAGCATCATTCTCGCACCGAGTAGTATGATTTGTTTTAGAATCGTCGCTTCTCGGGTGAGATGTAGTAACCTCCTTGCCAATTGCAAGCCTATTGCCTATAAAAAAAATATAACGGCCAAATTTTGAAAAAATAATTTGTGTGACCTCCCTATGAAAATTACTTCATATTGAGCCAGTTTCAGTTAGTTCTGAGTAAATAACGACTTATTTTTTATGTGAACCAGACTGATTCACACTGTCATTGCTCCTGAAACAGTCCACTACTATACTTGAAATTCTCCATATTAGCTGAGGCAAATATATTGCTATTGGCTATTGCTGATGGTCACTGGGTGGGTTGGAGACTGCAGTATTAAAAATACACTACATAATGACTTGTATTGTACTGCACAACCCATAAATGGATGGGTTTGGTGGTATATTCTACGATCGGACTCAGCGCGATATTTCATTATAAGAATTTCGAAATATATGAGGCTGCATGAAAAATATTGCCGATCCACAAGCCGAGGCCCGCGCTCACGTGCGTGAAAAGCCTGCGGGAGCGCCAAACCAAAGGACCGGTCCGCGGACCGCGACCCCACACCACCGCCCGTGGGCATATGCCCAAAAGCGGCCTACTCGAAGACGAAGTATGTCATGAGTAAGATTGCCGATTGAGATTGTGAGAGTCGAAGACGGAAGAGATATGTGAGAATGAAGTCGATTATTATTGACAGGGATGATTTCCAAATTTATATCAAGCTAGAACATACCTTTATCGGGTTCTTCGCCGACCTCTTCCTTGTAGTATTCGGCGTCGTTGTCTTCCTCGTCCATGGCGTTGGCGTCCTGCGACTCGCGCGCCGCCAACTCCATTAACCTGGGGAAATGATCGGCCATAGTAAAATATATGGATATCAGTAGTGTAAAGTAGTCGTTGTTTCCTTTGGTCTGTTTATCCAATTTCTTCTGGTTCTAAATCACGCAACGGATTTTGATATGGTATTTACTATAATTTAGATTTTAGGGAATTTCAGGAAGGTTTAGTAGAGAAATGCCGAGAGCATCCGTGATGAGCCGTGCGTAGCCGGGGCGGGACGCTCGCATAGGGATAATCTGCTAATCTCATGCATATGTTCAACAAGGTAACAGGACAACAATAGAAACTGCACATTGTCTCGAAGCTGGGGAGTAGTCACCACACGCAAACAACGGCGGCACAGCCTAGTTAGCGATTCCCTGTGCCTCTTTTTGGTACTCAAAAGAGTGTTTGCACCAATCAGAAAAAAAACATTAGTGCAACGCCATGAAAGTATTAAATTATCCCCTGTTGCTACTGGCTAAGAGTTGTTGGCAATGTAAAGGCGGGAATCCTGGATAATGTGGTTCAGCAAAACTTAGTTTAACTAATACAAATATCTAACAAGTAAATCTAACACAAAGGCTAATGTAGTAAGGATTATGGTTATACCTTTGATTCTCTGTTAATTCTTTCTTTTTCTTTATTCCTTCTAATGCCTTCTGTTTTAAATCTTCTTTTTCCCTTTCCTTCCGTTTCACATTATCTTCTTGTTGAGCCTTACGTTTCTCTTTCAGATGTCTGTAAATTCATAAGATTTAAATAGCTGTTCTTTTATTTGACAAGGCAAAGAATAAAAGTAGTAGATTTTTTACTTCTCTATAAAAACAGAACAATCTTGTCTTTAGTAAATTATTATCTATACAGAATAAAGTCATTTATTTCACTGTCACTTTTCTATACTTACTTCTTCTCATCCCTCTTCTTCTTGATAAGAGCTTTCTCTTCTTCCGTTTTGTGTACTAGCTCATGGTACAGTACTTCTCCATCCATCAAGCCATCTTCAACCTAAAAAGAATAGTTGTGTTGGAGATAAACAGGTTGAGGATTGCTGACAGTCTGCCTAGAACCCTTATACTATTAGTCTTAACCACCAAACTTTTTTTCTTCCAACTTGCCCTCACCATACATAAAAACTATCAGACATCAGTCTTATTTATCAGAGCTCGATATAGTCTTAAAAGTTGAAAAGGATATTGAATATTGGAGTATTTTAAGCGAACCTCACCTTGATCAACTGGAAGGAGATCCTGGGGCCCAATTCGAAGAGCCTGATGGCGGACTTGGAGTCGGCTGCGGCGCCGCGCGATGCCAGACTCTGCGGGAGTACCACATGCGCGTTCGGGTCGTCTTCGAACTCACTCTCCGATAGCATACCAGCTCTGTGTATGGGCAATTTTAAGACAAATTAGGGATTAGTTTGCAATCAACTAGCAGAGGAAAATGAGATAAGAAGTAAAAAAAGTATTAATCTAAACCAAGTTATAATAAAAATCAAGCTAATGTCTCATACTCACTTGTCAAAGAATTCAGACATATCCTTGCAGCGATTAAGATTTGGTACTTTGCCTTGGACCACCTTGAAAATAAACAGTATTAGTTTCTTATATATACAAATTTATTTTATATGCAAACAGATTTACACTTTTTGTTAAACCACATATAAACCATGTTTCTCATAAAGCATAGTGTTTTACCTTTTTAGTACCCCTGTTGAGTCCTACTGGTGTGGCCCTAATAACATAATGCCGCATATCAACCATTTTCGTTGAGGGATTATAGTTCATCAACACACATCGTCTGATATTTTTTAATTTTACCTGTAATCAAAAAGAGTTTATAGAGTAAATAGTTAATTTTAGCCTCAAAATAACTCCTTTTTGTTAACATTAGTTATTACACTTACATTGGTGATATTAATAGTTGGAAACATATTCTGGAACATGGTGGCCATAAGCTTCATATGCATGCCCTCACCACTAAAGCTGTTAAGGACGATCAATGGTGCATGCTGGAACGCTCGCATCATTACATACTGTTTGCGAAGTGAAGAGACAACATCTCGTGACAGGCTGTACTGTATAAAAAGACTTAATATTATGATGACATCTTTATCTTTGAAACAAGAATTATTTACTCATAATTATAACACTCACATTGTGGATTTTGAAAGTGAGAGTGGGGCCTCTGGGCAACCGCGCAAGTCTCATGTATGATCCAAGATCAGTCTCCGTAAATGTAATCATGTGTGAAACATGTAGAAATCCTGATATTGAGAGGAAGTCTTTTATAGTATTTTTTTTACGCTCCTATAAATAAATATTAGTTTATTAAATAGGTACACTTCCATAGTAGAAATATAAAATCGGCGAATGTAAGTACAAGCATCACTTCAGAACAGCTGCACCTATTTGACTAATCTTTGTTTTGTGTGTAATTGTCAGGGTTTATATGACAAATTGTTTGATAAATTGTAAGGAAGTGTAAAATTTTGGTTAAAAAATTTTCACAACAAAGTCAGATAACATATCTTCAAAAATATTGATAGAATGGTAGAGGTAGAGTTCATTGAATTAAAATGTTGAACCAGAGAGCTAGTTTAGTATTAAAATTACTGACAAGAGAACAAAGTAACAACTATTCTGAAGTGACCACAGGGCATATGGGTCTGCCTGAATGCTTTTTCGCAAAAAGTTAAAAACCCACCTTTAGTTGCGAAGCAGTGAAAGGTTCCATTATTTTCCTGAAATCTTTTGTCAAATCCATCATGTCTTTGCTGCACTGACCACGGTGAATCACGAAAGAGTGCGGAGCCTTCACCAAGTGTTCTGGCTCCAATGCCTGTTTTGATGCAGAGTTTTTCTTCGCACATTTTCCTTTGCGCCTTCCCATTTTTCAAAAAATGTAGAAACAGATTATTAGAAATACTTTGCTGTTCTAAACAAACACCCAACAATCACTTAAATGAAGTAAGTAACAGACGAACAAATCAAATGGAAATTAAAACCACATCTAAATTAAAACGTGTATTTGTTTTGAAACTCGAGTTCAAATTTGATTTTTAGGTTAAGTCAGGGTTGCCAACTTCTGAAAATGTTTCCCCCGATGCAAATGTCAAATTTCTCTTAAATTTCCAAATTAATTAAAAATTTCTATATTTCCCAAAAAAAAACAATATATATTTCTACAGAAAATGTTTACCATTAGCCAGAGATTCGGCTTCTTCTGATGTTTGATTTTTAAAAACGAAACTTTAATATAAATATGCAAAAAAAGTTGGGAGAGAGGCCCTTTGCTTTGCAACATTTCAATTGATTTTAATGTAATTTACAAAGTAAACCAAAAGGACTCTTTCAAATTTTAGGCTTTAATTTTTTATGATACTATATGTATAACAATAATGCCCCTAAAAAATCCCATTCCACTTTCCCCCTAAATCTAGGGGGGAAATCCCTTAACTGGCAACCCTGGGTAAGTATTTTTTTTTAGTTTTACAGCTCTGGAAACTAATTCTTTTAAGCAAGAAGTATTACACTAATTAAACGTAATGTTTCTGCCAAGACGCAGCAGTCAGTCAGCGGGAGAGAGGTATGAGTGAACCTGTGAAGTGGACTCCGTGGCCAGGGTGCTTCTCGGGCGATACACCCGTCTGGTCAAATTTAGGTGGACGCTTTCCAGCAGTGTGTGCTGGTGGTAAGCGGCGAGCGGGAGAGCGCTCACCCTACTGTGAGGACGAGAAGCGCAGCAGTGGGCACCCCTTTTGGTAGTCGGGCGTGCTGCAAGAGGTATGAGTGGGCGTATAGTAAACGATTACTTGCATGTTTTCTATGGGTGGAGGTATGGGTGTCGCCCACACATGCAGAGCCAGTGTCGGCTCCCGGGTAAACTCCGAATAAATCACAGAGCAGAACGTCGCAAACTATCACAAAATTGAAAAAAGAGTTGCAAAAATAGCATTTCGACAGTCTTCTTGACTTCTACACATGCGTGTTTTACAAAGATGCGTAAAATATATGTGTGAGTTTCATTTTCGTCGATGTGATGCGAATAATTCCGGGGAAATCTGCTAGTATGCTGTGATAGGACTGGGTACATCCTCTATGGGTAGGACTGTAGGTCAATGCTCATCTCCGTACCGCAGATATGTTCGTGTGACAAACTTGCGCGTTCACTGCTAGGTTTGTGAGTTGTGTTGTGACGTCGGAGATTAGTCGACGGTTCTTAAGGTCGACAGTCAGACTGTTATGTTGTAGAAAATAGGCTTCAATTATTGGTCTGCTGATGTCGGCGATGATAAATTTCCGTGTCGCATCCGATGAAGCCTTAAAAGCCTTCCTGACTACAGGCATCCCCAGGCGGAGTTTAGCAGAGTTTTTCGTAGTGAGTCCTGCATAACCAGCCGGCCGGCCGCGCTGATACTTATGAGAATTCTTCGCCTTCCTCCCCTGCTATGCTGGAGTTCTTTTCAGAAAGCAATTCATTTGACAAAAATACGCACACGTAAAGTCTCTGTTATTATAGAACACGAGTTTCATAGACTGTACATGCAATCTTTAGGCAGCTACAGAAGAAAGAATTTTGGGATGATCTTGATCACTGCTACGCTAGGTACATTTCCTCATTTAGTGATTGCTACCATTTCAGTACATGTGTAAATCAAGGAATTCCATGGATTATAATAGTCAAATGCGAAAGAGGGTTGTTATATACAAACTGTTGATTACCCAATGATAAACCATAATTAAATACGTCGTTTTTTTCTCTCTATGCCATTATAGTAAGTGTGGCGCTCTACTTAGGCCTACTCTTGCCTTGGTGTACAAAACCAAGTTTAATCCTACCACGTAACAGAAAAAACAGGATCCCACCTGAGGACGGTTAAGTACTCGTTTCCGGCCGAGCTCGTTGCCATAGGCGTTGACAAACAGACAATCAAGTGCATCTGTCTTAAAGGATGACATTGACGTCGGACTGATTTGTTCAGGTGGCAACGGCTTACGACGTGAGGATGCCGAAGATCGGGCAACGTGGAGAAAGCAAAGCAGGAAAGCGGACCCTGGCAGTAGCCGGGATTGACCGCTCGAATGATGATGATGATTTATTCAGGTGTTGCCAGAAAGTGTGCTAATCTTGGCCTAGGAAAGATAGATATTGTGCCTAAGAGTCTACTCGTTAAGCACCACGTGATTCGTAAAGATATAAATAATTAGAGAAATATACTAGGTATATAAATACCAATTATGAACGGGATTTGTTAAGAGTTCACATTCGTAGATGGGAAAATGGAGAGCAGCCCGCCGTGGTGAGAGGTGGGAAATACGTTAATAAATAAAACTCAGCAGAACAAATCAAAACAGCTTTTATTTTATGCTGGTTCAGATTTCCCATACTTGCACATGAAACACTACACTATAATTGTCTAAACTCCACTCAGTTGCGGTTTTGTTGTTAATTTGTATGTGAAAAAGGTAATTAATTGGCATAAATACAAAACCTTGTTCATGTGGGAGTTTAGTTACAATCACTCGTCGACCATTAATACATCTTTATTGCTGCATACTTCCATCACAGAAGGATTTGTACCAGCCATGTTCATAGTGGACATTATTATGTAACTGCAAAACACTAAGTCCGGCATCCCCGGAACTGACTAGTCGGCGACCGTTACCATGAGTTATGTTTAAGCAATTTAAGCAGCAATAATAATTTCCAAGATGGACGCCGTTTTATTTCGAATAGGAGTAGGTACCTATTTGAAATAGCTGCACTTCTGCACTTGTTCCCATTCTATCCAGTCTGCAGCGATAAATTCTTATATAGTATTCATTAAAAAAGTATGTATTATTATCTATTTATGTATCATTATTTTGAAATGGTTACTGTCCAACGTCGAGGTAATTAAGGGTAAAGCTGGCCTACTCATAACTCCTGGTAAAGGAATCAGATAGCTTCGTGAGCATTTAACAATAACTTACTTCAATTGATTACATTTCACACAAATGGCAATGCGTCGGTGCAGTACCACTGAGTATCCAACAATAGTTGAGTTTTTGAGGAAAAGAAGATGTATTTGGTAGCGAGTTTTGTCAAAATTATGATTAAGAAGTATTAATTAACTAGCTATGCACCGAAATTGGCGCAGCCTTTGGCGCGGCAGGCAGGGCCGGGTGTTTTGGTGCGAACCTTTGCGGTTTCAGATTAACGGTTGTAGGTACAAGATTCAACCGCAAAGAGATCTATACATTCACGTTCTGTGTGATTAAATGGGCATATGAGTATTTAGAACTATAAATTTAAAAATACTAAAATCAACTCCTATTGAATTAAATAACAAGTAAATGGTGATTTCTATTAAAACATATGCGACTATGTGTTTAGTGCACACTAAACGGCAAAGCAGAGTGTATAAGGCGCAGCGGTCCTGATCGGCCGTCGGTGGCAAGCCTCATCACAAGGAGAGAACAAAGAAACACACGCACCGCTGTCGCGGCCTCGCCCGGCGGCCGCGCCAATCACCCACACCGTATATTATGGATTCTTCTCCGACACATCGAACCCAAAACCAAAATATACAGAATATCTTACATATAAGGTGCAATAGAAAATATACGTAAAAAAGAAAATATTAAGAAACATCGTGTTTCCAGGAACTAGAGATGAAATATTCGATTTCATATTATTGAATCACAATATAGTAAGACGAGGAGTCTCAAGAATTTTATGAAATATAAAAAGCCCCTATTTTTATCCCTATTAAATTAGCTATCAACTATAATCCATTCTATTCTATCATTCAGTTAAATACCATTATTTTACTAAAAATCATAAAGTGAGGCGAATATTATGAGATAATTAAGGAAATTTAAGTAACATCAAACAGGTATTTATTTCGGCAGTACCGGCGATGAGTTTACCGATGTCGCTGCTCGCTGGCCAAGCGGCCACGCGAACCAACGGTTTTCTGATGTTACTTTAATTTCTTACAACAGGATTTGTATGCTATGTTTGCGACGAGGGACGAAACTCGCGAACTTCACATTGACTGTATCTATTAAACGTGTTAGACAAACATAACACACAAATCACAATGTTAGCGAGATGATTGTATTAATAATTATATCCCTCTAATATAGGGTACGATTTAAGTGACAAATTCAATATGGTATGTATATAAGCACAAAGCTAAGAGAAAAATTTAAAATACCGCGGCGGCGTTAGTCTTCGATGATCTAAAATTACGTTAATAGAAACGGAACAAAAATTATAGCCACGGATTGTTACACTGTACGACTGATACGAATTTCGACTTAGAGGCAACTCGCGCTGACCTGCAGCCGGCTGTTGTCTATTCTAACGAACAAATAAAAAATATAACATTTCATGACGTCACTTGCCTAGGATCTAGGGCCGCCGGCGGGCGGCGCGGCGGCTCGCTGCCGGCGGCTAAATTACAAAAAGATATGCTCCTCAGTAAAAAAGCATCGCAAAAATACTTCAAAGAGCTGTGTAGACGTAACCGAATATTGCTAAAATCGAACACAAATCATTGATAAATTATTAACAAAATACGTTAATATGCAAAAAGTATAGTTAGTTGGCGCCCGGCAGTGGATCGGTCGCGTGGTGGCGGGCGGCGCACGAGCGGGCGCGGCGCTTAGTGCTGATCCATCTGTAACACGAATAATACTCTTAGGACCTCTCAATTACACATCATATGAATGAATAAGCCATAAAATGGGGCTTACACTCTAGCCTGTATCACGTTTGAATGGCTGACAAATAGGCAAAATGTCGATGTATGCTTCGGTGTACCATCTGGCCAACCTGTTTAGGGATAGTGCCGTGGTATATTATGTATATCAACGTCAAAAAAGGGGCCCAAATGCCAGGAGGTGTTTGAAAAGTAAGAATAGTTTTCAAATCTCCAGAACTTGATCGGAACCACCTGCCGTACAACTTCGCAGTGGTGAACGTCAGTGCAGTGATATCATGAAAATGGCGTCGAGCGCTTTGTTTTTATATTTTTTTCTCGATTATCGCTAAGTTTAAAGTTCTATCAAAAATTTGTCAAACTTTTAACGTAAGTGTTATAGTTTTAATGATATAGTTACTTTAAAAACTGAGGCTATATTGACATTATCTGAGGCATGTACAGCGATTTCATTTCCATAGTTAGGACTGCTGTTGGTGCCACATACTCGTTGCCTATTATCGTTCGGGTACACAAGGGCTCTGTGATCAGTCCACTTATGTTCAACGTGATACTAGACGTACTGTCAGACAGCATCCCGAAACTATCATGAGGTACCTCCGTGGCTGCTCATGTATGCCGACGATATGGCGTTGACTTTGACAAGGGGTGACTCCCACGTGTAAAAAAGTGGAACGAGTCACTTGAAAACGGCGGTCTGAAGATAAATGTGGCGAAATGTTAAACAGTTACAAAATAAGTACTTTTTTAATTGCGATAACACCATATTTTATGAAATACTTATACCAAACAGTAGAACTTGTACGTAGCATTTTTTCTCTATGGCAGAACAGATATTGCCAATTATTAACCTTTTATCAGTTTTTAAAATAAAGTATATCTTTAAAATAATAATACTAACGTTTAAAGTTTAATAGAACATTAAAGGAGCTTTCAAATTATATATCACACATAGTATACGACTTAGAGATAATAGAGAAAATATCATAAAACGTAAGCATTCGGCCGCCATCTTTATCGCCACAACACGTGTCGTGACAACACTGACGTCTGCCACTGCAGATTTGTACGACATGCATTGCCATATTCTAGAGATCCAGACCTATCCATTGATACCACATATAACTATGCATAGATGTAAATAGAGCATATTACAACACGTGGTAATATTTGCACATGGTAATAATAAAGCGAATTATTACTTGCGTCTATTATTTGAATGGGGCTATTATTAATGTTTCTCATTGTATCGCTATTAAACTTACTACATTGTATTCTTTGGGAATTGTTTTATAAAATTAGTTTTTACACTACCTACTGCGAAAACATTGGTTTATGAGGTATAACTAAAAAGAAGAATTTCAAACTGTTTTTAGCTGTTTTTTAAGTATGTATATCTTCAAAACTACAATATTTACGATTAAAATTTACTCAACATCTTTTGTACAACTATCACAGAGCTTTTAAATGATTTATCACATGTAGCATACGACTCAATGATTATCGAGAAAAACCAAGAAAACAAAATTAGCGGCGTTTGGCCGCTATCTTTGTGACGTCACAGCACTGACGTCCACCACTGCGGAGTTGTACGACAACTCGACAAGCAGTTCCGGGTTCTGGAGATCAAGACCTATTCACTGCTACAATTTTTATCCATTTCCAGAGGTGTACGGACCAACATAATAGACTAATTCGCGCAAGTGTTCTGATGACGGATATATAATTAACAATTGCTGCGAAACCAGATATCAAAGAGTCAGGCGCGTGCTTTCAAACGCGGCCAGATGAGCCGTACGCACAAAAGCATGGCCGCCGACCAGGCTAGCTGAGACCGCGACGCGAGTGCGCAGGCCATAACCGATTAAGTTTGCATGGACTGACGAAACAAGTCCACGCGCAATTGCGTGCCGTCCATTTTGTATGGACAATTTGCACACACCCCCTTGCACCCGGCAAACATGTCCACATTTGAGAGATTTTTTATAATCTCTACAATTAGTAGGGGAGTTTGTAGACTGCAGTATTTACTTATACTTTCAAAAACTCATGTACAGTTGTATTGACTGGGCACACATACCTGTTCCTGACCGTTAGTCTCCTGGGACTTCATGACATCAGGCAGCTCTGGTGGAGAAGAGTAAGGGGTCAAGTCCAAGGCTTCAAATTCACCGTTTTCCTTCCTGTAACAACATAGTAGTATCAACATATGAAAAGAGAATGCAAGTATTGCAATTCAGATACTCATGTCATGGCTTGGACCAGATCTCATCATCAGTAAATATAACTCTTATCTATTTTTATCTAGAATTAATTTAAAAGAAAATTATCAAAAATTTATAAGGATTACTGTAATCAACATAACATTATCACAAACAAAGAGTAACAGAAATAAAAAAGATCTATAATATAAAATTAAAGATCTAAATAATTTTAATGAATGAAGCATCATTATAATTAGCCTGGTTTTGGTCTGGACAATAAGTACCTAATAATAAATAAATAATATTTTATGTTTAACCTATAGATAATTGACACAATAAGAAGATTAGCCCTAAAAATACCTTAAAGCCAGTCCAATGGGTGCAGGGCATTGAGCCTTAGCGGTGCCAGATGTAAGTCCATATTCAGCCAGGGTCATCTCATCTTCCATCAGCTGGCTGTCTTTGTTGAACAGCATCTGACAGATAGGCTGCACTTTCAGGATACCTTAAATTAATTTGATTACATGTTATCATCCAAATTTGTGATTATTTTAGTAAAAAGTGTCATTTTTGTGCTTGTATATGTATGTCAACAGACCAGTGCACTGATGAACATGCACCTCTACATACATTAGTGGATGGCTCTGCCATAATCTTCACACTTGGCAGGTGGGTTGGAGATCATGGTGTTGAAACACCCATAAGCACCCATTGCTACCTATTTTCTGGTTTACTGTGGGTCAGCTGCAGAGTGGAAGGACCTATGAGTGTTTACCCTGCAGCTGATTCTCCTGACTGTACTCGGTGCTCTGTCTCTCTGACAATACTCATCTTCTATAACACCCAGCAATAGATTCTATTTATGTTCTTGTTCCACCAATTTTTAACTCTGGATAAAATGGTCAAAAAAGTTCCACCAAAATAACGAATTTTAAGCAGATTTCAGAATAAAATTAGTTATCAACATATTCAAATACACCTGCTGCATTTGCCTATCATATCAGCATGTTAGCAACAATTGACAACATAATTATTACAAAAAGGTTTCCCTTAAAATACAAACACTGGACGAAAGCTGTTACGCTAATTTCATGGCGACTCACGGAATAATACCCATTTTCATCTAACGAAATAACACCACGCAAACAACAAAACTTGACAAAAACGTCTGACACTGTTTCATGACTAAAAATAGATTTCTCCCGTGTCACGGATTACCTTCTATCATCTTCTTCAGTTCTAGGACAGTGGTTGTGTCCTTAGCATCTGTGAAAACAGTCAGCTTTTTTCGCCTAATCATTAGAAAGACATCCTGAAAACAAAATATTTTTTTAGGTTACACACTGTATCACAAAAGGTAACTTACACAATTAAAAGTTAGGTAAAGCTATGGGAGACAATGTGCATAAATTATTTATTGTAAACACTTACCATGATGGATTTTTGGGTACAAAACTAGTTATTTTATTTATGTTTTGTAAAAAACGCTTCGAAGCGAAGCAACGAAAGAAAATCCAATGATGACAAATTTACCAAAGACAATATAAATTGTCAAAATTGACATTTCGAGATTTTTTTAGTTAATTCTTCCTCGACGGGAAGGCAAACGGACCAAAGTCTATGCAGCCTTGTCCTTGAAAGATATTTCGAGAAAATGTGCAGAGACCACAAACTACAAACCCAGCTAGAATCTAGATGCCAAAGCCATAAAGGTTTCTATCCTCTTTTCATAAATAAAAAACAAAGCTGTCAGTATTTTTTCTGTCATTTTTTGTTTTGTGCTTGTTTGTATGATCTTAAAAGCCTACAAGTGCTTCAATTAAATAAAAAGCTTTAAGAATTTCAGTTTTGATTACGTACACATACACAATTAATTATGTTAATAAAACAAAGCTAAAAATAGTGCCGAACAACATAACCTATAAGTCTGTTATTGCGCTATGGATTCCAAAATTTGCGTTATTTGTCATAATAATAAGCCGGTGAACTCGACGGACAACCGTCTGGTAACTGAAAATTGTGGACATGTGAAGTGTATGGACTGTTTGTTACGCGAGAAGTCTGGATGTGTGGCTTGTGTAGATGAAACCAACAATAAAATATCTGAAGCCAGTGCTGCTGCTGTTTCATTAGATACTTCGGATACTTCAGAAATATTCACTGATGAAGAAAAATCTATACGAAATGATATGGCTGTAGTGGTATCTACAGAATTCAGTATTAGGAAAAAACGGGAGACGTCACACATTACAGTTGAGACAGGTAATCGATGGTTTAGAGTTTTAATACAGGTAAATTTATTTATATGAATGATAAATGTATCAAGTGATAGTATAGTATCACGGCACTATCCACATCAATGTATGTTTTTAGTTTTTTAATTTTATTTTTGTTTGATCTATTGTTTGTTTTAAATTCTATTATTTCAATTTAATAGGGATTGCCTGGAAGATTTCCCTTTTGCTGTGTATTATTAATTTTTATTTTTATGTCTTAATCTTGCAATAAAGCTCATAATTCATTTATTCAAGCTTATTTTTTATACAGATGCAAAAGGTACTACAGTGTATGTATGCAAATGTGATAGACGATTTTATTCGGCAAATCAAATACCATACCACTCATACTGCAATGGTACTCAGAAACCGTACCACTGCTCCGAATGTAATAAAGTAAGTATCAACTGTACTGTAGAGCTTGTCTAAGCTGAAATAATGCCCCACTATCGCATTAACGCACATAAGCAAATTTAAAATATGGACACAATACATATACAAATGCCGATGTAATTGGTCATTCAGTTGCAGGTGAGACACAAACGTAGGAGCACGCGTCGTTTTATTGAGCAGTCGACGCTCCCACACAGATGAAGTGTCGTTATTAATATTTGCACTCACACATCGAAATCAACTAATTAAGTAGTGGGGCGCGTCATTTCAGCTTAGACAAGCTCTACTACAGTAAAGTTTATAATCATTGCAAACATATTTCAACACAAATTATTATATCTCACCGGCTATGGAACTTTAACGTATGGCCAATCGCAATCCATTAAACCAAATCAATATTGGAATCATGTAAATGGAAACAGTGCAATGCATTGGCTTGCATTTAAAGATATTTGCATTGTTGGTTTGCGTGGCTCAATGTCTTGGCTTAATGAATTGTTCCGTGTGTAACAGATTCTTAAGGCTGAGCACCGGGATGCTAGAAATTGGTAGCTCGTAGCCCCAATTGTCTGTCTGCCATTTTCTTTTCAACATCCATAATCCTAACACCCGTTCACATTCTTTTATATATTTAGGAAATAGAAGTAGCTTATTGCAGATTGATGCCAAGAAAGAAATAGGTATAAAACTTTTGATCAGTCCATCAAAATTTGAGATATTACATGTTTAACATAATTTGAATGCTATATGTTTTACTATTTATTTGTAATTGTTTCAGTCATTTGTATCGGCTTCTCATTACCAGTACCATATGAGAGTGCATCGCGATGAACGAACTTACGTTTGTGAAATCTGTAATGAGAGCTTCTTCCAGATGTCCAAACTGCAGCGGCACAAGCTAAAGCACACTAGTAAGATTTTTTATTTAATTTATTTTTATTTAGTCAGTGCATAATTGGTCATACATTCAGACACATTCTGGATATAAAGAAGACTGGGCGCTTATCTAGAGGAAGTGGTCTAAGGTCAAATAACGATATTAGTATAGTATTTATGTTTACCACTCCCAAATACATCCTTGTAGAGAAAGGCATCAAAATCTCCCTGGCAGTTCTTAAAAATAAAGATATTTACCCAGCACATTACCTACAACAACCCACACAGACACTTCTTGACCCTACCTTACCAACGTGGTTATGGAGTATAGTCGCTGCTGGTTTAAAGAATACAGCACCTGCCATACAAATGTGACAAATGAATGATTTTTTTCTCGAAACGGCCAGGACCCATTTTTATGCCCTATTGTACAAGAATGTAGCTGAGACACCCTAACCAATAGGTCATGATCACCCTGACCGTAATGCTGCTGGTTCATAGACCTTTAGTGTTGAACTCTACTATATTTTTCTAAAAAGGGTGTGGTAACAAGCATTTGTTCATTTAACTTATTTATAAATAAGTTTAGTAAATCTGATCTGAAATACTAATTTAAACACTGAAATACTAATTTGAGTACAAGTCTGTTGATTTTTTCCAAAATGGCGGAATGTTAGGTTTGCCAAAGAGGATGGCGGACACATTTGTCGCTTTCCAACTATTTTCGCAAATACTTAAAATGGCCTTTGTACTTTTATTATAATCTTACGGCGCCGTATATTTTGTTATTTTACTAATTAGCGTGTTATGGTACTGATATTTTAATATTGTTTTCAGAGGAGAAAAGGTTTTCATGTAAAGATTGTATGAAACCGTTTAACAACATGACGGCTCTGCGAAAGCACAACCTCACCCACACCAAGGACAGGCCATACAGTTGCAGCATATGCAGTGCCAGCTTCCGAGACCCTTCCAACCATAGAAAACACTTGATGAGGCACGCTAGTAAGTATTTTGCAAGTATTTGAAATGGAAGATCTGTTAAAAGCGTTGCCACAGTACAATAAGAATGTATTTGTCCCGAGTTCGATTCCCGGTACGTTTGTCATAGTTGATCAAGATCAGAGTCATCAAGTCTCAGTAGTAGAATACATTGTGCTAGCTAGAGATTATGAGAGTCTGCTACCAGAACCAGGTTTTTTAACTTAATAAAAAGTATACAAAGATATACTTTCTACTATTCAATACTCTATACCAAAAGTTGTTCATGTGGACGTTCTTTACAGGGCTGACACTGCCCATTGTATGATACCTTCAGTTGGATGTTATTATTACAGTAGGAAGATTTACACTGCGGTTCTAGCCAAGATACATTACATTTTCGCGATTGACAGTAGAATATAAAGGAAAATATATGGGATTTGTAATAAAAAGTGACTTAAGCAATCACTTAATAGCATTTTGGCTCGCCAGAGCAACAGTAATACTTTGTAGTTGTTGGGTTGTAGTGTAGAATTTATTGTGCGAAGGCTGCTCAGCTGGCCGAATCGCTACAAAGCGATTGGCATCTTGGCTTGACCCTGCTGAGTGCCCCCCTAAATCCGACCGTTTCCTTATTTTTAGGCTACTCGGTGTCAAACGACCAGACAACCCATCTGATGGTAAGTGGTAACTGTCGCCCATAACATTTACAATTCACATATTTAGGTTGCATATAACAAAAATCCAGAACCGCAGGTGCGTTCTCACTGTGAGGACTAAGATGAAATGCGTCATGCCTGTAAATTCGCTGGCTACATGATCCTTCAAACCGGAACACAAAAACGCTTGAAAAACATTGTTGCTTGGCGGCAGAAATAGATAAGGCAGTGGTACTCGCCCAGGCGACTTCTCAGGCTTTACAGAACCTACCTGATAGAATACATGCTGATACAGGATTTGTAAAACACTTAAAACCCCGTGTGTTTAAAACAAACAACTTGTATTGTACAATTTCGTTGAATACGATAAACAAAGTGTTCCCTACACAAATCTGACCGCTTAGCATTGTACGGAAAACCTACCACTACCACCTGATAAAGCGTACCATCGTTCTGAACGTACAGTGGCGGGTAAGAAGTGCACATGCGCAGTGTGCGGCGCGGGCGGCGAGGCGCACCGGCGCGCGCCGCGGCCGCACTCCTGCGCGCACTGCACGCGCTCCTTCCACTCCAGGAAGGACCTGCGCAGGCATCAGCAGGTGCATACAGGTAGGCAATATAGTGCATGAATACCACATAAAACACTCTGACGCAACGTGAACTCTGCTGTCGAAATAAAGCTGTGTATTTTACAGCAGTTGTTAGTGTCCAATAATACGACATTATTTGTATTTTGAGAAAGTACCTTTTCTACATAGTGGGTCATCTTTAAATCATAATGGGAGATATTCCGGAAGCCAATTAAAAAGAAAAAATAGTTCTAATAATTGTAATCGATGGCGATGATTAGACATAATTCTAAAAAATCAATCAATATGTGACCGTTAGACATATAAAAATGTACACATTTTGCGCTTTCTTCTCAGAGAACGTACTAAAATTGTATATTTTCTGGAAACACCTTACCGAGTAATTTCGGTTACCAAATTTAATACTTAAAAATCCTGACTAAGCAGTGCCATCTAGTGAGGCGCTGCCGAACTACACCTTTTACTTTTCAAAGCTGGCTGAAATTAGTTTCTTCTTTTTGTTTTTTTTTTGACAGCGACGGTTTAATAAAATAAAGCTTATTTCCATGAATCTAATATGTCGAATTTTAGCGCTAACTTCACTTGTACTAACACCAGCCGTCCATTCAGACTCGAAGCCGTTCCGTTGCAAGGAGTGCAGCCGCCGCTTCAGGCGGAAGGACAACCTCGAGCGTCACATCCGGAACACCCACCCCGACCTGGCGCCCGCCAGCGCGATGGCTTGCGACGACCCCCCCGCGCCGCCCTCGCCCCCCGAACAGCCCTACTACGACATCGCAGAGAAGACCAAGCTCGAAATACTGAACCCGCTCCCCCCGCTCCCAGAGGAAGTCATCCTGAAACACATGAATCCGAAATCCGAACCGGAGGAGCCACAAAACACGGTCACAGCGATCGAGTGCACGCCGGACAACTCCTATATAATAGAGGCGAACACCGCCCGCCAGAGCGTGATAGTCACCAAAACGGAGAGGAAGATACCGAGCCCGGTGGAGTACGTGCACAAAATAAGGAAGGCGAAGTCGATGCGGGGACAGAAGGACATCCTCCTCCCGCCCATAGACGAGGGGAAGCTGGTGGACTTGCTTGGTAACGATTCGGACCTGAACCAGGAGCTGGGCACGCCGCATCCGAAGAACATACACATATACAAGAACATACTGGGCCTTGCCGCCTCGGAAAGGGAGAAGGAGGAGGAAGGCAGGGTGCATTGGAGGAAGAAGAAACTAAATATCAACTGGTGAGTAAACCTGTGTCTGGCTTTACCATCTTATTGCAGAAGATATGAAACAAAGTAAGTTTGCTCAGGTCTAAACTACGCAACGGATTTTAATATGCATTTCGACGGGTCGGGACTTAGGTTTTGCCTGTTGTATATGAGAGTTTAAATAAAATTTTAATGTAGTAACTTTGATCTAAAATCGGCCTCCTGGTTTCTAACAACAAATTAATCTATCTCTTATAGATGCGGATTTCTTCTCAGTGACCCATTTAGATTGCCCTATAAGTGGACAAGCGGGCCACCTGATGGAAAGTGGTCACCTTTCTCACGGACAGTAAGACAATACTATTCAATAGTATTGTTTGGCTGCGGTATTCGATAAGGTAGATGTAAAAACGTGGAGTGGTCACGGGCACCCCGTATGACCACTCGGCTCCCGAGAAACCTGAACCTGAAGAAATAAGGAAGAATGCGCTTTTGTACTTGTCTTTGTAGACTTTAGGTGGGTCACTAGTTTATAATAATGTTAATAACAAATAACTGTTGAATTACAGATATTCAACGAATTGAAGGCTGACATCGGTGATTAATTATTTGGAAAGGTATTTGTAGTTTTATATTTACATAAACAGAATATATTTATACCATCACAATTAATCGGGACGGCATTAGAGAGATAGTTTGTATAGAATACGCAATTTGTAATTCGGTCAAAGTCTGGTAGATCTCGAAATAATGTTTATGTAGTCAGGGGTAATTATTATGTAAATATAACTAACCTACAATGCAGGTCAATGTGGGGTTTTATGAAATAAGGGGCACCATATTCTTGATAATAAAGTAGTATGTAAGAACAATCAGTCAATGTGCTTGCAAAAGTTAGGATAAGTGCGTCCAAGACGACAGTTATAAAATATTTGTGATTATTGTATAATGGTGTTTTGTACTTTAATATTTTAACTACATATGTTTTCATTTGAAAGTGGTTTGACGATCAGTGGCCTATGACCCGGCCGCCATTTCTTTTTTTCAAATGTCGTGCAAAATGGCGGGCGGACGGGCGACCTCCTAAAACCATCATTTCATTTAAAACACATATGTCCTTGTGTTGTACTGTAACAAACAAATGAGGTAATCTTGCCCCTTTTCACTTGACTGAATTTTGTCGCGAGTGAAATTATTGATCTCATATTGAGCTTCTTGTACATTGAAAACTATTTCCCTTAGATCTCTCTGAAGCCTGGTTGTTGCTGGAACAACTAAAAGGCTAAAACAACAACTTCTTAATAAATGGCAGAATATTTATAAGACACCAAGAGCAATAAACAATTTATATACATTTTAAGATTGCTAGGCTGCTTAGGTACTTGTATGAGTAAAATCTGCCTCAACACTGCCTCTTTTTAACTATCTTTAAAAACATTGTAAGGTGTAACCTATACAAAATTATCCGTGTGATAGTTGGCAAAAACCTTATACTTAATCATAAAAAATACATAATTGACAAAGAAGGCCAGATAGAAAGCCTACGTATGACAAATAACGTCAAGCGATGTGTGTCTCTACAACTTTTACAATTTATTTGGCCTTAACATTTTCCCACAGCGATTTGTTCGTGGTTTGCCGCCTTACTAAAAGTTGTAGAATATAAAAAAAACCTTTGCAACGACATATTATCACATAACGGTATTGGTCATTAGACAGGCTGGGATCCATACATTTTTGCCGGTCTTCCTTTGTAATTTTTGATGGTTCCTGTCTTATTGAAATCGGAAGCAGCTATGTAGGTACAATGGGTGTGGCACAACAATCGAGATTTCGTTCGGATGATGGTAACATTTTGTACAATGCCACTTAAATACAAATATTGTAATTAAGTAAAAAGTGTGAATATAAAGGAATCAATGTGATAATTATATATTGTTGAATGTGTAAAATAGAAGCTTCAATGTAAAAATAGTATGCGTATATATAAATAGGTACTTATAAACATCATTTAGTAGACTGAAAGCGATCTCTAAGCTATCTGTATTGATCTCAGAGGGCTCAGTGTAAGTTTTGCTTCGATTTTGCTTTACTATCGCGATTACGTTTACGTTGAAATTAGTATGAAGACAAAACTTCATTTACGTACCACTAGATGGCGCCATACATTTTTCATACAAATTTTCGCGTAAACGCAAACGCGATAGTAAAGTAAAATCGAAGCAAGACTTACACTCAGCCCTCAGGTTTATGTGCCGCGGCACGCTGCTGTAAAGGCCGGTCCACACGACACCAACTTATCTTTACTTATCGTGTAAACGTCAAATTTTAAATTTGACGTCTACACGATCCGTTTGTGCAAACGTCGTTTGTACAAACGCGCTGTGCTAAGTGTAACTTATGTTAAGTGTGGACCGGCCTTAAGGAACGGGACATTGATAGTGAGAACATCACTTTATAAGTACCGGGGTTGTTTTGGGTCCCGGGAAAGTATTATTGCGTTGACTGCCTGGAATTTGTTTCTATAATGCAATCATACTCGATGAGAAAAAGCGATGATGCTAATATCTGGGCTATTCCATAACGGAGATGTGCGAAGCAGAGAGGTGAGGTAATTTTTAGATGCTAAGGTTCATTGTATCCATCCACTGAATTATGCGGAGATGTATACCGTACAAAGAAATTGGACATAGAGGCATAAAAGGAGCATAGTCACAGCTGAAGTCACAATCTATATTTGGCTTTTTTATAATTGTATATATAACCTGTCCAAAAAGGACGGCTATAAAATGTCAAATACCCCTTCATAACCAGTGGTACTGTCAAATTTGGTGGCCTTGGTCCTCTTAATGTTCTAGCTTTTTGTTATGACATTGAGTCTTTTGTATAGAGTTGTGACAGATTGACAGTGTACATTCTCTATAGGTAGAGGCTCCATCTATGCTTTATAACCAATATCTTTGGTACCGTACGTACAGTCTGTCAAGAAAGTCGGGACAAAGAACTACAATACTGGTATTGCAACAATAAATTACTGAGTACTCCAGCCGCCACATCATAGGATGGTGGCCTCGTAAAATATTTCACGTCTTTCTCGACAGACCTATCAGCAGCCGTACCGCCGATCTCTGATAGTACGCCGCCCTCTTGATCCAATTAAGTAGGGACCAATCGCAGCAATAAGTAGGGACCAATCGCCAGAGCCAGAGCTGCCATGCTGCGATTAGTTTAAACTGAATTGGATCAAGCTGGCGGCGTACTATCTGAGATAGGCGGTACCACTCAAAGTAAAAACAAGCATTCTGTGATACCTACTGGCTTGAGCAGAGCTGACCGGCTTACGGCGACCGTGTGAAGTTGAGCGAACTCTGATGTTGACGGTAAAGGCTTCGTAGAGAAAAATCGATGCCAAAACTAGTCGACGAGCATTATTTACCGCCTTGCACTGTAAATATTTGAATTCCAACGACTGTTTACAACCAGTTACTCTTCTGCGCGGTTAGCACAAGAGTTCTCGCGACAATGGTCGCGCCGCGAGAAAGCTGCCCCTATCTATGTCGCGCCTTTTGTTGTGTTGTCGCGTACTTCTGATAGGTCCCGTATCCGCGGCGGAGTCAGAAGGATCCCCTACTTTCTCCAAAATGGGCTTTATTGCACGGCAAAATAGCAAAGGCACATTACCGCCCTAGATCCTGGTTTGAAGGATAAGGTAGCCAGCGCTATTACAGGCATGAGTCCTCACAGTGACAACGCACCTGCGGTTCTACATTTTTGTTGAATTGTAGATGTTATGGGCGACAGTTACCACTTACCATCAGGTGGACTGTCTGCTCGTTAGTCACTGAGTAGAATAAAAAAAAGATTCAGCGGCAATACCTACTATGCTTAGGTACCGGAATAAAAATGGCCGTTTGTAGGTACGGAAGGCAGCCCATCAATCTACCCACCACCAGTACAAAATGAGCAAGCATCACTATTGATGCGCGTACTAACTGGAGACAGTCCAAAGTCTAACAGGGTAGCTGGATGTGCTGTCGTGTGTACCTTTTATGATTGGTTGTCTTGTCAGTGACAATATGGTCAATTTTTATTAGCTTTTTATACTTGTCGAACAAACTGCAGAACAAATATATACAATTTTTATAAGGCGTCGTTATTATAGGTATTTTTTTTTATATTTAGGTAGGGTACCTAAAATGTTTACTTGTTACAACATTATATTGTAACAGTACCTATACGTTGGACGTTGGTGAGGTTACCAATGGGATCACGATGATCTACGTAGTATCTACTATACGTAGTAGGTACGTAGGTACGTAGTAGGTACTTACATAACGAAAGGTGAACTAAATTAACGGCTCCAAAGACGATATTCAAAGATGCTTGTCGAGTATTCTTTTAAAATGTCTATTGTCAGTAAAGTAATATAATTTGGAAAGAAATCGACTGAGAAATTAAATAATTATGTACTAAAATATTTTTTGTAACTTACGTTATTATGTAATTATGTTAACTAATTACCTAATGATCATATATATTGTGTGTAAATAGTATTAATTGTCTATTCCATATTATCAATTATTGGACGTTTTATCAATTTTATGTATTTTACTTTTTATTTATCTAGTTAAATAGGTACAGATTATTATTGTTTGAAATTGTGTCTATTCATGAAATAAAATGAATTCTCTAATATTTTCGACTTTTAATATGTTACCTGTAAAAAATTACATGTAGTGCAATGTATTATAGCTATCTAACAGGTGTCAATAGGAAGATCTGATTCTAATTTATTTGCGAACCATTTATTATTAGAGTACATACCTACATACCTACATAGATGACGCCCGCCGCCCTGAAGATGAATGCTTTTGGGTGGCCGCCAATTTTTGCAAATTTCAATGGGAAAGAGTCCAGAGAAGTATTCAGACAGAAGTATCACAGGTGCTTAATTGGCGCAATGGTGCACTTGTGAATTCACAAAGTAGGTACCTACCTACTCTGTGTTCTACCTTCATACCTACACTCTTTTGGATATGGAATACGGACACTTACAAAGACACAAACATTTAGAACTTTTACAGAAATTCATTCATTTTTGCTTGAGTATCGAACCCGGGATTCAAAGCAGACCAGCATTATAAGCGCTACACGAGTTGTATGGATCTACCAGCATTAAATAAATATATGTTTGGACAATTCACACAGCGCCATCTAGCCCCAAAGTAAGCAAAGCTTGAGTTATGGGTTCCAAAAAACTGATAAACTACTACTACTATGTATTTTTTTAAATACATACATAACCCAAAACGAAACTCAGACCCGTAACAGAAATTAAAATTCATCATTTAAATTTCTGCCCGGCCGGGAATCGAGCCCGGGCCCTCTGCGTGGCAGACCGGCATGTTAACCAACTGAACCTCATCGTCATTCTGTACGCTGTACGAGGATAAATAACTACAACAAAAAGTTAAAAGATCTGAATGCATCCCAGTCAATTTATGAGTACGGATCAATCAACCGAACAGGCACAGGTATATTACATACCATTCAAATAGTTGGAACGCAGTATCGTATAGGAAGTTCACTATCAATGCCGCAATGCGTGCGTGCTTCTTTCGAGAACACATTAGTATTTAAATAAAATAAAATAAGTACCTATCTACCTACGTATCATAAGCAAATATGAAGGATAATTTCTCCAATGCAGTAATAGAGTTATACAAAGAGAGGAAATGGAAAGAAATCGCTGAGAAATACCACGACCACCCAGATAGGAATAAGCTTCTATGGGTGTATCCGACTGAAGATAACTTTATTTTTCTTGAGCGGTGTGTCAAGGATTTGGGGTGTGACAAGGTGTTGAGTATCGGATGCGGCAGCGGACTCTTGGAATGGATGATTACTGAGGCAACAGGTACGTGCGTCAAGACGGGCTGTTGCCCAGTCCACTCCTGGGCTTGCGCCTGCTCCACAGTGGAGGGTTTCGCTTTAAGTATCTCGGCATCGTGCGATCTACGACGCCAATACCAGCAGCATCGGCATATCCTGCATATCTTACCGAGATCCTTAGCACACACAACCTGCAAAGCCGACAAACCACAGAGGGCACCTGATGGACCCTCGCTCGATCATTATCCGCGCGCGAAGAAAACGTATCGTACCATCGTTAGCCACCCTAACGCGCTTATTAGTTTGGCTAAATTCAGAAGCAAAAAGCGTGGGAGCAAATCAAAGTGGAATGTAATGAAAATGGAATAAGGTACATTTTTGTATCACGTCTTTTGGAAAGCGGAGCGACGCGTAACATAATATAAGTGATACAAAAATGGACTTTATTCTATGAGCAATACATTCCACTTTGATTTGCTTTCACGCTTTTTCTTTCTGTATTTAGACGACTGAATTTAGCCAAATGCAATAAGCGCATAAGACGCGCAAACTCCGCGAGCGAGGGAATCGCGACGAGTTCTTTTCTATCGTCGGGTGATCTCCACGAGTCTGCCAGCGCATCGCCGCGAGTCGCCACGGATCGGCGCGTGCTCGCAACAACTCGCGAGTCTCGACGGATTGCCGCGTTAAGCGGGCTAGAGACCTTCAGTTATAACTGTTAAAACTAACATCCGCGGGCTACAGATCTTGATATTTCGATTAGATTGGATTTTCAGTTCAGTTAACTGCACCGTTCTGTTTTGCCTACATACATACGTTTTAACTTGATTGTACAGTTAAAACTGCCCGGCCCGCTTTAGGCAGTTGTTTTGTTGCGAACACGCCCGGAGTGAGCCCCAATTCCCTCGCTTGTGGAGATGGCGTCGTCATCTTTTTTATGCAACTCGAGAAACCGAAACAACAGCGTAACCAAAAAATTGTGAAACTTAAGATATAACGTCACATAAAACTTGTAACAATTGTGTTTTCTGGTGAATTTCCAGGAATACCAGTGGCGGGAGTGGAAGTGGAAAGCTCGTGGTGGAGTTGCAAATACGCCCCGCCCACTTTCATCCCGCTCTACTTCACACCTACAAAATTGAGTGAAGAGACAACAGATTTGTTGAGAAAATCGGGCACCGCAGCTTTGTTGTTCTGTTACTTCAACAACAGACCAGCCTTTGAAGAATACGTGAAGCATTTCTCCGGAAACGTCCTCATCATAATAGGACCCGGAGACGGAAAGGGCGTCCACACAGACCCAAAGCCCTTTAACGACGTTTGCCAAAACTGGATCCTGCATAATTTTCAAGAAGTACGGAAAAGCAGGGACTTCATAGCAGTGTACAATAAGAACTAAACAACATTCCATTATAAAATCGTTTATACTTAATAGATATTAATTATTAATATAACAGTCTTTTATTATAACGACTAAATTAATATTTACCAAAGGTAATAACATTATTTACATGCTTACTTAATTTTTCATTAATTCTATATTCTTTACATTAATCTTGTTAGTATTTAGTCTTATAGGAGTATTCATCATGGGATCCTTTTTACCGTCGTTGGGATTCTGGTAGTCTATATTTGGAGTTTCTGAACAAACTGCGTCTAAATTTTCCTTTTGACTTATCAGAGGCGCTTCAGCCACCATTCTGTTCAAGTCGCCGACGGGCGTGTCGCTCGGCATGCTGTTCACCGGAACCTCGTTCTCGAGAAAATGGAAATCGTGCATCAAATATAGCGATTCCAAAGGAAAATTCATTTCGAATCGCGGCAATAATTTATTATCGTCGGAGTTGTCATCGATTTCTATTACGTCATTTTGTTGATCATCAGGTACTTCTGGCATCACTACTGCCGGCAAATCTAAAATGCTAATCCCGGAATATTGTTCTCCTATTAAGTTATCCATCAAGTACTGGTCTAGGTTCGGGGGGTTGGCGGGGTTATTGTTGAGATTCATGTTGTAGTACGCATCGGATTTCACCTCATTTTTTATCTCGCTCATATTTTTATGAATGTCTTCCAGAGGCGGGGAAGCTTTGTACTCGCGACTGATGGCAGGATTGCTCAGTAAATTTGCGTTGCACATTCTCTCTAAACTCGGCGACTGGGTGTTCTGCTTGATCGTCGCTTCCAGCTTAATGTAGCTGGGGTCGTTGGTTTGGATCTTCTGCGGCGGTGGGAGCAGTGTCATTTGGCTTACGTTCATCTGCTGCTTGAACGTAAATATCTGGGAGTTGTCAGCGATTCCGGCGTCGACCGGCGGCGTGGCGGCGTCGGGTGCGAACGGCATGATGGAGGCGGGCGGCTCGCCCAGCGCGGGCTCCGGCCGCAGCTGCATGAACTGCGTCAAGTTGTTAAAGCTTACCGGGGGGCCGAGCCCGAACCGCTCGTTGTCCTCTAACCGCTTGAAGGCCATTTTCTGCTGCGAATGGAACATGTTCTCTTGATCCGGACCTTTCAGTATCAAGTTGCTCTTGACGGATATCTTGGGCTTCTTCCTTGGCACGCCCTCCAGGTCGTGGGCCATGCCGACCGGCGAGCTGCTGCACGACAGCACGGGCAGGATGTGAGTCGGTTTGATTATCGGCCCCGTCACTTTGGCCGTTATCTTGTCCACGGGCGTCAGCGTGATGTTGTTGCGGACCGATATTTGCGGCGCGTGCGGCAGCCGTATTGGGAAGTTGCTCATTATGTTATTACCTATTATACTGTTGTTCACGGCAGAGTGGCTAGTGACGAGGGCGTTTCTACTATCGCTTTGTATTATATTTTGTTCCATTGACACGGCGGGACTGAGATATCCGTGGAGATTCTGTATGCCAAGTTGCGCCGGATATTGATGTCTCTCTATCAAAGTGTCAGTGGAGCTCTCGGACATCAAGCAACCCGCATTATTGTGGTCTATGCTTAAATCCTGCACATGCACTTGATTACTGTAAACTACTGGTTGGGGAATGTTAGGAGCCGGTGGGTAATTATTGATGTAATCCTGGGGTATGCCTCCAGATAAGCTATCGCAATCATACGAGTCGACGTCTATAGTGTTGTCTGTACTTGATATTGTTACCTCATTAGGTTCACTTTCAACTATATCGTTACTGGAAAGGTTTTCACCTGTCTCCAAGGGTATGGTCCAGCTAGGTTTGCTCTTTGTGGAATTCATTTCTATCAGTAACTGTATACCTTCTTTGTCTGGGTGACTTGTGAGGTGCATCACATACTTGTCTTTGCTGACAGATTTATATTTGCAGTAGGGACATCTGAAGATGTCAGAGGTTACATTGGGGTGTTTGGAGATCATGTGTGAGGCGAATTGAGTGGATTGTATGCTGGTGAACGAACAGTACTTGCAACGGTACATGGCTTCGTTAGCGTGGCTCTTTTTGTGGCGCCGCAGGGAATTATGATCTGAAGTGCGGTATATGCACTGGTCACATGCATACGGTTTGTCACCTGAAAAATAAAAAGAATTATTAGGGTGGGTTGCATAGTTTCTATTATTATTTTCTTGGCTGGAGCGGAAGTGCATCAGAACATATGTGTTGTGCTTTGAAACAATACACAATGGTAGTGGCATGCTTTATTATTTTCACGTTTAATTCGATTCAGTAAAATAGGGCTAATGTTACATTATATTATGTTACAGTATTTATAACTCAAAAAAGTTTTTGTTTAATTTTTTTTATCTTATTTATTTATCTCAGCAGAGTAGACAGTAGCGCCCACCCCTTTTACTACTGTAATGAGCAATCAGTTGGGACTTCTATACACCAGGAATTGGGTAGCTGCTCCTCCACTGTACCCAAGATATCTGCTCAGCAGAGTGATTATGCACAAGACAGAAAGTGGGACACCCCACCTGATCCTGGCTAAATACTCATGAACACTGTGCTTCGATGAACAATATGCATAGTTGGAATTAACAGTACTTTCTCACCATGCCTATAGGTGTGGGAGACTCTGTCTTCATAAAATCCACAGAGGCAATAATGAAAACATATTCATTATAAGAATTTTAGATAGCATGGTGCAGACTATATTATATAAAATATAACAAACCTGTATGGGATCGCAAATGTAATTTAAGTTCCACCTTCCTAGCAGCAGTATAGTTACAGTGGCTGCATTTGAATGGTCGTATCTTTTCATGAACAGCTGCCATGTGATCCTTCAGCCTGCTCTTAGAACTCATCGGCAGCAGGCAGATAGAGCACAGCAACGGGATTGCTTCCTTCTTATGAATTAACCTATGTTTAGACAATTGAGTAACTGTCTTGAAGGCTTTTGAGCATATAGCACCTGATGAATTTATAAATGATGAGATTGATTGTAAATAAGTAAATAATATTTAGCCATAAAATTAAAATAAATGTAAAGTATTTAAACTGCATTGATCATTATAAAATGATTGGTAAAATAAAAATTAGTCTTACACATGTAACTCTTAATTTTGCCGTGGCATTTCATATGAATGTTGTACAATCTATACTTTTTGAAAGTTTTATATCCACACAATCCACAGGTTGGAAGCTCCATATCAACCTCATGCTCTTTCCATAAATGTGTATGGAGGGCATCTACGGACGAGAAAACTTTAGTGCATTCTTGACAATGCAAAGTTCCGTTCTGGTGACATTTTCTATGGTAAGCAAGCTTTGTTTCATCCTTGAGTTTCAAGACGCAATTGTCTACTGAACATGATGTCCCCAATTCCAAATCAATCTTGTTTTCACCAACTTCAACCGCATTCTTCTCTTCATAACTGAAAGCATTTGACCCTTTTGGTCTGCCCTTTTGGGGTATTGTGATTGGTGGGTCTACAACTTTCTCTATATTTTGTGCAGGCTGAGTTGGCTCCACAGCAGTGCCCGCCCGGGGCTGTATGGAGGATATGAGATCTGGTGGCACACTGGACACTTGGATCATGCTGCAATTAGTGTGGGAACTACTTGTATTGCTAACATTTACATACTGAGTGGAAACTTCATTAGCATAAACAATATTTATACTTGCTTCCTGAATTATCTCTTTAGGATCAATCTTTTCAAAATTAGGGGTACTCATTCTATGCAATTCATCAACAGAAATGAATGCTACTCCTTTTGGTAATGATTTATTGTCTGCATTGACACTGTCAGGTGCTATTTCTATTACTTGTGGTATCTTCATGTCAGTCATATCTTGACTCACAGGCACTGGCGTCGGAGGTTCTGTTTTCTTTAATTTTGCATTTTTAAGAGCAATTTGGACAAGGCTCTTTACCATTTTTCTAACGTCTTTAATACCCATCTTATGATGGTTACGCAAGTGGGTCCTAAGAGTTTCCTCGGCGTCAAAGATACTTGTACATCCTGGGCACTGAATTTGTATATTATCTGCAAGTCCATTGCTTTTTGCCAAGTTGGGATGTTCAGTGAAAAGATGGAATTTTATGTCATCTTCAGCTAGGGCCATGTAAGGACAAGCCTCACATTTGAAGAAAGGTGTAGAACCTACAGTCTTTTCTTCATAAGACATTACCTTTTCCTTGGCTGTTGAGGCCAGATTGGAGGTTGAAATTCCATTTATATGAATGTATCTCTGAGACGACATCGTATACAGCTTTATTGAAACTAATATGTCTACTTAATCTTTAACATGTTTAGCTACTTGTGATCTCCCGAAGCCTCAGATAAGCCCATGGCTAAATAAAACTAAAATTGCAAAATATAGATCCAGATGTAAATATGCACACAAACCACCACACTTATTCAACTTGTCAACTTGTCATTTAAATCATCTGTCATCTGTCACTGTAAAGTCAAAGAGTCTGAAAAGAATGAAAAGATAAAATGTCAATCGCGTCTTCAGCCCACCGACCTATAAATAAAGATGGCAGGTTCAGCCGGTGCGATCACTGTCTAAAAAATAATTCTGTCTTGGAAAATTTAGACTGTGCTCCCGTGCGCGAGGGCCCTCCTCCTCCTTGACCATGATCCAGGATTTGGTAATTACGTAGTAGGTTGCACAGTTTTAAGAATACAATTAAAGTACACCGATGGTCCTGATGGACTGATTAAACAAACACTGACGGTTAACCCTGTTCAATTGTAAATGTATATGTCATTGTCATTTTTATTATTTATTTCGATGGAAATTGTGTTGACATATAAATTTTAATTTAATAAATACTATTTCAATATTTTTTTGACATTTTGTAATATGAATAGAATTTGATTTGCTTGACGTAATGTGGATTATTTTATTTTATCAAATTGATTTAAATACGTACTTGATGGGTAAGTAATTTAATTACTAACATTGATACCTAGGTAGGTATTTACCTACATAATTATAATATTAATTGAATTGCCTTTTGGACATAATTTATACCTACTCTAAATAATTGTAATAATGTACTTTTTTTTAAATTGTTTTTTTTGGCATATTATCTTGAATTGAATTTATAATTTCAATTTCTAATAGTTCTAATGTAACACAGTAATAATTGTTTATAATATACTTAATTTTTTTTTTTATTATTATTCATAGTGTTTCATGTAATTATCATGAACCTATGTGTCTTAACGTTTAATAAGAGTATAACTTAAACCTACATTGTTTAAAGTTTTTTTTTTTTAAACAGTTATATGGGCTTAATGGGCGAGGCAGGCGCGCCACAACTATGAGCAGATGTGCATATTTCTTCCAAAACATTTTTCAGATATAGATTGTTGATCAGAGTTCAACGATGTGGGTATCAAAAAAGCTATAGCAACAATATTAAAAATATGGTGTCGTCCATAGTAGTTGATTGCAAAGCAAGAAGCCAAGAGACTTCCAAAACAAAATGACGGATTTCATTTCACCGGTAAGTCTAAAAACCATGTATTTTAGGAAAAATATTCATCCGCGCTCAAGGACCCCTTGCGCCCAGTCTAGTGCTGTGCCGACCAAAAACCGGCCTTATCGATAAGTTATTTTGTTTATCGATATAATTTGTTTGTTGTATAGTATTTTAATTGACATAATTGATTTGAATTGACATCAAAAAAGGAGGAGATACTGAGCTGCGATCTTTACCAGGTTGTTGGGACATAATACTGATGAAATGATTAACCTTCTCAGAAAAGGGTAGGTTAGGGGTACGCTCACCCGGCATCAATGTATGAAAAGATGTATGAATCTGGACGAGAAAAAGAAGACCGTAGCATTGTTGTACTCGTTACTCTCTGCCTGCCTACCCCTAGGCCCCTTGGCTTTGTCTACTGGCCTAGAAACCGTTGTCCACTCGATGATACCGCAGTGCCAAGCATTAATTCTCATTTAATGTATTGTATGAAGTTCATAAATGTTTGTAAAAACCTAAACTGAATAAACGTATTTGATCTGATTGGAAAGTTTTATTTTTGTCATATAGGGCAAAGCAGACTCGGATTCTTAATTGTTGGTATGTGTTTAGATAAATGAGACGCATGTAATGCCATTTACATCTTCATCAACACCAAGAGAAGAAATTTCTGAAATATTACAGGTAATAAAAATCAAAAGACAAGTGCTATACTTTGGCTAATGGATGTCTACCGGCTAGTGGAAGGAAAAGACTGAGCATAAATAATATAAACCATGTATATATAGGCTAACTGTTTACATTATAAGAATCAACGTCAATTTGTCAGTTTTTTCAAATTGTCATATGGTTGTTACTATTTTAAGCTCCCCCAAGCAGAGGCGATCTGCGGGCGCGGGCGCGACGTGTGTTCAAACATATTAAGGCGAGCATGGTGTCCATTTCATCAAAATGAATGCTTTTTGAACGTCCAGATAAGCGTGGCAGGCCATAACTCTAATCTAAAAAAAGGCCAATATGTGTCAGGCCACACATAGTAGGATTCCATAGTTGATTGTCAATATGCATGCTTTAAAAAAGGTTTTTAATACAATCCGCATCTGGATCCGTATTGCATAAGTCCGTTGATATCGGCTGTCATGCCTCTGAAGCTTGGGCTAAATGGCGAGAACTCCTGTGAACCTAAAATCTCGGTCAAGCTCAATATTAACGGCGAGCACCTTACTCACAGTAGAGTTGCTGACGATATCGTAGTCATGGCCGAAACCCAGGAGGATTTAAGCAAAACGCTCGATGACCTCTGTAGTTCCTCTCAATAAGTAGGTTAGTAATGCAAGGGTATAATATTGTCAGTCTACCCGCCAGGGTAGCCCGTTTGGGGTAACCCCACCTCTCATGCATGTCCTATGAAATGAGTGTTAGTGAAATAGAGAAGCCGCTAAGAATGTGTTTTTACATATTCCCGCGGGAACTAGGTGAACAGGTATTGTGTAGGTGGAAATGAACAGGAAAATTTAAAAAGTGGTTCAAAGCTAGTAAACATTAGTGAATGGCGGTTTGCCTGCGGGTGCGTTTGGTCCAAAAGTACCGCCCGCCCACCGTGCCTGTGTGAAGGAACCTTAAACAAAATGTGTAATCCTGAAAATGTTCAAAATGAATAAAACTATTAAAAACTGAAGGGCGGAAGATATTCTTTTGGCATGATTTCCAAATTCGAGCAAAAACAACAGGAAAAAGTAGCTAAATTCAACAAAAAACAAGTACCTTACATAACACAGCAACGAGTCATTGGTCTAACCGGGATACGCTTTGTTCAGTTGTCAAAATTTAAAATAAAAGTTGTCATTCTTTAGCTGGACGTAGATATCCCCCAATTTGGAGTAAAAACATTATAAGAGGTTGGTGTAGTGTCCTGTACTATATGCACGTCAGTTGGCATCGTCCATCATCATCAACAGCCCATATCCATATCACTCCACTGCTAGACGACGCTGTCATTAACAACGATCGTGCTAACCTGTACGTCAGTGGCTCTATGCTCTATCAGTTCTGCGACATATCTGACCAGCCCAATGTTACTTCTGCTACCGATGTCCATAAGTTTCTAAAAAAGAAAAAGTTCTAGTTGGTACCTACCTACATACAGTTTAACAGTATCAACTCCGTTTATTCCACAAACTTCTAATTATTTATTTTGAAATTCTGTGGTTATACTGTCAGAGTTGACGGCGAAAATGAACACTACTCTCTCTATCTCCTCTCTACGCGTCCTTTGGAGAGTTTCGACCTTAATTGTTATTAATTATATAAAAAGTAAATAATAAATACCATAATAATAGTTTGAACTTTTATATTTTTGAACAATTATATTTTGTCAACGCCTAGCCTAAATGTAAATTTAGGGAGGAGTTTGGCTTTTGCACGGCACACACGCAACTCAATGTGTGACCTATGGACTAATCACAGCGCTCCGTTTGACTTGCGTGAACGTGCGTAAGCCTGTGCACATTAAGTTGCATAAGTAGTAGTAAAAATCGTGGGATCGGGGACGGTGAGTTCAGTTCCAGTACAAACGGCGATTGATACCCCTCCTAACTACTTTCATTGATTTCTATGGTTTTAATTCAGTGTGTAGTGTAAACAAACAGCTTTGGGTGGTTCTGTGTGAGAGTCATCAGTGGCCTAATAGATAACGGGTTCGACTCGTGAGGGGCAATCTATTCAATTCCCAGTGGCCCTTTTTTGATTTATGCACATTAGTTGTACACTAACCGATGCTCTTAAGGTGAAGGAAAACATCGTAATGAAATCTGCACATTCAGATGAATTTGAACATTCCGATTTCATTCTATTCTTGCCGGAACGGATGAAAACGCCTAGTATAGCACAGGCCTAAAACTTGACTGTAGCAGAATCCCTTTTGTAAACCCCGTCTTCGACTGGATCGGCTGAACACGCCATATTCTATCATCTCGTCAGTCACCAATGAGAAATGGATGACGTGTGACAGTTTGTTTTGACATTTATCAATCACGTCACGACGGACAACTTTACTTTGCCGGCGTGGTGTGGATATTTTCTACAGCGAATTTAATAATATTAGGAATAATTTAAGAACCCAAAAATGACCGTGAGTGTTTTTGAAGATAGTGTTAACTTTATGTGAAAGAGTTTAGGCAGTGTTTTCACCATTATTCTCTTGTAATTTCAGCTGGAAATCGAATCAATGGTGCGCTACGCGTCGCCGATCAACCCAGCGGTGTTTCCGCACCTCACAATGCTGCTGCTGGGTATTGGGATCTTCTTCACTGCGTGGTTTTTCGTTTACGAGGTTACCAGCACAAAGGTGTCTCGCGACTTGTTCAAGGAGCTCCTGTTATCGTTGGTCGCTGCGTTATTTTCTGGATTTGGAATTTTGTTCCTGTTGCTATGGGTCGGCATCTACGTGTGACGAGTGTTTAGTTTCTAAGTTGGGCCAGTGCAGTGCACCATTCGTTTATATTTCCATGGTTATAGTACAAAATAACATTCATCTATAGATGAAGATTATGTGTACTATTGCATGGCTTTGTATATTTTAAGGAGTAAATTTATTATTATTATATTCTTAATTAAATGAAACATAGTTTTTATTCTAAATATCGTAAAAAAATCTATTGCAGCGATAAAATCAAATAATTTAATTTAATCATAAAAAACTAATTTAATAAAAAAATCTTTAAAATTAATATATTTATAATGTATTTACAAGTATATAAGATTACATAAAATACAATGTCAATACAATAAAATCCATGTCAAAATTAAAACTAAAACTAAAACTAAATGGGTATCTGTAATTGCATCACATCATCTTAACTTAAACTAGAGGCCCCACTCTTTTCCATTCCTGGTCCAAAGGTGCCCATGACACTAGCGGCATTGCCACGCTGTATGGCGTGACAATGGACAGCCTCTGTAACAGGAATGACCCAGAGCGAGGGTCGCCCCCCCTCTCCCTCATACGACGGCCCACATTTTTAATAAAACCCCTAGCCTCCTCACATCTTTAATTTTAAGAATAAATAAATTGTTGAATAAACTAGGTATTAAATTCTTACACAGATTTACTTAACATAAAATTAATGTTTGCAACTTAAAAGATTCATATTAGGTACCTAAAATGTTCTCATAAGTAATTTGATTTTGTATTGCACCGTTATGTAGGCTTTCCATCAGGTTTTAATGAGTGTAATTCGTAATCTCGAAATTCAAATTAGCGATGTACTAATATTGATAATAAGAATGTTCATGTATGTAACTTTGAAAAGTTATGTATGGAATTTTGAAATTCTCATACATAATTTTTCGAAGTTCCATACGTTGCGATGATAAATATTGTTAATATTAGTTGTTGCAACTCTGCTTGGTATGTTTTTTAGTTCAAAATCTTAGTCTGAGGCTGCATGGTATGGTGTTTATTCATACTAGTATTATATAAAAAGGAAAGACTTGTTTGTTTGTTTGTAATGGATAAACTCAAAAACTGTATCATGATAAAAAAAAAATTCGTCTATAGAAAGCTACATTATTAGCGAGTAACATGGGCCATATCTTTATCTTCAAAAAAATGAGAGACCCCTTTTTTATGTTATACAGCAGACAAACAGGCAAGCGGGCCACCTGATGGAAAGTGGTCACTGCCACCTATGTACATCAGCAACACCAGGGGAGTTGACCGATCTGAAGTGACCTCTAATATACCTCTTCAACTATCCCATGTCATAGTCCAAAGGAAACACTGGCTGGGAGCTTATTCCACATCCGAATCGTACGAGTGTGACCAGCAGCTACGTAGTGGGGATGTGTACCCAGCCCACGGCGGGTGGTGCGATGGCGGAATTAAAACAGACTTGTAACGGAAAGCAAAACAGACTTGTAACAGAAATTAAAATTCATCATTTCAATTTCTGTTCAGGAATCGAACCCAGGACCTCTGCGTCGTAGTTAGCCACTGCCTTTTGCCAGTTGCCTCTGTTAGCCACTGAACCACTTAGTTTGTCAAAGGTGTAGGGTAGGGGTAAAGTATGGTTGTGGTAGAATATGGTAGGGTAGGTGTAGTACGGTAGGATAGGGACAGAACGCCACGCGAACGAAGTCGCGTCGGGCCCTTTAGTCTTATCCAAACCACAATTTCATGCATAAGTTTTCAAGCCAATGTTTCATATAATTCACGGTATGTCATTGTAAGCTTGCTGAAATAGACATTAAGCACATAAAACTTAGGTATTATTGTAAGTGTTTACCTCAATTGTAAATCTATTCTATCTAGATTTACAATTATCTAATCTATAGTGTAGCAGCAGTGTCGTAGTGAGACCGCGTTCGCCTACATTTGCGGTAGCCTTCACGTCCGTGACATCCATAATGTAATGTACGGCCATGTCTTGCGCAGTCCGGTAAATTACGTGGGGAACAGATGTCTGGCCATGGCACCATGGCACCCCCACCGGGCACGGGAAGGAGAGGCCGGCCCAAGAAGTGATGGCTGGACGTCGTTATAAGTGACATGCGTGCCAACGGACTCTCTACTGAGGACGCCGAAGACTGCAAAAAGTGAACTAAGAAGAGCAGGATCGTGTCGCGTGGGAGCGCAACCGGGATTTAACGCCAATGATGATGATGAGTGTAGCAGTGCTATTTTGCACACAATGGACACCAACAGCCAGAAGTCAATATGTGCCTCTATCCTATGGTACAGTCACCATCACAAATAGCGAAGCAACCAAATTGTTCAGAATGATCTGGAACATGCTGATGAGGATGATCTGGAACTGCTGCGGACATTGCCGAGGCTATTAATGCTCTGAACAGTGACTTGAACTATATCTATCAATAATAATAAATATGGTCGGACAATTCACACAGCGCCATCTGCCCCAAAGTAAGCAATGTTGTGTTATAGATGCTAGAAGACCACGCTAAGTCCGAATCACTTACAAAAAAAGAAAAAAAACGTCATTCATAAAAGTCATAACAAGCAATTTGATTTCTGTAGGATTGTTTATTTTCGTGAGTTATGAAAAATATTATTAAATAATGGGCAAAACAATTAAAAAGGAAGTGAGAGATAGTTTTCGGCATTATTAATAATTTAGTCAAACTAAAAGTACAAGTTCAAGCCAAATAACTGAGTGTTTACAGGGACTGACAAGGACAGATTATCCCCAGATTATTGCCATATCCATCATCATCATATATTTAAGAGTATTATTCTTGTCGGTGGAGCAATAGCCACTCTTCTCTCCTGTCTGCCAACCTCTTCATCTCTCTTTAGACCCCGGCGCTCCTTTCAGTATTCAAATTGCCATATCGGACTGTTACTGTCAATACGGACTTATCGTGGTCCTATTATAAACTACTTATATACCTACTTTTAAATACATACTTGTTTTATATATAACTCCTAGAGCAGACCTCCGTAACAGAAATTTTAATTCATCATTTCAATTTCTGCTCGGTCGGAAATTGAACCCGGGACCTCTGTGTGGCAGACCCGGCTGTGTTAGCCAACTGAACCACTCAGATCGTCGAATCAGATGCACCCCAAACGTGGCAGCTATATTCGACGGATCCGAGCCTGATATAGTTGCTAAAGAAGCTGTTTTCGGGTTGCAGTACCGCCAAACCTTTACCCAGGATGCCCAGCTTCCTGGCTGAAGTTAGAGTTAAGACTCAATAGATAAAGCGGCCAAGAAGGTGCAGATAGTCAGATTCGATACTAGTTGGAGATAAATCGAAGGCGCTTCGTTTTGCTGAGAATAGACAGGCTTGAGTTTTCGTTTCGTTAAGCTGATTAACGATACAGAGACTGCCCGAAGTGCCAAGTTGAAACGCTCGATTATGGATTTTTGACAAGGCTGGGTTCACCTTTCGGATTAGAAAAAGGTCTATAAAAATCACGGTCTCAGACAGTTCTACTGTACCTACCAAAGTGTGCAAATGCGGTTAGCATTGAATGCTCTCTTTAATAAAATAACGTCATCATCATCATATCAGCCGAAAGACACCCACTGGTGGGCATAGGCCTTCCCCAGAGATCTCCACATAGGTCGATTATGTGCCTTCCGCATCCAGCTGGTACCTGCGATCTTTACCAGGTCGTCGGTCCACCTTGTGGAAGGCCTACCCGCGCTGCGTCCTACGGTACGTAGTCGCCACTCGAGAACTTTACTGCCCCATCGGCCATATGTTCTTCGAGCTATGTGCACTGCCCACTGCCACATTCGCCTGGCAATCCTTAGGTTACCTTGGTTCGCTTGCGGATCTCCTCACTTCTGATTTGATCACGCAACGAGACTTCGAGCATAGCCCTTTCCATTGCCCTTTGGGTAACAGTGAGCTCTCTTATAAGGCCCATAGTGAGCGGCCACGTTTCTGTTCCGTAGATCAATACTAGCAACACACATTGGTCAAAGACCTTCGTCTTGAGACACGTCAATGAAATAACGTAGGTAAGTTAAAACTATTGATTTAATTTTGTATACTTTATTATTCAGTTTATGTACACTATTATAGGTATATATATTGTAAAATCATTGGGCTCTACACACCAAAGCCGCCGGATGTCAAAAAGTTTCGGCTTGGATAGATAAATTTAACATAATCTTAGATATACTTACATAAACAGTTTCATAAAACTTTATTTATAAGAATAAATATTGCCTATAGTATTTTACACTTATTTTATCTACTCTTGAGTATACGTAACACAATAAGTAAGTACCTATAAACCACTAACGACTAATAACGACTCGAGGACTGATTGTTGGCGAAACCTGGGCTGAAGGGCGTCGCGTTAAAGTTATTCTCACGATTCGGCATCGTATTTCGGCTGGTGCTGGGCTGTAAAATTAAAATGTTAATTGTAATTCGTAGTGTAGGTACTGATTCAGGTACCAGATAGTACCAAAAAGTATAATTATATACTGAGTAACATTTACCTGCTGCATCCCATTGGGCAAGTCGTTTTCATCCGGAAAGTAGTCATTCATGAACTGCGGCAAATCTTCAATCCCAACCAGGTCCGAGTCACCGCTGGATTCGCTGCAATAGAGACCACTACATCAGAAAATGACGCGATCTACCTACCGGGTATCTAAGGATAATTACACCTGACTTGATCCTTTCAGAGGTCCGAAAGTCAGCCAGTCCGTCTTTATCATTCACGTTCGCATGACGCCCTGTAGCTTATATGAAAGTCGTCATTCATCCACTTCTCCATCATGTCTTACCTAGAGGTATCACACTTACACAGAGAAAAAATGACTAGGTACGTAGAATTACAAGTACAACTAATACTTTTATATAATTATAGTATCTACTTAATAGCTTTCGTCTAGTATTGGCTCTCACTACTTGTAGTCTTCAGATCTTGATCTGTCTTTAAAGCCACAATAATTTCTTGTTTTTGTCCAATACACTGGTATTTTAGGTACTAATAGCAAATAGATAAACAATAGATACTAACTACAACAACTAATAGTTTTAAGGAGTTACGACGCTAATCTTCATTGCGCAGCCTGAGTATCAAAATTCTCAAATTTTGGGAGCCCCTGTAGATTCTGGGCTAACCAGGAGTTAAAGCGGTAGCCGGCCTTTGCTTGGATACAACTTTCACAATACAGATTTTACAAAAAAAAGCTTTTCGATAAAATCCTGGCAGTCTAAGACCTGCAACTCGCCTCACCTCAAGGCGTCGAAGTTGGGCGCTCTGATGTCCTCGTTCCAGACGGGGTTGGTGCCCATGGCGAAGTGGTTGGTCCCGGGCGCCGCCAGCGCCGCGCGGTTCAGCCCGGAGTCTATGGACCCGAACTTCTTGGGGGACAGCGCCGCCATTTGACGGTTTAGCCTGGAAAAGTGAGAAAGAGTGTGTGACAACTTCCTATCCATTGAGCGTCGGTGGCCTGTTAAGGGGTCCGACTCGTAAGTGAGAGCTACCGACCGAGTACGATCTCTAGTGTCGCCATGTACCTACCAATGTAATTTTCTGGGTTATGTAGGTACATTAGTTCAACACGAACCGAGTTTCTTAGTTCCTAGGTTTCATCGCTATGTTTTCCCGGCAGCGTTCATTTAGGCGATTGAATGTAACTATGATCCAATCTGGTCAGGTTCCTCTCTCTTAACAGGGTCACGGAGGTCAGATGGCAGTCGCTCCACTGTAACTATCTGGTCTACCAAATCCTGGATCATAGCTAATGCAGACTCCAAGCCCTCGCGCGTGAGGACATAACCGGGATGAACCGCCACGATGATTATTTTTTTTATTATTAACCTATCTATTTGAACCCATTCACCTATTAGCGTGCTGCGTACTCACCTCCTGGTCCTGATGACCAGCGTCACCAGCAACACGATCACCATGAGGCCGAGGATGATGGCGAGTCCGGCCAACACGTACACCGTGATCTGGTTCACGTCGACGTCCACATCCGGCGAGGCCTCCGTCACGAAGTCATGCAGCACGATCATGTTGGCCAGCAGCACGTTGCGTATGTTGAGCAGGATCTCGGTGTCACTGCGCAGTCTGGGGGAAGGCAAGGTTTTTTTTATCTTGGCTCGGACACTGTCACGTCCACGTGATGGTGCGCGACTACAGTCGACTAGGACATCAGCAACTTAAGGGGAGCGGATGGGGTACACGCCACAGAATCGCTTTCCGGCCGGGTCTCCATGACTATACACAAAAGAACCAGAAACAGGTACGTTTTAGGAAGAATGCGGGAGGGTCTATGTGGGGGTCCCGTTTTAGGACAACGTCCACTGCTGGACATAGGCCTCTTCCCAAACTGAAGGCACTGATCAGCTCTGTGCCTTGCATCCACTGACTCCCCACGAACTTTTTACTATATCGTCAGTCCCTCATTGGGGGCCGTCCCAAGCTTCTTTCCCTGCACGTGGTCGCAACTCGAAGGCCTTTCCGCATCCTCGGCCATCGACTCTACGAGCTATATGGCCTGCCCACTGCCACTTCACCACAAAGCGAGTGTAATCAGTAGATGTGATCAGAACTTACTCCTCGACCACATCAGCGTTGACGGGTATGTCGTTGAGTATGAAGTGCGCGCGCACCTCGGTGCTGGTTTCGCTGGCGACGCCGTTCTGGTCGCTGGCCGGCACCACCTGGTCGATGTTGCACGTCATGCTGAACCCATTCGACAGGGTTTGGGCGATCTGTGGACGGATCAGTATGCCGGTTTAGTAAGGTCTTCTAGCTATAGGTATTTGAGCGTCGTCTCGACATAGGGTTTTCAATTTTGTATTTATTTACAGCGCTATCCTGAACTCAAAACATGTAAGTATGATATAATAATATCGCGATCCTTTGCTGAATCACATATGAAGAGAGGGTTTTTACGTGTAGTTTCGCATCGTAACCCATCTCACCTGATGGCAAATCAGGTGAGCTGAAGAAAAATGCGAACCTACACATAAATAAAAATTCTCTCGGTTGGCTCGGACGGTGAAAGTGTTCTATAAGCGAAACCATAAAAATTAGTAATTGCAAACTTACAAAATCTCGATTAGCCTCGACCTGCTCGACGGTGTTGAGGAATAAGAAGAATATTCTGTTCAGAGCCGATATCAGGTAGACCTTCACCTCCGTGGTGTCAGTTTCGTTGGCTGAAACGGGATTTAAGTACTTATATTAAGTTGGAGGTTTTCAGTAGACTGAGTATTTATTACCAGTCCCTGAGTCGCCTGGATGGGACGTCTTGAACTATTAAGTTTCTTACGATTTTAAATGACATCGGGGTCAATATGTACTAATTTATAGTAGCCATCAGTGCCCTACTACAGGACTAAGGTCTCTCTTTCATTTTTTTACTCAAGACCATCCATTTATCAGGTGGTAGGACTCTGTCAAGCCTGAGGAGCCCGCCTGGGTGAGTACCACCGCCTTTTCTGCTTCTGCCGTCAAGTAACTGTTACTTTGGTTGCATTTTTGTGTACTGGTTTGAAGGATAAGGTAGCCAGCGCGATTATATGCATGAGGCATATCATCTTAGTCGTGACAACTCATCTGCGGTTCAGCATATTTGTCACCTGCAACCTTAATGCATGACTCGTAGATGTTATGAGCGACAGTTACGGCTTACCATCAGGTGGGCTGTGTGCTTGTTTATCACTGCGTAGAATAAACAAAACCTTTTTTTATCGGGGTCATTATTTATTAAATCATGAAACTCATTTATGACATCATTTCAGACTTCCGATCAGGTGGGCTGTATGCTCGTCACCATTAGCGTATCTAGGTTATTTTTCAGGGGGGGCCTGGCCCCTGAGGTGGCCGATAAAGCCGAGTCAAAAGAACGAATTTTTTCTCTTATGTTTGCTTCCCGACTTTTGCAAAAATAACTCAATCTTTCATTGTAAAGGCTTTCATTGTAATTTAATTTAATTGTAAATTTGGCTTTTTATTTAAAAAAATGCGATACAAGCTGAAAAGAGCAAAAGTCAGGCAACCAACCTAGAGTCGAGGTTTTACTCCACCACTATACAATTTATACCTTACACTCTTTTGCAAAAAAAAAAAAAAAATTTAAGTAAGTAAGTTTGCAGATTCCTCGGTTGTATTTAATCGAAATTATGTTTGTATAAAGTTTTTTATGTGTCGAGCCCAGAATTTCGTATCGGTACATCCTGGGGTGGGTACCAGACCATTCTGGGGTGGGCCGTGCCCACCCGATCCCCCCACTTCCTACGCTCGTCAGTTAGTATAAAAAGTCAAGAGATGCTGCGAGAGAAATTAGCCAGGACTGTAGCATATGGAACCATATGGTCTCTTGCTACCCCTACGGGAAAAAAGGCGTGATATGTTTGTATGTACGCTCCCTGACGTACCGGGATCAGTGGCGATGACGTTGAACTCGAACATCCCCTGCATGGCCGCCGTCGGCTGTATGTTGAGCACGAGCACCCCCGACTGCGACTGCAGCACGAAGGCGATCGACTTCACCAGCTCCAGCGAGGGGTCCACCTCTATGCTGTCCTCGTCTATGGTGTACGTTATCGGGAGGCCTTCCGAGTGGATCGCCTGTGGGTTAACAGGTTTTGTGTTCTTACATAAAATACCAAGAAAGGGCAGATTCAAAATAGCTACTTTGTCATGTCTTTGCATCATCATCTTAGCGGTTAATCCTGGCTTCTGCCAGGGTTCGCTTTCCGACTTTTACTTCTTCATTTTGCGTATATCTTCCAGGATAACTTAATAGTCATTTGTTAGGCTAGGTTCTTTTGCGCGCACGCGAGCACAATCTGGATATAGGCGCCAAGATGATGGCGGCTGAGTTAATATGTAGACTAGCTATCTAGCTAACCTAATCGACAAGAAAAGTCGGATAACTCCCGACCAAGTTCACATTTACTCAAATATTTTCCAAACTACTGAATCGATTTTTCAGAAAGAAAGCTAAGAACCATCTCGATTAAACCTGCATCATAATCGGTCCATCCTTTCGGGAGCTACAATGTCGCCACAGACAGACACACAGATATTCAAAAAAGGGGTTAAAATATTCCTGAAGATAAGGCAATCTCAATCTGTGAAAGCGAAGGTCAATAACCACTTACATGAACCGTCAGCAGCTCCCTGTTGATTAAGTCTCCGGTCGAAATGCCGGCGGTGTAAAGTTCCCGCTCAAATCTTGGTCTAGGGTCGGCTTCCCTGACCTACAGCACACAAAAAAGAATAGGTATAAATTTTTTGATACGGTATCTAAACATCTACACAATCATCCCCTGGTAAGGAGCAACTCACAGTGACAGTGCAAGTGATCGTGGAGCCGGGCTGCGGCGTGGTCTCTGCGGGCGAGTTGCTGGCGGCCACCGTGAGGGTGAGCGCGTCGGCCTCCTCGCGGATCAGCTCGCGCGCCAGCGACAGCACGTTGGTCGTCGCGTCCAATACGAAATCGCCGGCGTCGTTGCCGTCTGGGGAGTATTTTTTTTACTTTATTACGCATACTTGGGTGGAGGCCTTTGGGCGATTCGAGGTCGATATTCGAAGTTCAGGGGCCCTATTTTTGAATCGCTTAACTTTTATCAACTTTGACTTTCGGCATGAAAAATTCGACATTTTGATGAATGATGCTGATTTTACCTATTTTTGAACCGTACTCTTTCCGTGTTGCCAATGTAATTTAATAAATATTGAATTTTTCATGCCGAATGTCATAATTGAAAACCGTTTGAATCGATGCGAGCGATTCAAAAACAAAGCCTTAGGAGTGGACGGCTTTGATGGTTAATTTTACGACCGCTGTCTCATCTGGTAGTTAACGACGATGCGGCCGAAGACGGACCATACCTGTCTAGACACTATAAAATTCTGACAAACTTCTTGAGCAAAGTACTTCACTGTGCAGTAGCGACTTTACGTACAAAGTGCCTGCACAAACCTTTCCACACTATTCAGAAGATTTCAGACAGACGACAGGGATCAGATTCAGAATCAGTAGTCGTAGTAGTTAGTATACACAGGGGTCAGTGGTTGTAGTGCATGGGAGGGCAGTGGTAGGGAGGATGAAAGGTGCTAGGCCCACAATTTCAACAATAACTCTATAATGGTGTGTTTCTATTTTAGGAAATCCGTATGGAATACATACCTATGATTCTGTAATAAATGCTGTAACAGTTATCCACGCATAAATGGTTCTTGGGGTCAAACGCTAATGGTAGCTCCGAAGTCTCCGAAAGTCCGGCTTCTAGTTCTGGAAAAGTAAAAGTAATAACGTAAATAAACTGCCCGCCGGTTTGTCCGCCAAAGCCTAATCATTTCTATGATGTATGACTTTCAGAATGATAGATGTGAATTAGCTGAACGCAGAATAGATCAAGCGAAACGAATTTACGTCGTGGTCGGCTATACTTTATACTATTTCAGGCAGAATTTCCATGTAGATTAAACATTGTTTGAATAGAATTGAATAGAAACATTTTCATTTGGCACTCCATACATACACATACAACTTAACATACAAGTAAAAAAATTGTGTTTTTTAAATATAATAAAATTTCAATTATTTATTTATTTATCGTATGACTTTTAAGTTCCTTTTGCTAATTAATATTTAGGCATTATTAATATCGACGAATATTATTTCTAACTACGGAGTATAGACTAATTAATTACTAACTAAAGCCCCATGTGCATGCTGCAGTAACGCAAACAGGTCAGGCTCAGCACAGTGTTGCTTGGGAGACAACACACTCATACTCTGCCAAGACCCGCAAAGAAGAAGGGTACTCGGTAAAACAACGATCCAACAACTACCCAATTAATAATTCTAGTCTAATTAAAAAAAAGTCTGGTAATTGGCGTTGTGTATGTAATTGATATTTGTCAATTCCATAATATATTTACCTACTGTAGATAAAATAAAATGAGTATAGGTGCCTACATTGTATATCTATAAAATAAATTAATACTTATTACGCCTACAAATCAATACGCGACAATGTCGCAATTAACACCCTTTATAACTCGTGCCAATTTTCAAATGTTACGTTCAAATCCCGCTACATACCAAAGAAGGCAACATCGCATGTTGTGTCGGTCGAGAAAACTGGGGACCCAATGGTGGGCACGAAGACAACATGGACGGTGGCCTCGCTGCTTAGGGGGTTGGGGTCTGTACCGCCGTCAGTCGCCGTTATCGTAACCTGGTGACCAGAACATGGAGATAGAAAGTGGTAACTTTGAGCAAGCAGTCACCCTACGAAATCCACCACCTACCTGTTGCCAGTTAGTGTTAGTATACTGTACTGTAGATGAATATAGAAGCGGTAGTACAATATTATATTATCCCGTGCTGCTGTGTAAAATGCCTGTCGTGCTGGTTAATAAGCGTACAATGCAAGAACTACTCGCTATCTACAGCTGGTTATATTTTCTGTGATGCAAGACACAAAGGTAGTGAAAAACTTTAAAAGTTGGTACCATTACTTATTAGCAGGTATCATTACTTACGTCCTTATACGATTTAATTTTCTTCCTATCACACTACGTACAACTACAGTACCTCAAACTAAAAATCTATCGACTTAACTTTTAGCAGCTGCAGGTATTCACAGCTTGGCTCTGGAAATTTGATATGGATGACTTTATGGATAAGCGTAGGTATGCCTACCGCATATAAATGATCTGGGGCACTATTTTTGAATAGCTGGCCTTGATTCGAACGGTTTAAATTTTTTATATTCGTCATGAAAAATTCCATATTTTTTAAATCACATTGGCAACACAGAAAGAGTACGGTTCAAAAATAGGGAAAATCAGCACCATACATCAAAATATCTAATTCTTTTCATGCCGAAAATTAAAATTGAAAACCATTGGAATCGAGGTGAGCGTTTCTAAAATAAGGCATCTGGACACAAATACAATGCAGGACTGACCTGGAACTCCCTGATTTGTTCGGTGACGTCCTGCCGCAGCTGCAGCATGCCGGCGTTGTTGCCCTGGTTCAATATTTCGAAGTACTGCACCGCTTCGGCTGTTACGTAATGAAATACTCGTTCAGTTTCAGTGCAGGTTTACTATTTAAATGGTTAATAAAGTAATTGAAACTAAAGACCGACTTCTAAGTCCTAAAGCGCTTCAGATGATCCCGATACAAATGACTCTACTGAGAATGATCAATCGATTGTACCTACTAGTATTTTTTATGATAAAGAGGGCGGCAAATGAAATTGTTTCTTTTGCGATTCATGTATGTATTAGCCGTGTGGTGTCCGGCAGAGTCGAATAGCATCAACCCCTTACACTAATGGGTGTCGTACAAGGCGACTAATGTTTTCGAGGCAAAAGATCAACAGTCTCCGAAAGTAAGTCTGGAAAATTGGCAGCAGCATTTTCCAGTTGTATTTAAACACTGCGATCTCCAACCCACCTGCCAAGCGTGGAGATTATGGCAATAACCTCCCCTTTCGTGGTTGAGGCCCTAAGTCCTGCAGTGGCCTGTTACGGGCTGTGATGATGATGTATCTATGTATTAACGATTTCATGGCTTCAGTGGATAACAAAGTTATTAAACAGAAACTATTATTAAATCGATTATCTATTCATAATCGTAAAAGTAACAATTTCAATAATTGAAATCAGAGAATTGTTGGCAACAGAGTTACGTAATTATTCTACTGGTCATCCGATGGTAAGTGTTACCGCCCATGGACGTTCGCAACACCAATATTGATCAAAGAAGATGGGAGATTTGATAATAATCACCATTTCCAGTGACAGCGAAGGTGACGACCCCCGCGTCGAGCCCGTCTTCGTCGGTGGCGGCGACGCTGTCTAGGTTCTCGTTGTCCACCGTGCGCAGGATCAGACCGGCGATGGCCCATTCCTGATACCAATCGTTTATTTAACATTTTATTGTGCACAATAAATAGTATTCAGAAGTGACATACAGATAAGATCACAACAGGTACAGCTTATTTCTAAAGAAATATCTTCCAGCCGACCAACGGAAGAGAGAGGGCAAAATCGAGATCGTCGTTATCTATTACTTCAAGTTTTACATGTATTGTGCCCAAATGTACTGTGCCATGTGTGAGAGTGTAATAAAGGGTATTCATTTAGATAATCATGGTAGCAATGCTTTGTGCATATAATATATAACCCTCTGCCACTTGGCTCCCATGACTATAGGATTTCAGCAAAGACAAGTGTTTAAATTAAGACTGGTGTCCTATCAAATTTATATTTGTTCTTATTTATCTACAAAAAGTAGAAATTACCTTTATCTAAATTGAATTTTCATTGTTTTAATTTTTACCTTCCTTACTTCCTTATACTGGCTATCAAAAACATTGAAACGTTATCTACCTTTACAGTTTTTAGACTGACAATTTTTTTTCTCCTCCGTGCCTGGGCATTTAATTTGGATAACAACAACAAGCATTCTTGCTTAGCTGCAGAAGATAAGGTGGTTGTTCCATCCAGGCGAACTAAGAAAACTTGATACATACAGAGTCCTACCACCTATAATAGGACCACGATAAGTCCGTATTGACTGACAGTAGTAAAAATTATAAAGTGTGGATATGGCAATAATTTGGGGATAATCTGTCCTTGTCAGTCCTTGTCGATCCTTCTTGTAAACGTTCAGTTATTTGGTCACTATTAGCTTGAACTTATACTTTTAGTTTGTCTAAATTATTAATCATGCTGCAAATTATATCCCGCACTTCCTTTTTAATTGTTTTGCTTATTATTTAATAATATTTTTCATAAATCACGAAAATAAACAATCCTACAGAAATCAAATTGTTTGTTATGATTTTTATGAATGACGTTTATGACGGTTAAAAAACTTGGCAAACAGAGCTTTTATTCAATTTTTTTAATAAGCGATTCAAAATTAGTGTTATCAAACAACTGAAGCAGTACCCACCCCGGAAAGGCGAATGGTGGTCTCGTGGATGGGGAACACGAACTGCGGCGAGTGGAAGTTGTACGGGTTGATGACCAGCTCGTACGTCTCCGTGGAGTTCATCTGCGGCACGCCGTGGTCGTAAGCCTGGAGAGAAAGGGCTTATGTTACTTGTGTGTACCAATTCGGTTCTTTTCAAAATCAGAATCAGCATAACATACCCACGTACATACATACTCGCGCCCGTATCCCACATGGGTAGGCTGATACTATCCTGACAGATCTCTTTTGCCTCTTCCACATTCATACATCTTCTTTTTACAATGGCGCCGTTGTTCTGGCTCCTGACCTGGCCTTTTTGAAGAAGGTTAGTAATTTGATCAGTATAATGTCTGTCTCGGGAACCATCTGCCGACCCTTCCATTTACATTCTCAAGATAGATAGTACCTTTCGTAAGCCATCTTTCATCCATCCTCCATCCTCGTATCTAAAGCATCTCAGCATACCTCTCTCAATCCTAGGTTCCTCTGGATAGTCTGCATAACATACCTCAATGAGGATGTCGTAGGTGCCCCAATAGCTCCGCAATGCCATGGCGGTCTCCAGTTCGCCGGTTTTGTAGTCGATGTTGATCATGTTGAAGAGATCCGGAACCTCGATGTCCCGGTTCCGGACGGTGAGGCTGAGGATCGCGTAGCCGACCTGCGAGTTGGGCGTGTCCGGCTCGTCTATGTCCGGCGCGTAGATCTCCGGCAGTAGGCGCACGTCCTGGGTATCAAAAACAGTTGCAGCTACAACAGATCGGAAAGTTAGCAAATATGCGCCAGTTGCTTAGGTCTATGGTTGAGGGGGCTGGTCCATTGGATCCACGCTCAGAACAAGGAAACGGTCCATGCGGTTAAAATATAATATAATAGAAATCTTTGCATACAAAATCAATGACAAAATTGAATAAATTACTTTATACAAACCGACTTGTAAGCGAGAGGTACCGAGTTTGATCCCTGTGGCGCCATGTACTGATGAATTTTTCTAAATGATGTAGAGTACATAAGTTGATCACTACCCGATGCTCATATGGTTTGGAAAACCTCGTGATAAAACCTGCACAATTCAGGTGACTGAATGTGAAACCATACTTAAATCTGTTCAGGTTCCACTGTTAATAGGACCATGGAGGTCAAATGGCAGTCGCTCCACTGTGATTTCCAAACCTGCGAAATCAAGTTTTGCAAATTTGTTGCATAACAAGCTTTTTATGCGCGGTATAGTACCTACTCATCAAGACCATTCCAAAGAGCCCAAATACGATGGGGTTATCTTACTGCGTCCATTAGTTCCTATGACCACCTGCCGATTCCATCGCCAGACCATGGCTCCATGGTACCATATTAATGCATTACAATCCAAGTTACGTAGGTATACCAAATTTCAGCTTAATCAGATACCAACAAATGGTCGAAAAATTGTTTGCAAATGACGGACAACTTACATGTGAACAGTGCAAGTTAAATGAAAGCTTGTAAAAATTTTCCTCGCACAAAACCGGTCATTGCTAGTTATGTATCATCATCATTGGCCCTACACATCTGTTAATGGTACGGCACTTTTTCTGATGGCTGTAGAGGCCAACACGTGAAAGACATTCGGTCAAACAGTTATGTATAAGGAAGTAAATATTCAGGGCTTTTAACCGCATAGCTATAACGCTTACCGCAGCGAGTCCCTCGGAGATGGACCAGGTGAGGAAGTCGGGCGGCGGCAGCTCAGGCGCGTTGTCGTTCACGTCCAACAGCACCACCAGCACCTCTATGTCCTCGGGGTTCTGGTTGCGGTTGCCGTCTGCCAAGACCGCCATTATCGTTTAACCCCCGTTTCACGTGTGTATCTGTGGCCCTGTGGCGGTGTGTGTCTGTCTGTGGCGTCGTAGCTCCCAAACAGGTGGACCGATATGGATGTGGTTTTCTTTATGAGTGCCAGTTAAATCGAGATAGTTCATAGCTTTGTTTAATTATAATCGGTTCAGTACTTTAGAAAATATTTGATAGATGTAAACTTGGTCGGATGTTGTCCAACTTTTTCTGTGGGTACAGTACTTTCTTTATAAATTTATATGATTGTATAAAGAAAGTACTGTCAAAGAAAGTGTATAAAGAAAATGTGTACAATCATATAAATAATAAATTTATATCATTGTATAATGAAAGTACTGTCCTCTGAATCGGATGGATGAAAGAAGATTGACTAAAGCGTTACATAGTACTTATAGCGCGAAATTGATAAACCAGCCCTTAAGAGGACGACCCAGAAAAACATTCACTGATCAGATCACATCAGTAAATGTTCTCAAAAACGCTGGGGTCCGATCGAAGTGGCAAGGATAAAAGAAGATATATGAACAGTATTGTGGGTAAATGTGAGGCTCTGCCTCTGTCTCTGCCTACCGCACCTGTGGGACGGATGTGAGCTCGTAACGCAGATGAATTACATATACCAAAACCATAGAACGAACTATGGTCAAACAATACTTTATGATGGTGCGAAATTTTTTAACAAATTGCCAAAAACTTTAAAAATTCAGATTCCCAAAACATATTAAAAAAATAAAAATAAAACATGCGTGGCCGAAAAACTCTGAGTCCGACCCTGCACTAACACTTTGAAGTCAATATACTAGCGATCATTTCAAGTTTGTTGAAACATTGAAAACGCACGAGTACCTAACAATAAGTGTCTTTTGTTATATCCTACCCACCGAACGGCAAGATAAATTTTTGCTTTTTTACATTTAAAAGTAGTAATAGGACTCGACCAATCTTCATTTGCAGTCGATACTAATCCTTAAGATGTACAAAATAAGTCGCTTTTGCATTAATTCGGATGCGAGGGCGAGCCGACTTTGGTCGGACGTCCGCCCACGTCCCCTGCACCCAAAAGCGACTATATTTTATACTTTGTAAGGATTAGTATCCACTGCAACTGACGGTTGGTCGGCTCCAGCCAAAACGGAACGTCTGTTACTAGTCAAAGTTCTTATTAAATGAAATGTATTTTGTTTTGTGAATAGAGAGCTTTAACCATATGTATGTATGTCCTAACCATATGTGTGTATGTATGTGTGGTACGCCCGTGACGTACCTAAAAAAATGGGTCCACAGAATACCAGCGCTGTGAGTTGTTTCTTGCGTCTCACAGCACATGCTGAGTGGGTACCATTTATGTTGGCCGCCGCGGCACCGATAGTGGCATGGGCTACGCATTGTTATAGACATTTTAATAACTATAGTTTCCGTTGTACCGGTAACTGTTATTGTGTCGTGGTGTGCTATGTGTCTTTCTTTCTTTAATCGTGTACCAACCTCCCTGAGACAGGAAGTTGTCGATCAACTGCACGAAGATGGTGTGCGTGGGCTCCCCGCGGTCGCGGTCGAGCACGTCCGTGCCCGTGTAGTTAACGTAGATGAGCCCCGTCTCCCGGTCCACCTCGAAGAAGTCCCGGATGCGAGTGTTCACGGCGTAGTTTATCTGGTAGCTCACCTCGTGGTAGATCTCTGAGGAATTGGAGGTGCTGTCAGTTTTGTAACCGACTTCGACGAAGCAGGTTGGAGGGTGATATCGCTAGCGAGCTTCCTGGCTTCGCAACAGAGGTAATCCTAACCTTCTTCAAGAATCATCATATACGTAGGTTTAAACTGTAATAATACCTACTTAATTATATATTATCACACTCGGGTTTCTCAGCACAGCCCTTGGGGCGGGCTGTTTATTACTTGGTGCCACGGTTATGATTATTTTTACCTCGATATTTCGAAGCGGTTGCACGCTCCATGGTCATGAGTAGACTATACTCTGTATCTTGGCGCGATGTAGGTATATCTATCTTTTAGTTTGTTATTACCCGACTAAGGTGAAGCAAAAAGGAGGGTTATCATTTTGACCGGTGCATTGTTACTAGCGAGGACCTGTACTTAATTGGATGTTGTTTCTAAAAAAAATATTTACTATGCTTTACATAGCTGCTGGTACTCCAATAAATAAATATGTGAGTATACCAATTTCACGGTAAATATTAGTGAGTGTAATATTATTGGCCGTGTGGTGTCCGGCAGAGTAGAATAGCACCAACCCCTTACATTCATGGGTTTCGTACAAGGCGACTAATGTTTTCGAGGTAAAAGATCAAGAGTCTCCGTAGTCTGGAAAATGGGCAGCAGCATTTTCCATTATTATATTTAAACACTGCGATCTCCAACCCGCCTGCCAAGCGTGGAGATTATGGCAATAACCTCCCCTTTCGTGGGAGAGGCCCTAAGTCCTGCAGTGGACTGTTACGGGCTGTGATGATGATGATGATTAGTGAGTGAGTACCATCTCTGTCCAAGTCTGTGCTGTGCATTTGCAGGACGTGGTCGCCCGACACCGCGTCCTCGTAGATGTAGACGGTGGTGCTGAAACTCTCGAAGTCAGGCTCGGGCACTTTGTTGTTGATGTCAATGATTGAGATCGCCATCTGAAGGAAATCATTTTTTATAAGTAACTAAAAGTAACAGGTTACGCCATTGTTTTTATTAATTTATTGTGTGCGGGTAGATTGAAGTACGTACCTGAGTACCTATAAAATATTTATTTCCGGTCGTACCCACTGGGAACGTAGGTACCCAGGTATACCAAGCTCTTTGGTAGGTACTTACTAAAATGTACAAAGGTACAATAAACAGCAATGACGTGTAACGTTATTAGAAAACACAAAAAATTGCAACACTATTTTCCTCACATTATACCTACGCAGACACAGTTTCATTTCTACTCATGAGAAAGTTGGTCGGACGGTGTCCGGCGGAGTAGGTCTGCACCAACTCATTCCATTCACGAATGAGGGGCACACCATCTAGCCTTCCTTCCTTCGTGGGCCACAGGCCAGAGAATGATCACACGCTACGCGTTAAAACATCGTGAGGAAACGTGTAACCCTAGTCTTAACATGTTATACCTATCATTGTTGATATTATTACAACTTGTCATATATATTTGTAGTTATTGCCAAATAAAAGCTATGTCTATGTCTATGTAACCTTCTAAAAGGGTCATGGAGGTCAGATGACAGACGCTCTATTGTCCTGTCGAACCTGATCTGACAAATCCTGGATCATGATCAAGGCGGACCGGGAGCACAACCGGGATATTGATGCCAAGAAGAATTTTAAACGTTTGGCGTTTGATGAAGTTCAATTTTGCATCCGAATCGAAGGTCGAACGTGGTATTGGTATAACGTACCTCTAAATCGGTGTTATGGCAGTTGCGATCAGGCGGGCAGGGCTCGGCGTAGCAGCAGTCGCTGGCGGTCACCGTGTAGAAGAGATACCACCGCGGTACGTCGGCGTCGATGGCGGCGTTCGCGTCCACCGATATCTGACCCGTGTCGAAGTCTATCTTCACCAAGCCTGCGGGTGTGCCTTCTCTGGGGCTGGAAGTAGAAGAGGGAAGGTATATGTCATATATTCTTGCTAAACTATGGCTTACTGGTTTAGAGTTAATTTGAAGTTCTTTAAAACTTTCTCTGCGGCCGACGCAACAACTGCGTCCGAAATCGGCCGCACCATTTAATACGCACGCTACGATACATATCACAGCTGTAGCATAATTGGTATTTGAGTTAGCAGTGGAAGTCTTAACTAATACCATATCTTTGTTTACTATTTTAAATACTATGAGGAACGTGCCTATGTAACACTCCATATGATACTACAATAATAAGTACTTCATTGTGTACTCTCAGGGAGCTCTTTCCACAACTTTAGGACCCGTAAGCTTTAACAAAAAGTTCCTCTAAAGGCACACGGTACGTGACCAATTATAAAACGTGAGCCTACTCTCTGTCGCTGGCGAGCGGTGCAGTCAGTGGGACGTCCTAGGTACAAATACAAATTCTTTATTAGTAACAGAGTTACACGTCAAAGTATTAATTTGGTACTTAGGAAGTACCTTAATAATAAGCATATTACATTTTATTGTAATTTACAATATAAAAATGTCATAAATTGTAATTAATGAAATAATTCATATTTATTACATCATTCGAAATAAAATAATATAATGTCATAATTTCAAATTATTAATGTTATAATCAAGTACAAGTCATTTCAATTCATTCAATTACACTAAGTGAAGTCAATTTACAATTGATAAATTCGTCAAAATCGTAGAAACAATGTTCTAATAGCCAACCCTTCAATTTGGATTTAAAAATGTTGACAGTAGTAGCATTTTTAACGTGTTCCGGCAGTTTGTTGTAAACGGTAGGCCCTAGTACGTAAACAGGCCGTTCCGACTTTGTTAGCCTATGGCGCACTGGAAGGAGTTGGCTCTCGTCTCTATTGCTCCTCTATTGCTCCTCGCTTGCTGTAGGCTGGACAAGTGCTGAAGGATCTGTCCGAGTTTCAGAGGCTGAGATGGATCGGCATCAGTGCTCTTTGGGCGGCTGAGCCAGTGAGCTAACCTTCTGTATATACATTTTTTTCTCTATGGCGCTAACTAAGTTTTTCTTTTTTCTATGCCGTATCTGCAATCAGTTTGCTCAAACTACAAGGTGTCTCAAAAGAAAGTTTATACTTAGTGGATCGATTAAAAAAAAAGTAAGCAGTGTATCGAAAAAATGTTAATTAATTATTAAAATACACAATTTGGGAGTTTATTTCTTAAAAATAATATCGTGTAAATGTAGACCCTCGCGTTCGCGGCAATCATTTAATCGAACAGTAAATTTACTTATGACGGCTCAGCAGGTGGACTCAGTGATGGCTGCCATTTCGTGACCGATATTTTCTTTCAAACGCGCCAGGGAAGTTGGTTTATTGGCGTAAACTTTAGATTTAAGATAACCCCATAGGAAAAAGTTCATAGGGGTTAAATTTGAGGACTGCGTGGAGGCCCATTTATGTCACCTCTCCTGGAGATCAATTTGACCGAGAAAATTTCACGCTCCGTCCTGCTGGAATCATGTTCTTTGGTTATAGCCAGTTTTGCAGTTCAGGCACCAAGGAGTCGTCTAATATCTCCACATAACGCTCTGAATTCACTGTAATTGCACGCCCCCTTCCGTCTTCAAAAAAGTAAGGACCGATAATTTCTCGCGCCGACATCGCTACCCATACGGTCACTTTAGGCGAATGAAGGGGTTTCTGATGCTTGCGTTTCGGATTCGTTGCACTCCAGTAGCGGCAATTCTGCTTATTTACGTGTCCATTAAGATGATAATGAGCTTCATCCGAAAACAAAATGTTGATAAACGTTGAAAAGCGCTCAATTGCCTGATTTACGAAGTCAAGCCTCTGACTGGCATCTTGGGGCTTTAATTCTTGCACCAATTAAATTTTGTAGGGGTGCAGCTTTAGATCTTTGTGCAAAATGCGGTGTAATGATGATCTATGCACATTTAAAGCACTTGCGCGCTTCCGAATTGAAAGGTTCGGGTCGTCACGAACAGACTGATTAACACTCTCCACGTTTTCTGCCGTTCTTGATGACCTTGGTCGCCCGGATTTTGGTTTTTCCAGCGTTGTACCGGTCTCTTCAATCTTTTTGACCCATTTTCGAATAAGAGGAATGCTTTGTAAACCTCGAATACTGCAGAATCTCCTACGCGCTACAGTCGCCGAATCACTGTTTTTGTAAAACTCTCGCACGCACAACGCGCGGTCTGCTCCTGAGAAACGCTCCATAGCGACTGAATTGCCAAGAGCCAGGCTACCGATTGACATAACCCCCGCGCCCCTCGGATTCGTTGCGTTCACGCAGTAAACTAAATAAATATAAACTTTCTTTTGAGACACCTTGTATAAGCAGATGAGATGAGTGAGATTGTCGGTCAGAGGGATTCATCCAGTGCATGTGTCCCTCCTTAGTCGGCAGGTGATCCTGCCTCAGCTTTTATAACTCCAAAATGGAGCGTCGTTTTAATCGGCGTGATCGCTGACACAACTAAATGCGATACTTACTTGATGGTGTACCGCACTTGGTTGTAGAGCGGGCCGTCGATGTCGGTGGCGAGCACGGAGCCGACGGCGGTGTCCGACGCGGACATCTCGCGGACGCGGAACTCCGCCTCCAGGCTGCTATTCGACCACACGGGCGGGTTGTCGTTCATATCGATTATGGTGATCGCCATCGTGGCTGCAACCAAAATTTTCATTTTGCTAAACAATGACAAACGAGCATACAGCCACCTGATGGTAAGCGGTAACTGTCAACCATAATATCTGCCATTCATGCATTTAGGTTGTAGGCAACAAAAATGCAGAACCGCAGGTAGCTTTCACAGTGAGGACTAAAAAGAAATGCTTGTAATTGCGCTGGCTACCTTATTCTTCAAACCGGAACACAACAATGCAAGCATTATTGCTTGGCTGTGGAAATAGATAGCGGCGGTGCTCACCCAGGTGGACTCCTAAGGCTTGACAGAGTCCTACCACCTGATAAAAAGACCAAATGTAGTTATGTAGTATTGCTCCTCAGTTATGGTCCTAAGATTCTCTGCACTGCCACCACAAGAAAGTCAAAAGTTTGGCCCGATCAAGAACAGGTAGAAAATACATCTATTCAATTTCTGTACGCTCGTGATATATATACCTTCGTAGTAAATCAGTGAATTCATTCATCAGTATGACTTTGCTGGACGCCATCCACTAATAAATGTCCCTATTATGTTTTGTCTGCTGCTTCAGTCGATTCCTTACGATTTTACTAAAATTTGAATGAATGAATAATCCTACTAACAATAAGCAGGTAGTTCTCCGTAAGTAGCCAATCGAGTTCAAGTTTTTATTTCAGCCTTCTTACCTTCATCATAGTCTTCTCCAATGACAGTATTCAGATCCCTAACTCTGATAGTGAGATACAGCATCTCAAACATTTCAAAGTCAATTGTGACGTTTTCTCTGATCTCCCTGGCGTAGAGGCGACCGACGGCGGAGCCGGTGACCTCTGGGTCCTGATATGTTTCTATGCGCACGCAGCTGAGGAAAACAAATATTATTTTTCAAGTGGATAGTAAAACAACCCGTTCAAATATCAACTATCTGTTTTAATTTGTTAGAAGTAGCTTGGGCGTGAGGATAAGGGAATAAGAATTATTTTCGCGCCTTTTCAAAATAATTCGTAATTGATAGATAATAATTTGCCTCCTCAAAAGTGTTCTAAGTACCTACTAAAAGAATCATACCAGATGATATGGTTTTAAAATATCTCGAAAGGTACCCGTGGAATTCTGTAGGGTCGGTCTCGCCGACTTTAGTCGCGTAGGAGGTCTCCCAGTCGATCTCGAACCGCAGCGAGGCGGTGGTGTCCGGGTCGGTGGCGCGGATCAGGTGGATGTCGCTGGTCACCTCGAAGCCTTCTGGCACGTTCTCTTCCACTTGGGGGCTACCGCGCGGCTGAAAAGGTTGCACATATATAGGTATAGGTACTCATAGGATAGGTTCGTCGTTGGATAGTTGTTCTGGACCACATTGGGGTCTATTGTTCTGTAGCATGTTCATAAGGAACTAGGTCTGCTATCTACTATATTTTAAGACAGTGATTGTAAGTTTGTAATCATCACAATCGTTTACATTATTTGGTAGAGGAATTCATTCATTTATTCCATGAAAGCAAAATTGAATCAAATACTGAAATACTAAGGCCTGTTCGAATGAATATAAAACACATATTCTCTTGTGTGATTCATTTATACCTAATCTGTGTAGCCAGTCTACACGTGGCTAAGGTGTGATGGACCTTGTACACTATTTATCATTAGCGCCCATTTTACACACGCGGTTAATGCACCAGGTTTTTACATAGGCCCTCATTTAGATAAGTACCTATATTTGTTTATTTATTTGTATAAATAGCTGTTCAAGTAAAGATTTGAGCAAGGTTCAACGACTTTTGTGTTTATCGGTTGATTCCGGGTACTATTCCTGTCGTTTATTGATTTTGGCTGCTTCAATAAGGTAACCATTTCCTCGATTAAATGTAGTAGTTTTAATTTGAACTTTATCTATTGTCATAATTTATTTCCCAATTTGGCTCACCAGTCTAAGTGTCGGCGGGGTGTTGTTAACGTCTTCCAGTTGTATGAGGAGCTGCGAGGTGGTGGTGTGGTAGGGTTCCATCAACGTGTCGTCCGCCCGCACCTGTGTGCAAGGATTTTCAATAGGAACGATCATACTTTTTACATTTACGTACCAATTTTCCCCGTAGACGTAGGCAGTAGACAGAGACCGACCACATCTGCAAGTGCCTGACAGAGATCTTTACTTTTTAAACACATGAAATCAAGTTAATTGAAATATATTTGTTAAGTTCACTACATCAACAATTCAAGTACCTTAGCATGGTTCTTAAAGAAGAAAATAAATGAGTAAGCCGAGAATAGAGCGCGAACAGCGGACGAGTATAGTCATCAAATTGGTAAAAATTGAGAGTTGGGTGTTAGTGGTGCAAATAGACTTAACCAGAACGTCAGCTAGAATAAGCTTACGTGTACGTTTTAGGTGCAGTAGCGCTGCATCAGCAGAGCACTTCATATTACAGCGGTTGCAGCGCGGCTTAGTCGCGAAGCGGGCGCTAGCGACTGCGTTGCTCGGTCATGCTCAATAGTCGCGCTGCAGGTAGCGTTTCATGAGGGGTAGTGACCTCTGTATATTTTCAATATGGATTCCAATCCAACAGAGACACACTGTTTCTTGTGCCCCGCTTGTTACTTCTCCGACGTCATCGTCGTGCAATACAAAGACTTAAAAGGCTGTCCTGATCTAGCTCTAGCACCAGCTCGCGGCTTTGCACTGGCTCTACTGTATCGCGACTTAGGCGCTGATCTAATTAGCAACAGTCGTGCGACCATGGTTGGACGTCCCTGACCAATAGGAGACCTCACGACCGCGGTCGTTCGACCGTTGCCAATTAAAATAGCGTCTTGAAAGCGCCACAGTAACGCCTATAATTTGTGAAAGCCCTGTAATATTATTATTATTTAAAGCGATCAATTCGTTTCGTGATAAGGATACATTTACAAACCTGGACAAAAAGCTGATTCTGCCTGTGGTAGTCGAATGCTTCATCCAACAACACGCGGATGTCTCCGGTGTCTTCGTCGATAGTGAGGAAGTCCATAGCGTTGCCCATCAAGGTGTGTCTATAATATGAATTGAGAATCAGTCAGAACACAGTAACGTGTGGCGCGTTTGCCCGGAGTGGGACGGCCAGGGGACGGCGAACGATATCTCTGCCGCAGTGGACATAAACCATCTTCCAAGCCTCCCCCGATCGACTTTGTTCTTCCTTTCCAACAGTTCCCCATGAAATTTAAGAGGTCCCGTTTATCTTATGGGGGGCCATCCGCCGCCCACGAGGACCTTTCCGACCCAACGGAAATTGGTACCTCGAGTTATTGTGGCATGCGCACTACCACTTCAGTTTATCGATTCTAAAATATGTATCGGTTGCTCTAGTTCTGCCTACCATTCTGTCGTCAAAAGAATCTCCGTGCCTATTTAGAGCTTTATAAATTACATATAGGGCAGCTGCCCGCAAAAAGTCGAGAAATCTGAATTTTAAAAATCAAAACATAAAAAAATCGGTTCTAGCTGAGATCGCACATTCATAAGTTAATGTTATCTACTTTTAATATTTACACCCCAGATGTTTTGAGTAAACATTTGAAAATTGACAAAATGAGAATAATTTCGAGATCGCTACACTCGCTTATTTTTTTAACCATTTACACAGTCCGCGTCGCGTAATCTATCCGGATTTTAGAGCCAATATACAAACAATACAGAGCAGCTAAATACATTTGCTCAGTAATTGGTTTAAGCAACGTTTATGATGTTCACCCCAGCTCTTTCGAGAAAAAACTCGAAAATTTTAAAGCTTGCTACCCTCGCTCATTCTATCATTTAGGATTATTTATTCCGAACATTTATGATTGAGGAGATAAAATACGAAATTTGTAAGCTCACTCATCCATTCATTGAATTTTGGTTGTTACATTATGATGTGTTACAAACTAAGTACTATGGGTAACAAGTGGATAAATTCAAAACTTCTGATGTATAGCGTACCCAACCCATTTGAGCTCTGTCCCTCATACTAAGATAACCTGTATTGTCAGGTGACGGAATAGAAGGAATAAAAGAAGAACTCACCGGACCCAATCACCAATATCGCGGTCGTGCGCCCTGACGTTGGCCACGAAGTAGCCGGCCCCTTCAGTCTCATTGAAGGTAACATTTTGCGTGGCCTGCTCGAATATCGGCAGCTCGTCGTTCCAGTTGACCAGGTCGATGTACAGATTCGTCACACCCACGAACTCTGGGTTGTCCATATCCGTTGCTATTACCTGGAGGTAACAATGTGAATTTGATTTTTATAGGTACTTAAGTTTGCGAAAATGTTTCTTGGGTCCATATACATTTTTGCGAAGGGTTTCTTGGGTCCATATACATTTTTCTATCACTTTGTGGATAGTTAGAATTTCCCTTACCCTCAAATGAATATGCTGGAAATGCGGCAGCTCATAATCCAACATTGAGTGATTGGAGTTCGTCCCCATGATGAAGGTCTGCCGCTGGTACCCGACCTCTGGAGCGATGTAGAAAGCATGCTGAGCACCTGGAGGAAAGACGCTTTCCAGATGCACACTGTATTGAGCATGTACGCCCTGAAAAATTTAATAATATAATTGCATCAGAAAAAGACTGAAAACCTCTCAATGCATAAAGCCCTACTTATTAAGATATTTTCCTACAATATTTTCCATTCTAATAAAGATAAAACAGCTACTTCACATCATAGGTAGTAGGTACAATTAGTTCAACTTAGCGTAGTTTTTACGCGGGGGCAGGGGTATACCGATAGTTGTAAGTAGTATTTTTTTCTCTGGCCGTTAGTGATGTTTGGTATTCCTAAAAGATAATGAATACGTCTCTAAATTGTTGTTAACTAACTTTTCAGTAGCTTATGATATCACATGAATAATTGTGAAGAAATTTTAAAGATATCTCTTAAACCAAAGAAGATATATGCGCAGAACTTTGTTATTTTGGCATGAACGATGACGTCATTTGACATTCTGTAAACTTTATTGTAGTATTAATAAAGCTCATATTTGATTGCGCTTGACATTAAATGAAACCAACAACATAACATAACATTTCAAAATAGATTACGAAAATTATTTCATGGGGTTGGGCATTGACAAACTTATAGGATTCTTCAACAAGAGACGTCATGATTGTACTGCTGAACAATTTTAGATATTGCTTTTCCGACAATATAATAGGTATAACTTTTTAAGGAACTAGCTTTTGCTCGCGACTTCGTCCGCGTGGAAATCGTTTTAGGAGAGTTTATGTTTTTCCGAAACGACAATTTTTAATGACCTCTCTAATATATGAAAGCTAGTACTAGGGAGACATGATGATGTTTCAGTTTCAAAATCAATTATACCCAGACTATATAGCTATTAAAGCTATACAACAACAAAAAATTCATTTATATCCGTCCAGTAGTTCCGGAGATTAGTGTGTACAAACAGACAAACAAAATTTTATTACTATTTCTTCATCGCCCTAAATTTTTTTTTTGTAAATATATTCAATCCTACAGACACTTATTTTACTGTTACCGACCCAATAAGCGATGAATTGTCATCGTCGGATCATCCGACTTGGCGAGAGCTAACAGATTAAGATGTGAGGATGCCGAAGATCGGTAAAAGTGGAGAAGAAAGAGCAGGAAAGCGGACCCTGGCAAATGAACTTTACATACCTACAAATACGCCTGCGCCCTTCCCTCGCTACGTCAAAAATCTTCAAGGAAAGTAAACCGGCGGGACACCAACCATCGACACACGCCAATATGTACATTTAATAACCGGGCAGGCGAATCATGTGCATTGTGCAGCCAGCTCGCCAGCGCATACACGCCCCCGCACTATTACGCCATACAATAATTATGTAAGAATGAAGTTAAAATAACTGATACTTACGAGATCCCGGTCATGGAAACCGAATTCATAGTCAAAGGACAGTGTCAGCGGAGTCTCCTCTTCAATGGAAACATGGTACTCATCTCGCAGAGGCTCTGGTATCTGATCGTTGACATCTTCCACGATTATAACGATCGGTGCCTCAGTGTAGGAGCTCTCGTTGTCGAACTTGTAAGCTATTACGGTTAAGTGGAATATTTCTCGTTCTAAATAGTCTCGGTCGATAGGGTCCACGTGCAGAATAGCGCCGTCGTACCCGCCCTCGATGGTTTCGATTTGGAAAAATGGGTCTGCAATATCAAACAATTCCTATATGTATTTGTTGTATTTCTTATTATTCAACGTATTTTAGAAATATTTAATTGAAAACATTAAGGTTGGTAGGTACAAGATGAGCAGATACCTACTAATCTAGACACCTGCGAGCGTGTCAAGCCAAGTTCAAGCCGAGAAAAGAGAACTTGTGCCACGTTTGCCCCTTCATAACTCAAAAACTATTTAACATAAACACATGTTTATATATTGAGATCCCTTAGATAGCCGAGTATCCCAAATGTTATAAAAACAGCTTAAACGGTTATTAACGGTTGATATTAACGTCAAAAAATCAGGCGATATTGGCCCGGATGTAAGTCCCGAATCTCTGCAGCTTGGGCCAAATGGCGGGAACTCACGGTAGTCACCTTTGACCCTAAAATCCCTGTAAAGCTTAAAGGGCTCTTGTATATACAAGAGTATAATTAGACTGGTGATGCTCTATGGCTGCGAGACATGGCCAGCGCTGACGAAACACGTTCACGAACTCCACGCCAACGAAATTAAAATGCTGCGGTGGATGTGCGGAGTTACGAGACTCGATCGAGTACGTAATAAGTACATCCGTGGCAGCCTTGGCGTGATTGATATCGCAGATAAGATCGAGAAGGCTCGTCGCGCTGGTTTGGTTACGTGTTGCGCAAGCCTCAGGGATACGTGGGAAATAGGTGCTTAAATCTGCCGGTATCAGGAAAGAGGCCCCGTGGGCGACCCAAGAAGCGATGGATTGACATCGCTGAGTCGGATGCGAGAGCCAACGGCTTACGACGAGAGGATGCCGTAGACCGGGCGAAGTGGAGAAGATTGAGTAGGAAAGCAGACCCTGGCAGAGGCCGGGGATAAGCGCTAGAACGATGATGATGATTAACGTCCAAAAATCATAATTTTTTTAGACTGACGTAGAGATAAAAAACCTAACCCACTTCCAGATAACCTAGTATGTTTAAATTTGTCATTCAGCTAGGTAATTGTGTGTTTACAGTGGATAAAATCAGAAAACAGTGAATTTTTTTCTTAATTCGAGAATGTAGATTTGAGTTACGACTGAAGTGGCCTATAAATAAACGTTTATTATATAAAAATCCTAATCGTATTTACGAAAAGTCGACTTCACCAATAAAAGACTTGAGATCTACATTGGTGCCAAGTGAAGACAATCCTCAAAGTGAAGTCGACAACCCTACCATAATTATCATAAATTGAACTTGGCTCCCATTTTCACATTTTTGTTTTTTGTGGGATTGTTATTTACAAGATATATTTTATTTTTCATTCGCAACCAGGCTATTTGGATGCCTCTTTATGTCACTTGGACACTAACAAGAATTGTTGCATATGGCCGATGGTCGACTACGTACCGGCAATCGCGGCATGGGACGGCTCCCCCACGAGATGGACGAATGACCTTATAGGGGCCGTAGGGAGACAAAGTGTATGTGTAAGTATGGCGTGGGGGGAGGCCTAGGTTCAGTAGTGGACGTCCTACAGCTTACCTTCAGCGACGATCCTGTAATGTATGGCCTTGTTAATGCCGGTGTCTCCGTCGATGGCCCTCATCGGGAATTGCCGGGCGGTCTTCTCTATGATCGTCTGCACGGCGAAGGTCTCTAACCAGCGCGGGGGGCGGTGCTCCACGTTCTCCACTTGCACCATCAGTGTCACCGTGTGATTGTTGGGCAGCGAGTCCTGGTTAAGCGTGGAGGCGATTATTTGACATCAATGTACCTAGGTATGTATGTAGTACACAAGGTAGCAATCGAGTTAACCTATTTAGGGTTGAGACGTACTTCCACAGTCGCAAGGCCTGATCGCGCTAAAATAGATAAACTGCAACTTTAATTATTTTGACCATAATGTGGTAGGTAAATACACCTTGCGGATTCCCTGTTGTTTTTCCAGGGCCAAAAAACCATATGATAGTCAAAAACCCTCGTCGATGTCCTTTTTATCGTTGATGACTTTTGTATGGAAGATTAAAAAGATCGCGTTGATGTCTCTTATATGGAAATTCAAAAGGACCGCGTTGATGTCTTTTACATGGAAGATTAAAAGGTTCCCGTTTATGCCTTTTGTATGGAAGTTTAAAAGGATCGTGTTAATATCTTGTATAGAACTTCAAACAGATCGCGTTGAATTGCTTAGTACCTTCAACAACTAACAACAAACATACTCACGAAGGCGGTAACTTGGAATATGTGCAGCGGGTTGAGCTCAAAGTCGAGAGCCTGGTTGATGCCCACGGTCATAGTCATGGTCTTCCAGTCAGTCGAAACATCCCCGCCCTCGATGTAGAATATCTCATTATCATCGACGCGGTCGCTGGTGAGTTCGAACCGCATGAAGCGCGTGCTGATCTCCCCGTCCTCGTCGGTCACCACATACACGCACTCCGTCAGCCGCGCCTCGCCCAGCTCCTGACAAATGAGAGACGGGAACCATTGTTCTTTGCTCTTTTCTTGGCATTGTGACGTGATAATCGAGGATTTCACTAAACAAATGAACGATGAATGAGCATGAGGATGGCAATGGGGGTATTCTTGGAGGTTATTGTACTGAGCTTGTAGGAGCCTGAGTGTTTGATAGATAGTACAGGAGCAAATGTTGTGACTAGACGAGTGGAATGTAGCATCGACCCCACGGCGCCGATAATGTCATAGAGGCAGACATATATTTACCCCCCCTCCCGCAAATTGGAAAATGGACAGCAGCATTTCCTTATAACTATTATTCATACTGCGATCTCCTTATGCGAATCTATCAGCCAAGCGGGGAGATTATGGTAATGCTTTTTTATAATACATCTACTTCCACTAACGCGCGAAGGCTGAAGTCCAGGCTGACGATGAAGCCGCATGAAATTGTTGGTTACGTTAAGATCGATCGATATTCAATCGATTTAAAATTACGTTACCATCCAATGAAAATAAATTCAATACTTATACTGTTCAACTCACTGGCACTACGCAGCGGTCCACCGCCTGGATCATGGGATCGTTGTCGTCAATGTTGACTATTTGCAGCGACACGGCGGCGAGTAGAGCCTCTCCTTCAATCCTCACGTTGAACATGTAACTCTGCATACCCGGTGACTCGTAGTCTTGTCTAACATAACAATTTAGGTTTATGGGCAATACATTCAATTTTAATTAAGTACTTTTGGCCATTCTTATGGCTTGTTAAGGACTGTTGATCACAAAGTACTAACTTTTTAACTGGAGGGGACAGTACACTATTCTAGCCAAGCATTGCACAGTTGTCTCACCTATACCTGCTTGTCTAGAAACAGACAAACTCTCAAAGGGGTCCAGTTTGTACTATTGGGGAAGGTTGAGCCAAAGCGGTTCGTGCATAAAGAAGTCCCACTTCTTGTGCCTCGAAGGCGGAAAAATGTCGCCGGAAACAGATCGTATAACTCCTGTGCACACTCTCGCCGGCAAACCTATGCCGTAAGCGTTTGTCAGTATGGATCCTGAATATTTGGCTAATTAATGCATCCCATAGGTGGTAGCATTACCTAGTCCATGCAAAACCGAACTTGTGCTTAACAACGCTGACTGAAGCAGCTAGTTGGAGTTACGCAGAATTGACTCCGTTTGATGGAAAACAAACAGTTTTTATTTTTATTTTGAAGGTTTTGTACGTGAACGTACACGTCACCAAATTGGCATCGCCCCAATCAGGACCGCCCAGATATGTGCGTTACTACAATTTCGTCATGTACTCAATAAAAGCACCGTGTACGAGCAAGTCGTTAATGTGCAGTACCTAAAAAGAGAGTCACGAACAGGACCGACTCCGAACGAACGGCGAACTGACGAACTCCTGTGTCGATAACTTGGGTGGTCACCGAGAACTTTGCGGATTGATCGTTCAGTGACAACGCACCTGAATTGTAGATGTTATGGGCGACAGTTACCACTTATCATCAGGTGGGATGTCTGCTCGTTTGTCATTGGATAAAAAAATATCAGAAAGTCTGATATTCAGTTACACAAGCCAACGGAATACCAAAGGGAAGCTTGTTTCGGAGGATATTCGCCTGAGGTCACGGTTAGCCCCCCTCCACCCAACTAAAATCCTGGATCCGCCCCAGAAGTCGACCAACCGAGTCAGAATGCGTACCCCTTTAAGTGAGACAGAAGTTTGTTGTTTAGTGCACGCTCAATATGCTTGAACAAAAAAAACACCGATTACAATATCTATTCTCGGTTTTTACATTTTTGGAAAGAATTAGATTCTTAGAGATCTTACCTTTGTGTGACGTACAGAACCCACTCGTCATCAACTCTGCGAATCGCTGGTCCGAGGTTATTGAACGATCCTGACATGAAGGGCACCGCTATCTCAGGTATGGCCGTACCTGAATTGTAAAGGTGAATTCGATTTAATTTGATCTCTTTTGATTGAAATCTTCCTTTGTACCTTCATTACTTACGAAATTAATATTTCTTAAATGTCTAATTTTCTGACTATCTAGTGTGATATCAAAACAATATCTTTAATTCATCTCCCTGCCCTGATCCCACTAGGTGGGGTCGTCACAATATGTCAAATCTTTATTTTTGTTCATAATATTGATTTACTTTAAATTTTCGACAGATATACCTGTAGATACTATTGCAAAAATAAAATCTTAAATACTGAACGATAGGCCCTACACCACGTCGGGTACCAACCGTTCGAGGTCACGATTTCCAATCCAATGCTCGCATTTCAAGCCGTCCACCGCGCCACGTACCTAACTAAACCTGCAATGGATTAGTATCCTAGTTGGCGCCTTGTTCTCGATCAACCCAGCGAACGCCCTAATAAGGGCCCGTTGATACGTCGCCGATTACAAACCGCGTACGCGTCGCGCCCGAGACTATAATATGCGGGCGCGACGACGTGACGAATGTGCGGGTGAGACACGATGACTGTGCGGGCGCAGCGCGTTTGTTTACAAATAGTAAAATAAGTGTGTGAGCAATAAATAATTTATCTACCTATTTATCTTTCTATCCATCATTAGAAACTAAAATTGCATAAACATTTGGGGCAAATCATGCAGAAATTCTATAACGGATTAGAAGCATACTCGCAGGAGGCTGGTCATGCGCTGTATTTTTTATGTCCGCCTGGTGGCAATGGACGACGCGGACGATGTTGTAGCATGCTTACTTAAAAAGGCACAGTCATAGTAGCTGGGGAATAAATCTGTCGCGTCGGAGCATAAAATCCTACTTACCCTGGTAGTTCAACTTGGCGATAGCGATATCTCCCTCGATCTCCTCGTCCATGAATATGATCTGTGTGCCGCTGGTGGCCGACCCGGGAAAGTACTCGTCCATGCACAGGTCCTCACGGTCTTCCGCCGGAATCAACGGCCGGTCACCCCACCCGCCTACACAATTCCAACTAATGTTATACATATTCATCATCAAAATGCCCAGCATTTTGTAAAAGGTTGCCAATTTCTTGTACAAGTTGCCTAAAAATGATATTAAATAAATATCCTAGATATTAAATAAAGTACTTTTTAATCATTATACAACGCTTAGATTTTGATTTTCTTTTTCTAATTGTTGTAATTTGTGTTTGTGAATGTTTTTTTCTTGTTTGAAGCAAATAAAAATATAAATGTGAAAGTAGTGAAGTGAATTTCCCGCCGCTTGATATCCTCGACGCATAGGTATTTCCAGTAATGTTGAGAAAATTATAGATACGAAATTTTAGCATGACAATATGAGTGTAGATAAAATAGTGTATGCAATTGTAAATAATTAGGTATTAAAACACTCGTATCAAACTATTAACATACACGGCCACGCGTCGTAAGATAAACAGAGATTCATGTTTTATATGAGAGTGATTCCCCTTTTATATGCGAGTTGCATAAACTACTCTTGTCTACATATGTAGACCAAGCATTTTTTATTTAATCGGATAATACCATAGCCTCTCTATACGGTTTTTTTAGAACCGACAAGGAGAATTATCCACAAAGAGTTTTTATGCGGCTGAAAATAAATACTTTTTCATTTTCATTTTCAATAGTGGGTAAATACAGATTTACTTAAATTAATTAATTTTATGATAAAGAAAAATTTAATTTTATCAAATTATTTACAATTCGCAATAACCTAAGTTATAATTTGAAAATATTAGCTTTATTATATTTTTAACATAGGCTGTAAACTGATTTTAGCCTAGAAGCGCCTTCCTGACACCAGCGTGCGAAGAAAAAGAAAACATCACTCCCTATGTTTTAAGGGGCTCCAACACTATTAATGCCCGATTGCAATTAACTTAGGCGATGCTTAAGTCTTAAGATATTCCTAACTAGGCGTCACAAAACCGGTGTCATAAAGTTAAGAGTGA